>CM034531.1:64722085-64883509 GCA_020002185.1 Paraescarpia echinospica | reverse complement strand
ATTAAGAGGAAGTTTGCTCAAACAGTTGTACTTCATCCCGTTTGCTGTCTACAGGGTGGCCACCAGACTAACAGCATTAAGAGGAAGTTTGCTGAATCAGTTGTACTTCATCCCGTTTGCTGTCTACTGGATGGCCACCACACTAACAGCATTCAGGGGAAGTTTGCTGAATCAGTTGTACTTCATCCCGTTTGCTGTCTACATGGTGGCCAGCAGAATAACAGTATTAAGGGGAAGTTTGCTGAATCAGTTGTACTTCATCCCGTTTGCTGTCTACATGGTGGCCAGCAGAATAACAGCATTCAGGGGAAGTTTGCTGAATCAGTTGTACTTCATCCCGTTTGCTGTCTACATGGTGGCCAGCAGAATAACAGCATTCATGGGAAGTTTGCTGAATCAGTTGTACTTCATCCCGTTTGCTGTCTACATGGTGGCCAGCAGAATAACAGTATTAAGGGGAAGTTTGCTCAATCAGTTGTACTTCGTCCCGTTTGCAGTCTACAGGGTGGCCACCAAACTAACAGTATTTAGAGGAAGTATGCTCAATCAGATGTACTTCATCCTGTTTGCTGTCTTGGTCATGTGACCCTCATCAATGTACCCAACATCAAAGCGCAATTCCAGGCAGTTGCAGTAAGTGCCGCCACAATACAGTTTGAACATTTCATGAATACAACTTTCAAACTGAGCATTTCTGGGTTATTACATGCAATTTGGTGGATGGTATACCTTCATATTTATTACATGCAATTTGGTGGATGGTATACCTTCATATTTATTACATGCAATTTGGTGGATGGTATACCTTCATATTTATTACATGCAATTTGGTGGATGGTATACCTTCATATTTATTACATGCAATTTGGTGGATGGTATACCTTCATATTTATTACATGCAATTTGGTGGATGGTATACCTTCATATTTATTACATGCAATTTGGTGGATGGTATACCTTCATATTTATTACATGCAATTTGGTGGATGGTATACCTTCATATTTATTACATGCAATTTGGTGGATGGTATACCTTCATATTTATTACATGCAATTTGGTGGATGGTATACCTTCATATTTATTACATGCAATTTGGTGGATGGTATACCTTCATATTTATTACATGCAATTTGGTGGATGGTATACCTTCATATTTATTCGAGTATTAAAAACACTAACAAAAATGCCCATCCTCTGATGCAGATGGTACAAACCCTAAAACCAGAAAGAACCCTTAACCAATGGTGAATTTCAAAACACATTTGCTTTACCTTTCTTCCGAAGCATCGTAGATTAATCCCCGAGAGTTTGACACCTGAACTACAAGCTGTCTTGGAGGAAAACGTAAACACACGTACGCATTCATATGTTAGCTCGCTAGATGACTACTTCACGGCGAGCATGTTGTTTGATGAGGTACCTGGTGAGGTGAGGTTGTGAGTTGAGGATGTCAGCCAGCAGGTGTAGATGAGGCTCAGTGTGGGCCACTGTAGTCATCTCATACTGCTTCAAGACTGCAGCCAGAAGCTGTTCCTGCCAGTCTACAACCAACACACAGACACCGGTACAAGTCATAGCAAACATTGTGTCAGTCACAGGGTTAATTCCGTTTTCTCAATTCCAATTCTAGTCAATTAAAAAATCAATTCCAATTTTACCTTGCAAAAAATTATTCCAATTCCAACTTTTATAGTTATACATGTAAACAACAGTTATACATGTAAACATGTGCACAAATCATATTTTAATCAGAAAAGATTATAAAATACAATATTGTTCACTCAATGTCATTTGAATAAGTCAAGTTCATCGACTCATGTCTACCGCTTTCTGTGAGACACAATATAACTCAGGACATTATTTCTGTGAGACACCATATCAATGAGGACATTATTTCTGTGAGACACCAGCGAAATTATCCCGGTGGCACATACTGGTGTTTATGGTTTTCAATATACAAGATCATCGTTAATGCGCGAAGTCGACTTTAAAGAACAAAATAGGGCTGATGAGATAAGAATGTTTAGTGTTCGCATTAACGCCATTTTTGAGCGATATTACGTGGTTTTTCAAAGTTGTTTCTTGGCCCTTGAATACAGACAACGGCTATGCAGACAACAAACTGAACAATGGAATTATTTAAATCACATCTTACATTGATGATTGGACAGTCTAATCAATACCCTTGCTTACACCTTGTCGTTGACATTATTTATAAGCTTATTATGGGCACTATTATGATTTATGTATCAAGGCCACACATTAATTTAGTCCATTTAATAATCCACATTTCTTGACCCCATTTTTGTTTTTGGGACTCCGTTTTTTGAGACCCTAATGCGAACTCTGTAGTGAACCGTCTCTAGGTACGAGTGACCCTGGGTCAGAGACGTACCCTGTGGCAGTGACAGTTTCAGCATCTTGCGGGCTGTGGTCAGCAGAGACTGGACATTGTCGTGTGATTGCCGACGGGTGGTCAGTTGTGAGATGATGTAGTCCAGTATGACCTGTGTCCAGCCAGCCTTCGTGAGCCCCCCTCGCGGGTCAACGAGGAAGTGACTCATGACCTCGCACAGAGCGAGGTTGATCGAGACAATGCATGCCTGCAACATATGAACAATGTTCATAGAGTGATGTTGAGCGAGATAATATATTCCTAAAACATATGAACAATGTTCACAGAGTGATGTTGAGCGAGATAACACATGCCTAAAACAAATGAACAATGTTCACACAGAGTGATGTTGAGCGAGACACTGCACAATCTTAAGGAGATCTCCAAGTGTGACATTTACATGCAAGCCAATGCATCTAGCAGACTAGCATGCCCTCTCATAAGTGAGGAAGGCTGCTCTAACTTCCAAAACAGATTATCAAGGGAAAACATCAACAAATAAGACAGTATATTGTAACAAGGAATGTTATTTTGTTTAAGTTCTTGTTAGTATCAAACTGATAATAATAACCGGGTTTACATGGGTTGTATAAGTTGTGATATTTAGAAAACAATACTTACAATTAAAAAAGAGCAACAAATGGGACCCTCGCTACAGACTTGGGACTCCCTCAAAAGAAGCTTGGGGGTCCCGAGGACCCTTGAACACAACCATCCAAGTAAACCCGTGTATCACAATAATTCCCCATGTAGTGTATCTGGGAGATTTCAGAGATGAGCTGTTTGTATTTTTTTTAAATACCAGCTTCAAAATAGTACATTGTGGTACATTTTGTAGTTTCAAGTCTTCCCTTGATGTTACCAGAAATAATGATATGTCAGCATGTAACAGTTTATTTGATGTGAAATTGAAAATAAAAAAATCTTGTACAAAACATTTTGTTTGTTCACCCAAAGTGAAGCAGAACGCAAGTTTTTTATTACAACCCTAAATGTAGGGTTTGAACAAGTTCATCAATCTCTTGGACCACAACAATCGTGACTCCGAAAGTGGAGATCTCAGCTATAGAAGCACCACAATGGATGAATCTACAAGACGCGAGACATCTACCTTTGGCTCTTTTGCTCTCTTGTTCCTGTCGTGCTGCCTGTGTTCATGGACGCTGTAGGGGAAGTGGAGGAGGAAGTAGTGCACAAAGTCTTTCAGGTACCTCTCCCTCACCCAGCTCACCTACACACGTCACAACACGCAGATTAAAGGAGCACAAAGAATTCAAACAAATCCTTCATAATGGCATTTAGAAGGGATATTTTTTCCCACATAAATGCATCGTTGCAAGCAACTATGTACACTACCCCTGGCAGATAACCTACGCAACATATGTAAATCAGCCGAATCAAACTAGTAAGTGAGCTGAGCAGTACTGTGTATTCAAATAAATGTCTAGTTCCGGAACAATACACGGAACATGGGGAAACTTGTTAGCAGAAACGAAAATGAACCGAACACTCCAGCAAATGATATCATTGGCGGAGCTTAACTGCTGCATTTTGCGAGGTGATCTGCCAAGATGTACTGAGACAAATGTAACCAGCAACGCCCCCTGGTGTGCAAGGATGCATAAATTATTTTAAGGATACATCTAAGTGTCTGCTGTTTCTTCCACTACAGCTGTGTCATTTGTCAAAATAAATAAACAATATATGGTGCATTCAGATTTCAGAAGGGTGTGTAAATTTTCTGCCAGGTGACAGAACGGAAAATAAATAAAAACACAAGTTTTTAAAGCGTGTAAAACTAGTTTATAGCATATACGAAAGTAACCAATTAGAACATACTTACAGTGTTGCTGCTGTCTGTGTCAGCCTGCAGCACACATTGTAGTAGTAACTGCAGCACACCGAGGACACTGGCCAGGGTAGACACAGCGTTCACACTCAACGTACTGTCTGAAACATAACACCAAACATACAACAGTAACACAGGCGTTTTAATAATATCAATACTCTGACATTTATGATACAGAGAAAAACAAACCCATTTTGTATTGATAACAGAACCATGCTGTACTGTACAGTATGCTAAGTAGGTTGAATACGGTATATCACAACATAAGAATACGTTATTAACAACATGTGCAGAGTGGTAGTGTAGGTTAGGTTATAGCATCGCACTCTCAATTTAGAGATTCCGTGTTCAAGTCCTATTGCTGCCGTTACGGTCCTTGTGCAAATTCATTCACGTCACTTTCTCCAGCTCACTCAGCCAAACGAATGAGTACCTGGCAATAGACAGTGGCAGATGTTTGTGTATTAATGAATAGCCATTGCATAATAATTGCAGGGTGTCTGAATGTTTCCCAGAGAAGTCGAGATGGTGTTCGATTAACAGGTCTGCTAGGGATGAAGTGAAAAGTACTTTGAGCAGTCCTAGGGATGTATTTTGCGCTATATAAGAACAAATTTTCAACTATAACATATCAGTGGCGGGTGCTACAGGAGCATTACCTGAGAGTGTCATTTCGTGTAGATCTGGTGCAACCTCGACCCAGCACTGCAGCAGAAGAGGCACGAGCGTGTCAAAGAACGACTGCAGTCTCTCTCTCGATGACAACACGTCTGTCTCCACTACAGATGACTGACTGCTACAACACAAATGTGATCCACATTTCAGCCACGTAAAAGGTAAGTTCTTATACAGCGTAGTATCCAGTCCTCAAACTGCTCAAAGTGCTTTACACTTTATTCCCTGGCAGACATGTTCAATCGAACAACAACTTTGACTTCTCTGGGAAGCATCCAGCCATGCAGCAATTAATGCGCAAAGACTATTCGTATACAAATATCCACCAGTCTATAACCAGGCACTCATTCATACAGCTGAGTGTACTGGAGCAATGTAGAATGAACAAACTTGCACAAGGTTCGACACTGCAGCACAGGATTCAAACCTGGGTTCTCTCAGTTGAGAGTCCGAAGCTCTAGTCATTGCACCACAGCGCTCCAACGTAGAACTGATGCCACATTCAAATTTGGTCTTAGGGATCATCTGAGAACATTGATGTAACATATCAGACAAAATTACTTTCATCTGGCCTCAACCCCCCACCCCATCCCCTCAGACCAAAGTTTGTAAACATTGATATGGTGATATCAATGTATTAACACTATCAGTCCGAAGCATAAAATGTCAACGTCCAATGCCAGGTGAAATTGTCTTTGACCCCACTCCCCCAAACGAAAGTAATTTCATCTTATATCGAACATCGACGTTCTAAGAGGATCCCTTATTTTTCCATTACAGCTCCCACCTCTTATGTCAGTCAAAGTTATGTCAAGCCTCGCGCCACCAAAATGTTGATATTGTTTTGATGTACGATTGATTTTGATTAGAAAAGAACACGGCGTAGACCAGCGAACTTTTTAAAGTTTATATTTCTGGTAATGTGAGTATTGAAGTTCCATGTTTACTACATAGAACCGACTTCACTAAACAGTAAACCAAAGTAGACGCAAGTTTGCGTTCCGACTGAACGTGTTGACATCTCACATTATCGCCCAATAAGCCACCATGCCAAGAAATGACGATCTAAAAACGGATATAGCTGACATCAAAGCTTCGCTGCAATTTCTGTGCAAGTCTGTAGATGAGCTGAAACAGAGCAACTCTACGAACGAGAAGAAGATCAACGACCTACTCATAGTGTTACACGCGAAAGATGAGAAAATCGAAAATCTAGAAAACCGTGTGAACGAACTGGAGCAACATTCACGAAAACGAAACATTATAGTAAGTGGTCTGAACTTGCATAGCTGTGCACACACAACGACCCGCTCGAGAACTGCGAGGACACCCACTCAAACGAACGACGGAGATGACATCAGTGAGTCCCCAACGATGAGGAAAAACTTCGTAAAATTTGCGGAAGAGAAGCTGAACGTGTTCGTGGCTGAACTCGAGATCACAGCCATACACGACCTCCCAAAACGAAAAGATGGCTCAACGCCACTGATCGTCCAGTTCTTGTCAACTGACAAAAAGACAGAAATCATGCGAAAACGGAAAATGCTGAAAGGTAGCGCAGTCTTCCTGAATGACCATCTTACCCAGAAGAATAATGAACTGTTTGCGGAGGCCCGACGACTCAAAAAAGAACGGAAAATATTCCGCACATGGACGATGAACTGCAACATCTTTGTGAAAAAGACCGAACAAACCAACAAGGTGATGATCAAATGTAAAAACGATTTGGGCAAACTGTGAGATGGCAGCATTTGGACAGACAGTTCACTTATGGTCCATGGAGATCATGTGTGTTGTGTACACAGTTATATGGACTCTTCTATTTTACTATCTTGTGTCTTGTGTTGCAAATACTGCAAATTGTGTGTGTTGTGAACACAACTTTATGTACTCTTGTATCTGTACTATCTTGTCTCTAATAGTGCAAATCCCGCAAATGTCTATGTTCATATATGTAGTGTTATCACATTTAATTTATGATGGCTAATAATCAGATGAAATTAGATTCATGTCAAATATGTAACCAAATGTTAAAAAATTATGCTGTAAAATGTGATCTATGTGAAGCAGTTTTTCATAAACAATGTGCAAAATTAACACAACAACAATACAGATTAATCCGTTGCAAAAATGTAAATTATCAGTGTACATCATGTTGTGAAGTTTTTCCATTTCAAAATATTAGTGATGATGAAATTGTGTTTGAGAATTCTTCTTTTGAAGACAGTTATGACCTTTATAAATTAATAGATAACTGTTCACAATTTAATTTCAATTCCTTCAAATACTCGGATTATAATCCCTATGATTTTGAAAATGATATAGACCCAGAAAACAATTTCTACAACAATATATCATCAAAATGTCAGTATTACACCAACAAAAAATTCACTGAGAAAGTCGGTAAAGTTAACGGATTATCGTTTATACATTTTAATGCCAGAAGCCTAAAAACAAACTTTCAAAATATTAAAGACTATATTTTAGAACTCAACGTAAAATTTGATATAATAGCTATATCTGAAACATGGATAGAACCAGATTTAACTGATGATTTTAATATAAACAATTATGATGCTTATCACATCACAAGAGGAATCCGAAGAGGTGGTGGTGTTGCTATATACACAAATAAAGAATAAAAGAATTATCTTGCAAAATGGTGAAAAGTAAATCTTTTGTAGTAGAGAATATTCTTGAATGTATTACTGTAGAATTAACCATAAAAAACACAAATGTTGTGGTCAGTTGTATGTACAGGACACCAGGGTCAAATTTAGATACCTTTTGTGAAAACATAGAACATATTTTAAGTGATACTAAATCAATTAAAACAATATTTATGTGTGGTGACTTTAACATAGATTTGCTGAAACATGACTCATAATCATACTAAAAAATGTCTAGACATAATGTATAGTTTGGGTCTTTACCCATTAATTGACAAGCCTACTAGGATCACAGATAGCTCAACTACATTAATAGACAATATATTCACCAATGAATTGCGCTACAATCTAACTTGTGGTATCATGTTCAATGACATTAGTGACCAATGTAACAATTGTTACAATAGTAACAATTGTTATATTGGTGCTTCATGACACATCTGCAATTGTCTTGGGACACAGTAAATGTTTTGATATAACAATGAGTAAAACAACATATATCCACACATCTGCGAGTAGACTTCTTTGACCAACAAATCCGATACTACTAACAGTGGAGAGCCCTGCAGGACACCTACCTGAGTTTGAATGGTGCGTTGTTGTTTGCAGAGACAGCGACACTGCCAAAGGGTTGGAAGTGATGCATCATGCTGCTGTCGATGACCCTGGAGTGACACGTCTGTCTGTCTGTCTCCGCCCCCTGGTGGCCAACCATGGCACGGAGGAACCGATGCAGTCGATCGAGGACCTTGCCCCGCCACTTGTGACTGGACAGTCGGCTGTTTGGGTTAATCAGCAGTGCCCGTGACTGACCGGCCTGGCTGGACTGACCCTGCCGCGATATCTGCTCTATGAAGTTGAGCAGAAGTCGGTCGGTGGCAGCGGTCACGAGGGTGGGGTAGAACTGCAGACAGAGGTCCAATACCGGGAGGGAATCGACCTGGATGTCGTCACAGATGTGTGTCATGGCACAGCACAGGTGGGCGGTTATGAGGGGGAAGAACGGGTGGATCTGTGTGGGCGACACGAGTGGGAAGATTAAACGGAGGAGGCGGTGGAGACTGCCGCGGACTGACACGTCCTTGTCGATGAACGTGTGGCCGAGACACGAGAGTAGAGGGGACAGATGGGTGTGGACCAGCTCCGGGTGGGATGACAGCAACTCGTGTAGTCCCGTCATGGCGTCCTGCCTCATACTGGCATTGTAGTGTTCACACCGACTGAACAAGTCCTGCGAACACAGCAATGAAAAACATAGGGCCTAAGTTCACATATAATAATAATAATAAGATAACTTCTATTGTGCCTAAATCCTTGGAAACCAAATACGATAAATCCAAGACTAATGGCGTGTGTATAGTTTGTGGCAATATTAAAATGGATACTGCTTTAATGCAACGTCATAGATACATTGGTAATTACTGTTGTCAGTCAAAAACAGGCACTACAAAGACTTGTCGGCACTGTTGTGGGAAATTTTCCAGCGTTTAAATTGCCAATAAACAAATCACATTTTACACCTTGTTAATGCGATTCGGCCAAATTACAGCCGCATCGTTTTAGCCAACTTGACGGATGATTTTTTATTTAACATTCACGTGCTGGCCTATTATTCTCCATATGCAAGTACGAGTAATTGGGAGCGTTCGAGGTTTTGGTGCCCAATATACTTCATGCTTTGTTATTTCCCTAGAGGTCCGGTTAATTGAAAGCATGTGACACTATTAATTGAAACTGCAATATAGCTGTTTTGTCTTCGTCATGCCGCCACCGTCGAAGAAATGTCGAAATCACATTACCCCCCAGGTAGGCGTTTTTTTAATCAAAACCAACAAAAATTGACTGCCATCGTTCACTGGGAAGACGATGGCGTGGACCGAGTGAAGACTGCGCCAGTGGCTGTGCCTGTGATATATCTGCCCGTGTCGTCGTCGTCACCTCTACCCGTGTTGTCATGTTCGGCATCGTCACCTCTGCCCGTGTCATCGCATTCAGCGTCGTCATCTCTGCCCATGTCGTCACGTTAGCTTGTGGCCAATCCACAACTGAATTTTTCCACTCGAAGCTGCTTGGATGTTTCTTATGTTGTTGATTTTGTTTGTCATGTTGCAGGCTCTTGTTGGCGACAAATTTATTTGTTAAATAAATTATGTTATTCTACTGGTGATGCAGTGTTGTTATTGATATGGTTACTATATATATATTATATATATATATATGTATACATCAACCAGGAGTGGGTAAGAATTGTGTCAACCCGCCATTTGGACGGGGTAAAATTTCCAGTCACATGATGTATGGTGCTGTCATGATGGACAAAAATATTATCCTGCATTAGTCCCTGGTTAAGTTAATGAAAGCCTTATGGTATGAACCCAAACAGATCTTACCATAATATTCAACTTGCGTTTTGTTGTTGGCTGGAAGTTCGATGTCCTTGAGACTTGTTCTCGAATCTGAATGCTGCGTGTTTTAAAGAATGTATCGGTGACATTGTCAGCTTTTGCCAACTTCTTTCCAACTTTCAGTTTTACTTTCTGGAAATCTTTGAACTGCTGTTTCTTCTTCTTACTTTTTGCCATTGTAGTGTTCTATGCAACCACGGGAGTACTCTGCAACAACCAGAAATAGCAACCCTGTAAAAATTACTCAGTACACACAAAATAAAAAAGATGACTTCCAGTAAATTGAACAGCTGTACTAATTTGTATGAAGACTTCTAGTGTGCTTAAATTCTAACAAGAAGCAGGCAGAAGGCCAAATAAGAAATATGTTAACATGTCCTTGTAAGGCATCCAAATGCTGAAGGCTCTCCATTGCCATCAGGTGTTCCAAGAAGTCATCACAAAGGTTAACCAACGAGCTAAACCTGGGCTGTGCAGCTGCCTAGATAAGGTGGTCTTTGCACCTCTTTGGATAACTAACTTTTCAAACTGTAATCATACTGTCATGTTCTCAGACAGGCCTACAATGAGTCAGTCTGAACTGATTTAAGCTCTCTGTATGTACACCAGGATGTGCTGTTTGTTGTTCATTTCAGGGGCTTGACGCTGTAACATACAGCTACAGTGGCACAGACTGGCACAAACTGGAACGCTATTTGGGTCTCAAAATGCTTTAAAACGCAATATGTTTATAGCGTATTTCTGGGATGATGTTGAATTATTGAATTAACGACGTTGTTAAATTAAAGCAGTTATGTAAAAATATTGATAATGATATATAAGTATAAGGGTTTCACTAAAAGGCGCATGACCACAAAGACAAAGTTGACGACCGACCACGCACGACCATGTAATATAATGTGTTGGTAGATAGTTTGGCCGTTGATGGTATATATATATATACGGTTTGTGTGTGCAATATTAAAAATGTTGAGTCTATATTTCATGCATCGCACCGCAGGTCTAGTCTACCCATGCGTCAAATAACCGTGGGCCGACATAATCACCATTTACGCTACACGACTAAAGAGTGGGCCGACATCACCGTGGCCGAAGTCACCAACACCAACACACGGTAGGCACTTCAACGAATCCTGCTACCGCGATGTTTTTACGTGCGCGCAGCGGCGTTGCAGTAGCGCCGTTTCGTTTTCTCGGCACCTGGGTAGTGGGTTTTTTCAACCTCTATTTTCGCGCTCTTTTCCCGGTCGTTTACGTCATTCGCAGCGGGATTCCTTTTGCGGGTACTTTCTGTACGTCCTTTTCTTTTTCAAATTTGATCAAAATTATGGTAAATTTAATCGATTTGATGACATAGCTGTGTTTCAGTTGCAAAATTTATAGTCTAGTAATGATTTGTATCGAACGATTATGTCTGTAGGTAGATCTATAGGATTACATTAGTATGTGTTGAAAATTTCGTTGGCGTAAATGCTCGTGCAATGTGGTTTTTGCGCCAATCAAAACATGTGACATTTGAGCGATCTGTGTCAATATGACCGAGAGTGCGTCACCGGAGACGCGGACCGAGATCGTGGAGCGCCTTGATCATGACATATTTATTTAATTAATGTCTGTGCCTTTTAGTGAAAACAAAAACAACAGTATCTGATTTAACTTTAACTTAAGATAGGGCCTATAATTATAATAATATTACTTAAGTTATTAATTTATTTAATGATTATAATTTATAGTTATGTGTCAAGCCAATTCTACTAGTATTATTATTAATTAATATGATATAGTATTACTATTATTACTAGTAATAGTAGTATGATGTTGTCAAGTAGTAGTATTTGTTAGTCAGAGTTAGGTTTATACGTTTTAGTTTGACTGAGTTAGGCTTGCTAGAATTTAGAAAATACAAATTTTATATCCAGTCCTGTTAATATTCAATTTGTTTTGAAAGGCCGATATTTAAAATAACTAACAATCAATTAATTGTTTTATTAAATAGATTATTTAACCAGTTTGTCACTTTAAATTAAAATTATGTACCGTGATTCATCAAAAGTTGTCAATGTGTTTAGTATTTCTTTGACTTAAAATCTCTACAAAACCAATACTATTTATATCATATTTAAATAATATCCTTGTCAATTCTGCAATACAGAATCTTATATTTAGGTTTGCTAGTTGTAGAAATATGGCCCATGCCAGCCCATACTACAGGCCAAGCATGGTAGTCTTAGCCTTAGGCCAGGGTTGGTTACTGTTTATGCTTGGGTTTAGCATGGCTTATTCCATTATTTATGGTTATGCTTTTATTTAGACTTAGAAATAATATAAATTTCATTATGTAATAATTTTAATTAATTGTTGTTACCTATTAAATCAACAGTTTGTTAGAAAAGTTGTTTTTGTGGTCAAATACGTAAATTATTTGACTTAATTTGTTTTAAAAAGTGTTTCAAGATAAACAGTCACTGCACAACATTTTGTAAAACATGTAATACAAACCATAAATGCCTTGATCAGTTGTAGCATCATTTGTTTCATTGTGTGACAACACGCAATACATTTAAACACCACAGTTTTACATCTCAAATATCACAATTATTATGAATTTATGTTTGACATAATGCATTATAATAGAATTTCACACTGCTCTCTTGAGTAACAGAGGCAGGGATGTGAAAAGTATTTCACAAGATTTGCATGCAGAATCAAAACAGTTATCATAATATGATTCACAATTGCCTTTTTATTTCAGATATTGTTCGCAATTACATGCAGTGACACTGATCTTGCGCTGATCTGTGTTTGACTGTGAAGGTACCGAGCCACAGAGTCGTCTGAATATGACACCCATCACCTGTCTGCATACGTACACATTTAATCTGACTGATTATATATCTAATATCTAGATTGAACAGAGTCCATTCAACACGACATGAACATTACTTATAGACATGCTGAAGAACACAACGTTATTTTACAAGATACTGAAATATGAACCTTGCTGCACAGATCTTGCAGCCTACTGGCATTAAATTATGGGACAATCAACTTCCAATATTACAAAAAGACTAATAAGAGCAGAACAGATTTCTTCATGGCTTGACTCCCATGGGCCATGGGGAGTAATGCAGAAAGCAATCTTCCATTTGGCGCATTTGGATTCAGCGACAGAATACTGTGAACAATTTATAAACATTTTTGTTTTTTAGTTCATCAAGTTCATGTTAAAATGCAGAACATTACATTATGAAGCAGTAACAATTGATTACTGGTGTGTACAGAGCCTGCAACAGTCATCCAACCTGTCATGACACAGTCACACATAGACACAGTGAACTAGGAGTATGACTATTGTATTTTATTGTCATGTATTGATATGTTGAGTTTGTGTGATATTTAGCCAATATTTACTTATTAATAAAGTTACTGTTAATGCTATATGACTGGTTAATGTATATTTATTATAATGTTTAATGTGGTTATAAACATTGCATAAATTATATAACTGTCTTCATAATTATGGACATTCCAGCCTTTCATCGAAATGTAGCGGTCAGTTGTTAAGCGTGCTAATATTAGCCAATATTAACTTATTAATTAAGTTACTGTTAATGTGAAATGACTGGTTAATGTATATATTTATTACCATAATTAATGTGGTTTACTGCATGCATAAATTATACAAATATTTTCATAATCATGGACAATATGGCCTTTTACTGAAATGTGTCGGTCTGTCGAGATCGCGTGCTAATTACCCAACATTGACTAATTAAATCATTATTAATTGATTTGTTAATGACTTTTTATTACCATCATTAATGTGGTTATACACATTGCATATGTATAAATATCTTCAAAATCATGGGCATTATGGCCTTTAATTGGAATGTATCGGTCTGTTGAGTTTGCATGCTACATTACTAAAATTAACTCCTTATTTGAATTAATTTGGTTATAATTATTACTAAAAAAATATTAAATATTGTAAATTTATTACTCTGGTCAATGTGTTTGAAAACCCTGAAAACAATATTTTAATATCCAGGGGTAGAACTACCCACTAGTCCGCTAGTCCGTACACTAGTAAAGATTACGGCGGACTAGTAAATCTGCCTACCAACTAGTCCGGCTGTCTAGTAAAAATCAGCATGTTGCATGAAGCCACTATCCGTACCATTGACAAACTAATTCTTTACGTAATGAGGCGACAGTGAAAAGTGAAACAGTGCTGTTGATTGACTGTTGTGTGACATCGAATTCTGAAATGACAGTTTTGTTTGGTTTAGCGTATCTGGTAGAGGGGTAGGGCTAATGAGTGCAATTGGTGGTCATTTTCAAATGCACGGTTTTCGAATACGGTTTACATCTACATTGCTTTATTAGTCTACGTTTATGCACGATGTATCATTACTTGACTGGGGTTGCAAAACCAGCAGAAAAACGCAAGCTGGAAAAACACTGCAACTGCCCACCGAGCCATTCAAGTGCTGAAAACGGCCACCATGGACCGTCTGACGCATTTGTTGCAATTTAAATTTGTGTTGTTTTGATATTTTCAGGACTAGTAAACCTTTTGGCGGACTAGTAAACTTTTGTCTTTACTAGTCCTGCTGTCCAGTAAAAAAATGCTGAAGTTCTACCCCTGATATCTGTATAAATAAAAAAGTTATGACATTTTAAAGCAAATATTTATCCACAGCAGGCTGCGAAATAAGGCCGGTCCGATCGTCCCGGACGAGTAGTTTCAGTGATCGGACTAGTCCATGTTTAGTGGAGCAGTCCCATCGGACTAGCTGTTATTATGTAAATTATTTTACACTATGTATACGCTAGTTGGGTGTTGTGATGGATTAAAAAAAAATCAGACAGTAAGGTAGCATTTGATCACAGGCAGCTAAATATTCCGTACGACCGTCAGATGGGAAACTTGCTGAACGCAGTGAATGTAAATGGCGGCTGTTTACATCCGGTTAGCGTAGGATAGGTAGTGCCACCTAGCGACCATGAGTGATGAGCGACATGAACAAACATACATGCGTGGGTTATAGACATCGTTACGTGCTATCCCGTCGTGATGGTAGTTGCGTCATTCCTGCATTGGGTGATTATTTTAGCAATAAGTTACCAAACGCCAGCAATGTTACTGATTGTTTAGTCGGCTTCTGAAAAGTAAAGGGCAAATGATGCAACTTAGTCCGACAATGTCGGTCCTTTGTCGCCGTAAGGCTTCAAATTCTGCTGGAATCGCCTTGTCCACGACTCCTGTTTGCTGCCCCTGATTAAACTAGTCATTTCTTCTGATAACTTTGCAATTGAATCTACGAAATCAAATGTATGTGTTCCTATTAATGACACATTTAGTTGAACATTTAATTGAAATGGGAAACGGCTTGTTTTCTTTATGAAATAAAGCCACTTTTACTATGTTCCACAACTGTCACACATATATGATACAACAGTATGATTGATTTTTAAGGACTAGTAAAACAATATGAGGACTAGTTGTTTCTGAGTCAGCTAGTCCGATGGACTACCTGTCAACTAAATCCGCCGTGCACCCTGCACAGAAAACACAAAAATGAGTCCATTTTGCCATTGTAAGAGATACACAAAAATTAAGCAGTTTTTCCATCTTAAAATCGCAATATCTTTTGATCTATTAAAGGTTATCTTAATAAAATAAACAGTTACGTGATCCTTAACCTATTACCTTTAATTTAAGCCCATTCTCAATGTTCTAGCATTATATTTAATTTTTTGTTGAAGTGCCTACACACGGTGACGGTGATGAGATGCATAGATCCCCAATTATCGCCACTGCCTCTTGCAAAGTCCGTTTCGCATATTACATGTCGTCAATACGTTGTAAATGGTTCCTTGCAATCTATGGCTATATTCACCATAGATTATCACGAAGATCCGCAACCCTGTCAAATCGCCTAAGACCTAAGTTTCGGCAAACATACATCGACATACACGCACGTGGATTTTATAACTTAGCCTTGATCATACAAGCTCCGTCCGGTGGCGCCACTATTTGTTGTAATATTCCAGCGACTCATATTCAATTAAATTTAATAACTTTATCCCGGAATATTACATCCATATAAAATATAGGCTAGACTATGACTAATAAATGTAAATATATAGCAACTTTCGCAAGTGACGACACAGTGGTGATGTGTGTAATGTAAATATTTCATTGCCCGATTTAGCTACACGTACACGTCATAAAACTATACACATCTTTTCTGATCAACATTTTGCATGTGGGTAATCCTCGTGATATAGACATACCTAGCACTACAATCTCTAGGTTCACTGCACAACAAGCTAAAAGCATTATTGTATGCTACATACAGTTTTCTAATTGATTATGTTCTATAATTCCACCACAACTGACACGTATACATATAATGAAGTACAATACGATCCATCCTCGCGGCTGCTGATTACTTCAGTCCCAGCCAGCAGTACCCCTGGCTGATCGTAGCGTATTCTCCAAGGACAGTAACGATTTAGGAAGATTCACTCTTATACGCCATCGCATAAGCACTTATAATGAAGACCCGGTCAGAGAGCGACTAAGACGCACTCCACTAAAATTCCAGAGTGAGGAGGAGAAGACACTGAATAACATGCTTGATGCCAAAGTAATAAAGCCATCTTCATCAGAGTGGGCATCTGCACCCGTGTTAGTAAGAACAAAAGATGGGGAAGTAAGATATACAGTAGATTATCGACAACTAAATGTGAAAACTGTTAAAGATGCTTTTCCGTTGCCCTTGATCGAAGAGTGTATTGATAATTTGACAGGTACTCTGTGGTTCCACACTTTAGACATGGCCAGCGGGTATTGGCAGATAATGGTAGATGAACGCGACAGTCATAAGACGGCGTTCCTAACCAAATATGGCCTCTTCGAACATATCAGAATGGCCCAGGGTTTATGTAATGCACCTGCCACGTTCCAAAGGGTTATGCATCTTGTCTTACGCGGTCTCGCATGGAACAAAGTACTAGTATACCTAGATGACGTAATCGTACTGGGGAGGAGCTTTGAGGAGTCCCTCGAAAACCTGGAAGTCGTTCTCCAGAGATTTGAGGTACACAACTTAAAACTAAAACCAAAAAAATGTTCTTTGTTTAGCACAGAGGTTCGCTTCCTTGGACGTAAAGTGTCCCGAGAGGGTGTTTCCGTCACTAAAGATCATATCCAGAGTGTACTAAATTGGCCACGACCAATGAATGCTTTGCAAGTGAGTAAGTTCACGGGATTTGTCAACTATCATAGGGAATTTATTCACTTGCAAAGCATTATGCTGCCATAAACAAAGAGATGCTCCGAGTCGACATTGAGGCATTGACCCAGCCACATCAGCAGCCGGTCTTCTCGAGCAGTACGACACTACTCTGTCAGCTCTATTAGCCAAGCATGCACCAGAGCAGACACGAACAATCACGATACGACCCAACATTCCTTGGTTCAGTGGTGACATCAAGATGGCTAAGCAGAAGAGAAGACAACTGGAAAGGAGATGGAGACAGTCACGGCTCACAATTCACCGCGACCTCTTCAAAGAGCAGAGTCGCCACGACAATCAGCTCATCTCCTCCGCTAAATCTACTTACTACACTGCAAAGATCACCGCAGCTGCATCTGACCACAGACAGTTGCACAATGTTGTTAACGCCCTGTTGATTAAGCCTGTAGCTAGCCTGCCTGGTGGTGGTTCACTGGAACAACTGGTCTGCAGATTCATTGCATTCTTCCAGGACAAAGTCAGACTGATTCAGAAGAACTAGAGTCTAGGCACTGTGGACGGTAAACTCAGCTTTTTGTTGCCTGCAACGGAAGACGAGGGGAGACGACTGGTCAACCAGAGTCCCCCAAAGTCGTGTTCACTCGACCCAATGCCGATCTGGCTTCTGAAAGAACAGTTAGACTGTCTTCTACCAAGCATTACAAACATTGTCAACGTGTCCATGTCAACAGGAATTGGCCAACAAAAATTAAAGCTGCGCTCGTGACGCCCTTGCTCAAGAAGCCTTCCTTGGACAAGGATGTCATAAACAACTTCTGCCCTATATCTAATCTGTCCTTTATTTCAAAGTTAACAGAGAGGGTTGTGCTGAACAAGCTCACTGACCACGCCTCGTGCAACAATCTGCAGGAAATATTCCAATCCGCCTACAAGCCGAATCACAGTACTGAAACGGCACTGATGCGAATCCAGAATGATATCCTGATGACCTTGGACAACAAGAGGGGTGTTGTGTTGATCCTACTTTATCTATCAGCGGCCTTTGACACTGTAGATCACGCTGCTGTTGGCTTGCATAAAGAGCGCGGGTGTCATCGGCGTCGCGCATACTTGACTTCGAGGACTCAGACTGTCTGTCTAGACCATCGAGGACATTCGGGCTACGCGTATCGGGGGTGGCTTTGGTAATAACCGCAAACCTGTCTCATCCAATATGCGGCAGTCACTCCCTCACAAGTCGTGTGTTCTGTGCAAAACTGCAGGGTGGACGTCAAGCACTCACAACTTGATCGAATGCCGCTACTTACCTGATAGTGACAAGAAGTCCATGGGCTGGTCAAAATTCGTGACCAACGAGTGATGTGACGTGATGTGATGAAGACGAGATCGATCTATGTGACGTTGAAGTGCCTGAGGACGTTATTACTAACTTCTCAGCACGTCACGTACAATGTGATCTCTCCTCTCGCCGAGTCAATGTAGTACAACCACCTGTGTTGTACACATTCTACCAACATCATCTTATGGCAATAACCCTTGATACTGGTGCTACGACGAACATGATACGTGCGTCCACAGCTCGTTTGTACCGTCTACCGATCACACCTGCATCCCAGATGACTCGTCAGGCCGATGGTGTGACCCCTTTGGACGTTATTGGTGAAGTACACTGCACCGCCACCAGGGTAGCTTGTCGTTTCAACTCGATGCACTGGTTGTCAAGCAACTTGATGTCGACGTTTTGGCAGGAAATCCCTTCCTTACTCGCAACGATATAATTATCCGCCCGTACAAGAAGCAACTCATTATTGGTGATGGTGACATTGTCCACTACGGCACAGATCGTGACAAAACCTGTGTACATGCACATCTGCCAGGCACGGCAAATTGCCTCCGTCCCCCATATCGTGGACCCTGACTTCCGGTCAACCCATGCACCAGACAGCGTCTGCAGCAACGGTACCAAGTTGCACTCCACCAATGTCTCCATCAATCCTGACAAACGTCGGAGTAAGGAGATGACAGACAAGTTCAGAGCACTCCACTAGGACTTCGATGACGTGTTCGACGATAAGTCTCCCTTGTACAACGGTGCCAGCGGGAAGTTGCAAACCTTCGTTAACATGGGCACCGCGTTGCCCCCACAACAAAAAAGGAAGACTCCCCCAACACAACATATCTACTCTGAACGATCTCCAGGACAAATTCGACGAGCTTGAGGCTGCCGGCGCCATCAAAGAGTTGGGCATTGAGCTCTTGCAGCTTTCACCAGATGGTGGTCCCATATCAAAGGGTACACTCGCGCTTGCCACGGGGAACTTGAACTCTCGCATTCGCAGAGATGGTTTATCAGCCCGTGAGGTCTGGACACAGAGAAACCAAGTCACGGCTGAGCAGCTACCGGTCACAGATAGGCAATTGATCCTAAACCAACACTTGAGCAGATCAGAAAATCATACACGCAGCGCCATGTCAAAAGCGCACGGTCACTATCTCCGTTGGCGACCTCGTTTACCTGAAAGGTGACAGAGACACATGTAGAGCACGTGATGGATACATTGTTACACAGCTGCTCAACAGTGACGGGTGGTGCCGACTTAGGAAGTTCACAAAGTCGCAGTTCCTTAGCAAGACTGACGATGTTCGAATCTCCGATTGTTACAAGGTAACAGCTTCCGTCCCCGACGGCCCCATCCGTGGCCAAGACATGCGCTCTAATTCATCATCTGACTCGGAGTCAGAGTCGTCTAGACCAGTCAGCCCTGTTCAACGGTGTTACCGTCTATGCCCGCACTCCCAGAAGCCATTGTTGTCCACCCTATAGTCAACGACCCGGATACATCAGGTCCTCGTGGTCCTATGAGGTCTGGGCACCCTCGCCAACAACCTAAATGGCAGAATAATGACTGGATTTTGGACCATAACGAGTGACATGTTGACACCTAAGCACGATTTCAGTAGACTAATTGTTTTAGTTCAAGTGATAAGGTCCTTTACGTTCTCTGTAATTATCTTTGCACATTTTGCTCGTGTTCGCTTGACGGTATAGCAAATACTGTCAGCAAAGTTGACTAAGTGTTTTTACTGTTATGCTAAGCACGCATACCACCAACTCATAGTTGTTAGGCGGAGGAGAAAGAGACAATCACGCCAGTATTCTGTTAATGTATAATTGTGATCTGCCGCCAGTATTCTGTTATCGTATAATAGTTATCTGCCCCCAGGCATCATCCGGGCTTCGCCGGTTCACATGTGCCAGGTTTGTAATTGTTGAGCTTTGCATTAAACCCTCCTTGTAGAACACGGGTTTTATTTATTGGCGAATGGAGAATAATTGGTGACCATCCACAACATGAGAAAGAGCCAGCTGAGAGAAAATTATGCAGTGAACGGGGACGCTTTGTCGGATGTGATCAAAGGCCGGTGAAAGTCGACAATACTCTAGTCACATATACGTGTGGCTGATACAGACTTATGAGTTATGAGCTGAACATAAGAAGAAGGAAAGTCGACATGTACGAAGTTCACGTGGAGTGCAAATACATTGATGTCATGCCAAAATTAGACTATATTAATTTTATGAACACTCCGGAGAACGGGCAAAAGTTAGCGAACTGTTGAGGTTTAACAGTGACTATATAATTATTATATGGTCACAAACACGTACACATATATATCATATGTTGCTTTGTGTCACATCATTTTTGTGTTAAGCACGGAGAGTTATAGAGTAATTAACACAACTCCTACTGAGCAGAACAAGCCAGACTTTAGGAACAGCTATGCTTACAGCAACGCATGTTGTAATCGTTTGTTAGACAGAGGTGGTCTGTATACTTTATTGATGGCAACGCAAACAGAAACATGCTCCACTGCGCCACTATACGGCGGCTGTCTCGTAAATATTATAGCAGCTAAGTATTATAGGTGGCGACACTTTACTGTCGCGATAGTACATACCTCCCTAAAATAAGAAATGTCACAAACACGGACTGTTACTAATAAACTAAAAAAGTATTAATGTCTAATAAAGGCATAGTCAGTGATGTATGCGAGTGTCTACATAAGTTCGAGCAGCCGTTGTGGCGGCTTACGAAGACGCGACGATTTTCTCGGTTCGCCTACCACGACAGGCGACATCGGGATGTCGTCGTCCGCCACAGGCAGCGTTGCCTCTGGAATGCCTGCCAACTCGCTCTCGTCATCGAAGTCGTCTTCAAGTAACGGTGACTCGAACGGAAGTAGGCGAAACATCGACGTGTTTCTCGTCACTCGTGATCCGTTAGCGCGACGAGCAGTTACCATTGAACCCTTCCGACTGGTCACAACCAACGGATTTGGGTCAAACGGTGTGGATAATTTGCCCTTCTTGTGTCGTCGTACGAGCACTACGTCGCCCTCGTTGAGGTTTGACGTTTTCGCTTTCGACCTCTTGTCAGCTCGTGTTTTCATGCGGCGCTTTGCGGCTGCATCCTTCTCTCTCGCGGCCTTGTCGTCAGCAGACACGTGTTACCTGACTTCGGGCAGTTTGGTGCGAGGATTTCGGCCGAACATTAGTCGATGAGGGGTGAACGCTGTCGTCACATGGGGAGTACATCGATAATCTCGCAGAAACTGTCGCATCTCTTTCCTCCATGCTCTGCCGCTGATGTTGGCTGCCTTCAGTGCTTTCATGAGTGGTTTGTTGAAAGCCTCTGCCTGAGCGTTTGCCTGAGGCCAGAGTGGCGTTATCTTGCGATGACGTACGTTGTTCTCCTGCAGGAACGACTTCCAGGCGTGTCCGTTGAACGGCTGCCCGTTGTCTGACTTCACGACCTCTGGGTAGCCAAGAAGGCTAAACACATCGTCGACCACAGGAATCACCGTCAATGCTGAGATGCTCCTCACGACCTTTACTACTGGGAAGCGCGAGAACTCATCAACCATTAATAGTAGATATTCTCCTGTGGGAAGTGGCCCGCAGAAGTCTATGCTGATCTCCAGCCATGGACCTCTTGGTAGTGTCGACATCGTCAGCGGTTGTGTATCTCGACATGTAGTATTCGCCTGACACGGAATGCATCTTTTAACTGCTTCTGCTACCGCCGCGTCGATTCCGGGGAACCACACTTTCCAGCGTAGTACTGCCTTTGTTTTGGACATTCCTTGATGTCCCTCATGCGCTAGTTCGATGACGCGTTTCTGTAGAGTGCTAGGAATGACAATCTGGTAGTCTTGCATCACCAAATCAGCACTCTCATTGACTGTCAAGGCGTCTCTCATTTAGTTGTAGCTGCACAGACTCTCATAGTTGACACCGGTTCCCTGAAACTGCACAATGTCATGCCATTTGCTCGTGCACTAGCTTGATGACAGCCTGAAGTGTTGCGTCTTTGGCCGTTTCTCGCTTCACCTCCTCGATAGTCAGTGCAATCAGTGTTGCAACGGAAGCTAGTGCGTTCACATAATGTTCTGTCATCTGCTGTTCACGACTCTGTTTGATTTGGCCGGGTGCCGGGACATGTAATCAGCGGGGTTGCTAACGCCGGGACGATACTTTATGATCATGTTGTAGGGCTGGAAGCGTAGTCCCCAACGTTCGATCCGCAGTGGAGGCCTTGCCAATTGATGATATCCTGACCGCAGATCGATCTTACTGAAGACGGTCGCGCCATTGAACTTTGTGATCAGCTTATTTAAGGTTGGCGTCACATATCGAGTACGCAGAATGGCCTTGTCTGCCGCTCTCATGTCAACACCCAGCCTGATTTCCTCCGGGTTTTTGGTTTAGGCGGCGTCACCACTCTAGATACCCACTCTGTGGGGCCTGACACTTTTTTCTATAATGTCAATGGCTTCCAGTTTGGCGATTTCCTTCGCGACCTTCTGCTGTTGGTGAAACGGAACACGATTGTGTCTCACTGCGACAGGGGATACCGATTTGTCGATGTGAAGTTTTACCTCCACGCCCTTCAGACAACCAGTGTCAGTCCACAATATGGAAAACGATTGACCACGTTCTGACCGTACTCGTCCGAGCCTATGACTCGACACACGTAGAAGACACAGCGACTCTGCTGTCGCCTTGCCCAGCAATGGCGTAGTGTCCCCCTCGACGATCAAGAACTCACTGAGAACTGCTCGGTCATCGTCTAGAGTAGTACTATAGGTGGACCAGCGGTTTCCGTTTTTCCGTCGGAGAAAGAGGAATGACGTCAAGGTCAAGTACCCGGATGTAGGTCAAAGGTCTAGTACCCGGAGGTAGACCTAGCGGATTTTTTTCGGAACTAAAACAGTACATATAGCGCCCCTAGCGATTTTTTTCGGAACTATTCCCACTGGCGGATATGTTACTAACTACAAAACTACAGTGGTGCCACCTTAACCCCCTAGCGGATTTTTTCGGAACTAAAATAATACAGGTAGCGCCCCTAGCGGATTTTTCGGAACTTTTTCCACTGGCGGATATGTTGCTAACTACAAACAACAGGTTTGGACTAAATGTAGGTGTACTGCCTAATTTGGTGCGTCTTATTTATGAAAATTGGCGCCCCTTGGTGGAAAGGTTACGAACTGAAAGAGAAGTACAAATACCTCCCCCTGCCGGATTTCAGTGAACCAAATATCGATACTGCTTAAGTTCGTGTCTTGTTTCTTTTTTCTCTTTTTACTATAAAATAGGTCAAAGACGTCATCAAATAGGTCAGTGACGTCGTTAAATAGACCATTGCGCATGCGCAATGGTGTCTTTTCTTATGTCCCATAGGTTGTCGACCATTTGTTTAGGTGTAGGCCTCTCCTAACCTATACATTTGCAACTTTAACATAGGTCCAAACCTGACGAATAGATAGAGAGAACTAATAAAATAAGTCGAATTATGTCATTTCTGATCACCATACAGATCTATGACCTTCCCCTCACCCTGTTTGTAAATTTTTGCCTATCAAGGATGTTGAACATACCCTATTACCATCCTTCCGATGCGGCAGACTCGAGTGATGAGGACGACCCAGCGAACCGACCCATCAATCGACTAAGGTACACAGGCAGTTTCAGGCAAATACAGGCAATCGACCAAGATTTCAGGCACATTCAGGCAGTTGACCATGATTTCAGGCAAATTCAGGCAAATCGATCAAGATACACAGGCAGTTTCAGGCAAATTCAGGCAATCGACCAAGGTACACAGGCAGTTTCAGGCAAATACAGGCAATCGACCAAGATTTCAGGCACTATCAACAAACTCGACATTTCCGTCTCCATCTCAGGTGACCACAAAGAAGATGGCCCTGGTCGATCCCCGTATTTTGGAAAACAATCAACCGCAACGCCCTTTGACTGGCAACCCTATAGGGAGTGTCTTGCAACGACTCGACAACGAAATGCAAGGCATATTGGAACGAAGTGATATACACGAGAGGGAAAAAGTTGTGTTGTATAACCAGGTATTGAGTCGGTACAACGATCTTTCCGACAAACGTATCCAAGAACCCGTGCGTGTGGCCATCGAAAAAATTCCCAGTGAAGGGGAAAACAAAGTACAACCTGCTAACGAAAATTAAGTAGTCGAAAAGGAGAGCATCGAAAACGAAATCATACTTTTTGGGTGTCTGAATAAAAATTTCACAAACGCACATAAGGTGTCGACTTTTTTATTGCTTAATTAAGGTAATACAAGAACGTGCATGTCAACGTTATATGCAAACCTTACATGGCACTCTTAACAAAATCGAAAACACGACAGTCATTGTTCACTAAATCGTTCCCGAAAGTGTTCACAAACGTCTTCGTGGGTACGCCTCGACATCGGTGCAGCAAGTACACGACACATTATTGTCCACATACGTTAGACAGCGGGCACTGAAGCGTTCTCTTGTTGAAAGTCCAAGTTACGCAGTTGCTCTGTAGAAAATCCACGAATTCGACGTGTCGAGGTGGCAAACCGTAGGAGTCGAAGTATTCTCCACGTCCGTCTTTTGCAATAAACATGCAGATCCAATGTTGACCCGGTTCATCGCTCGAATGAGTGTTGCACACGAAAGCTGCCGGATAGGTCGTCATAGGAGTAGTGGGTAACCCGTCTTTAGGTAGTACGCCTCGAACAACGGTCCTAGTGTAAGCATCCGCCGAAAGGAGTCTTTCTATCTGTGACGTATCAATCAGTAATCGTAGACGACGCTTCTGTTGCGGTTAATCTCCAAAACCGTCTCGAATTCTCCGTAGACGACGACGTTGATCGTTTGGTCGAGAGGTTGATTAAAGTGCATCTCGACTCGTACCAAATTGAAATGGGGACCGTCACAACATTCTGGTGTGATGTCAAACGCAAACAGGGTGTATCCTTTGCCAAACTCGTCCCGACTGATGTTGTTTCCCTCGTCTTGAAACATCTTTCCCGTTCCAGCAAATAGATTACTGTAACTTCTCACGTAGGCACCATCGTTGAAATTAGGCTGGAGTTGTTTAGCCGAAACCTGTTGCGCGTCGACGTACAATGCAAGAAAGTTCAAGTTGTTGTGCTTTACGTGGAACGGATTCTTAGCGAATGTTCCACTGTAAGCGTCGTTGTCTACACAACACAAGACTATTCTCTTGGGTAAGACACCCAAATAAACGTTTTCGTGAGTGTGTGACATGGAACCTCGCGGTATGGAAAATATCTTGCAATCGACTCTTCGCAACGGATACTTGGCCGTTCCCTTTTGTAGCGCTTTGATGTAACCCATCTGTACTGCAGGATTCAGTTTGGCTTTTCTTGCAAACAGAATTGCTTCGACTATGCGTACCTTGTAATCAGTATCGTCACCACCATCACCCATGAGTGCAAAAGCATCCTTACTCTGTACTAGTCGAATTTTCACGTCGACGCCGTTCAATAGATAGCTGTCTTGGAAGAAACGGTCGACGTGTAGACGACCCATCATGTCGACGATTCGACTACGGGTAATATAGGTCTTTCTTTTTTTGCAGACCCTTGTTTGCGTCGTCGGTGGCATCCATGTGACCAGCCGTGTCTTTGTACCACAAGTCAGTTGACTCTTCTTCGCTTCTGCTCCGTGACTCAGTAATGTTTCTATGTACGCACGATAAGGATAGGTATTCGTTGAAGATGTGACGAGGGTACCGTTCAAAGACACGTCTACTTGACTAAACAGAGAATGCATCCAATTGTTTACTGGTCCAACAGGTGCGGCTTGATGGATGTCGTCCCCGTTTCCTTTGACTACACGTGCTCGCACCAACAGGTAAGTATTGGCCACGTCCAGGTAATCGTCTCCCGATCCGGGCAATAAGAATTCGATAGGACCACCCGTACCTATCGAGGCGACAGGTTGATGCTCGATCCATTGTGCGTGTTCGATACTCGTTTGTGTCGTCGGTAAACTAAACAGGTCCAATTCGCTTTTGACTCCCTCACACGACAACTGGTGGACAAAAGCCATGTCTAGCCGAATATGTCGTCTCGACGCGTCTTCTGTCGTCTGCGTCTCTTGGCGACACTGGCTTGTGTTTTATAGTGCGAGGAACGTCGCGTATGCCCGGAGGCCCACTGCTTCCCAAAACTCTACCGATCATGTCTTTTCCGGTTTCTTTCACACGCCTCTTTGCAGATTCTTTAATGCTCTGTCCAGACAACACGTCGCCGGCCACACCCAAACCTGTCTTTAACGCTCCTTTTCCCAAAGCGAGTGCGCCTCTTTTTATGAGTGGCATAGCACTTCGAATGAGGCCACCGAACAAACTACCTATACCGTGACCTCGTTGCACTCTTGCCCCAACAAACACGGGCAATCCGTCGCCGACTTCTCTGATGTAGTAGTCTTCGTAGGAATGATTACGACTCATGTTTCAAAAAACGATGGTTTGCGTCGTCGAAAGTGAAGTGTTGCCGTCACTCTACCTCGCACGAATGGTACGCGACGTCCCGTGTCGTCTCTTATATTGATCTCGATGGTCGTAAATTATTTGTGCAAGACGGGAACGTATTGTACATTGTCGAAACTTTTTTACACCACGTCTGCGTGTTTTCCTTCTATGGGTACAACCCTCAACAGAGGGACGACGGTATCCCCGACCACACGTGGTTCCATAACGTCGGTGTAGACGTACAGCGAGTAAAAACCCTGCGCCATGTCTACCACAGATTTGGCTTTTTCGGGTGTGGTGTAAACAGCCTGGCTTAAACCTAGCAAACGCTGACGTTTCAACGAGTACACTGAGAATGGGATGTTTTCTATCATGTGTATAGTCACTTTTTGTGTGATGTCATTGTAGCTCAGTTTTATTTGCTTTTCTTTTATCGGTGACTTTATGATTCTGTTGATTGCACGAATGAGCGCTTGGGGACTACCGCAGTGGCCTGCCACGATATTCACCACATAATGCGTACCATCGACATTCACGGCAAATTAAGTGTCCTCTTCTCTCACGTTGTACCAACTGTGCGGGTATTGAATTTCCACCAGTCCGCACTCCCACCGACTAAACTGATGCGTTGCGGCAAAGCCGTGACATAGAGGGTCAACGTGTTGTCGGGATTTAACTCCATAGACGCGTTGCTAGGCAATGTCAAGTAAAAATCAGACGACATGTTCACCGCGTTTCATAGACGGACTAGGTAACAGGTATCCCAGGCAACTGCTCAACAAAGCCGTCTGTCTTCGTAGGAATGATTACGACTCATGTTTAAAAAAATGATGGTTTGCGTCGTCGAAAGTGAAGTGTTGCCGTCACTCTACCTCGCTCGAATGGTACGCGACGTCCCGTGTCGTCTCTTATATCGACCTCGATGGTCGTAAATTCTTTGGGCAAGACGGGAACGTATTGTACATTGTCGAAACTTTTGACACCACGTTTCCGTGATTTCCTTCTATCGGTACAATCCTCAACAGTGGGACGACACTGTTTCCGACCACACGTGATTCAACAACGTCGGTGTAGACGTACAGCGAGTAAAATCCCTGCGCCATGTCTACAACGGAATCGGCTTCTTTGTGGAACGTGTACTTGTCGTTATTTGGCGTATCATACACGATGGACGTCAGCTTGAGATCTATGTCCTTTTCACCTAGTTTGTACTCGCGTGTGTCCGCTGCTTTGGGACTGGTGACTGTTTCTCTATGCTTCGTGTGTTGTCTATGTAGAAGGATGAAACTTTATGTAAACACAATTCAGAGGTTCTTTATTAGCATGGCAGACAACTCAAATCAAGCGATGTATCCAACTGTCGTGCACGGACTCACGCCGTTACCGTGGCGCCGCCTAGCGACTAACGAAACAATATAACATATTGCAACATCTCCCTTCCTTTACAAAAGTGTAAAACTCCTACATGTAGAAAACTATTCTATAATCGCATCTAGAACAGTTCACTGAGAAATGTTCCTTGAAATAAAGTAATATTTATAAACAACTGCTTGTGTTTTATCAAAAATTACTGAGAAATACTGTCTGTATTCTAATGCAAAACAAATTAATACTTCTAACTGCTAGCATTACAGTAATCAACTAAATATCATAGCAAATGACAATGAGATACAAATTACAAATTGAACATAGCAATGAAGTTAACAGCAATATTACTATTATTATCGCAATGTTCAATACATGAAAATACACAACAGACATATTGTATGTGCAATATCGTCACTGATGGTGTGTAATGACCATAAAAGGGATTATTATGCCCTTTTTATGCACAACTTAGAGAATTTGTCTCTGAGATGTGCCGGCCTCCTCACTTGTCTTCCACTGCGTCTCTCGATAGTTGGTGTTGCAGTGATGATAGCAGGATGGTCGTCACTCGGCTTGTCGACGCACTGGCGTACTGGTATTCCGCCTGTCGCCGTTTCAGTCGCGTTGTCTGTCACGTCGGCGGCTCGTGGTGCTGTCACGTCCGGGACCGCTGGTGGTGCTATCATGCGACGCAGGTGTCTTCGGTTTCGCCTGTACACTGTACCGTAGTCTGTGACAACATCATACGACCTGATGTTAGCTTACCGCTGTACTGTCGCTTTCTGCCATCGAATTTTGTACTTCGCTGGCTGCATGCACACGACGTCACCGTCTTTTAATGACGGCAAGTGCTTTGCGTTTCGGTTGTAGTAGTTAGCTTGCTTCTTGCGTTTGTCATCAAGCTTTTCAACTGTGTTAGTGACTGTTTTCGGCATCAGAAGTGCTTTCGCAGTGGGCAGAGTGGTTTTCGTTCTCCTTCCAAACAGTCTTTGTGCAGGCGAACTGTCCATGCCTTCCGTAGGTGTATTTCTGTAGTTTAAGAGTGCTAGATATGGATCTGTACCCGCTTCTTTAGCCTTGATCATTAATTTCTTGGAGATCTTTACGGCACTCTTTGAACTCCCGTGAGTTGTATGGTGGACCATTGTCCGACACCACCTCGCCTGGTATACCGTGCCTCGCAAACTGTTGTTTAAGCTTCGGTATGACCGCTGCAGCTGTCTTGTTCTCTAGCCGGTCGATCTCGAAAAAACTGCTGTTGTAATCTACAGTCACTATGTAGTTTCGATCGTTGCATTCGAAGAGATATGTGCCTACTTTTGCCCATAGGCGATCGGGGACATGATGTGACACGAGAGGTTCTTTCGTCTGGCAACTTTGGTAAGCTGAGCAAATGTCACACTGCGATATGTAGTCTTTGATCTGCGTTGACATTCCTGGCCAGTATACGCACTCTCGGGCTCGTCGCATTGTCGCCTCGATGCCCAGGAGTGCTTCGTGTAGTTTCTCGAGTATTTCGCTCCGCTGTGAAGATGGGATGACACATCGACTTCCTCTGAACACGATGCCATCTTTTATTGCGAGCTTGTCACGTATGCCATGATACGCTCTGATCGTTGTTGGTAGGCAACTCTTCTCAGGCCAGCCTTGTAGAATGGCTGCTTTCAGTGTTTGTAGTGTGTCCTCTGTCTCAGTGTTGTGTTGTATGTCTCTGAGTCTACCGTCTGAGATGGGCAGGTAGTCAGCCATGTGGATCGTCTCAATTTCCTTTTCCACGGCTTCGCGTAAGTCGTTTCCTTGCATGTATGCTCGACTGAGCGTGTCGGCGATAAACATGTGCTGCCCTCTTTTGTAGACGATGTCGATCTCGTACCGCTGAGCTCGTAACAGCATCCGTTGTAGTCGCTTCGGAGCTGCCTGGAGTGACTTTTTGTTGATCATTTCGAGAGGTTTGTGGTCTGATTCAACTCTTATCGGTCTGCCATATGCATAATGGTCAAAACGCTCTAGCCCAAAAATAATCGCGAGCATTTCTTTTTCGATCTGGGCATACCTGCTCTCAGCATCTGTCAGCGATCTGGAAGCATAGGCAATTGGTTGCTCGTTCTGTAGTATGCACGCTCCAAGGCCACTCTCGGACGCATCACACTGCAGAGTGAGTGGAACGGTCGGGTCGAAGTATCGGAGTACTGGTGTCTCCGACAACATCTGCTTGATCTTCACGACCGACGCGCCGTGCACCGATTCGTCCCAGAGGAAGTCAGTGTCGGCTTTGATGAGATCTCGGAGTGGTTGCGTGACATTGGAGATGCCTTTTGCGAACTGATGTAGGTAGTTGACCATGCCTATGAGGCGCTGCACCGCCTTCTTGTCGTGTGGTTGAGGCATTTTGAGTATGGCCTCCACCTTCGCTGGATCTACTTTCAGTCCCTCTGCTGTTATGAGATGACCCATGTACGACACCTCACTCCGTTTCCATTGCAGTTTCTCTTTGTTCAGTTTGATGTTCTTTTCGCGACATCGATTCAGTAGCTGCGCCATCTTCATGTCGTGGTCCTCTTCAGCTTCAGCGGCCGTTTCACCACAACCGGCAACGAGAATGTCGTCAGCTATGATGAACACACCAGGGATCTTCTCTAACGCCTGATGTAACCGTTGCTGAAAGTACTCTGGCGCTGGCGAGATTCCGAAAGGCATCCTGCAGTACCGGTACCTTCCGTAGGGTGTCTGGAATGTAGTCAAGTAACTGGACTGTTCATCCAGTTCCACGTGCCAGAAGCCATTCTTGACATCGCAGACAGTGAACACCTTCGCAGACGCCAGTTCCGGTATGACGTCCTCGATCACTGGTAGCATGTAGTGACTGCGCTTTAGAGCTTTGTTGAGCGGTTTCGGATCAATGCAGAGTCTTATTTTTCCGCTTTTCTTTTTGACGATGACCATGCTCGACACCCAGTCAGTTGGTGTGTCAACTTCAGCTATCACACCCATTTCTTGTCGTCCTTCAGCGGATGCTTTAACGCGACCGGTACGCGTCGAGGAGGGAGTATGACTGGACTGACTGATTCGTCTATTTCCAGATGTAGTGTGCCCTCCACTTTTCCTTCACCCGCGAACACGTCCCCGTACGACGCGAACATCGACGACTTTGTCAATGTGTTGTTGTCGTCGTCAATTTTTAGGATGTTTTGGTGCTGGATTTTTAGTAAGTTCATCTCCTGTGCAGATTTTGAACCGATGATCGGCGTGACCTCATTTTCAGAGTCAGTGTCTTTGTCTAGTAGGTGAACTTTGTGCTGCTGTGTGGCCCTCGATTTCTTTCGACACTTTCTGGCGAAGTGATTCATCGATTTGCACAGCTTGCATTCCTTACCCCAGGCTGGCATTTCTCTCTCAATCTTTCATGTTTGTAGCCGCAGAATTTGCATTCATACGCCAGTTGTTCTTTTTCAGTTGAGCGTTGTGGCGTAGCGTGTGCTTTCTTTTTAAACGAGCGCTTTTTCTCTGCAGAGTGGTTGAATGCGTGCACTTCATCACTCGACATCGCTTTCAGCTTGGCGTCTGTCGACTCGATGGCTGTGCAGATGTCCAAACACTTAGTTAGAGTCAGTGATGATTCTTGCAGCAGTCGTTTCCTCATGGCATTGCTGCTGATGCCACACACAATTCTGTCGCGAATGAGTTCATCTCTCAGTATATCGTAGTTACATGACTTGATTAACGACCGAAGTGCGGTCGCGAAAACATCAACCGTTTCATGACTTTCTTGATTGCGATTATTGAAAACGTATCTTTCATAAATCACGTTAGTCTCGCCGATGAAGTGCCTTTCCATAAGGGTCAAAATAGTGTTCATGTCGGAACGTTCCTGATCATTCTGGAATGCGAGACCATTGAAAACATCCAATGCATCCTGTCCCACGCAGGTGATGAATGTAGCAACCCTGTATTCGTTTGACTTCTGCTTCAGATGCGACACTATTTCGTAACTGTCCCATATCTGTTTCCATTGCCTCCAGTTTGTGGCGAGATTGCCCTTGGTGTTGAGTTTTGGTGGCAATGGTATGTTGCTATGGATGACTTGAGGCCCTTCACTGTTTGCTGCAGTTGGTTCAGTAGTCATGTTGTAGATGTGCAGTGTTGACAATATCAGATCATATGGACGTACAGTACCAGGTCCAGTGTAGACAACACATGAACGATTATTCCGTATTATCGCTCAGTGTGGATTTGAAAATTGTCAAAGTTCAGTTTACACGATATTGTGTATTGCAGAATGCTCGAATTTACAGCATTATTGATCTATGGAAGGTAGACTCGTTACCGTTCTGACACCATGTTTCTCTATGCATCGTGTGTTGTCTTTGTAGAAGGATGAAACTTTATGTAAACACAATTCAGAGGTTCTTTATTAGCATGGCAGACAACTTAAATCACGCGATGTATCCAACTGTCGTGCACGGACTCACGCCGTTACCGTGGCGCCGCCTAGCGACTAACTAAACAATATAACATATTGCAACAGTGACGATGGACGAGTGAAAACCTAGTATGGTCTGCATGGTGTTCTGGAAAGGTATGTTGAACACAGTGAGGGGTGTCATGTGCAAGGTCACCCGCTGAGAGATATCACTGTAGCTAAATTGATGTTGTATATCAGTATGACCGGACTGTAGTAATATCCATGCTCGATTTTGGCAGTGTTGTAGAGTCCCGTGTGGTCCAGTTCATTGAGGTGAAACCTATTATCTTCCTCTCGTACGTTGTACCAACTGTGCGGGTATTGAATCTCCACCAGTCCGCACTCCCACTGACCGACTAAACTGATGCGTTGCGGCAAAGCCGTGACATAGAGGGTGAACGTGTTGTCGGGATTTAACTCCATAGACGCGTTGCTGGGCAATGTCACGTAAAAATCAGACGACATGTTCACCGCGTTTCATAGACGGATTAGGTAACAGGTATCCCAGGCAACTGCTTAACAAAGCCGTCCACAGATTAGAGTTTCCGTCTACTTTAGTCATGTTGTAGATACTGACCAATATAACGGTGTAGAGTATGACGATTTGGCTGAAGAAGACGATTTCCGATTTCGGGCACGTATTTCTAAACAACACCCAACGTCTGCTGTTACTTCCGGTATCTTCGAGCTCTGTGTTTTCGAATCGAACGTTCGTCGTATCTTCCATGACACGAATGACGGCTCGATCGTACCTTTATACGCAACGAGTGACGCTTTATCCAACCAGCTGTTAAACGAGTCGGGATACCCTACCCACTTGATCAGGACCTGTGTCTTTTTTCCTCGCTTGCACTGCTGCAACACTTTCTCTATACGATAGAGTTTATCCTCGGCCACAACCACTTTCTGTAGTTCTTGTTCGTAAAATGTTCCCTCTATCGGTGAATCTTGATCATCGATCAAACGATAAACAGGCGGATCGGAACGATGAACTGTTTTGACTGTAAATATCTCGTCACTCCAGTTGGGTAAGTAACCTTTTTTGAATTGTCTCTTGACTTTGCTGATACGCACGTGATCGCCCACTTTTAAAACCGGTTTGACTTTTCCGTGTCCTTCATTTCCGTACAACCTTTGCCAAACCTCTTCTTGATTGATCACGTTCACGTCAGACGGCGCCATTCCAATACTTCTATGATAACTGTCGTTGTACGAATCGACTAGGTGGTGTAATACGTCCAGGTACTTTAACGTCTGGTTTTTCGTGAAATATCTCCACATCTTCAGAGTACGATTGAAACGTTCCACGATACACGCCTTGGTCTCTTCGTTGTGTGTCGTAAAATGATGGATACCTTTCTCTTTCAGAAACTCTTGCAGTTGCCTATTCAGAAACTCTTTTCCTTTATCCGTCTGCAATGACAGTGGGCCATCATTGTCCTTTAACAACCGACGAAACGCTGTCGTGAGTGACGGCCCCGATTTGTTCTTCAATGGAACAGACCACGCTTTCTTGAAGAACACGTCTATCACGGTCAAAATGAAAGTGTGACCGTCGTTGTACCTTTTCAAACGTGACATGTCTACCAGATCGGCCTGCCATTGTTGATTTATACCACCCACTACGACACGTCTACGCCTGAAACGATGTCACTGGTTTGTGTAGTGTGTAAGTGTCTTGTTCCGACAACCACCGTTTCACCTCTTTAGACGATGCACGTGAAGCATGTGAAGCACGACGCAGGGCATCAACGCCTCCGTAACTTCCGGTTAGTTTCGTGTCGCAGTAAATACTTTACAATGCATCGTGTGAACGCTTCGTCTTCTTACCTACGCGAGGAGACATGCCGTAATAATGCTGGTGTCGTGTCGTGCAAGACTATTAATATGGTTCCCAACGCAAGTGTTGCAATGGTGTGGCCGAATGAGCTGTGCGCCGTGACGACACCGGACGTCTTCGATGCCGATGACGAGCCGTGTCAAACGGACTGCTTTTTTCCTTTGATATATCGTCGTCCTCTGACGCTGTCTGCATGTAAGTCCAACGATTGGGATTCCCACTAAATCCATCGGCATGTTGACGTCCTTGAGACCACGAGCGAAGGTTTCCCATCCCACCGGTTCAAACGACTTCCGTTTTCTCAACACGTCATTCACAAGGTCCACGATATTACTTCCGGGAACCGCCTTGTTTCTGTACATCATCTCGCCGCGATTGTTCCAACTTAGGGCACCTTTCATTTTATCGAGTAGTCTTCGTGCTTTCTGCTTCATAATTTTTGGAACGCTGTCGATGATTTCGTATTCGATGCTCTCCTTTTCGACGACTTAATTTTCGTTAGCAGGTTGTACTTTGTTTTCGACTTTGCTGGGAATTTTTTCGATGGCTACACGCACGGGTTCTTGGATACGTTTGTCGGAAAGATCGTTGTACCGACTCAATACCAGGTTATACATCACAACTTTTTCCCTCTCGTGTATATCACTTCGTTCCAATATGCCTTGCATTTCGTTGTCGAGTCGTCGCAGAACACTCCCTATAGGGTTAGCAGTCGAAGGATGTTGCGGTTGAATGTTTTCTAAAATACGGGGATCGACCAGGGCCATCTTCTTTGTATACTCCATGGTCACCTGAGATGGAGACGGGAATGTCGAGCTTGTTGATGGAACCGTAGGTACATGTGTCATAGTGGGCCCCGAGACAAGTGAATCCAGTGACGTGGTGTTTGTCGATCGTCCACCGTGAATGGAGGCAATGTGCCGTTTCAAGTTGTCCCGACGTGAGAAATGTCTCTTGCAATTTGGGCACTGGAACGGTGATGGTGTGGGCTTGTTGGCAGCCAGTAGAATAGTCGATGAGCTCATGATGAAGGTGTTTGTGGTTCAAATGCAAGCAATGAAATGAATGGCGAGATTAATTGAACGCACTAAAATACGAAAATGTTACCACGGTAACATGTTGAAAAGACAAAATGTTAGAAAAGCGACGAAGGGAGGGCGTGAGTGAGTGAGGGCTTGTGTGATTGAATGAGTGAGTGAGTTTTGCACAGTTTATTCGTGAACAACACAAACGTATTTACATGTCACACTCCATAACTACAAGAACCAGAGACTAGACATTGATACAGAGTCTTGCAATGAACTGTCGACATTACACAACGCAGTGTCTACAAGTAATTGGCGCGGACACTGCACAATAGTTTTCCGAGTGTTTCGTCCATTTTTGTAGCCACGACCAAGTCCCCAAAAGCCCTCTTTCGATGATACACGCTCCACCAGTTCAGCATTTCCGGTTGCCAACAATACGGCTAGCAAATCCTTTGACGCCTTGAACTTTGCGAGGAGCAAATGTCGCATCCAGTGAACACGGACATCGTTCCAACCAGATCTCGTCTCTCCAATCTGTTAGCTTTTTCGTTTTGCCAAGTGCGCATGCTTTGCAGCTTTGATGCGCTCTGCGCATTCGACATCGCCGTGATACAATGCCTTCCTTTTTTGATAGGCATGCTCGACCGAATTAAAGACCCGACCGAATGCTTCGACCCGGCATGGGTAAAGGTTTGACAAGGGAGAGTTGGCCCCTGAAAATTCAACTCGTTGCGGTTTCACAGCGGTCGAGGTTCCGGTTCCGGTGCGTAGAGGCTTGATGAAACGACTGTTCGGTTGACAGACGATGAATGTGGACGGCTGACAGTTGTCACATCGGCAGGGATGGCAGCAGAGAGAGGCTGAAACAGGGTACGGAGCCTAGTGTATCACCTCCACGCGAGTGACCTTGAAGTTTGTGTAAGTATCTCGTCGAGTTTTCTTTATGGTGAGAGACACACGAGTTCCCGTCAGTGAGTTCAGTTTGTAAGTCTGCATCGTTTCGTCCATACCAGCAAACGTCTCGGCATTCACGTCTAGGAGAACAGCCATACACTGGTCGAACAAAGTCAGCCATATAGATCGACCCGTCGCTGTCTCGACAAAGCACATGCGCACCACGAAATGCATGTCAGAGGCAACGTAACCGTGACGTTCGCATTTCAAATGTCCCTATCGTCGACAATCAATTATATAGTTAGTAAATGTGCCGAAAAGTCACGTGGGCGTGCCGAAAGATCACGAATTGTAGAATAGAAAATTCAAAAACTAGGACCTCAGAGTAGAAAGTACAAAAGCACGGACCGAAGAGTAGTTATTTAGTTCACAACTTATCTAACAGGGGTGCTTTCAGTTGATGATGATGTATCCACCAGGAGTAAGCACTTGACAAAAAACAAGAGGCACGAACTTAAGCACTATCGATATTTGGTTCACTGATATCCGTCAGGGATGATGTTTGTAGTTCATGATCTATCCGTCAGGGGGCTCCATTCCTCTTCCTCCAATCCGAATCCAACCGTCCCAGGTAGACCACCGCTATATACAAGTTCATACCAGCTTGCATCCGGGTAATCAACTGTGGTAACTGTCCTATGTAAAACTGTAGCGTTGTTTAAAAACTATAGCACTGATGAATGTTAAAGCATTGCGAGACCTCGATTTTGTTGATAAAGATGTGTCAAAGAATGTTACATGTTCAGGAATCACTTCACGTCTGCCATTAATAACATACATAGGTATGCAATATGCAAGTAATAAGACATTGATAGGCAAAAATTTACAAACAGGGTGAGGGGAAAGTCGTAGATCTGTATGGTAACCAGAAATGACATAATTCGACTTATTTTATTAGTTCTCTCTACCGATTCGTCAGGTTTGGACCTATGTTAAAGTTGTAAATGTATAGGTTAGGAGAGGCCTACACCTAAACAAATGGTCGACAACCTAAGGGACATAAGAAAAGACACCATTGCGCATGCGCAATGGCCTATTTAATGACGTCACTGACCTGTTTAATGACGTCTTTGACCTATTTTTATAGTAAAAAGAGAAAAAAGAAACAAGAGACACGCACTTAAGCGGTGTCGATATTTGGTTCACTGAAATCCGCTAGGGGGAGTTATTTGTACTTCTCTTTCAGTTCGTAGCCTTTCCACCAAGGGGCGCCAATTTTCATAAATAAGACGCACCAAATTAGGCAGTACTCCTACATTTAGTCTAAACACTGTCCGTAAGGTGGCACCACTGTTGTTTGTAGTTCACGACTTATCCGCTAGGGGACGCAACTTGTACCCTTTTTAGTTCTAAAAACGCTAGGAGCGCTGTTTTAGTTCACAATATATCCGCTAGGGACGCCACTTGACCTGCATCCGGGTACTTGACCTTTGACCTACATCCGGGTACTTGACCTTGACCTAGTTATGACGTCATTCCTCTTCCTCTAATCATAAGCATTCGGTCCCCGCTAAGGGACCTGTATTACTACTGTCTAGCGTGATGTTAGCATTTACTAACTGACGTACATGAATTGGCGGCGAGCTGTACGGATGAATCTTGCGACGACATGCGGTTAGTAGAACACCCTGCTCAACAAGCTGTTCTTTGCATGCTGTGTTGATGATGTTGCATAATCGATCAGCATGGTTGTTTTGATGTTGTCAATTGTCAGTTTCACCATTTGTAGTTGAGAATTCATCGTCATAGTCCTCCTCAGAGCGACTCGTCTACTCACTGACGTGTTTGACATCATGCTTCGATTGAGGCTGTGCACGTGACTGAGCATGCGTATTGTGGTAGCCGCACATTTTACTGAAATATCCAGTCCTGCCACATTTGAAGCACTTCGCGTTGTGTGTGCACTGACATGCCTCAGCGCTGTGTCCCTGTCGACCACATCTTGTACAATTATGTTGCCCCGAGCCGTTGTCTGAGTGCATTGGGTGCGGTTGGCGTTTCGTGTTTTGCTGTTTGGTTGGTTGTTTGGGTCTGCTGTTTCGCCTTGCTCCCTCTACCATACACGCACGCTCACCCCCTTCAGTGATCTGTGCCGCTTGCCGTTCCGACGCTTCCATTGCAGCAGCGAGGTAAAGGACGCGCTCCAATTTGAGGTCCCTCTCCGCCAGCAGCTTCGTCCGTAGACGCGTCGACAAGCAGTTGTCGATAACCTGGTCCCTGGTGAAGTCCTCTACCTGGTCTCCGAATTCACATAGGTTAGCTAGTTGACATAGGCGTGTAACGAACTGCGCCACGCTCTCCCCATCGTTTTGTCCAGCCTTCCTAAACATGTGTCTGTTGTATGACGTGTTTTGCGAGGCGTAAAATAAGCTGTTATTTTAGCTTTGTTTCGTACGTAGTGCCAGTATTAGCTATTGTGAAGAAAATATCATGCACGCCTTCACCAGCGCAGTGTAGTAACAATTGTCGTTTCTGGCTATCAAATGTGACGCCTGACGCACATACGGCTACGTACAGTTCGAATGAGCGAAGCCATCTTTCCCAACGTTGACCCATATTTGCGTTACCGTATACATCGAACGGCTGCACCGCATATACATAATATGATGGATAAATATGTACCAACATACTGGTCTAAAACCAGAGTTGATTTACCTTGGTTATCAAACAGTTTGAAAAGGAACTGTAGGAAAAACAGCGTTTCTATAATCGGGCAAAATATTCTAAAAACCCAACACACTGGTTAAAATACAAAGAATTGGCTAAACGAAATAGAAAACATACGTAAAGCTCACCGGCAGCACCTGAATGGTATTTTTAAGACTGCTCAGGATAACGGTAACCTAAAACCATTTCGACGTTATATAAAGTCTCAACAGCAAGATTCAGTTGGTATATCCCCTCTAAAACTGGTGGTCAACTTTATTCTGATTCTAGCAGTATAGCCTCCATTTTATCTAGGCAGTTCTAATCGGTTTTCACTAAAGACACCGATTGTCCTAATAGAAATATGAAACTTGATGGTCCTCATTTTCCGGATATTGATACTCTCATATTTAGTGTGATGGGTATTGAGGAGCTACTAAGGGATATAAACCCTAGTAAATCAAGTGGGCCAGATAAGATTCCAGGTAGAATATTGAAAGAACTTGCTTCTGAGGTAGCTCCTTTTTTAACATTTTTGTTCAGAAAATCGTTGCATTCTGGGGAAGTACCAGCTGAATGGTGTAAGTAATGGATCACACCAATATTTAAGAAAGGTATAAAATGTGATCCAAGCAATTACAGGTAATCAAAAACTTGGATTTTTAGGTAGAAATCTTAGGGGCTGTTCACAAAAATGTAAAACAATTGCATATATTTCATTAGTAAGAGCTGGAATGGAATATGCTGCAACAATCTGGGATCCATTCCTAATGAAAGAAATTAACAGCCTTGAAATAATTCAAAGACGTGCAGCAATATGGACAAAATCTAAATATACATATGAAATAAGTGTGACAGAATTGCTAAGACTTAAATTGGGCACAATTAACAGATCGGAGAAGTATAATGCGTTTAACTGTTTTATAAAATAAATAATGATGAATTGCCAATCAAATTTCCATATTTTGGTGTGCAAAAGGTTAATAGAGCTACACGGCAGGATCATCGATGGGTCAAGATGGGAATATTTTATTCAATCATAAATAACGTAGACCTAGTTGTAATAAAACCATTTTGTCTAAATCTGTAATTTTAAGAACTATACCAGATTGGAATAAATTATCCAGCAATATTCTTGCGGCCATCATTTCGGAGTAGGCTAGAGGCGCTATCCTGAACGTATTGCCTCTCATCTACCATCCATGTGTTGTCCCTTCTGGGAATGTATGGATTATTTATTAAGACTAAGACCAGTCTTTGTACCTACACTATAACGATTGCGTTTTCATCAGCTGTCGTCTGCGTCAGCTGGATTCGCAAATTACGTCACCGCAGCGTGACGTCATAATATTGAGAGTAGGGACGAGTGGCGCCACCTCGGAGTATGTTGTATAGTCAAGATGGTCGTCACCCGCTGCTGCGCGTGGTACCTACTGGTGGTATCGGCGCCGTTAATGCGCACCCTTGCGGTGGCTCCGCCTTGCGGTCCGGTTGACTGCGCCGAGGCGTCTCGTTGTTGGGGTGTGGCGAGACCTATCCAGCAGGTGTTCGCCCCCGTCCCGCTCTCGCTCAGCTGCGACTTCAAGACGGCCAGCGGCGGCTGGACGATCCTGCAGCAACGACGCGACTACAGCATAGACTTCTACCGCAAGTGGTCGGAATACAAGCGCGGCTTCGGCACCATAGACACGTTCTGGCTCGGCCTGGACCACGTGCGCCGTCTGACGGAGGGTCACGAGTCGACACTGCGGGTCGAGGTGACTCTCGGTCGCTACCGCCATACGGAATACGCAGAGTATGACGGCTTTACGCTGGGCAACGAAACGACGTCGTACGCGCTTAACTATAGTTTTTACGACCGACGCAGCACGCTGACGGACGGCCTGATCAACCACACGGGCCCTTTCTGCTGCTGGGACTCGCCCTACAGCGAGCCGTGTCGGCGCAAGGCGATGTATGGAAGGACGAGCTGGTGGTTCGGCTCACAAGGCCCGTTCAACTCGGACTTGAACGCCGCGTTGAATGGGAAGGTGCAGCAGCAGCAGGTGTACTGGCGCGGAGTCAGCGACATCGTCGCCACGCAGATCAAGTTCCGACCGTCGATGTTCGGACTCGTGGCAGCGAACTGCAGCAAATCCTGTCCGAATGGCGGCACGTGCCTACATGCCCCCAACACGACGTTCTACTGCCGCTGCGCGTTCGGCTACACGGGGCGCCGCTGTGAGTCGAGCTTTGTACCCGTTGTGCCGTGTTTTTGTTTCAATGGCGGCACATGCCTCGCCGATAGGACGTGCATCTGTCCCGCGGGCTACAGGGGAGTCAACTGTGGGGAGAAGATCCCGACGCGTCCGCCGTCTGTAGGGGGTGGTCTGGCTCCGGTCAACGGTTCTCGTGACGACCCGGGAAAGTAAGTGTATACCTAATTTTAGAGATGTCAAGGTGTTTTATTTGTTGAGATGACGTGGGGTTAATCAATAATGCCTTAATGAAATAATTGTAGAGAGACGAGAGACGTATACCTTGTCATCCAGCGGTTGTAGCTTTAGCCCCAACCATAAGGGTATGCCTTGTCATCAGATTATAAGAAGGTTGTAGGTTCAATCGCAGCCTTTCCTTGTCACTAGTCTAGATCATCAAGAGGTTGTCCGTTTAACCCTGGCTTGAAGGATTTGCTTTGTCATCACAAGGTCGTAGGTTCACTCATAGATTCAAGGGAGCGCCTTGTTATCAGATGGTTTTAGGTTTTACACGAACCTTAAATGTTTGCCTTATAGGTTTTACCATAGCCTTACAGACATAGACTCGCGGTCAGAAGGTGGTAGTTCGTCCCGAACCATCATAAAGGTATGCCTTGCCATCAGAAGGATGTAGGTTCAAACTTCAAACCTAGCCGTAAAGATAAGAGGTGGGATTTAATGACAGGGCAAAAGTACCACTTTTTATCAATACTACTTGCTTACAACACAAATGCCCGCAAGCCACGAAGATAATACAAATATGAAATAATTATCGTGGTACAAATCCAAAAGACAACGTCTGAAACGCCAAAGTTTGTTGTATTGCGTCAGCACTGGCAAGTCCTGTGATTTATGAATCATATATGACACTTACAGTTAAGCTATATACTAAGGATAAAATGCAGACGATCGGAGAAACATATTTCCGGTTTTCTCCAGTATTACGCCGCATTTACAGGAACAGCCTCTACAATGCCAAAAAGGCCGAACAAATCAGTCAGGATTTCCAAACTATGCACGTAAAGCATACGATGGTACTCTTAATCCGGCCCGAGTAGAGATGCAGTGATATAACTATGCCTGTACAATGATTTGATCAGTCATAGCAGTGGCAAACATGTTTAATGTCTTCCGACGGTGGAAGGCAAAGCCTAAAAGCATGTTCACATAGCTGGTGTCTTGGGTGTGAAGCTGTATCAACACGATCACGCAAGTGGGGCGCGGTGGCGTGGTTTTAGAGCATCGCACTCTCAATTGAGAGATGTCATGTTCTATCCCCCTGCTGCCGTTTCGAACCGTTGGCAAATTCGTTCGCTTCACGTTGCTCCAGTTTACGCAACTGTACGAATGAGAACCTGGCAACAGGCAGTGGTTGATATTTGTGTATGAGTATTGAGTAGTCTGCGCAATAATTGCAGCACGGCTGAATGCTTCCCAGAGAAGTCGAGATGGCATTCGATTGAAAAGGAGTAAAGTGTAAAGCGCTGTGAGCAGTCCAAAGGCCTGAATATTGCACTATATAAGGAATTAATTTGGGAAACGTTGAACTTGCGAACTAACTGACACATCTAAATAAACAAGTCTGTTTGCTATCTGGTTGGTATTTCACGCGCACGATCTTCGGTTTGTTACACCGTATTATTGTTTCAGGTTCAAGGGCTGGCTGAGTATCTCAGGGCTGACCGTTCTGATCGTAGGCGTCCTCTCCGTGTTGCTGCTACTCGTGTTCCTATGCTGCGCCTGCAAATGCGCGTGTGCGTCTCATAATGACGCGTCCAGCTACGACCTGGATTATGGCTACAATGAACAGCGTCAAGACAATGGCTACAATGAACAGCGTCAAGACAATGGCTACAATGAACAGCGTCTAGACTATGGCTACAATGAACAGCGTCAAGACTATGGCTACAATGAACAGCATCAAGACAATGGCTACAATGAACAGCGTCAAGACTATGGCTACAATGAACAGCAACAGTTATTGCAGAATAATTATTAATGGTTTCGCTGGCAATTAAATTAATAAATAAAAAATAGCTGTTTTGTGCGTACATACAGTACATGGAGCATCGGTTCCTTCTGACGGGGCCGTCCTTGCGAGCCAGCGATGGTAGGACAGTAGCAAGCAGTCTGTGGAGGTTGATATACCGTGGGTATCAATGTGATCAGCATGAATACCACAGAGGATGCATATAAGTATCACTAGCTCGTTTTGATTACCGTGCACAATGGCGGACGATCTTTACACGTAAACGAATTCCACCATTGTCGTGAATCAGTTATGAAAGTACCATCACCGATGGATTCATCCCCGGCGCATTCATCCACCAGTGGATTCATCCCTTCGTAGATTCATCCCCCGGCAGATTCATTCCCTGGTGGATTCATCCTCTGTTGGATTCATCCTTCGGTGAAACCATCCCCCAGTGAAACCATCACCCGGATTCATCCTCTGATGGATAGTGGTGTGGCTGTGTAGTCATGTGGTTGTGTAGTGGTGTGGTTGTATAGTCATGTGGTTGTGTAGTCTTCTGGTTGTATGGTTGAGCAGTCATGTGGTTGTGTAGTCATGTGGTAGTGTAATCGTGTAGTTGTATACTTGTGTAGTGGTGTGGTTGTGTAGTCGTGTGGTTGTGTGGTGGTGTGGTTGTGTAGTCGTGTGGTTGTGTGGTCGTGTGGTTGTGTATATCAATACAGTTACCCCTACTTTCTAACTGCCAGAAAGTGACTGCCAAAGGACAACACAATCTCGGGGTTGTAATAAATTATTCAATATTTAATACAGTGTAAAAAACATGTCTGTACACATAAGTTCACTGATCGGTCATAAATAATATAATACAATGTTGACGTAATTTGTGTAGCAAGTGATTCTGACAGCCCAGTATACCCAGTGATCTCTGACCTGGACCAATCACCCACGACGGACGGATGATCAAGCAACATTTACATATGACAGACACACTTTACGACCAACCAGTCGTAGTCAGATAGCATGTACCACCTGACAGTTACATGGAGCGGTCCACTAAACTAATTCTAGTGATTACTTTGATTTAGCAGACATGGTCAACACAAAGAAAACGCAAAACCATTGCCAAGCCAACAAGATCTTAACTGCATTATAAATATTAGCAACAAAGAGCAGCGGTTTAATGCTATTACATTATTTTATCTTAGATCTGTTCCCGCTGATCGTTTAATTTCTGCTGTCGCCAATTATGGCACTGCATACTGCCAGTAATAATTTACCGGTAAACCGAACATAATGCCACAGTGGCGCCATCTGGAGAATGTCTCGCCATTAAATGTACACTGAAAACAGTAAATAACTCTAAATAACTGCCCTTGTGGGTTTTGAAATACATCGCCAATTTTACATCAGAGGCCAGCGGTCCAAGGAGTCGAATTAACATCGAAAGAGGTGAGTGCAATTCAGCGCCTCAGAGTAGATGCACTTTCACTGCCGCCAAGTTAGCATATTAATATGTAGATAATATATATATATATATAGATAAATATTTATATATATTCAATATGTTGTTAGATTAATCCTGGTAAAGAACATTACGCTGTGGATGCCCACACTTGCACAACTACACATAAACACTTGACAAAACGAAAACAAACTAAGGAAGCTACCGCGATTTATCTACAAATGTGACATTTGTTCAAACAATAACCAGGAATAGTCAATAGTGGACGCTTCTCAACAACACCCGCATTGAGTGGCCAACATGTCCAGCCAATAATTGGTTTTTAACTGACTGAATGGCGCCAAAAGTAGTGCTTGGTACAGAGAGACACTACACATATCTACACCATTCTCTCTCTCTCACAACTCATCTCCTCGCTGACTCATCCTTCCACTGCAAGCATCTCTCATTCACCTCTCTTCTTGTGGTTAAAGCTTAATGCTTTCCCTATGACTTGCCTCTAACAAATATCTTTCTTAGGGCTCTAACAGGAACTTGTATCTATCTCAACGCGCCAACAGGGACGTGTATATTATTACTCCAACATTACTTCAATTCTATCTGATGATTGTAACAGGACATCGTTAATTCTGTGATAGTTCATTCTGTAGGAACTGAACAAGAATGTGTCCCCATGGCTCAAGTGGCACTAACAGGAACATCTTTACTGCGCTAGTAGCTCTAACAGGGATGTCCTTACATCATGACTTTAGTGGGTAAACTGAGCCATCTTCAGGATTCCTTGCTCCCTTTGTGAAGTCACGTAGTTGTGTGTAGAGCTAGCCATCAATGGCAGGCCCACTCTAGCTGTGGGCCAGCTCTAGCAGTGGCCTGGTTTTAGTGGCAATCTGGTTCTAATGATGACCTGGCTCTAGTGATGGTCTGGCTCTAGCCCTGGCTTTAGCGGCGGTTGTTACTGAGAGACCCATGAGATGCTGTAAAAAGAGTCACAAGACATGTCAACACAAGAGTCATAAGACATGTCAACACAAGAGTCATCAGACATGTCAACACAAGAGTCATCAGACATGTCAACACAAGAGTCATAAGACATGTCAACACAAGAGTCATAAGACATGTCAACACAAGAGTCATCAGACATGTCAACACAAGAGTCATAAGATGTGTCAACACAACAGTCATAAGACATGTCAATGCAAGAGTCATAAGACATGTCAACACAAGAGTCATCAGACATGTCAACACAAGAGTCATCAGACATATCAACACAAGAGTCATCAGACATGTCAACACAAGAATCATAAGATGTGTCAACACAAGAGTCATCAGACATGTCAACACAAGAGTCATAAGATATGTCAACACAAGAGTCATAAGACATGTCAACACAAGAGTCATCAGACATGTCAACACAAGAGTCATAAGACATGTCAACACAAGAGTCATCAGACATGTCAACACAAGAGTCATCAGACATGTCAACACAAGTCATAAGATATGTCAACACAAGAGTCATCAGACATGTCAACACAAGAGTCATAAGACATGTCAATGCAAGAGTCATAAGACATGTCAACACAAGAGTCATCAGACATGTCAACACAAGTCATCAGACATGTCAACACAAGAGTCATCAGACATGTCAACACAAGAATCATAAGATGTGTCAACACAAGAGTCATCAGACATGTCAACACAAGAGTCATAAGATATGTCAACACAAGAGTCATAAGACATGTCAACACAAGAGTCATCAGACATGTCAACACAAGAGTCATAAGACATGTCAACACAAGAGTCATCAGACATGTCAACACAAGAGTCATCAGACATGTCAACACAAGAGTCATCAGACATGTCAACACAAGTCATCAGACATATCAACACAAGAGTCATCAGACATGTCAGCACAATAGTCATCAGACATGTCTATTTATGTGAATCATGTATTACCTAAACAAACATAGAATCATAAAATATGCAAACAAAAAGTACCATTAACACACAATATATCTACATGAACAAGCTGGCCCAGCCAACATATGAACTAGTGAACATACCAACTTGTCGACACATCAATCAATCAACACATCAACTGGTTGACACATCAACCAGCCAATATATCAACTGGTTGACACATCAACCAGCCAACAAATCAACTGGCTGACACATATACTGGTCGACACATCAACTAGTTCACACTGGTCGATACATCAACCAGTCAACACATGAACTGGTTAACACATCAAACAGTTAACACATCAACTGTTTGACACATCAACCAACCAACACAGCAACTGGTTGACACATCAGTTCAGCCAACACATCAACCAACCAACACGTCAACTGGTTGACACATCAACGAGTAACGCATCAACAGGTTGACACATCAACTGTTTGACACATCAACCAACCAACATGTCAACTGGTTGACACATCAACCAGTCAACACATCAACAGATTGACACATCAACCAGCCAACACATCAATTGGTTGACACATTAACTAGCCAAAACATCAACTAGTTGACACATCAACCAGCCAACACATCAACTGGTCAACACATCAACTAGTGAACACAACAACTGGTCAACACACAAATTACTGAACACATCAACTATTGAACACACCAACTACTGAACACATCAACTGGTGAACACATCAACTGGTGAACACACCAGCCCAGTCAGAATTCAGAACCTCAGAACCTAGTTGGCAGCTACTCACCAGCACCAAGGCGAAGTTGTAAGTGTTCGAGTCGTTCGATGTAGTTGTCGTGGTCGCAGCCGTTGGTGTAGGTGAGTAGGGGTGATTGCGCCCCGCCATCAGACAGCGAGGGGGGAGGGGGCGGAGTCGACTCCAACATAGGGTCAAAGGCTGTCAGCATCTCTCTGTCGGGAACATAGATATCTTTATGTACATCCTAGTGAAATCTATATACAATGTGTGCATGTGTGTGTTTGAGTATGTGCACGCATGCGTGCATGCAGATGTCTGTTAACTCTTTAGATACTAGGTCGGCTTTTTGACAACCAAAACCTTTGAATGCCCATATAAGTAGCACCCTCTATTTGATACTTGTGAAAAAATGTAGACAGATATAAACTTTGATCTAAAGACAGTTAATTCGTGTCGTTTTTCTATTGGTCCTCATATTGAAATTTTTCTGTATTTTGCCATCCAAACATATTCACGAAGGTCCGTATTTGTATCCAATCTTACCTACTGGTGGTAACGCATAAATATGCGAGTGGAGAAGGCGCTATTTCATGTTTGATAATAGGAAAATATACCTCGCAACTGTACATCTTCAGTACAAACTTGATTGCTTAAAAACCAATGTGACTCATATTTCATCAAAATAAAAACTTTTCCTTGGAATTCAGCATATGTATTTGAAACACTGTGTATGATCTAAAGGATTAAACATTCCAACAAAGTTGTCGTCAGTTACAAGATGTATGTTGAGGGCAAGCACTATCATGTGTAATGGAGACTTAGTAACACCACTAACAGAGTGTGTCGTACCTGCGAGCGGGGCTACTGAAGGACAGTCCTGGGGAAGTGTACTGAGGCACTCGCTGTAACTCCACAGACCGGTCCCGTGTAGGGGGTGTTGTGTGCAGTGAGGACGATGAGTGGAATGAGGCTGATTGTGGGTACCTGAGTAGACAATCTCACGTTAAACCCAACACACTTGGAGGAACATATCATGGCAGTGGGGAGAGTAGGGCATCTTAACACATGATGGGGCATATTAACACATGGTGGAGCATCTTAACACATGGTGGGGCATATTAACACAAGGTGGAACATCTTAACACATGGTGGGGCATCTTAACACATGGTGGGGCATCTTAGCACACAGTGGGGCATCTCAACACACAGTGGGACATCTTAACACACGGTAGGGCATCTTAACACATGGTGGGGCTTCTTAACACACGGTGGGGCATTTAACACATGGTGGATTGTCTTAACACATAGTGGGGCATCTTAACACATGGTGGGGCGTCTTAACACATGGTAAGGCATCTTAACACATGGTGAGGCATTTTTATACATGGTGGAGCATCTTAATACATCGAGGAGTGTTTTAACTTATAGAAGAATGTCTTAACACACTGTGGAATGTGTATGTACCGTGAGCTGGTGGTGGCATGTATGAGTGGTGGGTGTCAGGGGGTGAGTGGCGGTAGTGGGTGTCAGGGGGTGAGTAGAGGTGGTGAGTGCTAGGGAGTGAGTGATGGGTGTCAGGGGGTGAGTGGCGGTAGTGGGTGTCAGGGGGTGAGTGGCGGTAGTGGGTGTAGGGTGGAGGTGGGGAGTGGGGTAGTGCTGAGGGAGTGAGTGGTGGGTGTCAGGGGGTGAGTGGAGGTGGTGAGTGCTAGGGAGTGAGTGGTGGGTGTCAGGGGGTGAGTGGCGGTAGTGAGTGTCACGGGGTGAGTGGAGGTGGTGAGTGCTAGGGAGTGACTGATGGGTGTCAGGGGGTGAGTGGGGGTGGTGGGTGTCAGTGGGTGAGTGGAGGTGGTGAGTGCTGGGGAGTGAGTGATGGGTGTCAGGAGGTGAGTGGGGGTGGTAGGTGTCAGGGGGTGAGTGGAGGTGGTGAGTGCTAGGGAGTGAGTGATGGGCGTCAGGGGGTGAGCGGGGTGGTGGGTGTCAGGGAGTGAGTGGAGGTGGTGAGTGTCAGGGAGTGAGTGGTGGGTGTCAGGGGGTGAGTGGGGTTGAGGGTATCAGGGGTGAGTGGGGGGATGGGTGTGATGGGGTGACTGGGTGTGGTGGTTGTCAGGGGATGAGTGGGGGTGGTGGGTGTCAGGGGGTGATTGGTGGGTGTTAAGTGGTGAGTAAATGTGGTGGACGTCAGGGAGTGATTGGTGGGTGTCAGGAGGTGAGTGAAGGTGATTGGTGTCAGAAGGTGAGTGAGGTGGTGGATGTCAGGGGGTGAGTGGTGGGTGTCAAGTGGTGAGTAAGGTGGTGGATGTCAAGGGGTGAGTGGTGGGTGTCAGGGGGTGATTAGTGGGTGTCAGGAGATGAGTGAAAGTGATAGGTGTCAGGGGTGAGTGGTGAGTGTCAGGGGGTGATTGGTGGGTGTCAAATGGTGAGTGAAGGTGGTGGATGTCAGGGGATGATTGGTGGGTGTCAGGAGGTGAGTGAAGGTGATGGGTGTCAGGGGTGAGTGGTGGGTGTCAGGGGGTGATTGGTGGGTGTCAAATGGTGAGTGAAGGTGGTGGATGTCAGGGGATGATTGGTGGGTGTCAGGAGGTGAGTGAAGGTGATGGGTGTCAGGGGTGAGTGGTGGGTGTCAGGGGGTGATTGGTGGGTGTCAAATGGTGAGTGAAGGTGGTGGATGTCAGGGGATGATTGTGGGTGTCAGGAGGTGAGTGAAGGTGATGGGTGCCAGGGGGTGAGTGAGGTGGTGGATGTCAGGGGTGAGTGGTGGGTGCCAGGGGGTGAGTGAAGGTGGTGGTTGTCAGGGGGTGAGTGGTGGGTGTTAGGGGGTGAGTGGGAGTTGTGGGTGTGAGGGGGTGAATGGTGGGTGTTAGGGGGTGAGTGGGAGTTGTGGGTGTGAGGGGGTGAATGGTGGGTGTCAGGTGGTGAGCGGGGGGTTACCTGGAGGTGCCTGAGGGGGACTGGTAGAGCCTCTCTCTGTGCCGCAGCACTGGTCTTTCACTCTTCGGAGACGGAGAGTGTCGAGACACCGCACCTGCAGTAGTGACACCTGTTGGCAAACAACGACAATAATGACCAATGAGACACGAACAATAACCAAAGAGACGCAATGAGACACAAATAAATATCACGTCGTTTAAAACATCATCTTGAAAATGTAAAAATATATGCTACATTTCAGAAATATAAGTGTGAAGATTACTGTGGATGCACATCTACGCAATTAGTGTCAACTCAGCATCACTTGATCAGATTCATTACAAAACAGTGCATCACTTTGTTTCCCTCGTTGTTTCAGTTCACTCAGCTTTAGGAATTACCTGGCTATAAACAGCATGAATAAACAGCCTTTGTGCAAAGAGTAGCCTGGCTGAACGCTTAGCAGAGAAGTTGACATGGCGTCGGAATGAACGGGTCTGCCATGGAGTGAAGTACGCAGGGCTTTGAACAGTCTTTAGGACTGTTACTGTGGTACGTAACAACTGACCTTCACCATGTGAGAAACACCCTTCTAAAAAGGGTAACTAGGTGAGAAGGGTGGGGTGGCAAGGTCCCCGAGATGTCTGTCTATGAGGGTTCTCCACTCACCCATGTCAGTTGGCACACTGCCAATATTGGCGCCCCTTGTTGCCCGTCTCCATTTCCTCACGAGGAACCTGAGTCTGCAACAAACACAAAGCAATTTCAAAGCTACAGCCACCATAAAAGTACCTCAATGTGAGTCAGTTCTATTTCTTGACAACCACAGAATTGCAGACCTGTTAACTAAGAATCCTTGGACCACATGCTAAGTGATATTTTATTGTTAGCGGTATGTCACCGTTATGTCACCAGTAGATCACCCCTGTATCACCGATACATCTCAACTGTATCACCAGTACATCTCAACTGTATCACCAATACATCTCAACTGTTTCACCAATACATCTCAACTGTATCACTAATACTTCTCAACTGTATCACCAATACATCTCAACTGTAACACCAGTACATCTCAACTGTATCACCAGTACATCTCAACTGTATCACCAATACATCTCAACTGTATCACCAATACATCTCAACAGTATCACTAATACTTCTCAACTGTATCACCAATACATCTCAACTGTATCACCAATACATCTCAACTGTATCACCAGTACATCTCAACTGTATCACCAATACATCTCAACTGTATCACCAATATCTCACCAGAATGCCAATAGTATGTCACCATTATGTCACCAGTATATCACTAGTACCCCTGGCATGTCAACATTATATCACCAGTATGTCACCATTATGTCACCAGTATATCACCAGTATGTCAACATCATGTCACCATTATGTCATCAGTATATCACCAGTATTTCACCATTATGTCACCTGTGTATCACCTGTTGTGTCACTCACCTAGATATTGCAATGACTGCCCTGACGGCGCTGCGGAACTTAGTGAATGGTTGTGAGTGACGGAACTGCCTGTGGAGGGCGCCACCGCTTGGGTAGACACCCATCTTTGCAATCATGGTGAGGGTCTGCTGCTCGCTGTCCTGGAAGCCACCTATGAGCACGAGCAGGTACTTCTTCTGGTAGATGAGCGCCTTGCGGAAACTCTCCGACTTGAGGTAGCGGCCGTATAGTCTCTGCAGCTGCAAGTAGAAAGATTGCCATAAAATGATCAGTGTCCATTTGTTAGGCATGAAATGACGTACGCATTGAGAGGTAGTTATGATTTAGAATGGGCACCCGTTCACTCCACAATGAGGTCGAACAATCTCTGTGTCTACACAGTGCGATTTTGGATTTCTCTGAGTAATGACATAAAACACATTAATAATATAATTGCATTTAAATCTAAATACAAATAAATTTCGATTTCATAAATATGTTACGGTGGAAATGTAACTGTTAATGTATTGAATTCTGCTAATATGTGATGACCTAAGTATCTTGCATCACAATAAATACATTGAGAAACCTAATACTTTTACCTTAATAAGATTGTCAAGGATGAACTTACAGAAAAGTCACTGACTTCGTGTTTACCCCCTTCAAACATTGTATATGCACTTATGTATGTATATGGGATTTTGCAGATATGTACAATAAATAGCATCAAATATATAGATGTGTATGTGATTATGTATACATACAACTGTATATATATATATATATTATATACACATAATTACATACACATCTATATATTTGATGCTATTTATTCAAACATTGGCAACATGATATACGATACAATGCAAGACAACCATGTATAAATATACATATAATATATACTTTTAGTATATATTATATATACCGTAATCACCCGCCTAAACGCCCTTGCTCACGTAAATGCCTACCCCCCTTTTGGCCAGAATTTTGTATAAACGCCCCCCCCCCCCGACCCACTTTGGATGAATTATTTGTCAGCTTCTCTCATATCAAACATTTTCTCATAAAAGTTGCTCATTTCCATAAGATTATTATATATAAAATTTACTAATGTGATAATCAAATCACATAATGATTAGCAGTAATTGGTAACCATTTTTCCACTACAAATTATTCCCTGCTGGCACACAATAAGCATACACACATGGGGCTACGTGTAACGAAGACTGAATTTATCTCACGACGATAATATCACAATATTGTTGCCCAAAATGATACCCTATTTTCTTGATGCCACATTCCAAACACCCCCCTTTCATAAACGCCCCCCATCTAAACACCCATGCTCGCGTAAACGCTCACCCCCCTCTCCAGGATTTCCCCAATTTAAACGCCCTGGGCGTTTACACGGGCGATTACGGTATATACATAATCACATACACATGTATATATTTGATGCAATTTATTGTACATATCTGCAAAATCACATATACATACATAAGTGCATATAGAATGTTTGAAGGGAGTAAACACAAAGTCAATTACTTTTCTGTAAGTTTACCTCTGTCAATCTTATTAAGGTAAAAGTATGTATATATATATATATATATATAAATATACATGGTTGTCTTGCATTGTAATAATAATAATAATAAGATAACTTCTACTGCGTCTAAATCCTTGGACACCCAAGCTCAGAGGCACATCAAAACAAAAGAATTGGTCAATCTCAAAATCCATAAGTAGTTTTCCAGTTGTCAACAGATGGGTCAAGGCGCTAGGGAGCTACGGTGGATAAGCAAGGTTGTAAAGATACGTTTTTAAATGATGACGGAATTTTTTTTTATTTTTAACTGATCTAACACTAAGAGGGGGCGTATTCCAAAGAGTTGGTGCAGCAACAGAAAAGCCCTAGTTCCAATGTTAGTGTTCACTCTAGGAACAAAAAGTAGGTCAGAACTAGATGATCGAAGCTGGATAGGTTTTCTTACAGGAGTAAGCAATGAAAGCAAATAAGATGGTTGCTTACTGAACAGTGACTGGTATGTAATGGTACAGATCTTAAATATTATACGATATATCGTACAGGAAGCCAATGCAAAGACTTCAAAAGTGGTACAGAGTGAGAAAAACGAGATCTTGTAACTATTCTTGCTAGACAATTTTGGACACGCTGAAGTTTCGTGATATCCTTGCTAGCGATATTATAAAGGAGGGAATTGCAATAGTCAAGTCTGCTGCTAACAAGTTGTATCATATATCATGTTGCCAATGTTTGTATAAACGAATTAATCAATCAATCAATTTTTTCATAAACTGAAACAGCACCCTGGAGTGTTATGTGTAAAACGGGAGGGGGTAGACTAGGGTGTTCTGCGTAAGACAGAAGGGGCAGACTGGAGTGTTCTGTGTAAGACTGAAGGGGCATACTGGAGTGTTCTGTATAACTGAAGGGGCAGACTGGGGTGTTCTGTGTAAGACTGAAGGGGCAGACTATAGAGTGTTCTGTGTAAGACTGAAAGGGCAGACTGGGGTGTTCTGTGTAAGACTGAAGGGGCAGACTATAGAGTGTTCTGTGTAAGACTGAAAGGGCAGACTGGGGTGTTCTGTGTAAGACTGAAGGGGCAGACGGGGGTGTTCTATATAAGACTGAAGGGGCAGACTGGGGTGTTCTGTGTAAGACTGAAGGAGGCAGACTGGGGTGTTCTGTGTAGGACTGAAGGATGCAGACTGGGGTGTTCTGTGTAAGACTGAAGGAGGCAGACTGGGATGTTCTGTGTAAGACTGAAGGAGGCAGACAGGGATGTTCTGTGTAAGACTGAAGGAGGCAGACAGGGATGTTCTGTGTAAGACTGAAGGAGGCAGACTGGGATGTTCTGTGTAAGACTGAAAGGGCAGACTGGGGTGTTCTGTGTAAGACTGAAGGAGGCAGACTGGGGTGTTCTGTGTAAGACTGAAGGAGGCAGACTGGGGTGTTCTGTGTAAGACTGAAGGAGGCAGACTGGGATGTTCTGTGTAAGACTGAAGGAGGCAGACTGGGGTGTTCTGTGTAAGACTGAAGGAGGCAGACTGGGATGTTCTGTGTAAGACTGAAGGAGGCAGACTGGGGTGTTCTGTGTAAGACTGAAGGAGGCAGACTGGGGTGTTCTGTGTAAGACTGAAGGAGGCAGACTGGGGTGTTCTGTGTAAGACTGAAGGAGGCAGAATGGGGTGTTCTGTGTAAGACTGAAGGAGGCAGACTGGGATGTTCTGTGTAAGACTGAAGGTGCACAAACAGTATTGTGTCAATAATGTTACGACAATAACTCAAACCGATTCTGTGAAGTGTCAGTATTACAACAGTGCCTTATATTGTGTTTGTATTGACTCAGAGTTACATTTGCACATCACATTGAGCCTGTATTGTGTCAGAGTTACAACAGTGCCTTACATTGACTCAATGTTGAGCCAGTGTTACAACAGTGCCTTCCATTGACTCTGTTAAGTCAAGTGTTACAACAGTGCCTCCCATGGAGACTATGTTAAGTCAAGTGTTACAACGGTGCCTCCCGTGGAGACTATGTTAAGTCAAGTGTTACAACGGTGCCTCCCGTGGAGACTATGTTTAGTCAAGTGTTACAACGGTGCCTCCCATGGAAACTATGTTAAATCAAGTGTTACAACGGTGCTTCCCGTGGAGACTATGTTAAGTCAAGTGTTACAACGGTGCCTCCCGTGGATACTATGTTAAGTCAAGTGTTACAACGGTGCCTCCCGTGGAGACTATGTTAAGTCAAGTGTTACAACGGTGCCTCCCGTGGAGACTATGTTAAGTCAAGTGTTACAACGGTGCCTCCCGTGGAGACTATGTTAAGTGTTACAACGGTGCCTCCCATGGAAACTATGTTAAATCAAGTGTTACAACGGTGCCTCCCATGGAGACTATGTTAAGTGTTACAACGGTGCCTCCCATGGAAACTATGTTAAGTCAAGTGTTACAACGGTGCCTCCCATGGAGACTATGTTAAGTCAAATGTTACAACGGTGCCTCATGTGGAGTCTATGTTAAGTCAGGTGTTACAACGGTGCCTCCCATGGAGACTATGTTAAGTCAAGTGTTACAACGGTGCCTCCCGTGGAGACTATGTTAAGTGTTACAACGGTGCCTCCCATGGAGACTATGTTAAGTCAAATGTTACAACGGTGCCTCATGTGGAGTCTATGTTAAGTCAGGTGTTACAACGGTGCCTCCCATGGAGACTATGTTAAGTCAAATGTTACAACGGTGCCTCATGTGGAGTCTATGTTAAGTCAGGTGTTACAACGGTGCCTCATGTGGAGTCTATGTTACAACGGTGCCTCCCGTGGAGACTATGTTAAGTCAAGTGTTACAACGGTGCCTCCCGTGGAGACTATGTTAAGTCAAGTGTTACAACGGTGCCTCCCGTGGAGACTATGTTAAGTCAAGTGTTACAACGGTGCCTCCCGTGGAGACTATGTTAAGTCAAGTGTTACAACGGTGCCTCCCATGGAGACTATGTTAAGTCAAATGTTACAACGGTGCCTCATGTGGAGTCTATGTTAAGTCAGGTGTTACAACGGTGCCTCATGTGGAGTCAAGTGTTACAACGGTGCCTCCCGTGGAGACTATGTTAAGTCAAGTGTTACAACGGTGCCTCCCGTGGAGACTATGTTAAGTGTTACAACGGTGCCTCCCCATGTGTTACAACGGTGCCTCCCGTGGAGACTATGTTAAGTCAGGTGTTACAACGGTGCCTCCCGTGGAGACTATGTTAAGTCAGGTGTTACAACGGTGCCTCCCATGGAGACCAAATGTTACAACGGTGCCTCATGTGGAGTCTATGTTAAGTCAGGTGTTACAACGGTGCCTCATGTGGAGTCTATGTTAAGTCATGTGTTACAACGGTGCCTCCCGTGGAGACTATGTTAAGTCAAGTGTTACAACGGTGCCTCCCGTGGAGACTATGTTAAGTCAAGTGTTACAACGGTGCCTCCCGTGGAGACTATGTTAAGTCAGGTGTTACAACGGTGCCTCCCGTGGAGACTATGTTAAGTCAGGTGTTACAACGGTGCCTCCCGTGGAGACTATGTTAAGTCAGGTGTTACAACGGTGCCTCCAGTGGGATCTATGTTCAGTCAGTGTTAAACTGCACCTCCAATTGACCCTGTAATGAGTCAGTGTTACAAGAGTGCCTCACATTGCGTGTGTTGCTCACCTTGACCCTGTCTGTGGTAGAGTCGGAGTGTGTGGGTGAGCGACTGTGCAGCACAGAGTCTCTCTCCCCCTGGACCCGGTGCAGCTCTGTCTGGGTTGCAGCCAACTCCTGCTCTAGACGACTCAGCTGTAGGGAGAAGTCGCTCCTGTCCCTCAAGTCAGCCGCATTCACTCGCTTCTGGCACACAACAACACTCTCTCGTCAGTTACTTGTCTGAGTAAATAAGCATTTTATAAAAACTTACACATTCCTGTAGAATTCATCGGTGTACAAGAATGTTCTGCCAGAAAAGCATCCACACCAGCGAAATAAAGTAAGACAACAAAAGAATGTTTTTTCTCAAGGTTTAGATTTGTCTTTAATATTCTCATCTATGACCTGCCCAAAACAACCTAAACTTAGACAAGACACGACTGAAAGATGTACTTGATCCATGGGACTTAGACAAGACACAACTGAGAGATGTACCTGCTCCTTGGGACTTAGACAAGACACAACTAAGAGATGTACCTGCTCCATGAGACTTAGACAAGACATGACTGAGAGATGTATCTGTTCCTTGGGACTTAGACAAGACATAACTAAGAGATGTACCTGCTCCATGGGACTTAGAAAGACACAACTGAGAGATGTACCTGCTCCTTGGGACTTAGACAAGACACAACTAAGAGATGTACCTGCTCCATGATACTTAGACAAGACATGACTGAGAGATGTATCTGTTCCTTGGGACTTAGACAAGACACAACTAAGAGATGTACCTGCTCCATGAGACTTAGACAAGACATGACTGAGAGATGTATCTGTTCCTTGGGACTTAGACAAGACACAACTAAGAGATGTACCTGCTCCATGGGACTTAGAAAGACACAACTGAGAGATGTACCTGCTCCTTGGGACTTAGACAAGACACAACTAAGAGATGTACCTGCTCCGAGGGACTGTCTCGCTGCTGCTGCTGCTGCTGCACCAGGTCCTGCTCCAGGATGTTGAGGGTGCGTCTGAGATGTTGTTTCTCCTCCGACAGACGAGAGATGAAGGTTGTCAACTCGTTGTTGTGACTGAGGATCCTCTCATTGAGTCCTGGCACGGCGCGCTCCACTGAGTCACCAGCACCCTACAACACACGGGGCTGGGTGATGACTGGTCAGTGCATGCACGCACGCATGTAGATAGGCCAGCAGGATAACAAAACTCATACGTTGTATGTGATCAACACTTTACCAAACAAAAGCAGCTTCTCACCCTTAGGTTGGAGGTGGAAGCCCTCATATGTGGGGTGGAGTTCAAAGCCCTCACCTGTGGGTTAGAGTTCGAAGCCCTAACCTGTGGGGTAGATTTCAAAGCCCTCACCTGTGGGGTGGAGTTCAAAGCCCCACCTGTGAGGTGGAGTTCAAAGCCCTCACAGACCTTGACATTAAGGTTTTGTATCCACTGGCCTAGGGGGCCAGTAGATTTGAAAATTTACTGGCCCGCCCCAAAAGTTACTGGCCCGGATTATGTTAAGAAAATAAGTTGATACCGAGGTGCCTGTCGGTCGTTTCACTAAAGAAGTCCACAAAGTCTAAGGTTCGCTTGGAGCGACGTCATGCTGACTTTTCCTAAGTTCTTAATTATTTGTGCACATCATTTACAAAATCATATACGTGCTTCTGAATTTGCCTTTATTTAATTAGTTATAACAAAAATGTAACAAAACAAACATTGATTTAAATAACAAATAAAAAGATTAGGCTTAAGGGTTGTCCTATTTTTCTAGGTAGGGTTGGGTTACCGGAAACACGAAACCAGTGGCCCAGTAAAATATAAAAAACTGATGGCCCGAACTGGCCCGACAACATCAAAAAAGGCGACGGGCCAGCAAGCCAGTGTTAATGTCGAGGCCTGCCTCACTTGTTCAAAGCTCTCACCTGTGGGGTGGAGTTCAAAGACATCTGTAGTTTCTGCAGCTCATAGAGAATGTCTTTGAGGGTGCTCTTGATAGACTCTATGTCCGAGTCAGGGCCAATGCCCCCGCGCTGTCTACCCTCGTATTGTACGCCCCCACGCTGTAGGGACACACTGCTTCTGAAACACACCAGACACTAAGTAGTCGCACACATGTTATTTCACAGTGTGTTGTCGTGTAGTGCAGTGTGTTGCCATGTAGTGCAGTGTGTTGCCGTGTAATGCAGTGTGTTACCGTGTAGTGCAGTGTGTTACCGTGTAGTGCAGTGTGTTGCTGTGTAGCGCAGTGTTACCGTGTAGCACAGTGTTTTACCGTGTGGTGCAGTTTGTTACCGTGTAGTGCAGTGTGTTACTGTGTACTACAATGTGTTAGCGCGTAGCACAGTGTGTTACTGTGTAGTGCAGTGTGTTACTGTGTAGCGCAGTGTGTTACTGTGCAGTGCAGTGTGTTACCGTGTAGCGCAGTGGGTTAGCTTGTAGTGCAGTGTGTTACCATGTTGTAGTGTAGTGTATTACCATGTACTGCAGTGTGTTACCGTGTAGTGCAGTGGGCCAACTCTTCCTGTAGACGGATACACAGCAGCTGCAGCTGTTGCCGTAACGATTCCATCTGCTTCCTCGCAATCGCCGTCCTGTGTGACGCAAGTGGCGCCCCCTCACTTGTTTCCTGCAGCAAGAGACACAAAGTATTACAAAATACTGTAATCATCGAGCAACCGATCAACAAATATTACAACTACACATTACAACTACAACAATGTTACATATTGCAACTACACATAATAAACACAACCACATCTCATCTACAACTACATGCCAGTGTAACACATCTCAGCTGTACATTACATACATGGCACTGTAGTGAATTACAACTACACATGACAAACACGACACTAAGATATTACAACTACACATTACAAAAACAACACCAGAACACATCACAACTACAACACTACCATTTGATACAGTATTCATACCTTATCACCACTGCTGAACTGATGGTGTGCGTATCCACTGCCAGATGGCGCCATGGCACTCTTGAGTCGCAGTAAGTTGCAGGCTTCGCGTGCCTCCACCTCTGCCCTGCGTGTCTCTGCCAACTGAGACTGCAGCTGAGTGACAGTCTCACTCAGTCTCTCCACCTCAGACGCCTGTGCCAGATGGTTCGTCTCTGAGATGCTTTGTCGCAGTCTGTCACTGTCTCGTTCCTCTGACAATTCGTATAGTGTCTCCACCTGGCGGACGTGAGGTTTCGTTGTTAGGACGCTCGCTTGCCACCGGTCGCGGTCTGTCTGCATTTCACGAAGTCTCTCCTGTGACAGTTCAACTCTCGTCTTCAGGTCTTCTTTTTGGGCCTATAAAGTTACATAACACTGAGTGATATATCTTGTCACAGATAAATTAAGTCATAAGTCTCGCTACACCATCATACTCTCTTATCTACCCTTCTCTCTCTCACATCTCCCTGTCATTCTCTATCTACCTGTCACTCTTTATCCACGTGTCATCATCTCATCTACCTATCACTCTATTAATCTGTCCCTCTCTATCTACCTGTTACTATCTACCTATCCCTCTCCATCTATCTGTCACTCTATCTTTCCATCCCTCTCTATCTACCTATCACTCTATCTACCTGCCCCTCTCTATCTACCTGTTACTGTGTCACCATCTAACTGTCCCTCTCTATCTACATATCATTATATCTACTTGTCCCTCTCTATCTACCTATCATTCTATCTACCTGTCCCTCTCTATCTACCTGTCACTCTCTACCTACCTGTCACTATCTACCTGGCCCTCTCTACCTACCTGTCCCTCTCTACCTACCTGTCACTCTACCTACCTTTCAAACTATCTGCTGTTCCCTCTCTACCTACCTGTAATTCTCTGTCTACCTTTCAAACTATCTACTTGTCCCTCTCTATTTACCTGTCACTCTATCTACCTGTCATTCTCTACTTACATGTCCCTCTCTATCTACCTGTCACTCACTAGCTACCTGTCACTTTATCTACCTGTTCTTCTCTATCTACCTGTCACTCTATGTACCTGTCCCTCTCTATCTACCTGTCGCTCTCTATTTATCTGTCACTCTATCTACCTGTTCTTCTCTATCGACTTGTCCCTCTCTATCTACCCATCACTATATCTACCTGTCCCTCTCTATCTACCTGTCACTCTATGTACCTGTCCCTCTCTATTGCATGGAGTGCGGTGGCGCAGTAGTTAGAGCGTTGGATTCGAGAGAACCCAGGTTTGAATCCTGCACTGTCGTGTTGACCCTTGGGCAAGTTTGTTCACTTTGCGTTGCTCCAATACACTCAGCTGTATATATGAGTACCTGGCTATAGGCAGTTGTGGGCAATTGTGTATGAGTAGCCTTCGTGCATTAATTGCAGTGTAGCTGAATGCTTCCTACAAGTCTGCAAGGGAGTAAAGTGTCAAACAAGTTGAGCAGTCTTGTGGTCCTGATATTGCGTTTTATAAGAACTAACCTTTTTACCTTTTATCTAGCTGTCCCTCTCTCATCTACCTGTTCCTCTATCTATGTCATTCTCTCCCCTACCTGTCACTCCATCTACCTGTGTCTCTCTATCCCCCTCTCACCTGAAGTGTCTCCAGTGCTGTCTTCAGCTGCCTGCAGGTGGTTCTCTCGCGGTTCAGTGACTCTGTGAAGTCGGCCTTGACAGCAAGCAGGTCGTCGTTGAGTGCAGCCACCATGTCTCGCTCATGCTGCAGTGCCTCCTGCATTTCAAGCAGCTTACTACGCTCCAGGTCAAGCAAGGCCTGAAGGTCGGTGATGGCTGCCTGCTCGCGCTCAGAGATGTCCTGTTGACTGCTACGCTCGTCATCCAGGATGTCTCGCAGCTGGGACCCGAGCTGTCGCTCTCGCTGCAGCGCACTGACAACACACGACACAACACATGACACAGCTCATGACACACCCAATGATACACTTCATGACACACCCAATGATACACTTCATGACACACCCAATGATACACTTCATGACACACCCAATGATACACTTCATGACACACCCAATGATACACTTCATGACACACCCAATGATACATTTCATGACACACCCAATGATACACTTCATGACACACCCAATGATACACTTCATGACACACCCAATGATACACTTCATGACACACCCAATGATACACTTCATGACACACCCAATGATACACTTCATGACACACCCAATGATACACTTCATGACACACCCAATGATACACTTCATGACACACCCAATGATACACTTCATGACACACCCAATGATACACTTCATGACACACCCAATGATACACTTCATGACACACCCAATGATACACTTCATGACACACCCAATGATACACTTCATGACACACCCAATGATACACTTCATGACACACCCAATGATACACTTCATGACACACCCAATGATACACTTCATGACACACCCAATGATACATTTCATGACACACCCAATGATACACTTCATGACACACCCAATGATACACTTCATGACACACCCAATGATACACTTCATGACACACCTCATGACACACACCATGACACACCTTATGACACATACCATGACACCCTTCACACCACACTTCATTGCGAAGTTCACCACACATCTCATGGCACACCTCATGACACACAACATGACCTCATCATACATATCACAACACACTTCATCACACCTTATATAAAAAAATACTTTTTAAACTCTAGCATCACTTTTTTGAATTTGTTTACTCTTATATGAATTTACATCTTTGCAAATTGTTCATGCTGCTCTTCACTACAATGTCGTAGTTTCCAACAATTGTTGCATTAGAGCTGGATCAATGAGATCACAGACAAAATGCCAAGTGAGCTCACTTGTTGACCTCCTCCGCACGAGACTTGTGCAACTCCACGGATGCTCTCATCTGCTCCACCTTGGCCTTGTACTTGGTGTGCGTGTTGCGGTGCTGATCTCGCTCGAGGTCGACCTCTCGTCGCAGACTCGCCACCGTCATACGCTCTCGCTCCAGCGCAGTCACCGACTCAAGGTGGCTCTGCTTCTCACTCTCAACGTCCAGCTTCAGTTTCTGCGACAAACACAAGTCATAGTAAAAGTGTGCTCTGTGACAATGATGTGTTCTGTGACAAACACAAGTCACAGTCACAGTGTGTTCTGTGACAATGACGTGTTCTCTGAACATCACAAGTCACAGAAACTGTGTGTTTTGTAACAATTATGTGTTATGTGACAATGGCATGTTCAATGACAATTGTAATTCAAGACACTGCATATACTGTAACAATTATGTGTTCTATGACAGTGGTGTGTTATTATATAACATTTTGTTCTGTGCAATGACATGTAGTGTTAAAATGGTGAATGCTGTGACAATAAAGTGTACTGTGAAAATGATGAGGTATGTGACAATGATAACTAATGTCAGATGTTCAGTGACAATGACATAGCTAAATGTATTTATTCAAGTATGCCACACCACCTTTAAGACAGACTGGTGCGTAACTGACTAATCCATCACGTTGCGTATGGATGGATGCTGAACATGTGCAGCTCTTCGACATTCTGTCATATATTTTATTGAAGTTCTGGCGCCAATATTTTTTTGGCAACAGAAACATAGGGCAAAGTTATTCAAGCAAGAACTACATGCAGGACTGATTGATTCAGCAGCTGTCAAGCCGCCTTTGTAGACGTAATGCAAAAAAGTTAACATTTTGGTTAGCAAATCTTGACAGAAGTCATTATGATTGTGACGTAGGCAGACAGTGGCACACTGGATCACCCAATTATTCTTTGCATTTGGTAACATTGATGTGCAAGAGGAATTGTTACACATTAGTGAGGGGTGTCACACTGCAGTGATTAGTGTAATAGTGTCACACTCCAAAGAGGGGTGTCACTTCCCATTATGGATGTCATACTCCATTGGAGTTGTCACAATGCAGCGAGTGGTGTTACACTCCAGTGAGGGGGTGTCACACTCCACTGAGGGGTGTCACACTCCAGTGAGAGGGTGCCACACACAACCCAACAAACTGTCACACTATCCATGCAGGTGAACACATGACAGTGTTATATGACATTATGACACACAGTGTGGTGTTAGTCTAGACCACCATGAGATGGCAGTGGTATATACACTCAACACAAGTGCAATCACACTTTTCCCACTCCCCTCTCTTCTTCCTCCCACTCTCTCCACTTCCTTGCCTCCTCCCACTCTCCCCTCTGCTTCTCCCTTCATCTTCCCTCCCTCCTCCCACTCTCCCCTCTGTTTCTCCCTTCCTCTTCCCTCCCTCCTCCCACTCTCCCCTCTACTTCTCCCTTCCTCTCCCTCCCTCCTCCCACTCTCCCCTCTGCTTATCCCTTCCTCTCCCTCCCTCCTCCCACTCTCCCCTCTACTTCTCCCTTCCCTCCCTCCTCCCACTCTCCCCTCTACATCTCCCTCCCTCCTCCCACTCTTCCCTCTACTTCTCCCTTCCTCTTCACTCCCTCCTCTCACTCTCCCCTCTACTTCTCCCTCCCTCCTCCCACTCTCCCTTCCTCTTCCCTCCCTCACCCTACTCTCCCCTTCTCCCTTCCCTCCCCCCTCCCACTCTCCCCTCTGTTTTACTCTTCCTCTTCCCTCCCTCCCTCCTCCCACTCTCCCATGTGTTTCTCCCTTCCTCTTCCCTCCCCTCTGCTTCTCCCTTCATCTTCCCAACCTCATCCCACTCTCCCCTTCTCCCTTCCTCGTCCCTCCCTCCTCCCACTCTCCCCTCTGCTTCTCCCTTCCTCTTCCCTCCCTCATCAGATTCTCCCCTTCTCCCTTCCTCTTCCCTCCCTCCTCCCACTCTCCCCTCTGCTTCTCCCTTCCTCTTCCCTCCCTCATCAGACTCTCCCCTTCTCCCTTCTTCTTCCCTCCCTCCTCCCACTCTCCCCTCTATTTCTCCCTTCCTCTTCCCTCCCTCCACCAGGCCACACAAAACTTGCCTCTGTGAGATATTTCTGAAGCTCCGACACAGACTGATTCTGAAAGTGATGTCTTCAAGTCATTCAACGGCCAAACATTGGGTGGACAGGTGACATGTACATAGTGTCAATGTTGACAGATACAGCATGTGACATGTACACATACTGTCAATGAAGACAAATACAGTACATGACATGGCATGTAGACTAAGTGTCAATGATGACTGATCCTGTCAGAATCAGTTACAATTCCACCCAGATTGATAGTTGTCTCATGGATGAACACATATTCTCATAAATAATCACATAGTCATACCTCATATACCCACTCTTTGATAATCTTGTTTTTTAGAACTATACATTATTTTTGTGTCGTAGAATAGTCATACAATATCAACTGACTCAATAATCCATGTTTTTCAAATGTTCCTTTTCGGGCATGTTGTGAAGGGATAATCAACTGTCCCCCCGCTGTACCAAGGTGGTGTGCCCCCCGTAGGTAAGGCCCCCCCAGGTGATGGCCCACCTGTATGACGTGGTTGGTTCGTTCTCTGTACTGCGAGCTGTGTTCCTTCTGTGTGTCCAGTCTGTCCATGCACTGGGCACTGTTGGCCTTCTCAATCACCAGAGCCTCGTTCAACTGACCAGCCTGTCTTCTCTGCTCCTCTAAGGCACACCTGAAACACGACCAGAACCTCACTCAAATGACCAGCCTGTCTCCACTGTTCCAAGACACATCTGAAACACAGCAACAACCTCACTCAAATGACCAGCATGTCTCCGCTACTCCTCCAGGGCACACCTGAAACACGACCAGCCTGTCACCACTGCTACTCTGGGGCACACCTGAAACATGACCAGAACCTCACTCAAAAGACCAGCCTGTCTCCGCTGTTCCAAGGCACATCTGAAACATGACCAGAACCTCACTCAAACAACCAGCCTGTCTCTGCTGTTCCAAGTTACATCTGAAACACGACCAGGATCTCACTCAAATGACTAGCCTGTCTCCACTGATTTAAGGCACATTTGAAACATGACCAGAACCTCACTTAAATGACCAGCCTTCATTCCTCTAGGACACATTTAAAATATGACCAGAATTGGGAAGTATATGGTAGACTTATATGACATGAGACACTCACGAGGTGGACACTAGATGTCTATTCGGAACTATACGGTAGACTTATACAACAGGAGACACTCACGAGGTGGACACTAGATGTCTATTGGGAACTATTCGGTAGATTTATATGACAGGAGACACTCACAAAGTGGATACCAGACATCTATTGGGAACTATGCGGAAAACTTATATGACAGGAGACTCTCACAAAGCGGATACCAGACGTCTATTGGGAACAATGCGGAAAACTTATATGACAGGAGACACTCACGAAATGGGCACTAGATATCTATTGGAAATATACGGTAGGAGACACTCACGAGGTGGATGCGAGACGGGCCTGTTCTCGGGTCAGTGCGTCCTGCAGCATGGTGACGCGAGACGTCATGTCACCAAGCTCTGTCTGGAGTCTGCTGTCCGACGTCCTCTCCTTACTCAGTTGACCGGTCAATTCGCACAGATGACCCTTCTCAGTGTCCAGACTTGTGCGCAGGTCATCGCTCACCACCCTCTCTTGTTGAACTTTGAACTCCAGCACTTCCACTGTAGCAATAAGCAGCATTAGTGTGTTACCCCCAACACAAACTGACCGCAATCTAAGGATCAAAGTAATTTATTTCAAGACTTTAACAAAGGCACAGAATCTGTTATTAAACCAACAAAACATATTACTGAGGGAGTGGGGTACTCTGATGAGGTAACAGTGAGTGGTGACTTACCACAGTGGGGTGAGACGGAGGGGTAACTCACCCAGATGGGGGAACGGTGAGGGGTAACTCACCCTGATGAGGGGTGACTCACTCCCTGGGATGACAGTGTGGGGTACTTACCCTGGCGCCTCAGCTGGTTCTCCAGCACCTTGTGTTGTTCATCTGTCCTCGTCCTCTCTGCCATCTGTCGTTCCTTCTCATCGTGCAGGGTGACCTTGAGGGCCGCCAGCTGCTGCTGCAGGTCAATGACCTCTTGGGTCAGCCTCTCCTGCTCATCCCCTGATGACCTCCCCTGTCATGGAGGTAGAAACCATCATAATGACTCTCCTGTTGGTCACACTGGTGTATGGTCACCATGTCACATGACTGGCTCTTAAATCTGTGGCTGAAAAAACTTCTGAAAATGGTTCCCTTTAGATAAATAACTAACGAATCCAGAAACTGACATCATAATCATAATTATGCAGGTAATCTCCATTGATTTTTGTCTTACAAACAGTATTTACAATATGTTTACAATTTTTTACACTACTAGGGTTCCACGATATCTGTTAAATCAAACTTTCCGGCACAGTTCTCACTTAAACAACTTTGCCTTATATATTCATCACATCTAAAGCCAGAATTTCAACAAAATCCAGAACAGAATATCCGACAGCTGCTTCATATGTGCGGCAGCCATTTTGTAAGCTTGATGGACCTGGTTGCTGTGCAACAGGTGATGTGTTGGACCATGAAAACATTGGCTGAGTGATGACATTACCTGGCTACCAGGGTAGAGTGGTTGTTTTATCCTGGTCGCCTCCCTCAGGGAGTCGATGGTTGCCTTAAGGCTATGTCTCTCCTCCTCCCAGGCCTGGCGCAGATCATCCCCCAGAGGGGCAGCATCGCCATAGCGATGCAAGTCATCCCCCTGGGAGGCGCCATCACCATAGCGACGCAGGAGATGCAGCTCAGGCACAGACAACTTTTTGATGCCCTCCGAGTGGATCTTCCTCAGGATGCCCTGAGCAAACACAGCTAACATGTAGCTAATGCACATTTATTGATGACTAATTTATCACTAAATCTTTGCATAGCTATGTAACATGTGAATTAATTACAACGTAGCTATGTTACTGCTAAATGATAGTTTAGTTTACTTACTCTAACTTACTTTTGATGTAGCTCAGATATAAGTAAGTTTCACCCTTGGCGAATTACTGACACAGCTTTATTTCATTACATAGTTCATTGACATGTGTAGCTGAGAAATAATACACCTGGTAGAGATAGCTAAGTAAAACAACATATACAGTGTATATTAATATTATCGTTAACTAACACGACATAAGGTTTGGTATATTTCACCAGTTAAACAGTGGACATTTATTGCCGCAATACTTCAGTTTAATGAGCAGACTTAGTGTTGTAAGTTGGAAATTTATACCGTACACATAAATCTGCCTACTGGTATCACATGATGAAGTCTACTTCACTGAGAGATAAATGAAATAATATCACCTACTTGCAGCGTTGTGGCCTGCTCAGTGCTGCCATCTGCTGACAGGACAGACTGTGCTGCTGTTCCACTAGATGGCGCTGCATCAGCCATATCCGGGGCACCCTGGGCATCAGGACGTCTCAGGTATCCCATCATTCTCGTGTCGATCTCCTCGTTGCGATCAATCTCTACGTGCACCTTCCGTGCCAACTCAATCAATGAGTCATCATCACCTGGTGACACAAGACACAATCAGTGAGTCGTCATCACCTGGTGACACAAGACACAATCAGTGAGTCATCATCACCTGGTGACACAAGACACAATCAGTGAGTCGTCATCACCTGGTGACACAAGACGTAATCAGTGAGTCACCATCACTTGATGACACAAGACACAATCAATGAGTCATCATCACCTGATGACACAAACACAATCAGTGAGTCATCATCACCTGGTGACACAAGACACAACCAGTGAGTCATCATCACCTGGTGACACAAGACACAACCAGTGAGTCATCATCACTTGGTGAAACAAGACACAATCGGTGAGTCATCATCACCTGGTGACACAAGACAATATCAGTGAGTCATCATCACTTTGTGACACAAGACATAATCATAGAGTCATCATCACTAGATGAAACAAGACACAATAAGTGAGTCATCATTATCTGATGACACAGGACACAATCAGTGAGTCATCATCAGTTGGTGACACAAGACAGAATCAGTGAGACATCATCACCTGATGACACAAGACACAATCAGTGAGTCATCATTATATGATGACACAAGACACAATCAGTGAGTCATCATCAGTTTGTGACACAAGGCACAACCAGTGAGTCATCATCACCTGGTGACAAAAGATGCAATCAGTGTGTCATCATTACCTCAAGAAAGAGAACAAATTAAATTCTTGTTTTGAACGTTAAATAACGTTTCACACGATACGTTTTTGACTTGGGAAGATGACGGAACTCACTCGTTTCACCGACAGGTTGTAGTCGCTGCAGCTCCCTTTGGTGATCAACTATCAGGCGGTTGATTTCATCCGTGTGGTACTTTTGCAACTGTCTGCGTATCTTATTAATACTTTCTTCCTTCTCGCACCGGAATCGTTCTTTCACTTCAGCCAGCTTTTGCTCATATTCTGTGCTCATCTCACTGAGCAGATGCTCCAGTTTCTACAACACAAACCGCAGCTTCAGTTTTTACAACAACACAAACAGCTACTGCAGTTTCTATGACAACAAACAGCTGCTCCTGTTTCTACGACAACACAAACGGCTGCTGCAGTTTCTGTGACAAAACAAACAGCTGCTCCAGTTTCTATGACAACACAAACAGCTACTGCAGTTTCTATGACAACACACAAAAATGCTTCAGTGTCTATGACAATACAAACAGCTGCTCCTGTTTCTATGGAAACACAAAAAGTTCCTTCACTTTCTATGACAACACAAACAGCTGCTGCAGTTTCTACGACAACACAAACAGCTGCTCCAGTTTCTATGACAACACAAACAGCTGCTCCAGTTTTTACAACACAAACAGCTGCTCCAGTTTCTATGGCAACACAAACAGTTGCTCCAGTTTCTATGACAACACAAACAGCTGCTCCAGCTTCTATGAAAACAGAAATAGCTTCTCCAGTTTCTGCCAAAACAAACAGCTGCTCCAGTTTCTATGCCAAAACAAACAACTGTTCCAGTTTTTATACAACACAAACAGCTTCTCCAGTTTCTATGACAACACAAACAGCTGCTGCAGTTTCTATGACAACATAAACAAATGCTCCAGTTGCTATGACAACACAAGAAGAAGTTGCTCCAGTTTTGCTATGACTATGGCCTGTTTAGATATGAAGCAGGTAATTTCTGCTAGATTGTACCATTTTATTATATGGAAACATTTCTGCTGGGTTAAGAGAAAAACAGTGTCTGAACTATTTTGTGCGAACATTTACTGATGGATTTAGACGAGCAACATGCCTCGCCCCAGTGACCTGGATCATAACTCGCACCTCTCCTAATGCTAGCTTTGATGAAAGGTCATGACAGGTGCATCTGCTGCTTGTCGCTGATTGGCAACTGTTTCAAAACCACTGTCAACTGTCTGCAAGACTGGGACCAATCCCAATTCACCCTAACACAACTGTACATCAAATTAACTTCACGTCTTTGTCAGGTGTTACACAACCATGTCTTGGCATGCAATAGCACGAGGTGCCATGTCTGCCAATAAACTGTACAAAGGTCACTCGTGTAAACCAGCCTTACAAAGACAGGGTGGAATTACTTGATGAGAGTATGATGCGGACTGATGGTGGATTTGCTGATAACAGGGTGATGATGCTAGACTGTTCTCAGTTCTCACACTGCTCCAGTTTCTGTGACAACACGAACAGCTGCTCCAGTTTCTGTGACAACACAAACAGCTGCTGCAGTTTCTATGACAACACAAACAGCTGCTGCAGTTTCTATGACAACATGAACAGCTGCTGCAGTTTCTATGACAAAATGGTGGTCCTGTGATGACATAGTGGCAATATAACATGGCCATTGTCTCTATTCACAAGTGTTAAACCAGACACAAGCTCTGTTACTGCTGCCAACTATTGTCTTCATCAGTATTCATCCTTCCAGCCACTCAACTTCTCAAGCCTACTGACAGTCCTAACAGGAGACAGTGTCAAAACTACAGGATAATGACACGCCTGAGTGACTTCAGTCACACACCACTGCACACAGCTGTTGCAAGGTCCATAAGTGCTGGGTATCCTTTGACCCAGGGTTGTGTGACCTCTGACCTAACTGACCTTCTAGGTCCACTGATAACGTACCCACTGCCCACTGGTTATGTGTCACTGGACACCATAAAACATCTATCAGGCTACCTACATAATAACAATGGAACGACTTCATTAGCACTAATATCGTCAACAAATCCGAGCTCACTGGCGCAACAAATCCAAATGATTAAGCGTTCTCATTGTCCTAAACAGAGCAAAGTCGTCAACAAATGGATGGAATTGCTAAGAAGCTAAGGAAAAAATCTGGAATCAACTCCCTATCACTCTAAAATCATCTGCTACCTTTCATAAATGGAATTGAAGACTTATTTATTAGAAATTGCATTCCCACCCTAACCTCCAGCGGTCTTTTGCTCTAATGATGACTCTTGCTTGTCCCTGGTAATGATTTTCCCAATGATTCTTGTATGTTGTGCCTCTGAGCTCAGAATCCTGTGGATATAAGCACTAAAGAGTTTATTATTAATTATTTTAGTGAAAGGATGCCCTGGTCTCACCTGCACTTGCAGCTCAGCCTGAGTGAGAGACATCTTCACTGGCTTGGAGCCACTGGAGGAGGGGGAACTCTCAGCATCACCCCCACCCTTCTCAGGGGTCATCTCACAATGCAGTCGGTCTTGCAGAATCCCGACCTCATGGTGGAGGTCACTGACCTCGTGTCGCAGGTGAAGCTCGGTCGATTTCTGGGAATTGATTTGTTGTTCCTGGCCCTGAATGGTGTGTTTCGCTTCCACTAGGGCTGCACCGAGATCTCTCTGCAGAACAAAAGTGAGTTGAGTGTGTGTGCGTGTGTATGCGTGTGTATGAGAGTGTATGCGTGTGTATGCGTGTGTGTGTACGTGCATGTATGCAGGCACGCATATGTGTGTGAGTGAGTGAGCGGGTGTATGACCGAGTGAGTAGACAAGACTACATGGGTGTCACCCGACCACGTTACAGAGAACCAGATAGATCACATCTGCATAGGCAAGAGATTCAGGAGGTCACTTCAAGATGTAAGAGTGAAGAGGGGAGCTGACGTTGCATCCGACCATCACCTGCTGGTTGCTAGACTGAAACTCAAGCTGAAGAAAAATTGGATGGAGACAGCAACAAAGAGACGAAAGTACAATGTCGGCCTCCTGAAAGATCCACAGACAAGAGAGGAATACAAGCTGAACCTTGCTAACAAATTCCAAGTGCTACAAGAGCTGCATGATGAAGAATCTGACCTGAACAGCCAGTGGCAGAACACCAAAAAGACACTGACATCAACTTGCCAAGAAGTGGTTGGCCTGAAGAAACAGCAACAGAAAGATTGGATCACAGCAGAAACCTTGCGCAGGATCCAAGTGCAGAAGGAGAAGAAATCAGCAGTAAACAACAGTCGAACAAGAGCAGCAAAGGTAAAGGCACAGGAAGAGCATATGAAAGCCAACAGAGAAGTAAAGAAGAGTGTAAAAACAGACAAGCGCAACTACATTGACAACCTGGCAGAAGAGGCAGAGCAAGCTGCAGGCAGCGGAAATATGAGACAGCTGTACGACACCACCAGGAAATTATCAGGCAAGCAGAGCAAACCAGAACGACCAGTTAAAGACAAGGAAGGAAAGATCATCACAGGAACTGAGAAACAGCTCAACAGATGGGCTGAACATTTTGAAGAACTTTTGAACAGACCTGCCCCACCGGACCCCCCAGACATACAGCCAGCAGAAGCGGACCTACCCATCAAGTGTGACAAGCCTACCAAGGAAGAAATCAGGAGGGCCATAAAGCAGCTGAAGAATAACAAAGCAGCTGGACCAGACGATATTCCTGCAGAAGCACTCAAGGCAGATACAGACATCTCTGTGGAACTACTGTACCCTCTCTTTGGAAAGATCTGGAAAAAAGAAGAGGTGCCATCAGACTGGAGAGAGGAATACCTCATAAAACTCCCCAAGAAAGGAGACCTCAGCAACTGTTCCAACTACAGAGGAATCACACTTCTGTCAGTGCCAGGGAAAGTGTTCAACAGAATTATCTTGGAGAGAATGAAAGATGCAGTCGACCCACTGCTGAGAGATCAGCAAGCTGGATTCCGCCCGAACAGATCATGCGTAGATCAGATCGCAACACTGCGCATCATAGTAGAACAATCCTTGGAGTGGAACTCCTCGCTCTACATCAACTTCGTTGACTACGAAAAGGCGTTTGACAGCGTAGACAGGGAGACTCCGTGGAAACTACTACAACATTATGGCATACCAACCAAACTGGTCAACCTGATTAAGAACAGTTATGAAGGAACTGGCTGCAGAGTAATCCATGGAGGACAGCAAACGAACCGTTTCGAAGTGAAGACTGGAGTTAGACAAGGCTGCCTACTGTCCCCGTTCCTCTTTCTCCTGGCCATCAATTGGATACTGAAGACATGCACAACAGAGAGAAGAAGCCAGCCAGCACTGAGCCAGTCACACTGGAAGGGAGTGCACTTGAAGAGGTAGAGGCCTTCATATACCTGGGTAGCATCATCAACAAGCAGGGTGGCACAGACGCGGATGTTAGAGCAAGGATTGGCAAGGCGAGAGGAGCATTTATACAGCTCAAGAACATCTGGAGCTCCAAAGTGTTGTCATTACACACGAAGATCCGACTGTTTAACTCCAACGTGAAGTCAGTCCTACTGTGTGGAGCAAAGACATGGAGGACAACTAACACCACCACCAAGAAAGTACAGACCTTCATCAACAACTGTCTAAGAAGAATCCTCCAGATCCGCTGGCCAGACACCATCAGCAACATGGACTTGTGGAGGAGGACACACCAACTGTCTGCCGAAGATGAAATAAGAAGAAGACGATGGGGATGGATTGGTCACACGCTCCAGAAACCAGCATCAACTATCACCAGACAGGTTCTGACATGGAACCCACAAGGCAGGAGAAAAAGAGGTCGTCCAAAGAACATGTGGCAAAGGGACCTCCATGCGGACACCAAGAAGACAGGACACACTTGGAGACAGCTTGAAACAAGAGCCCAGGACAGAGGAATCTGGAGAGCTGTTGTCGGCGGCCTATGCCCGAGGAGGGACGATGGGCACAAGTAAGAAAGTAAGTAAGAGAGTGAGGTATGAATGAGTAGACGAGTGAGTAGGTGAGTGAGTGTTTAGTTGACTCGCCTGTGATTCTAGTGAGTGAATAAGTGAATGAATGAGTGAGTGGATGAGTGAGTGACTGTGTAGTTGACCCACCTGTGACTGTAGGTGGCTGGTGGTTGTCTCATCCATCTGGGCATCTCTGTCCTTCAGTTGCCTCAACAGTTCCTGGATCTCACTCTCATACTTCGCCTACAACACAGTGTCAACAAACTCTCAGCAGGGATCATGATGACTTGGATGACAGACTGACCTACGTGTCAACATGGATCCTGATGACACCGGTAACAGACTGACCTATATATCAACAGGGATCATGATGACATGGGTGACAGATTGACCTGTATGTCAGCAGACTGATTTGTGTTTCGCAGAGGGCTCATGGTGACATGGATGACAGACTGACTTGTACATCACCAGACTGTGACACTGGTGACTAACTTGTGTCAGCAGGCATCATGTTGACACTAGTGACAGACTGACCAATGTATAAGCAGGAATCATGGTGACACCGGTGACAGACTGAACAGTGTGTCACCAGGGATCATGGTGACACAGGTAACACACTGACCTGCATGTTAGCGGTGATGCCATCAGTCTGAGGTCGGATGTTCTCCATCTCCCTCTGCCTCTCACTCAGTGTCTGCTGCAGTGCACTGAAGTCTTGTTCAAGACGTGCACGAGCCTCTCGCACACTCTCCAGCTGCTGTCGAGCCTCCGCCAGCTCACCCATCAACCGAGTCGCCTCAGCCTCCTTCTGGTGCAACATATCCTCCAACCTGCTCACTGCCACCTGGTGTCTCGAGTCGGCACTCTGCCTCAACTGTGTGTTAAAACGATGCTCGTCAGTATTGCACCATCCAACAAGTGACAAGTGCAACCATGTTATGGTGAACATCAGTTAGTACAAGTACAGTTACGGTTGTAAATGAGTGTAATATGTATGTGTTGGGATAGGTTCAAGCTTATATATGGGAACAGATTGATGTAGGGTCACTGTTCTATGTTCAATGGGTTCTGACCAGTGTGTTGTGGTGAGTGTTTTGTGGTCAAATGGCTGTGACCAGTGTACTGTGGTCACTGTTCTGTCGTCAATGGGTTGTGACAAGTGTGTTGTAGTCAATGGGCAGTGATCAGTGTGCTGTAGTCACTGTATTGTAGTCAATGGGTTGTGACAAGTGTGTTGTAGTCAATGGGCTGTGACCAGTGTGCTGTAGTCACTGTACTGTAGTCAATGGGTTGTGACAAGTGTGTTGTAGTCAATGGGCTGTGACCAGTGTGCTGTAGTCACTGTACTGTAGTCAATGGGTTGTGACAAGTGTGTTGTAGTCAATGGGCTGTGACCGGTGTGCTGTAGTCACTGTATTGTATTCAAAGGGCTGTGACAAGTGTGTTGTAGTCAATGGGCTGTGACCAGTGTGCTGTAGTCACTGTACTGTAGTCAATGGGTTGTGACAAGTGTGTTGTAGTCAATGGGCTGTGACCAGTGTGCTGTAGTCACTGTACTGTATTCAAAGGGCTGTGACAAGTGTGTTGTAGTCAATGGGCTGTGACCAGTGTGCTGTAGTCACTGTACTGTATTCAGTGGGCTGTGACAAGTGTGTTGTAGTCAATGGGCTGTGACCAGTGTGTTGTAGTCACTGTACTGTGGTTAATGGGCTGTGACCAGTATATTGTGGTTACTGTATTGTGGTCAATGGGCTGTGACCAGTGTGTTGTAGTCAATGGGCTGTGACCAGTGCGTTGTGGTCACAGTAATGTGGTCAATGGGCTGTGACCAGTGTATTGTGTTACTGTATTGTGGTCAATGGGCTGTGACCAGTATGTTGTAGTCAATGGGCTGTGACCAGTACATTGTGGTCACGGTACTGTGGTCAATAGGTTGTGACCAGTGTGTTGTAGTCCCTGTACAGTGGTTAATGGGCTGTGCCCAGTGTATTGTGGTTACTGTGTTGTAGTCAATGGGCTGTGACCAGTGCGTTGTGGTCACGGTACTGTGGTCAAAGGGCTGTGACCAGTGTGTTGTAGTCACTGTACTGTGGTTAATGGGCTGTGACCAGTGTACTGTGGTTACTGTATTGTGGTCAATGGGCTGTGACCAGTGTGTTGTAGTCAATGGGCTGTGACCAGTGCATTGTGGTCACGGTACTGTGGTCAATGGGCTGTGACCAGTGTGTTGTAGTCACTGTACTGTGGTTAATGGGCTATGACCAGTGTATTGTGGTTACTATATTGTGGTCAATGTGCTGTGACCAGTGTGTTGTAGTCAATGGGCTGTGACCAGTGTGTTGCAGTCAATGGGCTGTGACCAGTGTATTGTGGTCACGGTACTGTGGTCAATGCGTTGTGACCAGTGTGTTGTAGTACCTTACTATAGTCAATGGGCTATGACCAGTGTGTTGTAGTCAATGGGCTGTGACCAGTGTGTTGTGGTCACTGTACTGTGGTCAATAGGTTGTGACCAGTGTGTTGTGGTCACTGTACTGTGGTCAATGGGCTGTGAACAGTGTATTGTGGTTACTGTATTGTGGTCAATGGGGTGTGACCAGTGTGTTGTAGTCAATGGGCTGTGACCAGTGTGTTGTAGTCACTGTACTGTGGTTAATGGGCTGTGACCAGTGTGTTGTAGTCACTGTACTGTGGTTAATGGGCTATGACCAGTGTATTGTGGTTACTATATTGTGGTCAATGTGCTGTGACCAGAGTGTTGTAGTCAATGGGCTGTGACCAGTGTGTTGCAGTCAATGGGCTGTGACCAGTGTATTGTGGTCACGGTACTGTGGTCAATGGGTTGTGACCAGTGTGTTGTAGTACCTTACTATAGTCAATGGGCAATGACCAGTGTGTTGTAGTCAATGGGCTGTGACCAGTGTGTTGTGGTCACTGTACTGTGGTCAATAGGCTGTGACCAGTGTGTTGTGGTCACTGTACTGTGGTCAATGGGCTGTGAACAGTGTATTGTGGTTACTGTAATGTGGTCAATGGGCTGTGACCAGTGTGTTGTAGTCAATGGGCTGTGACCAGTGTGTTGTAGTCACTGTACTGTGGTTAATGGGCTGTGACCAGTGTGTTGTAGTCACTGTACTGTGGTTAATGGGCTGTGACCAGTGTATTGTGGTTACTGTATTGTGGTCAATGGGCTGTGACCAGTGTGTTGTAGTCACTGTACAGTGGTTAGTGGGCTGTGACCAGTGTATTGTGGTTACTGTATTGTGGTCAATGGGCTGTGACCAGTGTGTTGTAGTCACTGTACAGTGGTTAGTGGCTGTGACCAGTGTATTGTGGTTACTGTATTGTGGTCAATGGGCTGTGACCAGTGTTTGTAGTCAATGGGCTGTGACCAGTATGTTGTAGTCAATGGGCTGTGACCAGTGTATTGTGGTCACGGTACTGTGGTCAATGGGTTGTGACCAGTGTGTTGTAGTCACGGTACTATAGTCAATGGGCTGTGACCAGTGTGTTGTGGTCACTGTACTGTGGTCAATAGGCTGTGACCAGTGTGTTGTGGTCAATGGGCTGTGACCAGTGTGTTGTGGTTACTGTTCTGTGGTCAATGGGCTGTGACCAGTGTGTTGTGGTCACTGTACTGTGGTCAATGGGCTGTGACCAGTGTGTTGTAGTCATTGGGCTGTGACCACTGTGTTGTGGTCACTGTACTGTGGTCAATGGACTGTGACCAGTGTATTGTGGTTACTTTTCTGTGGCCAATGGGTTGTGGTCACTGTTCTGTTGCCAATGCGCTGTGACCAGTGTGTTGTAGTCAATGGGTTGTGACCAGTGTGTTGTAGTCACGGTACTATAGTCAATGGGCTATGACCAGTGTGTTGAAGTCAATGGGCTGTGATCAGTGTGTTGTGGTCACTGTACTGTGGTCAATAGGCTGTGACCAGTGTGTTGTGGTCAATGGGCTGTGACCAGTATGTTGTGGTTACTGTTCTGTGGTCAATGGGCTGTGAACAGTGTGTTGTGGTCACTGTACTGTGGTCAATGGGCTGTGACCAGTGTGTTGTGGTCACTGTACTGTAGTCAATGGGTTGTGACCAGTGTTTTGTGGTAACTGCACTGTAGCCAATGGGCTGTGACCAGTGTGTTGTAGTCATTGGGCTGTGACCACTGTGTTGTGGTCAATGGACTGTGACTAATGTATTGTGGTTACTTTTCTGTGGCCAATGGGTTGTGACCAGTGTGTTGTGGTCACTGTTCTGTTGCCAATGGGCTGTGACCAGTGTGTTGTAGTCAATGGGCTGTGACCAGTGTGTTGTGGTCACTGTATTGTGGTCAATGGGCTGTGACCAGTTTGTTGTAGTCAATGGGCTGTGACCAGTGTGTTGTGGTCACTGTATCGTGGTCAATGGGCTGTGACCAGTTTGTTGTAGTCAATGGGCTGTGACCAGTGTGTTGTGGTCACTGTATTGTGGTCAATGGGCTGTGACCAGTTTGTTGTAGTCAATGGGCTGTGACCAGTGTGTTGTGGTCACTGTATCGTGGTCAATGGGCTGTGACCAGTTTGTTGTAGTCAATGGGCTGTGACCAGTGTGTTGTGGTCATTGGTTACCTGTGCACGACTTATTTTTTTCAACAAACATTAGTAGAGTGGCACACATTAGTAGAGTGGCACACATTAGTAGAGTGGCACACTTCTCCAAATGAAGTACATGGTCTACAGCGACAACAAGACACACACATTAATAAATACATTAAATTGAACAAGTCCAGTGTGAGTAAACATGACCAACTACACAAGCGAGACTCACCTGAAAGGCTTCTCGGAGCTGCTCCTGGAGCTGCTCCAGCTCTGTGCGGCTCCTGCTCCTGTCCTGCTCACGACCCTCCTGCTCCTCCATCAGTCTGCCCGTCACTGTCTTCAACTGGCCCTCCACCTGCACACACACATACACACACACGCTACTACAGACTCACAGTACATGTAGAAAGTCAAAGTAAGTCCTTACGTAGCACTGTATCCAGTCCTTGGGACTGCTCAAAGCTCTTTACACTTTACTCCCTGGCAGAAATGTTCAATCAAACAACACCTCGACATCTCTGGGAAGTAACCAGCCACGCTGCAATTAGCCAGGTACTCAGTAATACAGCCGAGTGGACTGGAGTAACGTAGTGTGAACGAACTTGCCCAAGGTTCGACAACGCCTCACAGGATTCAAATTCTGGTTCTTTGCACTCCAGTACATAGACAGGGCAGACATACTCAAAGAGTCAGGGGTGGTAGTCATACTACAATGCCCTTAGATTATCCCTTGCTCTGTATGGATGTGTGCAGTGAATCATATGTATACTCGTCATGAGTCAGGGAGTGCTACTGATTACACCAGTCTCTGTACCCGCTGGCAGATCACCTTGCCGAGATGTGAGTTAGTGTAGTGAACTACAACTGGGACAAAGTACAACTGATTCAGTGAACTTCTGTATACTGCACAGCACATGCGCCCGGGTTAGTGTAGTGAACTACAACTGGGACAAAGTATAACTGATTCAGTGAACTTCTGTATACTGCACAGCACATGCGCCCGGGTTAGTGTAGTGAACTACAACTGGGACAACGTACAACTGATTCAGTGAACTTCTGTATACTGCACAGGACGTACGCCCGGGTTAGTGTAGTGAACTACAACTGGGACAAAGTACAACTGATTCAGTGAACTTCAGTATACTGCACAGCACATGCACCCGGGTTAGTGTAGTGAACTACAACTGGGACAACGTACAACTGATTCAGTGAACTTCTGTATACTGCACAGGACGTACGCCCGGGTTAGTGTAGTGAACTACAACTGGGACAAAGTATAACTGATTCAGTGAACTTCTGTATACTGCACAGGACGTACGCCCGGGTTAGTGTAGTGAACTACAACTGGGACAAAGTACAACTGATTCAGTGAACTTCTGTATACTGCACAGGACGTACGCCCGGGTTAGTGTAGTGAACTACAACTGGGACAAAGTACAACTGATTCAGTGAAATTCAGTATACTGCACAGCACATGCGCCCGGGTTAGTGTAGTGAACTACAACTGGGACAAAGTACAACTGATTCAGTGAACTTCAGTATACTGCACAGCACATGCGCCCGGGTTAGTGTAGTGAACTACAACTGGGACAAAGTACAACTGATTCAGTGAACTTCTGTATACTGCACAGGACATACGCCCGGGTTAGTGTAGTGAACTACAACTGGGACAAAGTACAACTGATTCAGTGAACTTCTGTATACTGCACAGGACATACGCCCGGGTTAGTGTAGTGAACTACGACTGGGACAAAGTACAACTGATTCAGTGAACTTCAGTATACTGCACAGCACATGCGCCCGGGTTAGTGTAGTGAACTACAACTGGGACAAAGTACAACTGATTCAGTGAACTTCTGTATACTGCACAGGACGTGTGCCTGGGTTAGTGTAGTGAACTATCTCCACTGGCTTGCAAGGAAGATTTGTACTTCAGCCCACTCGTTGGTCTCCTCCTGTCATTCCAGCAATTAGCTCAACTTCAAAACGTAATTCAAGGAAATGCCTGTTATTGCCCATTCAACCAGCAAAGATTGCTAATGACAGGCAATTCAAGCTACTTCCTCGTATGCAGCCCCAAAACCCCTAAATCAAAAACGTCTGATTGGATAATGCCTCAACCAGAAGTTCTACGTTTGGTAAAGTTGATTTGCCAGGGTTAATTGAAGTAGTCAGCAGCCCCTGGCTTGAGAGGATGAGGGGAGGAGTACATAACAAACACAGGCGCCACAAAGTGGACCATACATAACAAAGTGTAGCTTCATGAGAGGAGAAACACTTATTTTAACATAAATTATTTCAATAATTATGAAGTTATTACAATACAATCACAGATGAGATATTCACTTGGGAGGTGTCGCGTTCGCACTGGCCGAATTGTCTCCAGATGTTGGCCAGCTCCACCTCTGCTGTCTCTCTAAACCTCTCAAACCTAGTTTCATTCTCACTCAAGTGACTTGTCACTTCCACCAGCTCCTGCCGCAACTCAGCCTCTGTCTGCTGGCTCTCACCCAGTGCCTCGTTCACCTCAGTCAACTGATGACTTGTCGCAGCCAACTCTTGATTTATATCAGCCAGCTGCTGTCTAGTTTTAGCCAGCGCTTTTCTACTTTCAGCCACCGCTTGTCTACTTTCAGCCAGCTCTTGTCTACTTTCAGCCAGCTCTTGTGTTATCTTAGCCAACTCTTGTCTGGTTTCAGCCAGCTCTTGTCTACTTTCAGCCAGCTCTTGTGTTATCTTAGCCAACTCTTGTCTGGTTTCAGCCAGCTCTTGTCTACTTTCAGCCAGCTCTTGACTTGTATCAGCCAGCTCTTGTCTACTTTCTGCCAGCTTTTGACTTGTATCAGCCAGCTCTTGTCTACTTTCAGCCAGCTCTTGTCTACTTTCAGCCAGCTCTTGTCTACTTTCAGCCAGCTCTTGCCTAGTTCCAACTGGCTCTTGTTTTTTATCAGCTAACTCTTGTTTAGTTTCAGTCAGCTCTTGTCTTGTATCACTCAACTGAACATTTGTTTCAGTCAACTGATGTATTGCACGAGCCAGCTCTTGTCTAGTTTCTGCCAGCTCTTGGCTTATTTCAGTCAGCTGAATATTTGATTCAGTCAACTGATGTCTTGTTTCAGTCAGTTGTTCCTGTGTTTCAGCGAACTTGTTGACCATCGTGGCTGAGTTGAGTCTAACGTCAGCAAGCTGCTGTGTTGTTGCCATCAGCTGATCCTTGGTTACAGTCAGCTGCTGAGATGTTTCAGTCAAGTGCTGAGTTTGTTCAGTCAGCTGTTCCCAGACTTCACTCAGTTTTTCTTGAGTCTCAGTCAATGTCAGCTCTGACTTCATCTGCTGCTGCTGAGTGTCAGTCAGCTGCTGATCACACTCACTCAAACTGTTCTTTGTTTCAGTCAAGTGTTCTTCTGTTTCAGTCAGTCGTTTCTGCGTTTCAGTAAGTTGCTGTCTCAGTTCATCCATCTCTCCAGCCGTGTCTTTCAGCTGCTGCTTTACTTCAGTCAGTTCCTGGGCTGATTCTGTCAACTGGTCTGTCATCCGTGTCAACTGTCTATGTGTTACATCTAGCTGCTTGGCTGTGTCACTTTGGTGTCGGTTCGTGTCACACTGTTCAGTCTGTGTCAGTTCAAGTCTTCTAAGTGTCTAGAAACACAGACACACAGTCAGTTGGTGTTGGAAAAGACTGAGGTCCAGCTACTGAGAATGTCAAGTGTTACAACTGGGACTGGACGATGACACTGGGTGGTGACAGTGACAGTGGGTAGTGCTATTAACTGTGGATGATGACATTGATGGTGGATGGTGACACTGACAGTGAACAGTGGATGGTGACACTGACAGAGGACACTGACAGTGGTTGGTGACACTGACAGAGGACAGCGACAGTGGATGGTGACTGTGACAGCAAACAGTGACACTGACAGTGGATGGTGACATTGACAGTGGACAGTAACACAGGACTGTGACACTGACAGTGGATGGTTATACTGACAGTGGACATTGACACTGGATGGTGACACTGACAGTGGATGGTGGCAGTGGACTGTGACACTGACAGTAGATGGTGACACTGACAGTAGATGGCGACACTGACAGTGGACAGTGACACTGGATGGTCACATTGACAGTGGATGTTGAAACTCACAGTGGATGGTGATACTGACAGTGGACATTGACACTGGATTGTGACACTGACAGTGGATGGTGGCAGTGGACTGTGACAGTAGATGGTGACACTGACAGTGGACAGTGACACTGGATGGTCACACTGACAGTGGATGTTGAAACTCACAGTGGATGGTGATACTGACAGTGGACATTGACACTGGATTGTGACATTGACAGTGGATGGTGGCAATGGACTGTGACAGTAGATGGTGACACTGACAGTAGATGGCGACACTGACAGTGGACAGTGACACTGGATGGTCACATTGACAGTGGATGTTGACACTCACAGTGGATGGTGATACTGACAGTGGACATTGACACTGGATTGTGGCACTGACAGTGGATGGTGGCAGTGGACTGTGACAGTAGATGGTGACACTGACAGTGGATGGTGTCGCAGTAACCAAGCACTGACTCAGTGTGCGAGATGACAAGAAGACACAAGTATGTAGGTGCAATCAGACAGAGTGTGGTCTTGATCCAAGTGATAACATGCATGTGGGAAGGCCCTTCAACACATAATTGCGTTTCATTATTTTGTTCACACATGTTATATCATAGACAGCTTGCACCAGCCACTCTTCCTAAACAGTCCAGTCTGTTGTGTAACATGTGTGTTGTGTGTAATGTATTACCTCACTGAGCTGGGTGTCTCTCTCGGCCAAGGCAGTGTTGACAGTGGCCAGGTACTGTTCCATGTTGACCCTGTACACCTCATGTTCTGTCTTTAACTGCGTCATCTCACGCTCTAGTGCCTCCACCTGCTGGGGACACACAGAACCACACTCAATACAACACTAGAAATATGGTGAATGAATGACAAACTTTGACTGTCAAAATGTGCATGTTAGTCTCAATAGAAAAATGTTGACAGTCCAGGTGTTTAATACAAAATAATATGAAGAAATTCTGTCACACAAAAATTCCTGGAATTGCGAGCTAAGTGTGGCTTGTCAAAACCAAAAGGTTGAGTAATCTCAAGAACGGTGTACAATGCCAAAGTCATCAACGTATGGATGGATGATGTGTTAGAGAGGTAAAGAGGATAAGCAATATTAAAAAGGTAAGTCTTCAAATGACGGTGAAATGACAATACATGTCTGCAGGACAACACATGTCAGCTGTAGCATCACACTATCTGTCTCCATGCCAACATGACAGGTATCACTCTAACTGTCCCCATACCATCATGACATGTGTCACTCTAACTGACCCCATACCACCATGACAGGTGTCACTCTAACTGTCCCCATACCATCATGACAGGTGTCACTCTAACTGTCCCCATACCACCATGACAGGTGTCACTCTATCTGTCTCCATGCCAACATGACAGGTATCACTCTAACTGTCCCCATACCATCATGACATGTGTCACTCTAACTGTCCCCATACCACCTGACAGGTGTCACTCTAACTGTCCCCATACCATCATGACAGGTGTCACTCTAACTGTCCCCATACCACCATGACAGGTGTCAATCTAACTGTCCCCATACCAACATGACAGATGTCACTCAAACTGTCCCCATACCAACATGACAGGTATGATACTATATGTCCCCACAGTCTCAAGCTAGCTATCTCTCTACCTGTTTGATGTTCAGTTCTTTCTCTGCCTGCTTCCTCTGTAGCTGGGCCAGTTCCTCCTGAGTTTCCTTCCCTTCTGTCTCAGCAGATTTCTGAAGTTCTTGCGATACTCCAAGCTGCTCCTCAAGGGCTCCTTGCTGCTCCTGAGCTGCCTCCAGCTGCTCTTGTGCTGCCTTCAGTTGGTCCTGTGATGTTCTGAGCTCCTCCTGTGTTCCTCTCAGCTGTGTCTGTAAAGTCTCAATCCTCTCATCATTCTGAAACACAAACTCACTGTCGATTGTTTGTGTCAAGTCTATGCCAATTTGTTGACAACCTACAGCACAAGACAACAACCACTGTCCAGGAGACAGGACGTTGTCCAGGCTGAACTTTGTTTCAGTCATTTTCACTCAGCTAAGAATGTATTTAGTGAGCTTTATTACTGGTAGAAGCGCTGTTGTTGAGCCAGGGCTGGTTCAACGAAGAGGTAGGGAACTAGCTGATTCTCACTTAAAAAACTTGAGCACACTTAAGTGAACACGTCAATGTTTTGACAGATATTATGGTGTTGAACTCATGTTCATAAATACATATATATATTATTTTTGTTATAGGTTAATGATCTACCAAACTCAATAAAGGCAACTGCTAAAATGTTTGCTGATGATACAAAACTATATTCAAAGGTTCCCATGTCGGCTGACTGTGGTGACCTTCAAGATGATTTAAACAAACTTGCAGTTTGGTCCAAAACTTGGTTATTAAACTTTAATGCTACCAAATGTGTTGTGCTTAAAACAAGACAAAGTATTAACTATGTTTATACATTAAATGGACAGATTTTACAAATAGTAGATGGTCAAAAACATTTAGGAATTACTATTTGTAGTAACTTAAAAACAAGCACACACATAAAACATTACATCAAAGGCAACGATAGGATTAAATAAAAGATGTTTTGAAAGCACATCTGAGAAAATAATAAAAACATTATACAACTCTATGATTAGACTAGTTCTGGAATATGCATCCCCAGCATGGAACTTCTATTATCAAAAAGATATCAAAGAATTACAAAAAACTCAAAAGAGAGTGCTGAAACTCAGCAGCCCACCAGCTGAATCTGTTTCTTTAGAACACGAGACGCAAGTAAAGTTTATACAAATATCTTAGTGGCCTCAACAGAAATATAACAGACAATTTTTTTCATCCATCAGCAGGAAATCTGAGAGGCCATCGACAATGTATGGAAACAGTTCTTCACCAATCGCACCACCGACACTTGGAACAAGCTTCCAGAAAAAGTAATATCAGCTGCTTCACTGAATATTTTAAAAAAGAAATTGAGGTCTCTGGCCACCGGCTAAGAGACTATAGAACCAAGTAAGTAAGTGTATTAAGAGTGACACATATGAACATGAGTTTGCACTGAATCCATGGATGTATTACTACATTATGAAACTCACACAGCACACACCCGCATGCATACAACCACAAGTGACATAACAATTTGTGACACATGTGACTCTGCATGACAAGCACCAGTGAATGACACAATGAATTAGTTACACTGGACACTGATGAACTGTTGTCTTAATTACTCACAAACCTTATTAATAAACTCTAATATGTTCCTATCCTTTGCCTCAGCACTTTTTATAGCAAGTCTGACGGCCTCGGAATGAGTGTCTGGCCGCGAGAACACGCTTGGTACAGAGGAGGTCAGGTCAGGCTTGACATATCGCACAAGTCTCTGTGTCCGGACACAAGGTCTAGTCTGACAGAGTGACACAGGACAAGTGAACACAAGGTCTAGTCTGATAGAGTGACACATGAGAAGTGAACACAAGGTTTACTTTGACAGAGTGACACAGGACATGTGAACACAAGGACTACTTTGACAGAGTGACACAGGACAAGTAAACACAAGGTCAATTCTGACAGAGTGACAGAAGAAATGAACACAAGGTCTAGTCCAACAGAGTGACAGGACAAGTGAACACATGGTCTAGTCCAACAGAGTGACAGGACAAGTGAACACATGGTCTAGTCCAACAGAGTGACAGGACAAGTGAACACATGGTCTAGTCCAACAGAGTGACAGGACAAGTGAACACATGGTCTAGTCCAACAGAGTGACAGGACAAGTGAACACATGGTCTAGTCCAACAGAGTGACAGGACAAGTGAACACATGGTCTAGTCCAACAGAGTGACAGGACAAGTGAACACATGGTCTAGTCCAACAGAGTGACAGGACAAGTGAACACATGGTCTAGTCCAACAGAGTGACAGGACAAGTGAACACATGGTCTAGTCTAACAGAGTGACAGAGGACAAGTGAACACATGGTCTAGTCTAACAGAGGACAAATGAACACAAGGTCTAGTCTGACAGGGTGACAGGACAAGTGAACACAAGGTCTAGTCTGACAGAGTGACAGGACAAATGAACACAAGGTCTATTATGACAGAGTGACAGGACAAGTGAACGCAAGATCTAGTCTGACAGAGTGACAGAGGACAAGTGAACACATGGTCTAGTCTAACAGAGTGACAGAGGACAAGTGAACACATGGTCTAGTCTAACAGAGGACAAGTGAACACAATATCTAGTCTGACAGAGTGACAGGACAAGTGAACACAAGGTCTAGTCTGACAGAGTGACAGGACAAGTGAACACGAGCTCTAGTCTGACAGAGTGACAGGACAAGTGAACACAAGGTCTAGTCTGACAGAGTGACAGGACAAGTGAACACAAGGTCTAGTCTAACAGAGTGACAGAGGACAAGTGAACACAAGGTCCAGTCTGACAGAGGGCAAGTGAACACAAGGTCTAGTCTAACAGAGTGACAGAGGACAAGTGAACACAAGGTCTTATCTGACAGAGAACAAATGAACATAATATGATGACAAGGTGTACACACAATATGACAGCTTTGGAATAGTTAAGGGTAGCCAGTACTAGCCACTATCCGAAAATGACCATAGGCCACATCTCTATTAATATTGAACATATCTTAACCAAATTTGGAGTACTAATCTGCTAAATGAATAGTATATGATGTGTGGAATGTGGGCTCATTTACCATGGCAATGAACATTTCTAGTATGACAGAGGGGCATGCATCCCTGAAAATTATTCTGAGCTAATAACTCTTGATCATGCAGTTGTCAAGAATCATTAGTTAGAATGTCCTTCTGTCAGATGGTTTTGGGCAAGAAAATCTGACTGCAATGACTGTTGTGAGATGGGACTTTAGAGCTGAGTATTTTTAAGGCATCTTGAAAAATGCTAAAACCTGAACAACAGTCAATGAAGCCAGGTATCTTTGCCCCAAATCACCTTATCTGACAGAGGAGAATATAGCTCATGATTCTTGAAAATTGCATGAACACACATACAGTTGTTAGCTCAGAATAATGTTCAAGGATGAGAAAATCTGTCTCACTAGAAACATTCATTGTCATGATAGTATACAAGCAAATGACTCCATATTTCACACATCATATACCATTTAGTTATCTAATTAGTACTCCAATTCGGTTAAGATATGTTCAGTATTAACAGGGATATGGGATATTTGTTATATGGCCATTTTCGGGTAGTGGCTACCCTTAAGCCAAATAAACAAATAAATAAACCAACCAACAGAGACATGTGAGGAAGAATGTTATGTAAAAGAATAACTACAAAGTCATTACATAAGACGGAAATAAAGTAAATGAATAAATAATGCCTGCTAAAGCAAATCTATAATCAACTACAATCACATGGGTTACAACAACTCACAACTGAACTCACTACTGTGTGCATGTGCATGTATGTGCGTGTGCGTGAGTGTGTGCACGTGTGTGCATGCATGAGTTGTCCTCAGTACAACTACTCACGTTGTCCACTGTGATGCTGTCGGCCGCTCCAGTGACAGCATGAGAGACAATGTCTCCAGTGGCCTGCAGCCGTAGGATGTGTTCATTCAGATGATCAATTTCTGCATTCTTTTCATCAATCAGTTGTTGTGCAAACACAGGCATAGAGAAGGCTTCCTGGCCATGCTCTTGACTCTGTTGATTCACCTCCGCCTAAACAAAACACTCAGTGAGTTGCTGAACAAATACAGACATGGAAAAGGTTTGTTTCACATCCACCTAAACAAAACACCCTGTACTCACAAACTCATACTGTGAACTCAGTTGGCCCTCACCAACAATGGCAGAACACCATGCAGTAACAACACCACAAAGCATCTACTGGTTTACAGGACTTTAACAAAGATATAGAGAGTGGGCAATACCATACAAAATATATACCTAAATGTATGAACATATGAACAAACATGACATGATTATGATTTGACAGATAACATAAACAAATATCCTTTCTCCTTACATAGTACCTGGAAATTCAAGTGGCCAATGAGCAAATTGACCAACATAGAAGTATCTTCTTGGTCTTCCTCCATTCTCTCTATTGTGTGTGTTAACTTATCGCTGCCTCTACACTGTACCATTCACCAAGATCTACCTATACATATCACTCTTTAATTTAAAATGCCATCTAGGCATTTCAGTCCTATGACAATAGCAGCCATGTTTGTGGTGTTGTCATGGCGATGATGATGTCATAGATTCAGAGTACACATAATAGTTATGGAAAATATATAAAATAAAAACAGTATTACTGACTTTTATCAAATGTCATTAAATACATAAAAATTATAATTAGATTGATAATTGTCGCTATGGTGATTATATTTAGTTTAGGCTGGTCACAGATGATACATTTAGGACTCGGTGTCCATAAATTAATCATCACCACAATTACTGATAAATACTACCAATGAGAGAATTGCTCAGATATTGCTTTGTAATAAAAACATTTAAATTTTCAATATTTTAATATGAAGGTCATTATTGTTCTTTTATGATAATCCATATCACATAATGGATAGGGTCAGAATTGGGGCTATGTCGATGTGACAATATACGCATTTTCAACTGCTGGTGAAATCCACCTTAGCATCAGCTAATGTAGCCATGGTGTACACATACATAAAGGTTGTAATATTATTACTTATCCCTCCCCCCACATAAGTCATGTGTGGAAAAGGTGCACCTAGTGCTTGATGTGTATATTATTGATGCCTGTAGATAATGCCATGACATGTACTAGAATCATGGCTGTCACACATTATGATGGTTAATATTAAAGGAAATAAAAACAAGGCATTAGCTAAAATCCGTTTTCCATGTGTACAGAAAGTTTAATATTGCATGTAACATTCGAGAACATTAAAAAAATACAGAAAAATACATTTGTAGCATAAATTCGATTTTAAACCTGACTGTGTAGCGATTCCCACGGAAAATAAAATTTTAATGAGCTAGGCGATCACGTGGTATCTTAACGTCACACATGACTCACACTCGCAGCAGGCCGACCCTTTCTATGCATTCAGAGCATGTTTACATGGATAATGTTGGGGTCGAAACGAGCGTCAGAATGAGTTGTTATGCAATAATCCGATGTAATACAAACACTAGTCATCATAGAGGAACAAGCAGTTATCTTACGGTTCCACATGAATTCAATTTTATTCAAAACAATGAATGCGAATGAGCCTACAACTTGTAGTACAAGTCGACTAGGTTTCGCCGAGCTTGGGCTCGTTTGCAGAATAATTATATCGAATGCAACCAACGGGAGATAATGTACACCAATATACATACATAGCAAACATATATCGTATCCAGCTACAGAAAGTAACGTGTAAAATCTCATAATATCACTAGAATATTGATGTATGAAGGAGGAGTTGTACAAGTTATCATAACAACTGAAATCAGTCAGCGAATTTCTGCCGGCCCTGATAGCTCACTTGGTAAACGCGTTGGTTCATTGGCGTTTGTTTTACAATCGGGCGACGCCGGTTCAATCCTGACAGCATGCAAATTATTGATTTTCTTTACACCTTTTTTGTTTATGTTTTCACGAAGTAATATAAACCAAATCATTTAGTATACTATGATGCACTGTTTGTAAATATTTTTTTATTTTTTTAGTAATTATTTATTCGCCATTACATATAACGATGTTTCTAAATTGTATTTATCCAGACAGATCACAATCTTTTTCACATATATAATTACAATATATTACTGTACAATATATTTACAATTAATAAATTATATATCCATTACATTATATTTGTTTGGATAAATTAAATTTTCATCATATAATGACCATATTTTCATTTTTGGGGCGAATAAATAATTACTACAAAAATAAAAATTATTTATAAACAGTGCATCATAGTATACTAAATGATTTGGTTTATATTACTTCGTGAAAACATAAACAAAAAAGGTGTAAAGAAAATCAATAATTTGCATGCTGTCAGGATTGAACCGGCGTCGCCCGATTGTAAAACAAACGCCAATGAACCAACGCGTTTACCAAGTGAGCTATCAGGGCCGGCAGAAATTCGCTGACTGATTTCAGTTGTTATGATAACTTGTACAACTCCTTCATATATCGATATTCCAGTGATATTATGAGATTATACACGTTACTTTATGTAGCTGGATACACTATATGTTTGCTATGTATGTTTATTGATGTAGATTATCTCCCGTTGGTTGCATTCGATATAATTATTCTGAAAACGAGCCCAAGCTCGGCGAAACTTAGTCGACTTGTAAGCCCATTCGCATACGTTGTTTTGAATAAAATTCGATTCATGTGGAACCGTAAGATAACTGCTTGTTCCTCTATGATGACTAGTGTTTGTATTACGTCGGAAAATTGCACAATAACTCATTCTGACGCTCGTTTCGACCCAAAAACTATACTTGTAAACATGTTCTGAATGCATGGAAAGGGTCGGCCTGATGCGAGTTTGAGTCATAAGTGACGTCACATCTCGGCATCCCGAAAAGCGCGCCAAAAATATGCATATTCAAAAATGTCCGGATGTATAGCATAAAATGTGGAATTTCTAATTCATTGAATTTTTTCATTTTTTTTGCTTGGTGGACGTGGAAATAGATAGCAGGATGTAATGTAACATGAATTCAAGCAACAGATGTTTTTATTCCCTTTAATACAAACTCTGTGACTGCTGTCTGGGGACTCACCTGTAACTGTTCAATCTTGTCTTCGAGTTCGTCGACATGCTGACACCGCTTCTCGCTGACCATGATCTGTGCTTCCATCTGTTGGAGTTGTTCATCTCTTTCAATCAGCTGTTCTCTGAACTGTTCCAACTGCTCTGTCAAATCAGCTGCCTGAAACAAATAAATTTCAGAAAATGAGCCATCTAAAATCACATTAATGGTTACCAGCCAGTTTGTCATCTGAAAAAATGCCACTAGAAATGAGACTTTATTTACTCAAAACAAGTCAGATGAATAAGGATAGAAAAGAATAGCACAATAAATAAGTTGAAATTAATACACAATTAACACAGTAGAAGTAATAAATAAGATAAAGAATGTTACAAGAAGCGGATTAGATTTGTTTAAAGAAAAGAATGGTGTGAGAAAGGGTAGTAAAAAATTGTAGAAAAGAATGGTAAGAGAATATGTAGAGAAAACATATACAAAACGATAACAAAAAATTAGAGTAAATGGGAAAAACAATGGTAAGACAAATGGCAGAGAAAACTGGCTGAAAATAATGGTATATATAAATAGAAGAGGAAACTGATTGAAAATAACGGTAAGACAAATTGTAGAAAGGCTAGTCCAAGAAACAGCAGAGGGGAATGGTGGGAATTAATGATAAAATAAAGGGTTTAAAAGAACAGTATAAGAATGATATAAAAGAATGGTAAGATAAATGGTATAAAAGAATGGTACAAGAATTATATAAAACAACGGTAAGAGAAATTGTATAACATGGTGTAAAATAATGGCACAAGAATGGTAGAAAATAAAGGTAAGATAAATTTTATAACATGGTACCAATTAATGGTACACGAATTGTAGAACATAATGGTAACAGAAATGGTAGAGGGTCACCTCTTTGCTGCTATTGGTCAGAGCGACTCTCTCCTCCTCCAGCTGGTGCTGTAGACTTGGTGATGTTGGTGACACCGACGTCCTGTCACTGTCACCAGCGTCTGTCACCTTGAGGGCATCAATCTGTGCCTTCAGAGCACTCATCTCTGTCATCTGCATGTCAACCCGACTCTGCAGGGCTTCCTTGTCATGAGTCAACTCCTGTCAACCGTCACAAGCATCAAAGTGTCACATGCATTGCAGTGTAGTGGCTACGTCTTACAGTAGGAGTTATTTGTTTGAAAATTACAGTTTGTGTCCTACTTGTTTTATTCCTACCAAGTATTCTCCAATAACTGAGTATACGTGATATGTATAGAGTCACTGCCAGTAGTAGAAGAAGAAATATCACACTATTCATAAGAAGATACAATGAAGCATAACATAACAACTTTAGTACCTTTGCTGAATACAGTAAATGACTATGCATAATAGTTTACTATAGCAGGCTAGGGTAAATAATAAATAAAAAGTTTAAAGTAAATCACAGATTTACGAATTAATTGAAAAAAGTAAATCATAGATTTATGAATTGATTGAAAAACAAACCTCCTCCAGAGTCTTTAGGTTCTTCAGTTCATCCTCGAGGGTGACGACCTTCTCGAGGGCGAGAGACTCCGCCCTGCGCAGGGTGTCCACCTGCGACTCGAGGTCCTTGATGGTGTGTGAGAGCTCGTCCACGTCCGCCTGGCTGTCACTCTCTGAGACGCACAAGTCAGGGGTGTGTTGTTCGTCCACTGGCGACTCAACAACTGCCACCTGGTGCCCGACACATGTACGTCAGCAGACAGTTCATCCTTCCATGTCTTTAGCTAGTTTATAAAGTATATAGTTTGTCCTGTTCGTCCACCTAACTCTAATCAAGGTCACATGCGTGAGTGTGTGTGTGTTGTGTATGTTTGTGTGTATGCGCATGCGTGTGCACGTGTGTGTGTGTTTGTGCATGTGTTAAGCTTTTCCTCCAAGATCAGCCCGGGACGTTTTACTTCACTTTCAATTGTCCTGAGCTGCGTGAACTGTCCACTGATCAGCCTGGGACGTTTTACTTCACTTTCAATTGTCCTGAGCTGCGTGAACTGTCCACTGATCAGCCTGGGACGTTTTACTTCACTTTCAATTGTCCTGAACTGCGTGAACTGTCCACTGATCAGCCGGGGACGTTTTATTTCACTTTCAATTGTTTTCTGATCAGCCGGGGGACGTTTGACTTAACTTTCAATTGTTCTGAGCTACGTGAACTGTCCACTGATCAGCTGGAGACGTTTTACTTAACTTTAAATTTGTTTTAAATACATTCAACATTGCAAAAACTTTTAAAATTTATGTCACATTTGTCAAACATCAGGTATGAATACTTTGGGGAGCTGCTTCTGTGTCTGCATGTACTTAGTGCCATCCAGAGGATGAACTTTATCCAGCGACATATGGTGACGACCAACCGATCACCCACGCATAATGCTTTATGTATTTTGTGATTTTGTGAACTGATGCCCCGGGTGTCTACGTACGTTGCTTGGGGTGGCCTGAGACTCCAGCTCTGCCTCCAGCTGAGACACAACGTCTCTCAGCTCCACCAGTCTCGCCCTCTGCTCCACATCAGACTGCTCCAGCTGCTCCAGCCGCTGCTTCTGAGTACTCACTTGCTCCGTCTTCTCACGCAGCTGCTCCTCCAAATCCTGGAGCTGCTCCGGAGAAACAGCCAAGGTCAATGAATCAAATATAACCCACCACAGGTCACACAGGGATGTAAATGTCACACGCAGTCATTAGGGGTTAGTCAGAAATATGTTGTGCTTGTTTTGAATTAACCAGTGTACTTTCTGCATGCGAATGGCCTGCGTGGGAGCCATTCACGTCAATCGCAGCGATTATTGGCCAGTGTTTTTCAGTGACAGTTTTTTTTCAGTGACAAACAAGTGTCATTTATTTAATTAATACTGATCCATTTGATTTTTCATTACCTGTTGTGCCAGTGGTAGTCATTAATGTGGGCCCCTAGACTTGGGACTATCAGTTAATCTAGTGGCCAGCTGGCCCCCCTCTAAATTCCACCAGTCTTATCAGTTGTAATTACCTGTCTTGGCCAGTCATATGCTGGTCTTGAAGACTAGCAGAGGGGTCTCTGGATAAGCCCCTGGGGGTTGTCTATAATTGTTAATATTTACCTAAATGTAGTGTGAACTAATTCCAGGCCCCATTACTCCCCCTGATTTAGTAAGTTATAATGTTGATAATTTTCCAGAATTAAAGACATGTTTACTAACATTTATAATAACTATGGTTATGCAATTCACAATTTCATACTCAACTAATATTTTAATAATTAGTATGCTGGCCTTCACCCTGATTTGTATGGTATCAGAAAATCCCATTTCTGACTTCTGAAGCTAAAGACCACATGTCACCAGTGTTTATGTTCCTTTGATGTTAGACAAACTCTATACCTCTTGATTCAGTATTTATGTTTGTATTTGAACCAGATGAGTCAGACACTGTATATCTTGCCTAGTATTTCAGCATATGTGTCTTTAGACGGACTTTGTACATCTCACTCCAGTATTTATGCTTCTATTTGTATGACTTCAGAGAGAATTTGTACCTCTCGTTCCAGTCTCTGATCGCGACTCCGCCGGGTCTCAGAGTCTCGTTTCAATTTCTCCAGTTGCTCCATCTTCTGCTGGAGTTCATCCCGCTCCACCTCGCGCTCCACTGACTGCTCCTGAAACAACAACAACAGGTGTGAACACATCACGGTCCACTGACTGCTGAAACAACAACTAGCTGTGAACACATCACGGTCCACTGACTCCTGAAACAAGAACTGGCTGTGAACATGTCTTGGTCCATGACTCCTGAAACAACAACTAGCTGTGAACATATCATGCTCCACTGGCTCCTGAAATAACAGGAATGGCCAGCTATGAACACGTCCTGTACTGCCTGCACGAATTTATTAATCAGAACGACACATGCAGTTGTACATAATCAACTTGTGTATAATAAACCGTATACAATAAACTTGTATACAATTAATGTTGCTGTAGCAGACTGTCATCCAATGACACAGAACTTGTGTGTACACGTGATGCTCCTGTCAACCAACTCCAGAAATAACATCAAATGACAGAGAACTTACTTCGAGGAACTTCCGGTTGGCGGCGAGCTGTTTGTTGGTGGCCTCGATCTGTCTGCGCAGGTCGTCTGTCTCGTTCTTCCTCTCCTCCTGCACTCTCTCTATCTCGATGTGTAACTCTTCGACAGTCATCTCAAGGTCTCGCCGCTCCTGCTCCCAGCTACTCCTTTCTTTCTCGCTCTGTCGCTCCACATCTCGCTTTTCATCTGTCACTCGGGTCAACTGCTGCACCAAACCTGCAACACACCCATTGAATCAACACACCCATTGAATCAACGCACCCATTGAATCAACATACCCATTGAATCAACGCACCCACTGAATCAACATACCCATTGAATCAACGCCCCCATTGAATCAACACATCCACTGAATCAACACCTGTGTTTCCCCTGGTATATGACAAGCGAGGCGAGCCAACTCGCCGTTTTTCTATGCCACCTTGCCCAAAATATGCCAAAATTGCCGCCTCGTATTTATTTCGTGCGCTCATTTTTTTTCTTTCGTGATATATTTAGCGTCGGCGAGAGTGTGAAATAACAACACAAAGTCACTTATATTCCTGCAAAATCGCAGATTTGTAGCAACATCGTTTAGTCATCTTAATGTCGCTCAGGGCCGATTAGGATTTACCTCTTGGAATTAACTCAACTGGACAACGTGAATGACATCACTTGTCAGTTGTCCAATCATGGAATATTCCCGCGGGAACCCCAGTGTCTCCAATGGTGACACCTTGCGGAGTTTCGACATATGAGAAATTTAGACATTCATGTAACATGGCGCCCAAACAGTAACTGCGTTTGGGAGACATATGGAACTCGGAGAAAAAACAACAAAGAAAATGTTAACTGAATTAAGATGTCTTGCGCTCAATTTTACTATTATAGTATATGCCCACATTAAATCCGAATGCTGGTGTAGCTGATGTTGAATTTCTGGTTTATGACTGTGGTGAGAGTTAAACCCGTGCATTCTGATGACTGATGCCGAATCCGGACCCTTTTGAAACCCAAATGAAAACCGTGCATTCTATTCACTAGTCGGCACTTGTATCGAATCCGGACCTTTTTGAAGCTCAAATAGCAACCCGGTTTGCAATAATCTGCGCCGCTGCGGCCGTGCGTACCACACAGCGCCTCAAATGGGCGTAAGACGCAATATTCTTAAAGGTAAAATTAATATGCCTAAGATAATGTTGAATGATGGAACTATCTCACTGAGGTATCAAAGTTAGGCAAAACTCAAGTTATGTCGGCGAAATCGATGTGGGTCCGGATTCGACACAAATGCCCACAAGTCTATTCAACTAATGTTCTAGGCCTTTTTTTTTTTTTTACAAAATAAGGAATGTGATTCGTAAGATATCTTTGTGCTAAATATATAATACATATTCAGACAAAGTTGTGCAAACAAACTTTTGGGAAAATTGATTTGAGTGAAGTACTTACGAATATAAACCACCAAAGTCCACACCTTATAAAAGACGCCTATCACCCAAAACCGTGTATACTAGACGATGATGTTTGCACAGAAATTGGATATACTAAACAACTTATACTGTTTTATAAAAAAGAACGTTCTTGTGATTAATAAACATACTTTTGTGGCATTCCAGAAATGACTGTTTAATAAATTGCATAGCATGCTAGCAACAAATGAAATATAATCTTTAGAACATAAACCATCAATTTACCATAATATTATGATATTACAATCATTTAAAGGTGATGATGAAAGAGTCTTCAGATGATACCACGAGATGCTTCCCAGAGAAGTGTTTGTTTGATAGGATTTCAGCATATGCACTGAGAAATTGCATATGACCTTAAGGCTAAAATGAATGCCACACAATTGTTAATAATCATAGGCAACCTTTCTGTAGCAAAAACAATGTGGTATAATCTAATGAACATTTGGGGATAAATAAAATCAGACAAGAACAAGTCATAAATCACTCAAGGATCCAGTAAGTACAAGATTACTCCAATAAACACCTATATACAGTCATATATCACGATGCATATCGTATTGTAACATAAGTATAATGATACATACATGATACATGCCATATTGTGCTTAGTGTAGCGTTACAACACTAAATGTAACATAAGTATAATGATACATACATGATACATGCCATATTGTGCTTAGTGTAGCGTTACAACACTAAATGTAACATAAGTATAATGATACATACATGATACATGCCATATTGTGCTTAGTGTAGCGTTACAACACAAAATGTAACATAATTCAGACGATAAATAGTTTCCTTTATTCAACCACCAATGCTAAATTTATGTTAGTGTCATTAGACTACCCAACCACCATATACATATATACACTGTAGACCAACACAGTCATGCCAAACATGTTAGTAAGTTAAGGTTAGTGATCAAGTTCAATAACTTAGAAATATTTAGTTGCTAGCCAATTCATGTGTAGTATTGAAACAAATGCTGCTGTTTCTGCACCGACCTGACCCACTATCAACAGCTTCATCATCCACCTGGTGACTGTCGCTGGAGGCTCTCGGGGCCACCTGGTGGCTTCGATCAACTATGAATGCGGAGCAGTGGAAAAGCACACACAGTGAGTAAAATGAAAAGAAAGCGAACACAAAGTGTTAGAGAAACACACCACTCCACACTAAGACTGCATTGAGGAAACTGTATAAGCCCACCGAGGGTGGGGGTGTGAACATTAAATACAACTGCTTTTGGTAATGTATATTGCAAATCAATCATGTTAAGGCCAGACACCCCAGGTGAAATGGTGTTTTTTGAAAAAAAATACTGAAAATGGTTTTCCGCCAGATTATTATACCTTTGTATGCATACTATCAATAAAGTTCACTTCTATGACAATTACGTACCTCTAAGTGAGTTTTAACCATGGATCAAGCATGTCGATATCATGTAATGAAATCTATTATGCAATCTTTGACAGCCATTTTCTCAAAACAATTTTTCTTCAAATTTCTGCATTTGGAAACGGGATATCTCTTGGAATAATTACGCTATATAAATAATGTTTTCAGTGTTGCATTCAGCATATTCTACTGTGTGCAATGATCAGACACTTTTTTTTAAATCATGAATAGTTTGAAAGATATAGCCATATTTCTTGCCAAAAAACAAGAATTGTTTTCATATTTTACCAAAAAATTATTTAAAAAATAAAAACACAACATTTAAAAAAATGCTCTGATCATTTCACAATAGAATCTATAGGGAACTTGGATTTGCAAGAATTATAACTATATATGGATTCAATAAAAAATGGCAGTGTTTCCAAATTTGCCAATATTTGTTCAAAATGGCTGCCATTTTGTTTGTTGCCATGGAAATGGGGGGTCTGGCTGAAAATAGTTCAATATATATTTTACTCAGTAAGACCCATTTCATGCATTGGGCAGAAAAAATTGAACTGTCTGGCCTTAAACAGGTTAAGATAGGCTTCTACTATTTCCACAATGCAGCTCACTATTGCTGCACCACTGATGCATAAATCATAGACATTACAATATGTGACAACAAAAACAAGTACTTAGACTTGTGTAACTACATCACCAGCCTACACTTGTGCTGCGTCATCAACACTGTTACTCACTATCAACCATCACAACAATGACGTAACAACATTCCACACAGCAATGACTCACACCCAAGTGTTACACAGCAATGACTCACACCCAAGTGTTACACAGCAATGACTCATCACCCAAGTGTTACATTGCAATACCAAGTCACCAAGTGTTACACAGCAATGCAATGTCACCCAAGTGTTACACAGCAATGACTCATCACCCAAGTGTTACACAGAGATGACACATCACCCAAGTGTTACACAGCAATGACTCATCACCCAAGTGTTACATTGTAATACCAAGTCACCAAGTGTTACACAGCAATGTCATGTCACCCAAGTGTTACACAGCAATGACTCATCACCCAAGTGTTACATTGCAATACCAAGTCACCAAGTGTTACACAGCAATGCAATGTCACCCAAGTGTTACACAGCAATGACTCATCACCCAAGTGTTACACAGAGATGACACATCACCCAAGTGTTACACAGCAATGACTCATCACCCAAGTGTTACATTGTAATACCAAGTCACCAAGTGTTACACAGCAATGTCATGTCACCCAAGTGTTACACAGCAATGACTCATCACACAAGTGTTACACAGCAATGACATGCCACCCAAGTGTTACACAGCAATGACTCATCATCCAAGTGTTACACAACAATGACTCATCACCCAAGTGTTACACAGCAATGACACATCATCCAAGTGTTACACAGAAATGACACGTCACCCAAGTTTTATACAGCAATGACTCATCACCCAAGTGTTACACAGCAACAACTCATCACCCAAGTGTTACACAGCAACGACTCATCACCCAATTGTTACACAGCAACGACTCATCACCCAAGTGTTACACAGCAATGACATGCCACCCAAGGGTTACACAGCAATGACTTATCACCCAAGAGTCCCAACAATGCTACATGAACTAAGGGTCACCTAGGCAACACAACAATAACACATCACGCCAACGACAACCACAGTCACGTTAACACCCACTGTGGTGTGCCATGACAGGGTAACAAGTGTGACTTACCCTGTTCCCCGATGCCCTGCTCCCACTCCGCCCGTTGTCTCGCCAGATCCTCACTGCGAGCGTCGAGGTCCGACGCCGCTGCCTCGAGCCCCACCAGGCGGTGCTTCGTCTGCTCGAGTTCGATGATGAGTCCCTCCTTGCTGTCCTCGAGGGCCTGAATCCGCACCTCACACTCCTCTTGCTCTCCACTGTAGCCCTGCACCAGCCCTACAAAAACAGTTGTCATAGCAACCATGTTAGCATTGCCATGGCGACCGTGCCGAGCATACATGCAACTATGTAAAGACGTCATACTGCCTGTTCGGGTGTCACACCCAGCTTTGTCAATGCCAAAACAGTTCTGATGTTTCTGTTTCTATTTAGAGGTACCATTTGCATGTCTGTCTGTCCGTCCATCTATTCATCCACTGGGCTGTTCACTTGTCCGTCCACTGGTCCATCAGTCTACCTGTCAGTCCGTCCATCCATCTATCCATCCACTCCTATCCACCTCTCTGTCAGTCCACTTATTTGTCCATCTGTCCATCTACCTGTCCATCCATCCATCCATCCATCCGTCTGTCTGTTCGTCCCCCACCTTCAGCAGTGTTGAGCTCAGTGGCGAGCAGCTCCTTGGCTCTGCCCTCCTCCTCCAGCCTCTCCTCCAGCTCCTCACATCGCTCTCTCAGAGTCGCCGCCTCCATAACGTGCTCCTCCAGCGTTGCCCCCAGGTGGTGTTGTGTCTGCTGCATGTCGTGGAGCTGCTGTGACGTGTCGATGATGATTTCAAGTAGACGCTCCACGGCAGCTTGCAGACGAGTGCCCGCGTCTGTGACACACATGACAGAGATTCGTCATTTCAATGTTGTGTGTGTGACAGTGACATGTCAATGCATATTGATGTGACACACAACATGACAGAGATGTGTCATTTCAATGTAGTGCGTATGACAGTGAAACATCAATGCAGACTGATGTGACACACATGACAAAAACGTGTCACTTCAATGTTGTGTGTATGACAGTGACATGTCAATGCAGATTGATTTGACACATACAAGACAATTATTATGACTCAGGCTTATTGTAGCTGCTTCTTGTTATAAGTACATTTCACCAATTACAACAACAGAGGAACACTCAGTTTGACATTAAAATAGTCCAGTTATGGCTACTTCCTAATCCTAGTTTCGGTCAAAGGGAGAATCAATTATTTGAAATGGAATACATAACAAAAAGCATGTGTGCACTACTATTCTATTGTCCACTATTGTGTGTTTAATAAGTCATGAATCACAACATGTGGAGAAACATGTTTCACTCTAATTTCAGCAGCACAGCACAGACCTGTCTCCACACACTCTTGTATGAACTGTCTCCACTGCCTATATCAACATGTACACAGCACAGACCTGTCTCCATACACTCTAGTATGAACTGTCTCCACCGCCTATATCAACATGTACACAGCACAGACCTGTCTCCACACACTCTTGTATGAACTGTCTCCACCGGCTATATCAACATGTACACAGCACAGACCTGTCTCCACACACTCTTGTATGAACTGTCTCCACCGCCTATATCAACATGTACACAGCACAGACCTGTCTCCACACACTCTTGTATGAACTGTCTCCACCGCCTATATCAACATGTACACAGCACAGACCTGTCTCCACACACTCTTGTATGAACTGTCTCCACCGCCTATATCAACATGTACACAGCACAGACCTGTCTCCACACACTCTTGTATGAACTGTCTCCACCGCCTATATCAACATGTACACAGCACAGACCTGTCTCCACACACTCTTGTATGAACTGTCTCCACCGCCTATATCAACATGTACACAGCACAGACCTGTCTCCACACACTCTTGTATGAACTGTCTCCACCGCCTATATCAACATGTACACAGCACAGACCTGTCTCCACACACTCTTGTATGAACTGTCTCCACCGCCTATATCAACATGTACACAGCACAGACCTGTCTCCACACACTCTTGTATGAACTGTCTCCACTGCCTATATCAACATGTACACAGCACAGACCTGTCTCCACACACTCTTGTATGAACTGTCTCCACCGCCTATATCAACATGTACACAGCACAGACCTGTCTCCACACACTCTTGTATGAACTGTCTCCACCGCCTATATCAACATGTACACAGCACAGACCTGTCTCCACACACTCTTGTATGAACTGTCTCCACCGCCTATATCAACATGTACACAGCACAGACCTGTCTCCACACACTCTTGTATGAACTGTCTCCACCGCCTATATCAACATGTACACAGCACAGACCTGTCTCCACACACTCTTGTATGAACTGTCTCCACCGCCTATATCAACATGTACACAGCACAGACCTGTCTCCACACACTCTTGTATGAACTGTCTCCACCGCCTATATCAACATGTACACAGCACAGACCTGTCTCCACACACTCTTGTATGAACTGTCTCCACCGCCTATATCAACATGTACACAGCACAGACCTGTCTCCACACACTCTTGTATGAACTGTCTCCACCGCCTATATCAACATGTACACAGCACAGACATGTCTCCATACACTCTTGTATGAACTGTCTCCACCGCCTATATCAACATGTACACAGCACAGACCTGTCTCCACACACTCTTGTATGAACTGTCTCCACCGCCTATATCAACATGTACACAGCACAGACCTGTCTCCACACACTCTTGTATGAACTGTCTCCACTGCCTATATCAACATGTACACAGCACAGACATGTCTCCATACACTCTTGTATGAACTGTCTCCATGTATCAACATGTACACAGCAGACCTGTCTCCACACACTCTTGTATGAACTGTCTCCACCGCCTATATCAACATGTACACAGCACAGACCTGTCTCCACACACTCTTGTATGAACTGTCTCCACCGGGCCATATATCAACATGTACACAGCACAGACCTGTCTCCACACACCTTGTATGAACTGTCTCCACCTATATCAACATGTACACAGCACAGACCTGTCTCCACACACTCTTGTATGAACTGGTTCCAATCACTTCTATATCAACATGTGTACACAGCACAGACTGCCTCCCCCACACACTCTTGTATGAACTGTCTCCACTGCCTATATCAACATGTACACAGCACAGACCTGTCTCCCCATACACTCTTGTAAAGGAACTGCTGTCTCCACTGCCTATATCAACATGTACACAGCACACTTGTCTCCATACACTCTTTAAAGGAACTGTCTCCACTGCTCTATATCAACATGTACATAGCACAGACCTGTCTCCACACACTCTTGTATCAACTGTCTCCACCGCCTATATCAACATGTACACAGCACAGACCTGTCTCCACACACTCTTGTATGAACTGTCTCCACCGCCTATATCAACATGTACACAGCACAGACCTGTCTCCACACACTCTTGTATGAACTGTCTCCACCGCCTATATCAACATGTACACAACACAGACCTGTCTCCACACACTCTTGTATGAACTGTCTCCACCGCCTATATCAACATGTACACAGCACAGACCTGTCTCCACACACTCTTGTATGAACTGTCTCCACCGGCTATATCAACATGTACACAGCACAGACCTGTCTCCACACACTCTTGTATGAACTGTCTCCACCAGCTATATCAACATGTACACAGCACAGACCTGTCTCCACACACTCTTGTATGAACTGTCTCCACTGCCTATATCAACATGTACACAGCACAGACCTGTCTCCACACACTCTTGTATGAACTGTCTCCACCGCCTATATCAACATGTACACAGCACAGACCTGTCTCCACACACTCTTGTATCAACTGTCTCCACCGCCTATATCAACATGTACACAGCACAGACCTGTCTCCACACACTCTTGTATGAACTGTCTCCACCGCCTATATCAACATGTACACAGCACAGACCTGTCTCCACACACTTGTATGAACTGTCTCCACCGTATTTATATCAACATGTACAATAACACAGACCTTGTTCCCACACACACTTTGTATGAACTGTCTCCACCGCCTATATCAACATGTACACAGCACAGACCTTGTCTCACACTCTTGTATGAACTGTCTCCACCGCTTCTATATCAACATGTACACAGCACAGACCTGTCTCCACACACTCTTGTATGAACTGTTCCCACCACTTATAAGTATCAATAACATGTACACAGCACAGACCTGTCTCCCACACACACTCTTGTATGAACTGTCTCCACTGCTATCAACATGTGTACACAGCACAGACCTGTCTCCACACACTCTTGTATGAACTGTCTCCACCGCCTATATCAACATGTACACAGCACAGACCTGTCTCCACACACTCTTGTATGAATTGTCTCCACCGCCTATATCAACATGTACACAGCACAGACCTGTCTCCACACACTCTTGTATGAACTGTCTCCACCGCCTATATCAACATGTACACAGCACAGACATGTCTCCATACACTCTTGTATGAACTGTCTCCACCGCCTATATCAACATGTACACAGCACAGACCTGTCTCCACACACTCTTATATGAACTGTCTCCACTGCCTATATCAACATGTACATAGCACAGATCTGTCTCCATACACTCTTGTATGAACTGTCTCCACTGCCTATATCAACATGTACACAGCACAGACATGTCTCCACACACTCTTGTATGAACTGTCTCCACCGGCTATATCAACATGTACACAGCACAGACCTGTCTCCACACACTCTTGTATGAACTGTCTCCACCGCCTATATCAACATGTACACAGCACAGACCTGTCTCCACACACTCTTGTATGAACTGTCTCCACCGCCTATATCAACATGTACACAGCACAGACCTGTCTCCATACACTCTTGTATGAACTGTCTCCACCGGCTATATCAACATGTACACAGCACAGACATGTCTCCACACACTCTTGTATGAACTGTCTCCACTGCCTATATCAACATGTACACAGCACAGACCTGTCTCCACACACTCTTGTATGAACTGTCTCCACTGCCTATATCAACATGTACATAGCACATACCTGTCTCCACACACTCTAGTATGAACTGTCTCCACTGCCTATATCAACATGTACACAGCACAGACCTGTCTCCACACACTCTTGTATGAACTGTCTCCACCGCCTATATCAACATGTACACAGCACAGACCTGTCTCCACACACTCTTGTATGAACTGTCTCCACCGCCTATATCAACATGTACACAGCACAGACCTGTCTCCACACACTCTTGTATGAACTGTCTCCACCGCCTATATCAACATGTACACAGCACAGACATGTCTCCATACACTCTTGTATGAACTGTCTCCACCGCCTATATCAACATGTACACAGCACAGACCTGTCTCCACACACTCTTATATGAACTGTCTCCACTGCCTATATCAACATGTACATAGCACAGATCTGTCTCCATACACTCTTGTATGAACTGTCTCCACTGCCTATATCAACATGTACACAGCACAGACATGTCTCCACACACTCTTGTATGAACTGTCTCCACCGGCTATATCAACATGTACACAGCACAGACCTGTCTCCACACACTCTTGTATGAACTGTCTCCACCGCCTATATCAACATGTACACAGCACAGACCTATCTCCACACACTCTTGTATGAACTGTCTCCACCGCCTATATCAACATGTACACAGCACAGACCTGTCTCCATACACTCTTGTATGAACTGTCTCCACCGGCTATATCAACATGTACACAGCACAGACATGTCTCCACACACTCTTGTATGAACTGTCTCCACTGCCTATATCAACATGTACACAGCACAGACCTGTCTCCACACACTCTTGTATGAACTGTCTCCACCGGCTATATCAACATGTACACAGCACAGACCTGTCTCCACACACTCTTGTATGAACTGTCTCCACCGCCTATATCAACATGTACACAGCACAGACCTGTCTCCATACACTCTTGTATGAACTGTCTCCACCGCCTATATCAACATGTACACAGCACAGACCTGTCTCCACACACTCTTGTACGAACTGTCTCCACCGCCTATATCAACATGTACACAGCACAGACATGTCTCCATACACTCTTGTATGAACTGTCTCCACCGCCTATATCAACATGTACACAGCACAGACCTGTCTCCACACACTCTTGTATGAACTGTCTCCACTGCCTATATCAACATGTACATAGCACAGACCTGTCTCCATACACTCTTGTATGAACTGTCTCCACCGCCTATATCAACATGTACACAGCACAGACCTGTCTCCACACACTCTTGTATGAACTGTCTCCACTGCCTATATCAACATGTACATAGCACAGACCTGTCTCCATACACTCTTGTATGAACTGTCTCCACCGCCTATATCAACATGTACACAGCACAGACCTGTCACCACACACTCTTGTATGAACTGTCTCCACTGCCTATATCAACATGTACATAGCACAGACCTGTCTCCATACACTCTTGTATGAACTGTCTCCACTGCCTATATCAACATGTACACAGCACAGACCTGTCTCCATACACTCTTGTATGAACTGTCTCCACTGCCTATATCAACATGTACATAGCACATACCTGTCTCCACACACTCTTGTATGAACTGTCTCCACTGCCTATATCAACATGTACACAGCACAGACCTGTCTCCACACACTCTTGTATGAACTGTCTCCACTGCCTATATCAACATGTACACAGCACAGACCTGTCTCCATACACTCTTGTATGAACTGTCTCCACTGCCTATATCAACATGTACATAGCACAGACCTGTCTCCATACACTCTTGTATGAACTGTCTCCACTGCCTATATCAACATGTACATAGCACAGACCTGTCTCCACACACTCTTGTATGAACTGTCTCCACTGCCTATATCAACATGTACATAGCACAGACCTGTCTCCACACACTCTTGTATGAACTGTCTCCACTGCCTATATCAACATGTACACAGCACAGACTTGTCTCCACACACTCTTGTATGAACTGTCTCCACTGCCTATATCAACATGTACACAGCACAGACCTGTCTCCACACACTCTTGTATGAACTGTCTCCACTGCCTATATCAACATGTACACAGCACAGACATGTCTCCATACACTCTTGTATGAACTGTCTCCACTGCCTATATCAACATGTACATAGCACAGACCTGTCTCCATACACTCTTGTATGAACTGTCTCCACTGCCTATATCAACATGTACACAGCACAGACATGTCTCCATACACTCTTGTATGAACTGTCTCCACTGCCTATATCAACATGTACACAGCACAGACATGTCTCCATACACTCTTGTATGAACTGTCTCCACTGCCTATATCAACATGTACACAGCACTGACCTGTCTCCATACACTCTTGTATGAACTGTCTCCACTGCCTATATCAACATGTACACAGCACAGACCTGTCTCCATACACTCTTGTATGAACTGTCTCCACTGCCTATATCAACATGTACACAGCACAGACCTGTCTCCACACACTCTTGTATGAACTGTCTCCACTGCCTATATCAACATGTACACAGCACAGACCTGTCTCCACACACTCTTGTATGAACTGTCTCCACTGCCTATATCAACATGTACACAGCACAGACCTGTCTCCATACACTCTTGTATGAACTGTCTCCACTGCCTATATCAACACGTACGCAGCACAGACCTGTCTCCACACACTCTTGTATGAACTGTCTCCACTGCCTATATCAACACGTACGCAGCACAGACCTGTCTCCACACACTCTTGTATGAACTGTCTCCACTGCCTATATCAACACGTACGCAGCACAGACCTGTCTCCACACACTCTTGTATGAACTGTCTCCACTGCCTATATCAACACGTACACAGCACAGACATGTCTCCATACACTCTTGTATGAACTGTCTCCACTGCCTATATCAACACGTACGCAGCACAGACCTGTCTCCACACACTCTTGTATGAACTGTCTCCACTGCCTATATCAACACGTACACAGCACAGACCGGTCTCCACAAACTCTTCTATGAACTGTCTCCACTGCCTATATCAACATGTACACAGCACAGACCTCTCTCCACAAACTCTTCTATGAACTGTCTCCACTGCCTTATATCAACATGTACACAGCACAGACCTGTCTCCACACACTCTTGTATGAACTGTCTATATCAACATAGCACAAATAGGAAGCACTGTAGAGTAAAACTGCTTTATGTGATATCTCTATGTAATCTAAAAAAAATGAAAGCTCCCCTACTTCCCTAAATAATAAACTGCAAAATTAAACAAAGTGCTGTAAGTGGATAGTTTCATTGTCAAAAGTAACTGACCTGTACAACATGTGGTGGGTTCGGACATTCTGTTGTATATTTTGTTAAAATTCTATACAAAAGTGTTTCTGTGTGACAAAAACTTATGGGAAATTTTTTAAGTGACACCTGTATGCGGGAATGTTTGATTTATGAGATGTCATTCAGCAATAGTAATGTAATTCGTATATATAACTGTTATCAACATTGTTGGCAAAGGCAAAGCTTGATGGAGGTCACGCACAAAAATGTGATTGTGAAGTAGGCAAACTGTGATGTACTGGACACATCAATTGATAACGACACGTTTCCTAAGAGAAACTGTGGGTTATATTAACTGGTGTGTTCACTAGACCCATATTAACTGGTGTGTTCATTAGACCCATATTAAATGGTGTGTTCATTAGACCCATATTAAATGGTGTGTTAACTAGACCCATATTAACTGGTGTGTTCACTAGACCCATATTAACTGGTGTGTTCACTAGACCCATATTAAATGTGTGTTCATTTGGACCATATTAACTAGTATTTTCATTTGACATCTTAATTGGTGTTTTTGTTTCAGGCATATTTAACTTGTGTATTAAGTTAAGGAATATCAACTATCTGGGGCAGTGCATCAGTATGGGGTATATTATCATATATTCGGCCGTATTAATTGGTGCATTAACTTGGCGTATAACTGGTGTGTTAACTTGATAATACATCTTACACATGCAGTTAGGTATGTCTACCACCAAACACACAAACACAGTAAGGTAAAAAAATGTGTTACAGCTTTCCACATCTACACACATAGATGTGTAAGGGAGTTACACATCTACCAATGGGGAGAAACGTGTATGAACAAACACATTAAAACACATATTAGATCAAACATGTATGTATGGGTTACAGAAAACACATTCACATGGTCCCAGACCAGAGGGTAGTGTGTGAGACCCTTAAAGAGACCCGTGCAAGAAACTGGGAGTACTCTTGGAGGGTTGTACCTGATTGCTGGACTAGTGTCTCCAGCACAAACTTCTCTGAAGACAAGACAAGTGTGAAATCAAACACACCACCAGAAGCAATCAATTACAATTTGTAATAATTGAACAACTAAAACAAGTTACACATTCATAATCATAAACAATATGCTGTCAACGATGTGACAGTCACACCAGTGACATATAACAGACACCATGTTCCACAACCTATGACACATGACCGACACCACTAGTGACACATGACAGACACCACCAGTGACACTCACCTGTGACGACTTCCTCTACCTCTGGGTCAAACTCTGGTCCAGTAAAGATGCTGTCAATGCGCTGTGACAGGTCGAGACCCTCGTCCGACACGCCTGACAAGATACTTGTGTTGTGTGGCGCCATGTCAGAGGCACGTGGCACTAATGATGCACCTACAAGACATGACACTCCACTAGTGAAGACAGATGTCTCGTAACTGAGAACACATCGTGTCAAACAGTGACAGTGTGACGCAGTATCAGTGCGACGCAATGATAGCATGACACAATGTCAGTGTGACACTATGACAGCGTGACACAACAGTAGTTCTACCACACTGCCAGTTCAACAGAGGGGGAACAGCACAAGTTCAAGAGAGAGCATATGAACAGCTCAAGAGAGAGAGAGAGAGCAGGACATCGCTAGTTAAACAGAGGGGGACATAGCTAGCTCAATGGGGGTATCACTAGTTCAACAGAGGGGGCATTGCTAGTTCAACAGAGAGGGGCATCGTTAGTTCAACAGACGGGGGTCATCCCTACATGTAGAGAAAAATACATCACTAGTTCAAAAGAGAGATGAACATTGTTAGTTCTACAGATGAACATTGTTAGTTCAAGAGAGGGGGGCATCACTAGTTCTGGAGAGGAGGACTTTGCTAGTTCTATAGAGAGAAAGATATTGATAGTTCTAAACAGAGATGGTCTATGGTTTTAGAGAGGGGCGATCATCACTAGTTCAAGAGAAAGGCACATTGTTAGTTCAAAAGAAAGGAGGCACCAAATCAGTTCAAAATCTTGCGGACTGCTCAGTTCGGTTGTTCGAGAGAATCACCACAACTCCACACCTGTAAAAAGGTGTAATACTGTTTTAATAGCAGAGTCTATGTACAAACATGTGGCTTTCCCAGCCAGTGCCAGGACTCTGCCCAGTACATGTACAATACAATAGATACAAGAAACAACTGCTACAACTGTATCAATGCCTTGTATCAAACACAGAACATATTAAGTAAAACACTTGTAGGCATAGTGTTATTGACATATCTGATAGGTGACAATTAGTTATTGTCAATGACAATATAACACTAATATAACAAGTAACAATGAAACACAACACGTATTTCAAAATAACATATAAGTAGACTATGCACTTTTAGTTTACAATAACATAAAGGTAGATAATGTAACATACCTGTAAAAAGGTGTAATGCTGTTTTAATAGCAGAGTTTATGTACAAACACGTCTTTACCAGCCAGTGCCAGGACTCTGCCCAGGTTAACACCTCAATCCCTTGATGGTTAATGTGTCAAGTATACCATTTTATTAAATACCTGCCACAGTGTGGCAGCTCTATGACAATTATAGTGTTTAACTATAGTACCTGCTAAAAAAATAATAGGGAATGTCTCTAGTTCAAGAGAAAGGAGGGCAACACTTGTTTTAGAAAGTAGTACCACAAATCTTAGAGACGACCCTTGGAAGGCAATGTAGACCTACCCCCACCAGCTGCCTCGTCCCCTGAACCACTGTCACCGGAAGCGTTCTTGTCACCTGATGCACGCCTGTCACCAGACATACCCTTGTCACCAAACGATACACCCCTGTCATGAGATGCGTCACCAGCACTGCCCTCACCAGGGGGTGAGTGTCCAGCTGACTGGTTGACCAGCATGGTCAGTCGCTGACTGATCCTGTCTTCGGTGTGAAGGTTTGACTGGACGACGTCTGACAGCAACCGCAGCAGTCGCTCATTGGACACTTGTATCTCATCCCTGGCAATACAATCTGTGTCAGGCACTTGACACAATCATGATGTGTGTGTGAGTGCGTGTCTTTGTGTGCCTGCATGTGTCTGTGTATCTCTGTGTGTATGCTGCTCAGCTGGTAGTCCGCTGCCACAGATGGGACCATATCACACCTGTATTCAAGAAACTGCACTGGCTACCTGTGAAGCAATGCATTCATTACGCAATTCTGCTACTGACGTTTTGTGCTCAACACGGACTGGCACCAGCTGACATCACCGACCCACGCCATGAACAAAGAGCTACTCGAGTGTTGTGTTCGGCTACAAACAATGACTTGTATGTGATACCATCTCGCAGCCGATACCGCGACAGAACTTTCTTGGTATCTGCTCCACGACTGCGAGATGATGACAACCTGTTGTCTTGTGACTTTCAAAAGACTTTAAAATGCACCTTTTCCGGGTTGCTTACGCAATATAGGCACCATCACCGTTTATTTAAATTTTTAAATAATAATTATTATTATCTTGTACATGTTTTTATACTAATTTTACACAATGTCTACTTATTTTTTAATAATAATAATAATGTATTTATTTCAGACAATCATCATGTCCATATATAAAAATACATAAATAAATATAAAAATACATCGATAAGAACATGTTTAAAAATTAAAAAAATCCCGGACCCACTGGTGCCGCAGTTTTGAAGTACAATACACGTCGCCAGTTTTAATGCTATAAATAATGGGATTCAAAGACATGTCAATCCTATTCATTAAGCTAAAAATAGCCTTTCTGATTACACATTTACCCGAGCTGACATTAGCTGTAGCAAACATGTGGCTAGCGCTACATCTCATGTGCAAATTGTTCAATATCCTGAAAGAGTTGTTATATACAACGAATTGCTGAAAATTAACTTTTTTAAAGTTCATCCATAACGCACACATATAGATATTACAAAAATACACTGTAAATAGCTTATTTTTTTTATAGCAGTTGAACAAAAGTGCAATTTTTGACGTAACATATTACTCGTCATACAAGTCTCACTTTGGCTTGCATGTCACCTCTGACAAGTTATTAGAAATGACATGTCCAAGATATTTACAAGAGGTGACAAAGTTTAACTTCTTTCCTCCTAATGTCATTTCTTTAGAAAGATTGTATTGTACGTCATGCTCACATCCATATGAGTAACACATGTCTAGTGGTGTTTGTAGTCCTTTAGCAGAAGGTGCAAACAGAAGTAGATCATCGGCGTATATAAGGTGATTAACAACCATGTTATTAAGACTACAACCGATTTGTTTTTTGTGCAGTTGTATACACAGATTATCCATATAAATGTTAAAAAGAAAAAGGGGATAACTTCCCACCTTGCCTAACACCATTGCCTATCGAGAAGAAGTCCGAGTAGGTATTTCCCCATCGTATGCATACACATTGGTTATTGAATTCACTGCTGAGTACTCTTAAGATATATGTCAGTACATTTATATCTCTATATAACTTATTTTTTTTATTTTTTTATATATTGCCATTTATTTTAACTAATTTAATATAATTAATTTTACGTAACTTATTAATGTTCTGCATATTTATATATATAATTATGTATTCTACGCGACTCCGAATGGATTTATCTAGATTTATAGCGCTATATAAATGTTCTTCTTCTTATCTTATGTGTGTGTGCGTGCGTGTGTGTGCGTGTGTGTGTGTGTGCATGTGTATATATAAGCGTGCACATTTTTGCAAGTGTGCATGTGTCTGTGACTGCCGCATATGTACTTTGATGCATTTTTTTAATAAAAATACATAATTTACACATAACAGTAAACTTACTCACCTCTCAGAGTTGAGCCTTGCAATGTCAGAATGCAGCATCTTGAGTAGATTGTCCTTCTCTGCGTCCTCTCGTTCGCGTCTACTTGACAACAACCCATGCTCTTCCTTCTCCACCAGGTGGCGCTCCTTTTCACTATCATGCTCCGACAACTTGGCCTCTAGGGTCGAAATCTTCTCTTTGTACTAAGGGAAGAACATCATAAATAGAATATTGTCTGGATACATCAGCTCAGGAAATGTGTGTGGAGAGTTGTTGTGGTGTTAGATTACATGTCACAGGGGATGTGACAATATAGTATCACCTCATATTACCGGGAATGTGACATCACAGTGTCCTCACATGTCACAGGGGATGTGACAATATAGTATCACCTCATATTACAGGGAATGTGACATCACAGTGTCCTCATATGTCATAGGGGATGTGACAATATAGTATCACCTCATATTACAGGGAATGTGACATCACAGTGTCATCACATGTCACAGGGGATGTGACAATATAGTATCACCTCATATTACAGGGAATGTGACATCACAGTGTCATCACATGTCACAGGGGATGTGACGACATAGTATGACCTCACATTACAGGGAATATGACATCACAGTGTCATCACATGTCACAGGGGATGTGACGACATGGTATCACCTCATCTTACAGGGAATGTGACATCACAGTGTCATCACATGTCACAGGGGATGTGACGACATGGTATCACCTCATCTTACAGGGAATGTGACATCAGTGTCATCACATGTCACAGGGGATGTGACGACATGGTATCACCTCATCTTACAGGGAATGTGACATCACAGTGTCATCACATGTGACAGGGGATGTGACGACATGGTATCACCTCATCTTACAGGGAATGTGACATCACAGTGTCATCACATGTCACAGGGGATGTGACGACATGGTATCACCTCATCTTACAGGGAATGTGACATCACAGTGTCATCACATGTGACAGGGGATGTGACGACATGGTATCACCTCATCTTACAGGGAATGTGACATCACAGTGTCATCACATGTCACAGGGGATGTGACGACATGGTATCACCTCATCTTACAGGGAATGTGACATCACAGTGTCATCACATGTGACAGGGGATGTGACGACATGGTATCACCTCATCTTACAGGGAATGTGACATCACAGTGTCATCACATGTGACAGGGGATGTGACGACATGGTATCACCTCATCTTACAGGGAATGTGACATCACAGTGTCATCACATGTCACAGGGGATGTGACGACATGGTATCACCTCATCTTACAGGGAATGTGACATCACAGTGTCATCACATGTGACAGGGGATGTGACGACATGGTATCACCTCATCTTACAGGGAATGTGACATCACAGTGTCATCACATGTGACAGGGGATGTGACGACATGGTATCACCTCATCTTACAGGGAATGTGACATCACAGTGTCATCACATGTCACAGGGGATGTGGCGACATGGTATCACCTCATCTTACAGGGAATGTGACATCACACTGTGACCATGTATCACAGAGGATGTCACACCATCACCACATGTCACATCCCACCTCGAAAACTAGTGATAATAATAAATATTGTGTTCTTAGTGCAGTTCTTTGAATGTTTAATGCACTTTAGAAAATGGATACTAATATAAAACCATCCAAGGTACCCATAAACACGTACAAACTGCTAAAACAAATACAACTAATTTATATGTAAACTAATTAAATATACAAGTAATTACAAAGTAGCAGTCGCCTCACCCTGTCAGTCTCCTCATGCTGTTCCTCAATGTCACTGCGCAGCTTCTCAATTAACTCATCATTCTCTATTGACTCGGCCGCATGTTGCTCCGTCAGGACAGCTATTCTCTCCTGTAGGTGGCGCTCAGTGTCACTCTCTTCGCTGACCGTCTCGAGGCTGAGGCGCAACGTTGTGATCTCAGACTCCAGTCTCTTCTGCACTGTCTCAATCTCGGCCTGCAACCACCGCTCAATCTTTTAGTCAATATGACCTTAGTCATCACATCGACCAACATGACCTTAGTCACATTGACCAACATGACCTTAATCACAATGGCCAATATGACAATAGTCATCACACTGACCGACATGACCTTAGTCACAATGGCCTACATGACTATAGTCATCACATCAACCAACATGACCTTTGTCACAATGGCCAACATGACCATAGTCATCACATCGACCAACATGACCTTAGTTACAATGGCTGACATGACTTTTGTCACAATGGCCAATATGACCTTAGTCATAATGGGCAACGTGGCCTTAGTCCCAATGGTTGACATGGTACGATAAACTTAAGTTACTGCAGTCAAGAAAAACTTATTTAAAATTCCTTCTGTAGTATCTGTACAGAAACATGGTAACAACTATGGTTAAAGTGATCTATGATGTCAAGATGACTTCAGACTGAGACACTGATCTCACCTGACAGACTGAGGAACTGATCTCACCTGACAGACTGAGGCACTGATCTCACCTGACAGATTGGGACACTGATCTCACCTGACAGATTGTGACACTGATTGCACCTGACAGACTGAGACACTGATCTCACCTGACAGACAGAGGCACTGATCCCACTTGATAAAATGAGGCACTGATCTGACCTGACAGACTGAGACACTGATCCCACCTGATAGACTGAGACACTGATCCCACCTGATAGACTGAGACACTGATCTGATCTGACAGACTGAGACACTGATCTGACCTGACAGACTGAGACACTGATCTCAACCGACAGACCGAGACACTGATCTCAACCGACAGACTGAGACACTGATCTCAACCGATAGTCCGAGACACTGATCTGACCTGACAGACTGAGACACTGATCTGACCCGACAGACTGAGACACTGATCTCAACCGACAGATCGAGACACTGATCTGACCTGACAGACCGAGACACTGATCTCACCTGACAGACTGAGACATTGATCTCACCTGACAGACTGAGACACTGCTCTCACCTGATAGACTGAGACACTGATCTCAACCGACAGACTGAGACACTGATCTCACCTGATAGACTGAGACACTGATCTCACCTGACAGACTGAGACACTGATCTCACCTGACAGACTGAGACACTGATCTCACTTGATAGACTGAGACACTGATCTCACTTGATAGACTGAGACACTGATCTCACCTGATAGACTGAGACACTGATCTCACCTGACAGACTGAGACACTGATCTCACCTGACAGACTGAGACACTGATCTCACTTGATAGACTGAGACACTGATCTCACCTGCTTCTCTTCCTCTAGAGCTGTCCTTAGCTGGAGCAGTTGAGCAGCGGCCTTCTCCTCTCTCCTCTTATCCTCCTCTCGGTGGCTTGTCTCCAGCTCTTCTCGCAGCTCTGACAGGGCCAATGTATTCGCCTCCCCCAGACTGCTCCGGAGGTGTTCCAGCTCCTCCTCTTTCTCTCCAAGTTGCTCCTTCAGTTGCTCCAGTAGAGTTTCCGAATCCTGCAGTAGCGCATTAGGATTTCATAAAATTTGTAAAGTGCCTTTTCTCATAAGCACTTAAGTCATTGAAATATCATAAATACATCACAAGTGTTATAAATATATAACACTTTGTGGTGTAATTTAAAATAAATATATATTAAATATATCTACATGTTTACAGGGAGAAATTTGTAGGCAATCGGAAAAAAATGGACCTGCGCTGGGTTTCAAACGCGTACCCTTCACCTGGGAAGCGGATGTGTTGCCTTTAGGACTAACCTGCCTTGCTCGTTGCGTTGTGTTCGTTTAGAACGTAAACATGTAAATGGCATTCCTTTATTTCTACACTTGACACTTGATTACTTAAAATATCACAATGAATAATGGTCACTACATAAAAATCTATAACAATCGCCTATATTGTTGTGACATAAGGTTTATTTCCGTTGTTAAAATGTGATTATCAAAATTATAATTAAGTGAAGTAGGCCTATGCTATGCCTATGGCTATGAGTATGGCTACGCTACAGCCAGCCACGGCCCACCATTGCGTGAATACTGATTGTGTGGAGACCGCATAGTTTGCAGGCAGAAGTATAACTGTTGACACTCACTTTTCATTTAAATAACATTTTTAGAGACGCCAAAACATAGCTCCGTCTGTAGGAAAGATGTGAAATGCGAAAGAGGGCGCCACTCCAGAAGTAGCACTCACAGGGCTGACTCGGCGAAATGCTGGTTCCTGTGTTAAGCGCTGAGGATTTTAAAACCTCAATAACTCAAATACATCCAGCAACATATGTGTAGATGGCATAATTGTCTTTATGATGATATAAAAAAACGTTAAATTTCCAGCGGCTGGAACTCCACTTACAGCCTTTTGAAATATTGAGCCCTCAAGTAGCATATGTAGCGATGGAGTGGGTGCCTGAAGGTGGTAACAGAAGGAGAGGAAGGCCGACTAAGACCTGGCGCAAGACAGTTAAGGCCAGACACGGCAGGTAGATAGGATTATATTTTAATTTGTTCAAACAGTTCAATTTTTTCTGCCCAATGCATGAAATGGGTCTTACTGAGTAAAATATATATTGAACTTTTTTCAGCCAGACCTCCCGTTTCCATGGTAACAAACAAAATGGCTGCCATTTTGAGCAAATATTGGCAAATTTGGAAACACTGCCATTTTTTATTGAATCCATATATAGTTATAATTCTTGCAAATCCATGTTCTCTGTAGATTCTATTGTGCAACGATCAGAGCATTTTTTTAAATGTTGTATTTTTATTTTTTTTATAATTTTTTGGTAAAATATGAAAAAAAATCTTGTTTTTTGGCAACAAATATGGCTACATCTTTCAAAACTATTCATGATTTAAAAAAAGTGTCTGATCATTGCACACAGTAGAATATGCTGAATGCAACACTGAAAACATTATTTATATAGCATAACTATTCCAAGAGATATCCTGTTTCCAAATGCAGAAATTTGAAGAAAAATGTTTTTGAGAAAATGGCTGTCAAAGATTGCATAATGGATTTCATTACATGATATCGACATGCTTGATCCATGATTAAAACTCACTTATAGGTACATAATTGTCATAGAAGTGAACTTTATTGATAGTATGCATACAAAGGTATAATAATCTGGCAGAAAACCATTTTCAGTATTTTTTGTAAAAAACACCATTTCACCTGGGGTGTCTGGCCTTAACGAAGATCTGGCAGAAATGGAAATTACCTGGAGTGAGGCCAAAGAAATTGCGAAAGACCATGATAGATGGAAAGCTCGTCGCCCAATGCCCAGAAAGGAACAAGAGGAACTAAGTCTAAGTAAGTAAGTTCTCAACCACCGGACGGATTTCAAAAATGTCTAAATCTACGAACCATCTCAATGGGCCCGCTAGATCACTTGCAAAATTTGCAAAACTGACGGAGATGTGGGTGCACATACAAAGAGAGAATGAACTGTTTTATAATATAGATTAATACAACATAACAATATTGTTCCATATATATATATATATATTAAATTTATACATTACAATATTGTTATGTTGTTTAGTTAAACATTAATATTACAATTCCCCGTTGTTCTTTTGGGGACAGACCGCGATGAGTGTTCAACAGTCAATACTCCCTGTTGATCCAACAACCCTGCAGGACACCAGCGCTCTACCACCGCCTACCAGACATGTACAACAACTCACACTGTCAGTCTCATCCCTCATCTCCACCATCTGCTCTGCATGTCTCCGCTCCGTCTCCGCAGCCTCCGTCTCATGTCTCTGCGTCATCTCAGCGACCGTCTCCTCTTGTTGTCTCATCAACTCAGCCAGCTTATCCTCTGTCTCCGTCCTCAACCTGTTCATCTCGTTCCGGTGTTTCTCTCGGAGTTCACCCATCGCCTGCTCATGTTCACCCATCAGCCGTGTCACCTCGCTGTCATGTCTGGCTGTCACCTCTGCCGTGTCAGCGTCGTGAGCGGTCGTCAGCTGTGTCTGTGCGGCTGCGTGACGTGTCGTCAACTCTTCCAGCTCAGCAGCATGGGCCTTGCCCAGTTCGGCAATGGACGTTTCCATGTCCAGTTTGGCTGCAGCCAACTCGTCCACATGACTGGTCGTCAACTCTACAACACATCACATGACACATGTCACATGACACTCAACATATGGCGCAGCTCACATGATGCAGTGGCATCCTCTGACACTTTCTACTGTACTGTCATGTTTACATAGCATTTGAGATGTAGTGTTTCAGGAGACTATTAAGCATAAGCTGGACTGAACATGTCACAAATATATAAATTCAAAGTGGGCTCAAATATAAAAGCAACTTGTAAATACTAAATACAGACACACAGACTATAAGTTTTTGGTCACAGCAAGATCATCAGACAAGGAATTCGAGAGGACATATTGGAGGGACTGTGTGAAGGGAATGAGTAGAACAATGAAGACAAGTATGCATTTGGTCAAAACAAGTTATTAACTGCATTGCAAAAACCTATCACTTATATTTGCAACCTATCTTTCACCATTGGACTATTCCCAGAGAAAATGAAAATAGCAACGGTTATCCCACTCTTTAAGTCTGGGGATAAGTATATGTGTACTAACTATAGGCATATTTCATTATTACCAAATTTCTCTAAAATATTTGAGAAAAAAATTTCAGTTCTTGCTTAGTTTTATTACCAAACACAAATTGATAAATCCAAGCCACTATAGATTTCAACAAAATATGCCAATATGTCGCGCACTAATAGATCCTGTTGATGGAATAACCCAATTACAGGATGTAAAAAATATGCTATTGGTGTTTTTATCGATTTAAAAAAGGCATACATCCTATTTGCAGACGATACTAAAATCTGTTATGCAAATAGCGATATCAATAGACTAAATGAAACAGTATGTGACGTGCTGGACAAAATGTCTACATGGTTTGCAGTAAATAAGTTAACTCTAAACATATCTAAAACCGATTATATGTTATTTGGTAATTGTATACTCAAAAAGATGTATCTCCTTATTACAAAAAAGTAATCCGCAAATAAGGTGCAAAACGGTTGGATCATACAAACACCCTTTTCCAACAATTACATGTTCTAAAAATTCCTGATGTCATAGAATTGAAAACGTTATTATTTTAGAAAGCTTACTATATCTGTTTGCCATCAAATATTCAGTGTTTGTTTACTAGACAAGAAACAGCATACTCAATGCGAGCTGATCATGACTATGAACGACAAAGTGTTTGTTCTACCATGCGATCAATGTCTCTCTGTGTAAATGGAGTGCGAATATGGAATTCTCTACGATTATTTAAAAACTACGAATACTATGACCGCATTTAAACGTAAACGCAAGAACCTTTTATTTAAGAAATATCTGGTCATAGAAATCTAAATACAATCATCAACAAATACAATTATGCAATTGTGGTAACTACCATATGTGTTAACATGTGTACTTATCATACACTTTAAATATCAAAACATGAATATCTTCCCTTACATTATATCAATTATGACTGCTAGAGTAGAAGAATAGCAAGTTCAATAAACATAACTCATTTGTCTAAATATACATATCAGGGGTAAACTTACATACAAATTCAATGACTTCCTGTTTACCCCCTTCAAACATTGTACAGTGTACATTCTCACTTGTATTATAGTAAACTTGTTTGTCTTGTATATATTTATATATTGCTGCTGCCAATGTTTAGAATAAAAAACATTCATTCATTGGAAAAAATAGGACAGAGTAAAACTATGAGCCACACGGACACACAACTGCAAGGCATGACTGAGCGACACGAAGTAGGAATGTCTAGTCAAAATGGCACAACATAGATAAGAATGGCCATCCAAGGTAGCAGACATCCCAATAGGAGATTCATCACACCGCATGATGGTGATGATTACAACTAAGCCAAACCTTGCTTGGCCTTTTCAACTGCATCAGCCAGTTCCTTCTTTTGTGATGATCGCAGTTCTTCCAATTCTTTCTCGTGTTCCTCGCGCTGCTCCTGAGCAAACGACTGCATCTCTGTGACGGTCTTATTCATCCTCTCATTCGTCTCTGTCAGCCTCCCTGAGGAACATCACACCACTCGATTGAGGAACATCACATCACTAGACTGAAGAACATCACATCATTTGCCTGAGGAACATCACTGCACTGAGGAACACCACATCACTCGACTGAGGAACATCACATCATTCGACTGAGGAACATCACATCACTCAACTGAGGAACATCACATCATTCAACTGAGGAACATCACATATTTGACTGAGGAACATCACACCCTCGACTGTGGAACATCACATCACTCGACTGAGGAACATCATTCCACTCGACTGAGGAACATCACTGTACTGAGGAAAATTACATCACTCGACTGAGGAACATCACTCCAATGAGGAACATCACATTACTGCACTAAGGAACATCATCACTCTACTGTGGAAATTCACACCACTAGACTGAGGAACACCACATCATTCGCCTGAGGAACATCACTGCACTGAGGAACACCACATCACTCAACTTAGGAATATCACATCACCCAACTGAGAAACATCACTCGACTGAGGAACATCACATCACTTGACTGAGGAACATCACATCAGTCGATAGTGGAACATCACTCCAATGAGGAACATCATATCAATTGATTGAAAGAAAATCACATCACTGCACCGAGGAACATCACATCACTTGACTAAGGAATATCACACCATTCGACTGAAGAACATCACATCACTTTAATGAGGAACATCACATCATTGCACAGAGGAACATCACATCACTTGACTGAGGAACATCACATCACACAACTGAGGAACTTCACTCCACTGAGGAACATCACTTCACTCCACTGAGGAACATCACATCACTGCACGGAGAAATATATTGTCACCTCACTGAGGAACACATCACTTTATTATTGGAACACAAAACACTTCACTGTCCTAGACATTTTTGTGACCTACCTTCATACAACACTGTGAGATTGTCCAAGTCAAGTTGGTGTGCTTCTTTCAGCTGATCGACCCTCTCCTCCAATGTCCCTCCCTCCTCTTCCTCTTCCTCCTTCCTCCTCTGTAACAAACACTTCCTTGTCAGTTACCCTTCAAGGCTGGCAACCTTTTATACATAACATACAGAAACATTTTAAGACATAAAATTATATTAGTCACAAACCACACAAAATATAGGCTATGCAGACAATGCCATGTGTGATGTTACACAGCTACCAACCAACAGTCATGTTACATAGCTATGAATCAACAGTCATGTTACACAGCTACCAACCAACAGTCATGTTACACAGCTATGAATCAACAGTCATGCTACACAGCTACCAACCAATAATCATGTTACATAGCTACCCATCAAATGCACGTTACACAGCTATCCATCAACTGTCATGTTACACAGCTACCAATAAACAGTCATAACACAACTACCAATCAACAGTCATGTTACACAGCTACCAATCAACAGTCATGTAACACAGATACCAATCAATTGTCATGTTACACAGATACCAATCAATTGTCATGTTACACAGATACCAATCAACAGTCATGTTACATAGCTACCAATCAACAGTCATGTTACATAGCTACCAATCAACTGCCACATTGCACTGCAACAATCAATAACCATGTTACATAGCCACCAATCAAGAGTGTTCTTATAAAAACTCACATCCTGCTCCTGGTCATGTGACTTCTGAAGCTGCTCCAGCTCCTGGTCATGTGACTTCCGAAGCTCCTCCAGTTCCTCGTCATGTGACTTCCGAAGCTCCTCCAGTTCTTGGTCATGTGACTTCTGAAGCTCCTCCAGCTTCTGGTCAAGTTTTTCCCGCAGGTCTTTTAGTTCATCATTGGCCACCTTCATCTTCGCTTCTAGGTCCTGCAGTGCCACCTGGTGGCTCTCGTTCTGGTCCTTTAGCACCACCTGGTGGCTTTCTTCCAGGTCCTTCAGTGCTGCCTTGTGGCTCGTTTCCAGGTCCTGTAGCGCGACCTGGTGGCTCTTGTTTTGATCATGCAGTGCCACCTGGTGGCTCGTTTCCAGGTCCTGCTGTGCCTTCTGAAGGTCTTGCACTTTGCCATCGTGTTTCTCATTCATTTTGTTTACTTCCATCTCTCGTTCTGCCACAAACTCGTCCATCATGGCCTGGTGCTGCTGCAGGAAGCGAGCCTGGAACAACAACATAGCTTGTCACACTTCTGTGACAGGTGACAGCTTGTCACACTTTTGTGACAGGTGACAGCTTGTCACACTTCTGTGACAGGTGACAACCTGTCATATTTTTGTCACAGGTGACAGCTTGTCACACTGTTGTGACAGACCTAGGACAACTTGTCACACTTCCATGACAGGTGACAGCTTGGTGCATTTGTGACATGTGACAATCTGTCACCCTTCTGTGACAGGTGACACAATGTCACACTTTTATGACAGGTGACAACTTGTCAAATTTTTATGACAGGTGACAACTTGTTACACTGGTTTCAGCTCATGTTACACAGCACCTTACACCCATAACATAAACATATTAAGGGTGGACATCCCATGGACTGACATGAGTACTGAGTAGTATCAAACAACTGATCTGAGTTGACGACCAATCACTCTGCTGTAGTAGCAGGTAGAGTCGCCTTCAATCAACAGTGTACATATTGCATAGTCTTGCCAAAACAACTGATGCACCATTAGAGTATAGTGTTACTGTGCTCTTGTAATCAACTCAACAAAAGCCTGCAGCTGATATCAAACAACTTGGGCTGCTAGATGTAAACCAGACTAGGAATACAAGTGCAGGAAACTACAATCCACTCTACCAATTAGACCAGTATCCAGTCATGCTTTGTGTTACTGAACTGCAGCGCCACCAATAACTAGCTAGTTTTCATATTAATAATTCACAAATAAAAAATATTAATAATTAATTAAGTTAATACCATCAACTACATGGTATGTGTGGAAACCGACCCCTACAGACTTTTAGATGCAGTCTCTAAAATATTCATGTGTGGTAATTATGTTATTGGCAGGATTTCACACATATTTTGTTGACTATTGCAAATATTATATAAAGTGTTGAAATTGCTAGTGCGACACTATCCAAACTACGGCCTGTCCATAAGTACAACATGCATTTTGTGTATTGTAATTCTATCACAGTAATACCACATTCTACTTGACCTAGTTAGGATCTTGTTCAAGACCAGTTAGGGGTTGGAGGAGTTTCTATAAACTGATACACCTGTGTGGTACAGTAATACACAGGGAATACAAATTAGGCTCTAGGGTAGCTGAATTTGCAAAGGATCAATAACCCAATACAACTAACAGGTAATTAGCTACCACCAAGCCAATAGCAAGTCAATGCAAATATTAACAATTTATATTTTTAATAACTGACAATTCTACACTATCACAGCATGCTATGGGCATGGGCATTCAATTTATGTTCTTGCTGACCATCAGCATTTTGAAATGATAACAAGTTTTTAACAACATGACAAAATAGTCTCTGACTGTAAATTCCTGCAAATGTTTTGCTGTGCACCAAAAGAATTGTATATCTCTGCCAACGTGTTGTGGCATTTGAAACTATCCAAACGTCATAACTGAATGTTGATGAACTCTCCCAAAATGCGTTAAACTTGGCCAATGCGAAATTGGCCAAGATAGGTCCTTGCAATAAATCTTTTTCTACTCGTTTCCAGCACTCCGCAATGTTCTCCTACGGCAATACATGCTCTACAGGCGAACTGCGTGAGCGTGATGACATTATTAATTGGCCATTTATGCTGTATTCAATCAATACCTTACATAATCAGACTGTCAGTTAATAATACATGATGGTATGCCGGGCCGCAACAAGTGTCTAATAAAGCAGGCTGCCAATGAAGTCACATAGAGAGCTCTACATGGCAGAACGCTACAGTCACCTGGGGTACAGGGTGAATCACACGTATATATTCACCCCATGTGTATTCAGCAGTGTGGGCCAGACCAACCAGCTAAATCACTGCACTCTCCTAAGCAGTGTGAGTGTGTGGTGTTCTGGTGGGTGAAGGGGTCTGCTGTCAAGTGAGCAGGTGTTCGAATCCAAATGCTGCTGTTTCAATAGTGGTATTCTTTAAAACTTGTGCAATTTTGTTTGCCACCACCATACCAACACTTCACACTGCTTGGTGGACAGACACTGTAAGCCCCACTTTTCTTGTGTCTTTTGGAAGAAAATCAAGACACTAAAAGCTTTGCCAGGGGAAGTCAACATATCCCATATAGCTATGGGAAACTGTTTAACTTGTTGTGGACTCACCATCTCTAACACAGTGAGATATTGCTCCCGAGTGGGAGAGGCATTATACCTTAGGACGGTTCTCATCTACTTAGTTCCTCAATGATCAGATCTTCTTCAGAACCTAATATTAAGAGTTCATAGTTTCTGGTTCCAGTAGTTAGTGGAGCTTTGTAGTCATATAACATTGCCAGGGTAGACTAGAAATTTGTCCAGACAATTTTTAAACGTGGATGAAGAAAATATAAATGTATGAAGAAAGAAAAAAACGAGGCAACACAGAAAAACTGATCCCACAGGGCAGTCAAACTTACCCCACATAAGTGTAGAACACACTGGCCTACTCCGTGGTATAGGGCAGCATGCTACTACCATACACACACAGCCATTGTCCACCCATATCTTGTCTGTATCACTGACCCGTGAGTGATAATAGAGTAGTTTGTGCCACTGCACCAGCATTACAGCACAACAACAATGGCTGTTGTCAGGTGACCGGCTCAGGCTGTGTCACACAGCTTCCTGATGACACAGGGTCACTACTGTCACCAACAGGGCTTCTCTCACTGCTGAGGCCTGTCACATATCCCCACACCACTGTCAGGGGCTCACAAATTGTTTGTGTTTACCCGCCAAAAGGTGGCAGTGTCTATTGACTGGCTGCCCTCCTTAGCTTGCCAGTCTGGACAAGCTGGGTTCATCCAGCTGTGACCTGGTGCTCATTTCTTCCAGGGGGGAACCACAGGTGCATGGAGGGCTGCTGTATAGTAACTTGTTATTAGGGGATGTTGGGTAACAGGGTGCTGGGATGGATGGAGTGGGTGGAGAACAATGGTTGTAATGTAGTGGGTCAAAGGTTACCGGTATATATACCCCATTTGCTGGTTAAGCTAGAGTTACAATGTAATTACCAAATGAGTATCTAATATTATGCAGTTATAACATGCGGTAACTTGTAAGAGTGTATACATTAATGTTAGTTACCTTACAGCAGTTCTATAGCCGTGTATCAATATAGACTTAGCAATTGAGACTGCAATGAACCTACTATAGGAATGCTGCACTGACTCAGCCCCTGAAACTGCACTGCTCTCATCATGGGTACACAAAGTGTTGCAGTTGCACTGACCCTAGATATAAATAAAGGCAGTGGTTTTCACTTTCAATTTAAGTAGCTTAACTAACTGTTTGAAATGTAGCTTCTGTTATAAAAATCAATACGGAACAAGAACACTTGTCTTCTGACTTTGAGCTTCCAGTAAAGTACACGAGCAGGCATTATTTATACATCATTTATTTTGTTTATAATCAACCGGGTATGACTTATGGCATTCGTGGAAGTTGTGCAATATTGTTTCCATGAACAACACAGTACAGGTTCTACAATGAGAATAAATAAAATTATTCAAATGTTGGGATAAAGATTTTGTTATTTAAACAAATATACTTCTAATTTTGAGACTAGTTGCACACAAAAATAAACATGGAAGGTGAATATTCAAATGATGCCGAGACAAAAATGCAAGGGGCAATTTCCATTTAAAACACAACTCAGGAGATTTTTGTTTGCAATTTGTGTTCAAAGTTTGCTAACATATACACACAGAAATGTACAGATCATACGTCAAATTATTGCATTAATTGCTCTTGCACAGCTGCAAAGTTATAAGAGCAATGTGAAGAAACTGCTTAAGCTGGTTCTTAAATCTAACATCAACTTATAACAACTAACAAGATTCAACCACACCCAAACTCAATCTGGCCGTGCACAAAAGCACTAGCTCCGTCGGTTCCAGGCATATTCTATTCATTTTAACAACACCGTGAGAATAAGATACTATTTTGTTTACTTCTACATCAACCCATCCATGTTCAAAGCCTTTGGCAAATGTTTGCAAGCTTGCTAAAGTTGACCAATATTTACATTTGTGTTTATAAACAGCCACCTTATCTACAGAGCTGACTTCAGTGCCTTGATCTTTAACATTTACAGTTCTCTAACATTACAATTATGTACCGATCAACTGTGACAACACACCCTTCCAATTGTGGAAATCTCAGCAATTTTTATATGGACCAAACCCAACCAAATTCGTTTGGTACTAAACTGTTTTTAAAACCATTATTTTAAATATTTGTTTACTGATTGCAGGCTTAGCTTATTTTACAAAATTAATTTGTAATAAATAATTCTTATAATGCATAAACAATTTCAACATTATCTTAATTATTAACTGCATTATTGAACCATAAAATGAGATAACGAATACAAGTTATCTATGAGTGTGAAAACTGACATAAACTGTTACTGGCAAAATTACAAGATAGGCCTACCATTAACTATGGGGAATATACCATAAACTATAAGGGAATACAGTGTTTTTAATTTGATATGTACCTGTCATATATATGGTATATTCCACACACACACACACACACACACACACACGCACGCACGCACGCGTGCTCGCAACACACACACACACCACAAACATGCAATAGCCTATCACTGCAGCTAAATATTGGAAGATATGAAATGGAACGAGCCATACAATGTTACATGTTTAATTTAATACATAACATAATTCATGTACTTGAGGCAATAAATGTTATTATTATTATGAAGTAACTATAAAGTGTGCATTTATTTTAACTGAACACTCCATGTTCTGTTGTGTTATTTAATTCCACCCGTATTCACCCTTAAAATATATTACCCCCATTTATCCTTTGTGCCACATAAAGTAGAAGGCTGGCATAAAATCCCACCTATTCCCTCTGTCTTGCTGCCTACAACTAGTTTGTTACCCTCTACACCTATATATGACCTCCCACATCATATATTATTATCTCCAACACTCCACATACAAGTGGAAACCCCTGGAACTTACCTACTACAAGATAACAACACCTCTTATCAATTTATTGGCAGCTTAGCAAATGTTAATAAACAGTAATGAACATAATACAGGTATAATGATAGATATAATACTGACACACAATATGACAAAGACTCCATACTGACACACAGCCCTTGGCTCTATACTTGTTCAGACACACAGTCCTTATCTATACTGACACACAGCCCATCTATTGACACACAGCCCTTGCTCTATATGACACATAGCCCTTGGCTCTATACTGACACAGTCCTTGCTCTATACTGACACACATCCCTTGGCTCTATATTAGCCCTGGGCTGTATAGAGACACACAGCCCTGGGCTCTATAGTGACACATACTAAACAGACACACAGCCGTGGGCTCTATATATAGCCCTTGGCTCTATACTGACACATAGCCCTTGGCTCTATACTGACACAGTCCTTGGCTCTATACTGACACACAGCCCTTGGCTCCATACTGACACACAGCCCTTGGCTCTATACTGACACATAGCCCTTGGCTCTATACTGACACACATATACACACAGCCCTTGGCTCCATACTGCACTTGGCTCTCTATAGCCCTTGGCTCTATACTGACACACAGTCCTTGGCTCTATACTGACACACAGCCCTTGGCTCCATACTGACACACAGCCCTTGGCTCTATACTGACACATAGCCCTTGGCTCTATACTGACACACAGTCCTTGGCTCTATACTGACACACAGCCCTTGGCTCTATACTGACACACAGCCCTTGGCTCTATACTGACACATAGCCCTTGGCTCTATACTGACACACAGTCCTTGGCTCTATACTGACACACATCCCTTGGCTCTATATTAACACACAGCCCTGGGCTGTATAGAGACACACAGCCCTGGGCTCTATAGTGACACATAGCCCTTGGCTCTAAACAGACACACAGCCGTGGGCTCTATACTGACACATAGCCCTTGGCTCTATACTGACACACACCCCTATGCTCTATAGTGACACACAGCCCTTGGCTCTATACTGACACATATCCCTGGGCTCTATAGTGTCACAAAGCCCTGGGCTCTATACTGACACACAGCCCTTGGCTCTATACTGACACACAGCCCTTGGCTCTATACTAACACACATCCCTTGGCTCTATACTGACACACCGCACTTGGCTCTATACTGACACACATCCCTTGGCTCTATACTGACACACCGCACTTGGCTCTATACTGACACACACCCCTGTGCTCTATAGTGACACATAGCCATTGCCTCTATACTGACACATACCCCTGGGCTCTAGTGACACAAAGCCCTGGGTTTTATAGTGACACACAACCCTTGGCTCTATAATGACAAAGCCCTTGGTTCTATAGTGACACACAATGCTGGGCTCTATAGTGACACACAGCCATGGGCTCGTGACACACATCCCTGGACTGTATAGTAATACATAACCCTGGGTTCCAGTGACACACAGTCCTGGATTCTATAGTGACATACAACCCTGGATTCTATAGTGACACACCCCTTGGTTCTATAGTGACACACAGCCCTGGGCTGTATAATAATACATAGCCATGGGTTCCAGTGACACACAGTCCTGGATTCTATAGTGACATACAACCCTGGATTCTATAGTGACACACAGCCCTGGGCTTCATTGTGACACACAGCCCTGGATTATATAGTGACCCACAACCCTAGGCCCTGTACCAGTGGTGACACATAAGCCTTGGGCTTTACAATGGTGGACTAAACTGCGACCTACCTGGACTGAGCCAATGCCTGCAGTCAGGTGCCACATGGTGACAGTGTCACCTAGAAGACACCCTGGCTGGACAGGTGACAGACAGGATTGTCAAGCTGGACACCCAGACAGGTGACAGTGGACTGATACAAGCATGTTCACCTGTAGCCATGGTGTGTACACACAACCATGCGGCAGTGTCGCCCTGCCTGTGTACTCTCACTATCTCAGTGTAAACATGCTCAGACCTGCTGTCCACGGACTGGTCAGTTCCTGTGGCCAATCATGGTCGATGACCCGGCTAATAGGGTCTAACTGTAACCACCCAACGTGGGTTCACTGCCACAGTCAGACCTCTACTTTCTAGGTCTCACTTTAGTCGACTGCAGCTAGGACTGTCACAGTCAGAACTAACTTGACACTAACGACGACTCAAGCAACTGGTGCACCAGTACATAGGTCAGCCACCACTGTGCATGGGTGTTGTTGTCAACCTGTCTTACTCATGCGTGACGTTACACAACTAGGATGTCAATCACCACTTTCCCTATCCTGCCATTGCTCTGACTGACCAAGTGGCATGTCTGAAACTTTGCTCCTCAGACACACTGACTAAATAATTAACTAAAGTGGTGCTACAGGCTAATTAAGAGGCATGCTTCACAAGTTCACACGTCTAATTAAGATTCTTGTCAACCAAGACTAGAAGCTTACATGACTCTCCTGTTTGCGAAGGAACAAATAATCCCAGGAATGTGTTGTTCTGGGAAACTATGGATGTGACAGCTTGGACAGAGACATTCACTTGTTTTGTGGTAACATCCGCATGCCTTGTGATGACATTCACATGCCTTGTGATGCCATATGCCTTGTGGTGACAGTGACAATGTTTGTGACTCAGTATCACATCTCATGATCTACATGCCTAATTATGCATGTAGTGACATTTTGTGCCTTCTGAATGGACTTTTGTTTAGATTTTATACATTCTCTTCTTATTATTATGCCTTGTGGCATTAGGTTACATTTACAAATCTGATGTTCATATAAAGACACTGCTTTCATCAACAGTGTTTACGTAAACAGGAACAACATAACAAAAGACAGCACTGACATAAACAATGACAAAGTTGATAAAAACAAATATAATGTTTACATAAACAAAGGCAATGTATATATAAAAAAGACAATGCTTACATAAACAAAGACATTGCTTACATAAACAAAGACAATGCTTACATAAACAATGATGATGCTTACATAAACAAAGACAATGCTTGCATAAACAAAGGCAATGCTTACATATACAATGACAATGCTTACATAAACAAAGACAATGCTTACATAAACAAAGACAATGCTTGCATAAACTAAGGCAATGCTTATATAGGCAAAGACAATGCTTACATAAACAAAGACAATGCTTGCATAAACAAAGGCAATGCTTACATATACAATGACAATGCTTACATAAACAAAGATAATGCTTGCATAAACAAAGGCAATGCTTACATATACAAAGACAATGCTTGCATAAACAAAGGCAATGCTTACATATACAATGACAATGCTTACATAAACAAAGACAATGTTTGCATAAACAAAGGCAATGCTTACATATACAATGACAATGCTTACATAAACAAAGACAATGCTTGCATAAACAAAGACAATGCTTACATAAACAAAGACAATGCTTGCATAAACAAAGGCAGTGCTTACATATACAATGACAATGCTTACATAAACAAAGACAATGCTTGCATAAACAAAGGCAATGCTTACATATACAATGACAATGCTTACATAAACAAAGACAATGCTTGCATAAACAAAGACAATGCTTACATAAACAAAGACAATGCTTGCATAAACAAAGGCAATGCTTACATATACAATGACAATGCTTACATAAACAAAGACAATGCTTACATAAACAAAGACAATGCTTGCATAAACAAAGGCAATGCTTACATATACAATGACAATGCTTACATAAACAAAGACAATGCTTGCATAAACAAAGGCAATGCTTACATATACAATGACAATGCTTACATAAACAAAGACAATGCTTGCATAAACAAAGACAATGCTTACATAAACAAAGACAATGCTTGCATAAACAAAGGCAATGCTTACATATACAATGACAATGCTTACATAAACAAAGACAATGCTTGCATAAACAAAGGCAATGCTTACATATACAATGACAATGCTTACATAAACAAAGACAATGCTTGCATAAACAAAGGCAATGCTTATATAGACAAAGACAATGCATACATACAAAATAAATGACAATGGTGACATAAGCAGAGCACATTGGTGACACCAGAAAGATAACTCACATGTTCCTCTTCGAATGCCTCCTTTGTCTCCTCGAGGACCTCCTGTATGTGTCTGTCGTGTTCCTCCATGAGGGATGACCTCATGTCATCCATGCGGGTGGCCCATTCTGCCTTCTCCTCCCCCAGCCGTTTCATCTGATCTGTAGGAACAGACAAGGTCACTTACTGGCTGTGTCACTTTGTATGTATAATTATATATACATATATATATACACACACTTCTAACAGCAGCATACGTCAACCAAATATGCATAAGGGACCGCCTTAGGTAGACAGCCATTTTTAAGCAGACCAGAGCCGGTCTGCATAACATTTTGACCCCTGGTTGTGTAGACAATATCTTTTATTTAAAAATTTGAAAAGTTAGCATGCATAATATACCCAGACATTTAATGATGTCAATAATTATTTGCAACAAAAAAATATTGTTGGTGATTTTGAGAGACATTTTCTCTGAGGTTGTATATCCTATCTCTCATAATGGAGCAGTCGACCTATGCTGCCCTTAGGCTTATATATTAAATATATAATATATATTTATGTTATTTTTGTATTATAAATACAATGAGCAGTGACATGATCTTAATGTTGTGAACTGTTCTAGTTGAGTCTTTACGATGTCATTTATTCCTGTCAAGTCATTTACATTGTCAAATGTTCCAGTTGAGTTTTATGTTGTCAAATATTTCAGCTGAGACAGTACGTTGTCAAATATACTAGTCATGACTTTACAGTACTAACTTTGACAGAACCAGCCATGACAGTAGGAGCCATGATAGTACTAACATTGAAAGCACCAGCGGTAACAGTGACAATACAAGCCATGATGACATCAGCCATGACTGTAGAAGCCATGACATTACTGGCTATGGCATTAGAAGCCATGGTACACTACCAGCCATGACAGAATCACACATGAGAGTACATGCTGTGAGAGTACCAGGTGTAACAGTACCAACTGTGACAGTCAGTCTCGTCACACACAATGTGACAGTACCAACTGTGACAGTCAGTCTCCTCACACACAATGTGACAGTACCCACTGTGACAGTCAGTCTTGTCACACACAATGTGACAGTACCCACTGTGACAATCAGTCTCCTCACACACAATGTGACAGTACCAACTGTGACAGTCAGTCTCCTCACACACAATGTGACAGTACCAACTGTGACAGTCAGTCTCCTCACACACAATGTGACAGTACCAACTGTGACAGTCAGTCTCCTCACACACAATGTGACAGTACCAACTGTGACAGTCAGTCTCCTCACACACAATGTGACAGTACCAACTGTGACAGTCAGTCTCCTCACACACAATGTGACAGTACCAACTGTGACAGTCAGTCTCCTCACACACAATGTGACAGTACCAACTGTGACAGTCAGTCTCCTCACACACAATGTGACAGTACCAACTGTGACAGTCAGTCTCCTCACACACAATGTGACAGTACCAACTGTGACAGTCAGTCTCCTCACACACAATGTGACAGTACCAACTGTGACAGTCAGTCTCCTCACACATAATGTGACAGTACCAACTGTGACAGTCAGTCTCTTCACACACAACGTGACAGTACCAACTGTGACAGTCAGTCTCCTCAACCACAATGTGACAGTACCCACTGTGACAGTCAGTCTTGTCACACAGAATATGACAGTACCAACTGTGACAGTCAGTTTTGTCACACACAATGTGACAGTACCAACTGTGACAGTCAGTCTTGTCACACACAATGTGACAGTACCAACTGTGACAGTCAGTCTTGTCACACACAATGTGACAGTACCCACTGTGACAGTCAGTCTTGTCACACACAATGTGACAGTACCAACTGTGACAGTCAGTCTTGTCACACATAATGTGACAGTACCCACTGTGACAGTCAGTCTTGTCACACACAATGTGACAGTACCAACTGTGACAGTCAGTCTTGTCACACACAATGTGACAGTACCAACTGTGACAGTCAGTCTTGTCACACACAATGTGACAGTACCCACTGTGACAGTCAGTCTTGTCACACACAATGTGACAGTACCAACTGTGACAGTCAGTCTTGTCACACATAATGTGACAGTACCCACTGTGACAGTCAGTCTTGTCGCACAGAATGTGACAGTGCCAACTGTGACAGTCAGTCTCGTCACACACAATGTGACAGTACCAACTGTGACAGTCAGTCTCGTCACACACAATGGTGTTGCTCTACGGTGCCAGTGTTAGGTTGTTAGTAACTCAGCCCACTACTACCAATTGGTGAAGTATCTCATGGGCAACTAGTGTCACATGGTACAAACACTGTCACACTAAACCAAATCGTATCATATACAACCACACAACACAATGCGATGCAAAGCCATGTCCCGTGATACAAAACCAAACCAACAATGCAAACCATACCCAGTGAAGAAAAGCCACACCCAAGATGCAAAACCAAACCTCGTTATTCAAAACCACAGCCAGTGATACAAAGCCACACCGAGTGATGTCAACCGTGTTATGTGACATATCTGTGGGTGACGCTGGGTGACTACCCACCTTGTTGCTGTGTGACAAACAGTCTCAATGAGTCCACCTCCTTGGTGCATTGAAGGATCACTTGTGAGACATCACGGACAGTGCGGAGCTGACAACTTGGCAACTTCGTCTGCTTACTGTCTGCTCCACCTCCACTGTCACAGAGTGGTGAAATGTCACTAGAGGTACTGACGGGTGTCACCATGTCACCAAAATCTGCACCACTGTCACACAGCAGTGATATGTCAACAACTGATGCTGTTCCTGTAGATTCACTGTCATCACCCTTTGATGATACTTCTGCTGATGCAAATTCCTGGTTGTCATGAAAGTCAGTGACCCATCTACTGACGGCGTCACCAAACACATCTGCTTTTTGTATCGCTTTGTCACCAGATGTGTCTACTTTGTGACAGCAATCCTTCATTTGAGCAGCACATTCCACCAACTTTGTCTTCAGTTTCCAACATTCTTCTATCAAAGCTGTCATCTCTTTAAGTATGTATCTGTCCATTCTGTCTACTGACACTAATGGTTTATCTTCTGTCAACGCTGTCATCAGTTTAAATTGGTCTCTGTCCATTCTGTCTTCTGACAGCAACTGGTTGTCTTCTGTCAACATTGTCACCTCTTTAAGTTGGTCTCCATCTAGTTTGTCACCTGACACCAACTGGTTGTCATCTGTCTCAGTTGGCTGCACAGTTGTCTTCTCTTGAGTCGCGCCTCTACATATCTCAATCTCATCCCTAGCAGCCAGCAGTCCATCAAGTTTCTCATCCAACTTCATCAACTGAGGTTCTTCCATCAACTTGATTCTGCTGTCAAAACCACCCTGCAGTTCCCGCAGTAACACAGACTCAATGTTCTCTTCGACAGCCGCTATCTTTGGACCGGTCTCGGTGTGAATGAGTTCTGCGTCAGTGTGTGACCTTTGACCCTGGTCACCTGACGACAAGTCGTAGTCCCTGCTGTGGACTGTATTCTTCCAGTTTTCCATCTCCTCGTTCTGTTGAATCAACAGCTCATTCTTCATCTCCACCAGTTGAGCTGCAAAGCTCTCTCTCAGTTCTCTCCTCAGATGCTCCTCGTCTTTTGCTGCCTGAAACGTCACTAGCTCCAGTTCTTGCTCAGTGTCTGCTGCCTGAGACTTCACAAGCTCCAGCTCTTGCTCAGTGTCTGCTGCCTGAGATTTCACCAGCTCCAGTTCTTGCTCAGTGTCTGCTGCCTGAGACTTCACAAGCTCCAGCTCTTGCTCAATGTCTGCTGCATGAGACTTCACCAGCTCCAGTTCTTGCTCATTATCTGCTGCCCAAGACTTCACCTGCTCCAGCTCTTGCTCAGTGTCTGCTGCCTGAGACTTCACCAGCTCCAGTTCTTGCTCAGTGTCTGCTGCCTGAGACTTCACAAGCTTCAGCTCTTGCTCAGTGTCTGCTGCCCGAGACTTCACAAGCTCCAGCTCTTGCTCTGTGTCTGCTGCATGAGATTTCACCAGCTTCAGTTCTTGCTCAGTGTCTGCTGCCCGAGACTTCACAAGCTCCAGCTCTTGCTCTGTGTCTGCTGCATGAGATTTCACCAGCTTCAGTTCTTGCTCAGTGTCTGCTGCCCGAGACTTCACAAGCTCCAGCTCTTGCTCTGTGTCTGCTGCATGAGATTTCACCAGCTTCAGTTCTTGCTCAGTGTCTGCTGCCCGAGACTTCACAAGCTCCAGCTCTTGCTCTGTGTCTGCTGCATGAGATTTCACTTCAGCTTCAGTTCTTGCTCAGTGTCTGCTGCCCGAGACTTCACAAGCTCCAGCTCTTGCTCTGTGTCTGCTGCATGAGATTTCACCAGCTTCAGCTTCAGCTCTTGCTCAGTGTCTGCTGCCCGAGACTTCACAAGCTCCAGCTCTTGCTCTGTGTCTGCTGCATGAGATTTCACCAGCTTCAGTTCTTGCTCAGTGTCTGCTGCCCGAGACTTCACAAGCTCCAGCTCTTGCTCTGTGTCTGCTGCATGAGATTTCACCAGCTTCAGTTCTTGCTCAGTGTCTGCTGCCCGAGACTTCACAAACTCCAGCTCTTGCTCTGTGTCTGCTGCTCGAGATTTCACCAGCTTCAGTTCTTGCTCTGTGTCTGCTGCATGAGACTTCACCTGCTCCAGCTCTTGATCAGTGTCTTCTGCCCGAGATTTCACCTGCTCCAGCTCTTGCTCAGTGTCTGCTGCATGAGACTTCACCAGCTCCAGCTCTTGATCAGTGTCTTCTGCCCGAGACTTCACCTGCTTCAGCTCTTGCTCAGTGTCTGCTGCATGAGACTTCACCTGCTTCAGCTCTTGCTCTGTGTCTGCTGCATGAGACTTCACCTGCTCCAGCTCTTGCTCAGTGTCTGCAGCCCGATACTTCACCTGCTTCAGCTCTTGCTCAGTGTCTGCTGCCTGAGACTTCACCTGCTCCAGCTCTTGCTCAGTGTCTGCTGCCAGAGATTTCACCTGCTCTAATTCTTGATCAGTGTCTTCTGCCCGAGACTTCACCTGCTTCAGCTCTTGTTCAGTGTCTGCTGCATGAGACTTCACCTGCTTCAGCTCTTGCTCTGTGTCTGCTGCATGAGACTTCACCTGCTCCAGCTCTTGCTCAGTGTCTGCAGCCCGATACTTCACCTGCTTCAGCTCTTGCTCAGTGTCTACTGCCCGAGACTTCACCTGCTTCAGCCCTTGCTCAGTGTCTGCTGCTTGAGACTTCACCTGCTCCAGATCTTGCGCAGTGTCTGCTGCCCGAGACTTCACCTGCTCTAGTTCTTGCTCAGTGTCTGCTGCCCGAGACTTCACCAGCTCCAGCTCTTGCTCAATGTCTGCTGCCCGAGACGTCACCAGTTTCAGTTCTTGCTCAGTGTCTGCTGCATGAGACTTCACCAGCTCCAACTCTTGCTCAGTGTCTGCTGCCCGAGACTTCATCAGTTCCAGCTCTTGCTCCGTGTCTGCTGCCTGAGACTTCACCTGCTTCAGCTCTTGCTCAGTGTCTGCAGCCCGATACTTCACCTGCTTCAGCTCTTGCTCAGTGTCTGCTGCCTGAGACTTCACCTGCTCCAGCTCTTGCTCAGTGTCTGCTGCCAGAGATTTCACCTGCTCTAATTCTTGATCAGTGTCTTCTGCCCGAGACTTCACCTGCTTCAGCTCTTGTTCAGTGTCTGCTGCATGAGACTTCACCTGCTTCAGCTCTTGCTCTGTGTCTGCTGCATGAGACTTCACCTGCTCCAGCTCTTGCTCAGTGTCTGCAGCCCGATACTTCACCTGCTTCAGCTCTTGCTCAGTGTCTGCTGCCCGAGACTTCACCTTCTTCAGCTCTTGCTCAGTGTCTGCTGCTTGAGACTTCACCTGCTCCAGATCTTGCGCAGTGTCTGCTGCCCGAGACTTCACCTGCTCTAGTTCTTGCTCAGTGTCTGCTGCCCCAGACTTCACCAGCTCCAGCTCTTGCTCAATGTCTGCTGCCCGAGACGTCACCAGTTTCAGTTCTTGCTCAGTGTCTGCTGCATGAGACTTCACCAGCTCCAACTCTTGCTCAGTGTCTGCTGCCCGAGACTTCATCAGTTCCAGCTCTTGCTCCGTGTCTGCTGCCTGAGACTTCACCTGCTTCAGCTCTTGCTCAGTGTCTGCTGCCAGAGACTTCACCTGCTCCAGCTCTTGCTCAGTGTCTGCTGCCTGAGACTTCACCTGCTTTAGCTCTTGATCAGTGTCTTCTGCCCGAGACTTCACCTGCTCCAGCTCTTGCTCAGTGTCTGCTGCCTGAGACTTCACCTGCTTCAGCTCTTGCTCAGTGTCTGCTGCCCGAGACTTCACTTGCTCCAGTTCTTGTTCAGTCTGGTGTTTCTTCTCTGACAGCTCCATGCGGAGCTGGTTCACTGCTGCAAGATGCTGGTGTTGTGAGACTTGGTAGCCCTGGATCTCTGCGTGGAGCTCCCTCATCACAGTGTCACTGTGGTCCAAAGCGTCACTGTCGACGTCAGAAGAGTGACGGGTCATGTGACTTAGTGACTGTGATCCAAACTCACTGCTGATGTCCATGTGGCTGCAGTCGCTCATGTCCTCTATGTCAAATGTATCACCAGTCCCTCTCTCCATTCTGCTGACACTGTCATCTGTGTCAAATGTGTCACCAGACCCTTTCTCCGTTCCCCTGATACTGTCATCTATGCCACCAGAGTCACCAGTTCCTATCACTGGTCTGTTGACATTGTCATCTGTATCAACAAAATCACCAATTCGTTGTTGCATTCCACTGACAGTCTTATCTTTGTCAACAATGTCACCAGTCCCTTTCTGTATTCTGTTGACACTGTCATCTACGTCAATAATGTCACCAGTCTCTCTGTGCATTTCGTTGGCACAATCATCCATGTCAACAATGTTATCAGTCCCTTTCTCTATTCCACTGATGCTGTCACCTACTTCAATATTGTCACCAGTTCCTCTCTGTGTTCCATTTACACCATGGTGGTCAGTTTCTTTGGATACTTCCTCTACAACTGGCCGGTCAATTTCTCCAGTGGTAATTTGCTGGACATGTTGGTCAATTTGCCTTCTTGACTGGTTTACACCCAATCGGTCAGTTGGTTCTCCTGACCGGTCTACAACCAATTGGTCCATTGGTCCTCCTGACCGGTGTACAACCAATTGGTCAGTCGGTCCTTCTGACTCAGCCTGTTGGTCCACTAGTATTCTTCCTGACCAGTCTACAACCAATTGGTCTATTGGTTCTTGTAACTGGTCTACAACCTGTAGGTCTACTGGTCCTTGGTCCTTGAGTCGCTGCCTCAGTGCCGCAGTCTCACACTCATACATGAACCTGGTCTCAGTGAGTTGAGTCTTCAGCTCCGTCTCCCTCGCATCCAACTCAGCCTCAAAATAACAGTGCAGTCCCTCGACCTCCCGCTGCAGACCTTCTATCTCTTCCTGCAGCCCCTCCACCTCCATCTGCCTCTCCTCCTCACAGCGAGCCCTCAGGGCCTCCAGCTCACCTGAGAGGGCCTGCTCCTGGAGGGTGTGGCTCCTCAGTTGCTCCTGCAGCTCTGAGGTCTGCTCCACCAGCTGGCAATTGAACTGCTCCTCCAGCTGCTCTTGCAGGCCTGCAAGCGAGACAACCATGCAGGGCACGCACGTGCACACACATGCATGCTAGTAAATGGCTTGGCCAGACACCCATCTTCAAGACTGGCAGATGACTGGCCAAGACAGTAATTACAACACATAAGACAGGTGGAATTTAGAGGGGGCCAGTTGGTCAGTAAATCACCTAACAGTTCCAAGTCTAGGGGGCCACATCAATTATTATCATTGGCACGACTGGTAGTGAAACAAGTTGACTGGATCAGTATACATTAAATAAATGTCTCAAATGACACTGGTTTGTCAGTGAAAAAACTAAACTGTCCACTAATGATTGTGATAGATGTTAATGGCTTCTATTCAGGCCATTTGCACACAAATAGGTATAATTTTGACTAATTCAAGACTGGCAAAAACATTTCTGGCTAAGAGCCTGATGTTTGTACTCACTGCATGCATGCGACATGCGAGGTTCACAGCCGGGTCATCTCATGATAAAAATGAACTAATGAACATGTAAATATACATTACTAGCCGAGTTACCCGACATTGCCTGGAGAAAATACGAATACATTTATTTCAGGCAAATCCCACACATACAATTGGTACACATAAATAGGTATAAAAATACATAGCTTTTCAAAAGTAAATAAGTTAGAAATATAAAAATATAATAAGGCAATATGTTAAATAAAGTTAACAAATAAGTTTTAAACAACTATAAGAAATAAATTAAATAAATATGTAAAACATGATATGAAGTCACCGCTTTACAATATTTATATAGTGATTCGGCCCAGCTAGTCCACGTGGGCCCATTAACAATATGAGTACAATTGTACACACATTATAGTCACAGTCGCCTGTGCTGTTTTGAAAATGTGACCCTCCAAGATTCCCACCATCCTGGATGAATTAAAAAAAATCTAAATCTACTAACCTGCCCAATGAGCCTGCTACATCGCACACAAAACTTCAGTCCCATACATGCTGACGGAGATAAGTGCCATTATAAAATTGTGACCCCAAGATCCCCATCCCCAGACGAATTTAGAAAAACCTAACGAACCACCCCGATAGGCCCTCTAGATCACATACAAAACTTCAGCCTCACATATGCAAAACTGTTGGAGATAACAGCAACAAGGATTGAAAATCAGGTTTCCTCAATGGAGAGTCCGATGTACTACTAACTGTGCTATTGCGCCAATGTGGAGCAACACCTGACTGAGTCTCACTGAGTCTACCTGCCTGAGTAATTGAGCCTACCTGACTGAGTCAGTGAGCTACGAAACTTCATTGTGTTTACCTGACTGAGTCAATGAGCCTCCCTGACTGAGTCAGTGAGCCTACCTGACTGAGTCAGTGAGCCTACCTGACTGAGTTATTGAGCCTACCTGACTATGCCTCACTGAGCCTACCTGACTGAGTCAGTGAGCCTACCAGACAGAGTCACTGAGCCTACCTAACTGAGCCTCATCGAGTCTACCTGACTGAGTCTCACCGAGTCTACGTTACTAAGTCTCACTGAACCTAACTGAGTCTTACTGAATCTACCTGACTTAGTCTTGTTGAGCATAACTGAATCTCACTGGGTCTACATTATTAATGTAGCTTTGAGCCTACCTAACTGGGTCTTATTCAGCATAACTGACAGTCTCACTGAGTTAGTCTGACTGAGCCAGTGAGCCTACTTGACTGAGCGAGTGAGCCTATCTGACTGAGTCAGTGGGCCTATCTGACTGAGCCAGTGAGCCTATCTGACTGAGCCAGAGAGCCTACCTGACTGAGCCAGTGAGCAGACCTTACCGACCAAGTCAGTGAGCTTGTGTGACTGAGTCAGCGAGCCTATCTGACTGAGTCAGTGAGCCTATCCGAGTCAGTGAGTCTACCTGACCGAGTCATTGAGCCTACCTGACTGAGTCAGTGAGCCTACCTGACTGAGTCAGTGAGCCTACCTGACTGACTCAGTGAGCCTACCTGACTGAGCCTCCAGCTCCCTCTGTACTTCTTCCAGCTCCTCCTGGTACTGAGAGATGAGCTCCTCTCGCAGCTGCTCCAGAGCAGACTCGTGCTCCTGCTCAAGTCGGAAGCATGCCGCTCTCAGCTGCTCCTCATGCTGCTCTTGCAGCTGTCGCAGCTGTTTCTGAAACAGGACATACAAGATGACACACATGTACATAGGGGGAAATGACACGACACGTCTGGTGACACACAGAGACAGTGACATGACACTTGACATGTTTGATGACATATAGAGACCGTGACATGATACATGACATGTATGATGACACACAGAGACAGGACATGACACATGACATGTCTGATGACATATAGAGATAGTGACATGAAACACAATACATCTGATGACATACATATATACTGACATGACACAACATGTCTGATGACATACAGAGACAGTGATATGACACAAGCCATGTCTGATGACACACAGATACATTCAGTGACAATAAAATAAGGTAACATCTTTTGTGCCTAAATCCTCGGGAGCCAAGCTCAGATGCGCATTAAGACAAAAGGGTTAGTCAATATCAGAATCGATAAGCCATACTAAAGTCGTCAACAGATGGATCGATACGCCAGGAAGATATGATGTTTACACAAGGTTATAAAAGTAAGTTTCTACATGACTGTGCAAAATTGTGTAATATTTTCAACTGATTTAACACTAAGAGAGAGGTTATTCCAAAGAGTTGGTGAAGCAATGGAAAATGCCTTTGTTCCAAAGTTAGTATTGACTGATGACACACAGAGAGATGGTGACATGATACATGACACATGACATGTCAGTGACAATGAAGTGCCTCACCCCTGTGACACTGTCAATTTCCCTCCTGTGGACTGTCTCCAACTCAGGTCTCAGGGCTGTCAACCAAGTTCTCTGCTGCTCGTCCAGTGACATCTGTAGTCGGTCCAACTCCTGCACACACAACAGACTAATGACATGGGATGTACTTAGCATCTGTACAGGTACATTCTCTGTCATGATTCTCTTCATTAAAGCTCAACAAAGTTCAGTCAATTAAAGTACAGACATCAACATTATAAACTGTATGATCTGTTTTTGGGGACATATAAAAATACTGATGTTTGACACAATAAAAACAAACATATCTTCTTCTTATGTTCAGCTCAGAACTATGTATCAGCCACACATATGTGGCTAGAGTATTCAAATTGTCGAGCTTGGGTGGAATGACATAAGTAGCGGATGGTCTAGCACTGGTTTATGTCTTTTGGTTATTTTGTGAAGTTTAGGTAGATTAGAAAACCCTATAGCCGGTGTGCATAGGTTAATTACTTTAGGCAGGCATGGAGAGGAGACGCTTTCTAAATGAGTGCAGTGTTTGTTTGCTACCTGCCTATTGTGTGCATTAAGTTACTGTCTATGATGTGTCCCAATGTCTTGCAGGAGATGCTCATGGGGGATATGGGTCTATAGTATGAAGCAGTTCTTGTTCCCTTCTTGTAGACTGGTTTGTCCCAGGCTTGCTTCCAGTCTGTTGGTACTCTACTTTGGTTGAATGATGCCTGGTAGATGGGTGTTAGCACTGGTGCAAGTTCTGCAGCATAGTCTTGCAGGAACCTGGCTGGGATTCCATCAGGTCCTGTGGCTTTGTGGGGTTTGACTGCTTCCAGTAATTTTCCAATTTCTGCAGGATGAGTAATATGACTGTCCTACCTGTAGGAAGAGTGATGTGACTATCCTACCTGCAGGAAGAGTGATGTGACTGTCCTACCTACAGGAAGAATTATGTGATTGTCCTACCTGTAAAAGAGTGATGTGACTGTCCTACCTGCAGGAAGTGTGATGTGACTATCCTACCTGCAGGAAGAATGATGTGACTGTCCTACCTGCAGGAAGAGTGATGTGACTGTCCTTCCTACAGGAAGAGTGATGTAACTGTCTTATATGCAGGAAGAATTATGTGACTGCCCTACCTATAGGAAAAGTGATGTGACTGTCCTACCTGCAAGAAGAGTGATGTGACTGTCCTAACTGCAGGAAGAATGATGTGACTGTTCTACCTGCATGAAGAGTGATGTGACTATCCTACCTGCAGGAAGAATGATGCGACTGTCCTACCTGCAGGAAGAGTGGTGTGACTGTCCTTCCTACAGGAAGAGTGATATGACTGTCCTACTTACATGAAGAGTGATGTAACTGTCTTATATGCAGGAACAATGATGTGACTGCCCTACCTATAGGAAGAGTGATATGACTGTCCTACCTGCAAGAAGAGTGGTGTGACTGTCCTAACTACAGGAAGAATGATGTGACTGTTCTACCTGCATGAAGAGTGATGTGGCAGTCCTACCAGCAGGAAGAGTATTGTGACTGTCCTACCTGCAAGGGGAGTGGTGTGACTGTCCTACCTACAAAGAGTGATGTGACTGTCCTACCTACAGGAAGAGTGTTGTGACTGTTCTAACTGCAGGAAGAGCGATGTGTTTCTGTCCTGCCTGCAGGAAGAGTGATGAGACTATCCTAACTGCAGGAAGAGTGATGTGATTGTCCTACCTGCATGAAGAGTGATGGGACTGTCCTGCAGAAAAAGTGATAGAACTGTCCTACCTGTAGGAAGAATGATGTGACTCTCCTACCTGCAGGAAAAGTACTGTGTCTTTCCTACCTGCAGGAAGAGTGATTTGTCATCTGTGTGCGTGTCTGTCTCATCTTTCTTGTCTTCTGCATCGCTTGTGTCAGGTACACCTCCAGACGCCTCCAGAAGGGACTGTCGACCAGTCGCACTGCGCTCATATTCCAGTTCCTCCCGCAGACTGGTTACTTGTTCCTCATATTGCACCTTCAACGTCTCTAGCTGTAACATAGATCATGGACCATCAATACAGACCACAGACCATCAATACAGACCACATACCATCAATACAGACCATGGACCATCAACACATACCGTGGACCATCAATACAGACCATAGACCATAAACACAGACCGTGGACTATCAATGCAGACTGTGGTCCATCAACACTGACCGTAGACCATCGACACATACCGTGGACCATCAACACTAACCGTGGACCATCAACACAGACCATGGACCATCAACGTAGACTGTGGCCCACCAACACAGACCACTGACCATCGACACAGATCATGCACCATCAACACAGACCATGGACCATTCTTCATACCACATCATATCTAACTGTAACACAGACCAATATACCCTTTCTCATATTGTGCTTTGATCGTCTCTAGCTGTAATACAAATCATGAACCATCAAAACAGACCATGGATCATTGACAAACACAGACCACGGACCATTCCTAGTACTGGACCTTCTTCTTCTTCTTCCGATTAACTAACCAACTTCAACGTTTTGAAGATCATTGTTGGTATATTTCCAGGGGATGCGCATCGGAATAGGTAGACAAGAGTTAGATAGGAGAATACAGTTTGCAGTTGAAGAAATGGATTTGTGGGGGGGGTTGGACAGGTGAAGGGAAATAATGAAATATGGATAGGGGGAATGGGGTAGGGGGAGAGTGCTGGTTTTGCCAACATGTCTAGCTGTTACATAGCCTATGGATGATTCGTTGTAATTTGGATTCAAGTTAGCTAGCAGGCAGTAAATGTCATCCCTATGAAACCCCATGTGTTTGCATCCATTCCAACTATCAGTATGTTACCCTATATTTGGTAACTACCAGGCAGCTGTAAACAATATAGAAATAATAACTCAATTTGGCCGTTATTGAAACAATATGAAAAGACCATTTGGCTATTTGATAAGTTCATGGCTTCAGAAATACTCGATGAAACAATGTAGGAGTGGCAAGCCAATTACTCTCTTGTGTTGTGCCGGGGTAGCAGCTTATGGCATCTACACGGTCATGACATAAAGGGCATAACTATAGACCAGTGAAAGCAGACCAATTACAAACGCGTATTTAGAGTAGGCGCCATAATGTGGTTTGAATTAATATGTCCTCTTCCCACCATATCATGGGTTAAGCCAAGTTGATCTTACATTCAAAAAGTAGCGTTTGTTTGCTTCTAATCTACGCCAATTACAACGTTTTAACACCATCTTTTTATTATGTCAATTATATACTTGAATGTAATGATGACAACGTTCATGATTATCTGCAGGTCTATCAGTCTCTTAAAAGGAGGCAGTCTGTTCCTAGTTATTCATTTATTAATTAATATAATGTTCATACGACTACACTAACTATGTTGAAGGTATACTGCCCGCCAAGTAAGTTTAGTAATCCGTAACGTTTGCAATTTGGAAGGTATGACCCCGGAGCATTTTCAAATAGTAAACAAAATATTCAGTTTCAAAACAAATTTTCTTGGCAATACGGCCGAGTCGTGTTGAGTTAACTGCAATACTCTTTCATGTTCAATGATGCCCCATTTTCCCACGTTCAACACAGCAGATTTCCTGTTACAAATTATTACGTCTGGTCTGCTAATTGCGGGTACCTAAAGGAACTGACCGGCTCCCTTTAAAAGGTTTCTAGCTGCAAAACTTTAATCTTTAAATGTAATATATATACTCAACATTGACCATCATTCCTCATATGATGCCTTCAAGGAATCAAGCTAAAAACAGACCATGGACCACCTCTCATATTTCAACTTCAGCATTTCTATCTATAACACAGACCATGTTCTCATGACACCCTTGCAGTGATCGATTATCAACAGTACATGATTTTTAACCGACAGTGGCTCCATCTGGAAAGTAGCTAATCATTCTACAGTTTGTTTCCCTATTTCTCTGATAGTTGGCAAAGCAAATATATATCTTCTTAAAGGAACAATGTACAGATTGCGTTATTCTACGGCAGAAGTATTTTGTCGGTCGACACTTGGCGTCTGCAGCTATTTATAGAACAGTGTGGTGTGGGCGATATGTTTGCCGTCGTTAGTTTTCGGGGACACAAGACAATCGTATGCTGAATCTAGTGATTGTGTTGTTGATAAGGATTTATTTATTTAACGTTGTTAGTTTGCAACAATATATGTCATAAATAAATCCTTATCAACAACACAATCACTAGATTCAGCATACGATTGTCTTGTGTCCCCGAAAACTAATGACGGCAAACATATCGCCTACACGAGACTGTTCTATAAATAAGTGTTGGCCGACAAAATACCATGGAATAGCACAATCTATACAGGGCCCCTTTAAGTAAATCACTCAAAATAACTACTTATACATTGCCAACTGGTAGATCAGAGATCATAGATCCAAGGACACTAATGGACACAGAAAGAGGCGACTGGATCTCGGCAGCTGGGAGAAGATACACTTACAATGCCTCCAAGTTAGCGTACTAATGAATAGATACTGTATGTTTAATGTGAGTTGACTTGCCTTCTGCTGTGGTAGTTCTATGAGGATGCCATCAGGCAGCCAGGTGAGGACAAGACCCTCATATCTTTCACCCGTCACCAGCTGCATCGAACCTATTTGGAACATTCTGGAATAATTCAGTACTCCTTGGTACAAAATACACTGCTTTGATGTCTCACACCAACGTCATGAAAGACCGCCAAAGTAGAAACAATTACATAGTTTCATTGTTTCACATCAGTGTCAAGACTGAACTCCAGACATAGAAGAAATTATATAGCTTCACTGTTTCACATCAGTGGCAAGACAGAACTTCAGAAGTGTAGAAACAATTGTGCAGCTTCACTATCCCGCATCATTTTAATGACAGAAATCCAGGGTAAAAAATTACACAGTTTCATATCAATGTCAAGGCAGAACTCCAGACGTGTAAAAGCAATTGTGCAGCTTCACTGTCTAATATCAGTAGCAAGACATAACTCCAGAAGTGTAGAAGGAAATATGCAGCTTCACTGCCTCACATCAGTGGCAAGACAGACCTCCAGAAGCATAGAAAGAATGATTTAGCTTCATTGTCTCACATCATTGTCAAGAGAGAAATCCATAGTAGAAATAATTATGCAGTTTCACTCTCTCACATCAGCATCAAGACATAGCTCCAGTTTAGAAGCAAGTGTACAGCTACACTGCCTTGCAATGCACATATGTAGCTCCTTTAGTGATAGCTTGCAGTCCTTCTAGTAATAGGCTCCAGGGAATTTGTAGAACCACATATTCAGTGACAGCATGAATTATCATTATCGCACATTTCTTAAGAATGTTAAATTTCCGTATAGCTTTCCATAAGTACAGTTGTAACAGCTAATGTTACAGTCACAGGCCATTAGTTCAGTCACTGTACGGGTATCACCCTGTGTCACTCCAGAACAGTGTCACTAAGTGTGTCACTCCATGTCAGAACAGTGTCATTTAGTGTGTGTCACTCCACGACAGGACAGTGTCACCAGTTTTTTTACTCCATGCCACGTCTGTGTCACCTATGTCCATGTTGGGAGAGTGTCACTCCTTGTGTCAGAGACCAATGATAGTTCAGTACAGTGACAGTCATTGTGTTACATACCAACGATGCACAAATACAGTGATGGTCCTTGTGTCAGAAATCACTGATATCACAGTACAGTGATGGTCCTTGTGTTACAGACCATTGGTATTCCAACAGAGTAATGGTCCTCATGTTACAGCCTCACGATATTCCAATGTAGTGATGGTCATTGTGTTAGAAACCAATGACAACCCAATACAGCGAAGGTCCCCGTGTTACATATCAATGATAATCCAACGCAGTGACAGCGCTTGTGTTACAGACCATTGGTATTCCAACACAGTGATGGTCCTTGTGTTAGAGACCATTGGGACTCCAATATAGCGATGGTCCTGATGTTAGAGACCATTGACACTGTGATACAATAAAAGTTCTTGCATTAGAGACCCGCGGTACATCCTTACAACATGGGCCCGTACGTCCGACACTATTGTGACTGTAGCCAGGGGAAAGAGCCTCGACAGACACATGAAGCGATAGAAACACATGAGGTGACAGAGACATGCAATTGTGGCAGTGTCTATGGTCGTCACTTCTCTCTCTCTCTGTCACGTGCGTCCTCTCCATCTGTCACCCGCTACGACACACACAGACACACCCCAACTGTGGCTGTTAATCAAACATAACCAATCAATGACGGCACAATTAGTGAATTAATAATAAATGCATCTGGGGGCGCTCAAGTGGTGTGAGAATCTGATCGATAGAGACAAAGCTGTAAACTACATCTAGGTACAACAGATCTGACAACTGTTATGGCTGCTGACTACCTCCTCCACACAACTCCAGCCATTACAGGGTTGTGTCGCGTGGCAAGTGGAGGGCAGCCATGGAGGCAGAGTGGCACCCACAACCCATAATTAAGTGCCGCGACCACTCCAGTGTAGAACTACTGCCAAGTCATTGTTGTCTTCAACAAAGACAACAAGATCTATGGGGTGAAACAATTCAGCAGACTTGATGCACTGCAACAGTCGATGAGACGATGCAGAACTATCAATAGCAAATTTTTGTGATTACCATTGGTATTATTCTGAAGTATCAATAGCACCAGTAGTTGGCAAAACAAATCAACATGGCTACCGGTACTTGTGCCACTGAAATACCATTAGTAAACATGCTTTTCAATTGATTTGTTATCTACCTCAGAGCAGCATTATCAATGGATTACTATTGAATCAAGTGCATCCATGGCCATGTGGTGGTGCTAGCCATCTGTTATGGTTTGGGATGGATTTCCTAGTTATTCAATATCCCATGGTTTTTTGAAACTATCACAACATTATTGTAATACTAATACAGCTAATTATTTGCAATGCTATCACAACAGCAAAGCTATCAGTAAAACTATCTCAGATTGTTAATCTTACAGATAGTTTTTAACATAGCCCACTTCAGCACAGATCAACTCCTGCCGAGTTTGAAAAATACAAGAAAAAAAAATAACGCAACATGGATCCTTGGACTGTTATTTAGTGCCAATCCCACTTGTGGACAATTATTGAAAGAGCCACCCTCTAAAAAATATTTATTAATAATAAGACCTTGATCATCATCCAGTAAAGTGTCATGACATTCGACCATATATGGTTAAATGTTTGCATTTCAGGCAACATTTCTTTAACCAATCGGGATCCTAACAATTTATATTTAATGACTTCCAAATGTCCTCATGTGACAGTCATGTCTAATGTTGTTAAACCACATTCTTGTAGGTGTTTATCATAACTAAGATATGACATAGCACAGGCAACAATTGCCTGCCTAGTAAATAAATCCACAACAGGACCTGTCCAATGGACAAAGCCTTGCTAACTCATCAGAATTGCAAATTACCGCTATAAATAATCAATCTCTAGCGCAGTACTATTCTGACCAGTCATGGTTCAGTGGCCACAGTTAGGGTTCAGTGATCACGTATTGTTAGCTATTGGAAAACGAGTCACGTCAGCTCATTGATGAATAAATGATCAGCAAAGATTTGATGGGACTGATACGGCTCTAATAAATACACTTGCATATGGCATTGACACAGCTTCTCAGCAATAGGAGCATCATATTACCTAAACATCAATTACCTACTCACTGGGCTATAGTACTGACACATCTAGTCACAAATTGTTAACGTGAAAGCAGTATTGTAGGCAAGAACTATCATAGATGCATAGTATCTACAAAAGTGATCCTGTGTTTATGATACAAGAATACTTGCTGTACTACGGATTCGTATGACATGTATCATAGCTGATGGTTGCTAAGCAACACAGTCACAATGGGTCCTTGAGTAATAGGCTAGTGACAGTCAATAGAGTAGAATTAGAGCATGTAATATTTAGTGCTTCCATATGGTGGGACATTGAGGACTGTTCCTCCATAGTCTCCATCTGGCTGACTTTACATTAGTTTCAGCAACAGGGAGAGAAATGTCACTCTTGTGATGTGTCTACAGTTGTCCCCTTCTCGAACAAAACCCCACACTAATGACCACCCTCCAACAACGACCAGATTTCCAATGCATTAACTGTTTTGTTATTAAAATAACCCAACTAGAGGGGCCACCTGTCCAGTGTGACCAGTGGCCTGCTTTTCAGGCCATTCTACACCTCTCCAATATCAACTTGCTGTCTAGGCAACATGATTTCCCATATGTGCAACATAACCGCCGAGGCTGTAGTAAGTATTGTGCACAATATATATAACGAGACTGTAATAACCGCAGTGTGCAACATAACCGCTGAGACTGTGTAGTTAGCATTGTGCACAATATATATATAATGAGACTGTAATAACCGCAGTGTGCAACATAACCGCCGAGACTGTGTAGTAAGTATTGTACACAATATATATACAACGAGACTGTAATAACCGCAGTGTGCAACATAACCGCTGAGACTGTGTAGTAAGTATTGTGCACAATACATATATAATGTATATAATGAGACTGTAATAACCGCAGTGTGCAACATAACCGCTGAGACTGTGTAGTAAGTATTGTGCACAATATATATATATATAATGAGACTGTAATAACCGCAGTGTGCAACATAACCGCTGAGACAGTGTAGTAAGTATTGTCCACAATATATATATAATGAGACTGTAATAACCGCAGTGTGCAACATAACCGCTGAGACTGTGTAGTAAGTATTGTGCACAATATATATATAAAGAGACTGTAATAACCGCAGTGTGCAACATAACCGCTGAGACTGTGTAGTAAGTATTGTGCACAATATATATATGACGAGACTGTAATAACCGCAGTGTGCAACACAACCGCTGAGACTGTGTAGTAAGTATTGTGCACAATATATATATAACGAGACTGTAATAACAGGAGTGTGCAACATAACCGCTGAGACTGTGTAGTAAGTATTGTGCACACTATATATATATAACGAGACTGTAATAACAGGAGTGTGCAACATAACCACTGAAACTGTGTAGTAAGTATTGTGCACAATATATATATAATGAGACTGTAATAACCGCAGTGTGCAACACAACCGCTGAGACTGTGTAGTAAGTATTGTGCACAATATATATATAACGAGACTGTAATAACAGGAGTGTGCAACATAACCACTGAAACTGTGTAGTAAGTATTGTGCACAATATATATATGACGAGACTGTAATAACCGCAGTGTGCAACATAACCACTGAAACTGTGTAGTAAGTATTGTGCACAATATATATATGACGAGACTGTAATAACCGCAGTGTGCAACATAACCGCTGAGACTGTGTAGTAAGTATTGTGCACAATATATATATAACGAGACTGTATTGTGCTGTGACTGTGTAGTAAGTAGTGTGCACAATATATATAACGAGACTGTAATAACCGCAGTGTGCAACATAACCGCTGAGACTGTGTAGTAAGTATTGTGCACAATATATATATAACGAGACTGTAATAACCGCAGTGTGCAACATAACCACTGAAACTGTGTAGTAAGTATTGTGCACAATATATATATGACGAGACTGTAATAACCGCAGTGTGCAACATAACCGCTGAGACTGTGTAGTAAGTATTGTGCACAATATATATATAACGAGACTGTAATAACCGCAGTGTGCAACATAACCGCTGTGACTGTGTAGTAAGTAGTGTGCACAATATATATATAACGAGACTGTAATAACCGCAGTGTGCAACATAACCGCTGAGACTGTGTAGTAAGTATTGTGCACAATATATATATAACGAGACTGTAATAACCGCAGTGTGCAACATAACCGCTGAGACTGTGTAGTAAGTATTGTGCACAATATATATATAACGAGACTGTAATAACCGCAGTGTGCAACATAACCGCTGTGACTGTGTAGTAAGTAGTGTGCACAATATATATATAACGAGACTGTAATAACATGATTAATGCAACATAACGCTGAGACTGTGTAGTAAGTATTGTGCACAATATATATATAACGAGACTGTAATAACAGGAGTGTGCAACATAACCACTGAAACTGTGTAGTAAGTATTGTGCACAATATATATATGACGAGACTGTAATAACCGCAGTGTGCAACACAACCACTGAGACTGTGTAGTAAGTATTGTGCACAATATATATATAATGAGACTGTAATAACAGGAGTGTGCAACATAACCGCCGAGACTGTGTAGTAAGTATTGTGCACAATATATATATGACGAGACTGTAATAACAGGAGTGTGCAACATAACCGCTGTGACTGTGTAGTAAGTAGTGTGCACAATATATATATGACGAGACTGTAATAACAGGAGTGTGCAACATAACCGCTGTGACTGTGTAGTAAGTATTGTGCACAATATATATATAATGAGACTGTAATAACCGCAGTGTGCAACATAACCGCTGTGACTGTGTAGTAAGTAGTGTGCACAATATATATATGACGAGACTGTAATAACAGGAGTGTGCAACATAACCGCTGTGACTGTGTAGTAAGTAGTGTGCACAATATATATATAACGAGACTGTAATAACCGCAGTGTGCAACATAACCGCTGAGACTGTGTAGTAAGTATTGTGCACAATATATATATAACGAGACTGTAATAACAGGAGTGTGCAACATAACCACTGAAACTGTGTAGTAAGTATTGTGCACACTATATATATATAACGAGACTGTAATAACAGGAGTGTGCAACATAACCACTGAAACTGTGTAGTAAGTATTGTGCACACTATATATATATAATGAGACTGTAATAACAGGAGTGTGCAACATAACCACTGAAACTGTGTAGTAAGTATTGTGCACAATATATATATGACGAGACTGTAATAACCGCAGTGTGCAACACAACCACTGAGACTGTGTAGTAAGTATTGTGCACAATATATATATAATGAGACTGTAATAACAGGGTGCAACATAATGACTGTAGTAGCACAATATATATATAGACTGTAATAACAGGAGTGTGCAACATAACCGCTGTGACTGTGTAGTAAGTAGTGTGCACAATATATATATGACGAGACTGTAATAACAGGAGTGTGCAACATAACCGCTGTGACTGTGTAGTAAGTATTGTGCACAATATATATATAACGAGACTGTAATAACAGGAGTGTGCAACATAACCGCTGAGACTGTGTAGTAAGTAGTGTGCACAATATATATATGACGAGACTGTAATAACAGGAGTGTGCAACATAACCGCTGTGACTGTGTAGTAAGTAGTGTGCACAATATATATATAACGAGACTGTAATAACAGGAGTGTGCAACACAACCACTGAGACTGTGTAGTAAGTATTGTGCACAATATATATATAATGAGACTGTAATAACCGCAGTGTGCAACATAACCGCTGAGACTGTGTAGTAAGTAGTGTGCACAATATATATATGACGAGACTGTAATAACCGCAGTGTGCAACACAACCACTGAGACTGTGTAGTAAGTATTGTGCACAATATATATATAATGAGACTGTAATAACCGCAGTGTGCAACATAACCGCTGAGACTGTGTAGTAAGTAGTGTGCACAATATATATATGACGAGACTGTAATAACAGGAGTGTGCAACATAACCGCTGTGACTGTGTAGTAAGTACCGAGTGCTTGCCTTGGTTCTGATGCCCGTCAGATGGTGCAGTAGGTCATTGCTGCCCAACATGGTAATGCCAGCAACTGTTGGTGCGCACCATTCGACACGCACTAGATGGTGCATGCACTAGCTGCAAGCCACTCGACACACGCCTGATTCAAGGCACTAGACATGCTATAAGCTGTGGCAGAGTACAGTTGCGTTGAGACACTGCCAGCACGGGATCAATACAGCTAACATCATCATCTGCAGTCTCACACACGCGACCACTAGAGCGCTGGTCACTGGCAGTCTCTGAACCCAGGAAAATTTCAATGACGGGCCTAACCCAGGGAAAGGTTACCGGAAGGCCAAACCCTGGGAAAGGTCACTAGTTGGCCAAACCCTGGGAAACATCACTGATGGGCCAAAACCAAGGAAAAGGTCACTAGCAGGCCAACCCCAGGGAAAGGTCACTGATGGTCCAAACCTAGGGATAGGTCACTGGAGGGGCAAACCCAGGGAAAGGTTACTGATGGGCCAAACTCAGGGAAAGGTCACTGGAGGGCCAAACCCACGGAAAGGTTACTGGAGAGCCAAACCCAGGGAAAGGTTACTGGTGGGCCAAATCCACAGAAAGGTTACTGGTGGGCCAAACCCAGGGAAAGGTTACTGGAGGGCCAAACCCAGGGAAAGGTTACTGGTTACTGGTGACTTCGCCAGGAAGATAGTCTGGTTCAGAATCGCGTTTTGACTGCTCACTGCCAGTTAGCAAGTCTATCCCCCAGAATGTTTATATATTATGTATGTTTTCAATAATGAAATGAAATTATGAAATAGTGCCCAAAAAAGTATTATATAAAATAAAATGAATCGTAAACTAAATAAACACAAACAAGTTTCGAGTAATCTACGGGATTCAAACCGAGGACCCTAAAAATAGTTGCTCAACACGCTACCGACTTAGCCACCACGATTAGCACGTTTTGGTTGTACTTTGGCGACTACATATATTAGTTAGCAGTCTGACCTTTGCGTGCGACATCGACTGCACTTTGTTTAGTTATTTTTGTCCTTGTTTGGTGTTTATATCATACGTATTCAAACTTAGTCTCTTGTTTCTGCTCGACCATAAGCAAGACAACGTCAATATGAAATTGTTGACAGCCATGAAAGCTGCCACCTAGTGAATATGCATGTGATTAAAAGGCACTAAACTACAAAAATAAGTTTAATGTCGGTTTATATTGTGTGTGACATGTTTCAATATAAGTTTAATGTTGAATAGTTGTTATAGTATAGTATTATCTGATAAAAGTGTATCTTTATTTAATTTGTTATTTCATAGTTGGCCTGAGAGCCAATCATCGTCTCTACCCGAATCTGGGTTAAAGCCCCCATCGGTAACATTGGCAGGGCCGTAATATTCCAAGCAGTGAGGAGCGGAAAAATGCTACCACCTCACAGCGCCTGGGTAACCGAGGCCAAGATTTAGCAGGTTTGTACTTGACTGGATGTTTCTATTTGTACTAGCTTGGATGGGTTCGTATTAGTACTACCGATAGATGGGATGGCTTTGTATTTGAACTAGATTAGATGTGCTTGTACCTGCATGTGACTGGATGGGTTTGTAACTGGATTGGATGTATTTTACATGATTATTACTCAGTTGGATGTGTTTGTTGTTGTACATCATGAGTTTGTATCGGATGTGTTTATATTTGCACTGGATATAGTGGATAAGTTTGCATTTGTACTAGATGTGTGTGTATTCATGCTGGAATGGATGTATTTATAATGGATTGAATAGAATTTATTTGTTTCTACTGGATTAGTGTTTATTGCATTTCTATTGGATGTGTTTGTATTTGTATCAGATTGTGTTTGGGTGGTTGTATTTGTACTGAATTGAATGTGTTTGTGTGGAATGTCTTCATTTTCACTGAATTGGATGTCCTTGCATTTGCATTACGGTAGATATAAATTTGTATTTGTACTGTACTGGTTGCGTTTGTATTCGTACTGGATTTTGTATCAGTCGTAGATTATTAGTCTTTGTACTTTTGTTTACATTTGTACTGTGAGTGTGAGGTGCATTGTTAGACTCCCAATCAAGATCCTCTTGGTACAGTTTTGAAGCTTGAATAATTTAATTCACTCCACATGCTTCAGTTCACTCAGCTGCATGATGAGTATGTGCCTGTAGACAGTGGTGAATATGTGTGAATGAAGTCTTCACACAGTAATTACAGTGTGGCTGAATGCTTCCTTGCAGAGAAGCAAGGGTGTAAAGTGAAAAGCGCATTCAGCAGTTCTAAGAGCTGGATACCATGCTATAAATAACTTACCTTTTGAAAGAATGTTTGTGTTGGATATGTGAGTAGCTGTAAGACAAATTTCACAGACCACACAAAAAAGACCGAATATCACTAAAGTGGACAATTATTATAAGGAACATGTTGAGACTTGGTAAAACTGTTCCTTATATATAATGTTCCAGATATCCACAAGTAACTAAAATGGTACAGGACCAGGTTTACAAAGCTGTTCCTTATAAGTGGGTGTTCCTTACACCAGGAGTCCATATAATGAGTGTGCCTTGATAGAACATTTTTAGACAGATGAATTATAAATGCTGAACACACGTGCACATGCAATATAGTTACAGAGTACTCCACTTTTTGGTTTTGTTCATAATGTTCACAATCAGCATCATTGTTTCACCAGCCACAACTAACAAAACTTACATTTGTTATCGCTGTCAATTCATTTAACACTTCAATTTCTTTTTATAATTACTTTTACCATTGTGAAAAATGATAAATGACATAGAAATTGAAACCATGCGCATTAAATGTTTTACGCTGTATCCATAATTATTATCAATACACTGTATGCACTAACCCGCGGAATTAATTTTAAACCAAACATATCTAAACTGTCTCAGGTCTCTTAGAAGTGTGAATGGTATCACAAATGGGTTTATGTTATGGAGTACGGCAAAATATTGACTGACGACAAATAAAGACCTCACTGACAATGTCATTTTGTGGGACTGTAAATTTGGTTAATGCACCTGTGTTATGCTTGCAAAATGCAGCGATCTTGTAGGATTTGTACTGAAACATTTTGCCAGCTGTCATGACCAGCCGGGCAACCAGATTTGGAACAGTGAATCTAGAAGCCTTGCCAAGTATGATCTTAGGGGTTAATTGCAAGGCAGTTTCAGACCTTTTTATTGTATTGACACTCGGGCTTTAAACTTGTGTTTACAACAACACATAATCACACGGGCTTTAAATGTGTGTTTACGACAACACGTAGTCACGCACGCATGCCACATATGAATGCATGCACACATACACGCTCAATTACACGCAAGTATACATTGTTGTATTGGCATACAACTGCACTGCACACACGTAAACACACGATTAAGTTGTACATCAACAAATAATCACTCACAAGACACGCAGACACGGTGACAACACACCCGTACGTCAACAAAGTGATTGACACAGATGAAAGTTGACAAACATGTGACACTAGTACCTTGTCCATGGTGACGGTGACATGTGGCGTGACAGAGAGAGTATAGCATGTGGTGACTGGAGATGTGGGCCTGTGACTGAGAGGCCAGTGTGTGTTTGTGTGTGACCAGGAATCTGTCTAAGCCTGTCCACCCATGACTACAGCTCAACACTAGCCACACAGGGAGTCCACCATAGTAGGACTGGGGGGACTGTAGCACCATAGAGACCACTCGTGGCTATACTAATGAGACTGTAGCACTATAGAGACCAACAGTGTCTACACTAGTGTGACAGGGGGGGGGATTGTAGCACCATAGAGACCACTGATAGCTCTACCAGTGAGACTGTAGCACCATAGAGAATACCAATATCTACACTAGTGAGACTGGAGGGACAGTAGGTGCTAAGCACCATAGAGACTACTGATGTATCTGTATCTGTATTTTGACTGGCAAAATGTCCTATGGACACATCACGCCAGTGCGCATGGTGGCTCTTATGGATTAATTTTTTACATGTTGGGCTAGGCTAATCTGGAATGAATTCAGTGACGTACTTGATACAATGCTTGGAGGTAGAGAATTCCGCTCTTTTATTGTGACTGGGAAAAAGCTGTTTCCAAATATGTTTGTCGAGTGCCTGATTTGTACTAACTGTTTATTATGTTTACGTGAGCATCTGGTGTTGCGTTTGGTGTATTGATCTAGTGGGATATCTATGAGGTTATGTTCCATTTTATATAATATGCTAAGTCTTTGGGTTTTTCTTCGTGATTGGAGGGTGTCCCACTGGAGATCTTTAAGGAGTTGTGTTACCGTTTCAGGCTCTCTAGAATAGTTGTTCTTACAAAATCTGGCGGCTTGTCTCTGGGTTCTTTCTATGAGTTTGATATTTCTTAGGCAATGTGGATCCCATGATGCTGACGCATATTCAAGTATGGGGCGGACAGGGGTTGTGTAGGCTATGGACTTGATTTGGGTTGGGCATTTATTTAAATTTCTTCTAATCATTCCCAATGTCTGTTGTGCTTTTTTTGTGACCGAGTTGCTTTGTATTGTCCAATTTAATGTATTTGATATATGTATGCCAAGATAACAGTGTGATTCAACAGATTTAAGTTGTTGTCCGCAGAATGTGTAGAGATTTGGTGTCGGTTTTCTTGAGGCTATTGTCATTGTATAGCATTTAGTGGGGTTGAATTTCATAAGCCACGTGTGTTGCCATTTCTCAAGTTTGAGCAGATCGTTTTGGAGGACAGATGTGTCTTGGTCAGTTTTAATCGGTGAATATAACAGGCAGTCGTCTGCAAAAAGGCGAACAGTTGAGGAAAGATTGTCTGGCAGGTCATTTATGTAAAGTAGGAAAAGTAGGGGCCCCAGTACTGTGCCCTGTGGTACCCCAGAAATGACTTGAGTTGATGTTGACTTAGATCCATTTATAACGACCTGTTGAGTTCTTCCTGTAAGGAAGCTATTTATCCATGATGATATTGGGCCTGTGATGCCATAGTGTTTGAGTTTGTGGATTAATCTTTTATGTGGAACTTTATCGAATGCTTTGGTGAAGTCAAGGATGGCCATGTCTACAGATTTCTTCTCATCAAGTGATTTGCTTATGTCATGGATTGTTTGAATTAATTGTGTTTCAGTTGATCTTTTGGCACGGAAGCCATGTTGGTGGTCAGTTAGAATGTGGTGCTGTTCAAGATGTTTCATAATGTGACTATGTATGATGTGTTCAAGAAGTTTAGAAACCACAGGTGTTAAGGATATTGGTCTGTAGTTAGATGTTTCTGCTCTACTTCCTTTCTTAAAAATTGCTGTTACATTGGCTTCTTTCCAGGTATTGGGGACTTGTCCAGAGTCAACAGATGATTGGAAAATGTCATGTATTACTGGTGCTAGATGAGAGGCATATCTGTTTAAGAACCATGGTGGAATGCCATCTGGTCCTTGCGATTTAGAAATGTTAATTTTGGAAAGCTGATCAAGTACTCCTTTAAGTGTAATTGTTAGTTTGGGGATTTCTCCATGTGGACTTCTGGCCATATCTGGTAGGGTGGAATTTCCTTCGTGTGTGAAGACACTTTGGAACTGATTGTTTAAGGCTTCTGCTTTATGTTTGTCGTCGCTAATGATGTTACCAGCAATGTTAAGGTCCCCAATACCCTGGTTATCCTGTCTAAGTTTAGAAATGAAGCTCCAAAATGATTTAGGTTTCTCTGTTATTGTTGTTGTCAGGAATTGACTTATGTAGGATAGTCTAGCAGAACGAAGGTGTTTATGCATGTTTCTCCTGATGTCACAGAATTCTTTCCAGTCTTCTGGATTTCTAGTTCTTTTTGCTTTGTTATATAGCTGTTTCTTTATTTTGCACATTTTCTTTAAATCTTTATTGAACCAGGGAAGATTGTGTCTTGAAGTAGTAAGTCGGTGCGGTACATATTGGTTCATAATGTTGATGATTTTCGTGGAAACAAGATTCCGCTTGTCATTGACAGTCATGTTTTGGTTTTGAGAGAAGTATTCATGTGTAAAGTTTTCAAGAGATTTCTGGATGTTAATATTGTCGGCTTTATTTCTAATGAAGACTTTGCGTTTTGGACGATGTTTGCGTTTGGGCGAAATGTTTACATCAATAATGACTGTGCTATGGTCTGCTATTCCGTCTACTAC
>CM034531.1:64671638-64721085 GCA_020002185.1 Paraescarpia echinospica | reverse complement strand
GACTGTAATAACAGGAGTGTGCAACATAACCGCTGTGACTGTGTAGTAAGTAGTGTGCACAATATATATATGACGAGACTGTAATAACAGGAGTGTGCAACATAACCGCTGTGACTGTGTAGTAAGTATTGTGCACAATATATATATAACGAGACTGTAATAACAGGAGTGTGCAACATAACCGCTGAGACTGTGTAGTAAGTAGTGTGCACAATATATATATGACGAGACTGTAATAACAGGAGTGTGCAACATAACCGCTGTGACTGTGTAGTAAGTAGTGTGCACAATATATATATAACGAGACTGTAATAACAGGAGTGTGCAACACAACCACTGAGACTGTGTAGTAAGTATTGTGCACAATATATATATAATGAGACTGTAATAACCGCAGTGTGCAACATAACCGCTGAGACTGTGTAGTAAGTAGTGTGCACAATATATATATGACGAGACTGTAATAACCGCAGTGTGCAACACAACCACTGAGACTGTGTAGTAAGTATTGTGCACAATATATATATAATGAGACTGTAATAACCGCAGTGTGCAACATAACCGCTGAGACTGTGTAGTAAGTAGTGTGCACAATATATATATGACGAGACTGTAATAACAGGAGTGTGCAACATAACCGCTGTGACTGTGTAGTAAGTACCGAGTGCTTGCCTTGGTTCTGATGCCCGTCAGATGGTGCAGTAGGTCATTGCTGCCCAACATGGTAATGCCAGCAACTGTTGGTGCGCACCATTCGACACGCACTAGATGGTGCATGCACTAGCTGCAAGCCACTCGACACACGCCTGATTCAAGGCACTAGACATGCTATAAGCTGTGGCAGAGTACAGTTGCGTTGAGACACTGCCAGCACGGGATCAATACAGCTAACATCATCATCTGCAGTCTCACACACGCGACCACTAGAGCGCTGGTCACTGGCAGTCTCTGAACCCAGGAAAATTTCAATGACGGGCCTAACCCAGGGAAAGGTTACCGGAAGGCCAAACCCTGGGAAAGGTCACTAGTTGGCCAAACCCTGGGAAACATCACTGATGGGCCAAAACCAAGGAAAAGGTCACTAGCAGGCCAACCCCAGGGAAAGGTCACTGATGGTCCAAACCTAGGGATAGGTCACTGGAGGGGCAAACCCAGGGAAAGGTTACTGATGGGCCAAACTCAGGGAAAGGTCACTGGAGGGCCAAACCCACGGAAAGGTTACTGGAGAGCCAAACCCAGGGAAAGGTTACTGGTGGGCCAAATCCACAGAAAGGTTACTGGTGGGCCAAACCCAGGGAAAGGTTACTGGAGGGCCAAACCCAGGGAAAGGTTACTGGTTACTGGTGACTTCGCCAGGAAGATAGTCTGGTTCAGAATCGCGTTTTGACTGCTCACTGCCAGTTAGCAAGTCTATCCCCCAGAATGTTTATATATTATGTATGTTTTCAATAATGAAATGAAATTATGAAATAGTGCCCAAAAAAGTATTATATAAAATAAAATGAATCGTAAACTAAATAAACACAAACAAGTTTCGAGTAATCTACGGGATTCAAACCGAGGACCCTAAAAATAGTTGCTCAACACGCTACCGACTTAGCCACCACGATTAGCACGTTTTGGTTGTACTTTGGCGACTACATATATTAGTTAGCAGTCTGACCTTTGCGTGCGACATCGACTGCACTTTGTTTAGTTATTTTTGTCCTTGTTTGGTGTTTATATCATACGTATTCAAACTTAGTCTCTTGTTTCTGCTCGACCATAAGCAAGACAACGTCAATATGAAATTGTTGACAGCCATGAAAGCTGCCACCTAGTGAATATGCATGTGATTAAAAGGCACTAAACTACAAAAATAAGTTTAATGTCGGTTTATATTGTGTGTGACATGTTTCAATATAAGTTTAATGTTGAATAGTTGTTATAGTATAGTATTATCTGATAAAAGTGTATCTTTATTTAATTTGTTATTTCATAGTTGGCCTGAGAGCCAATCATCGTCTCTACCCGAATCTGGGTTAAAGCCCCCATCGGTAACATTGGCAGGGCCGTAATATTCCAAGCAGTGAGGAGCGGAAAAATGCTGCCACCTCACAGCGCCTGGGTAACCGAGGCTAAGATTTAGCAGGTTTGTACTTGACTGGATGTTTCTATTTGTACTAGCTTGGATGGGTTCGTATTAGTACTACCGATAGATGGGATGGCTTTGTATTTGAACTAGATTAGATGTGCTTGTACCTGCATGTGACTGGATGGGTTTGTAACTGGATTGGATGTATTTTACATGATTATTACTCAGTTGGATGTGTTTGTTGTTGTACATAATGAGTTTGTATCGGATGTGTTTATATTTGCACTGGATATAGTGGATAAGTTTGCATTTGTACTAGATGTGTGTGTATTCATGCTGGAATGGATGTATTTATAATGGATTGAATAGAATTTATTTGTTTCTACTGGATTAGTGTTTATTGCATTTCTATTGGATGTGTTTGTATTTGTATCAGATTGTGTTTGGGTGGTTGTATTTGTACTGAATTGAATGTGTTTGTGTGGAATGTCTTCATTTTCACTGAATTGGATGTCCTTGCATTTGCATTACGGTAGATATAAATTTGTATTTGTACTGTACTGGTTGCGTTTGTATTCGTACTGGATTTTGTATCAGTCGTAGATTATTAGTCTTTGTACTTTTGTTTACATTTGTACTGTGAGTGTGAGGTGCATTGTTAGACTCCCAATCAAGATCCTCTTGGTACAGTTTTGAAGCTTGAATAATTTAATTCACTCCACATGCTTCAGTTCACTCAGCTGCATGATGAGTATGTGCCTGTAGACAGTGGTGAATATGTGTGAATGAAGTCTTCACACAGTAATTACAGTGTGGCTGAATGCTTCCTTGCAGAGAAGCAAGGGTGTAAAGTGAAAAGCGCATTCAGCAGTTCTAAGAGCTGGATACCATGCTATAAATAACTTACCTTTTGAAAGAATGTTTGTGTTGGATATGTGAGTAGCTGTAAGACAAATTTCACAGACCACACAAAAAAGACCGAATATCACTAAAGTGGACAATTATTATAAGGAACATGTTGAGACTTGGTAAAACTGTTCCTTATATATAATGTTCCAGATATCCACAAGTAACTAAAATGGTACAGGACCAGGTTTACAAAGCTGTTCCTTATAAGTGGGTGTTCCTTACACCAGGAGTCCATATAATGAGTGTGCCTTGATAGAACATTTTTAGACAGATGAATTATAAACGCTGAACACACGTGCACATGCAATATAGTTACAGAGTACTCCACTTTTTGGTTTTGTTCATAATGTTCACAATCAGCATCATTGTTTCACCAGCCACAACTAACAAAACTTACATTTGTTATCGCTGTCAATTCATTTAACACTTCAATTTCTTTTTATAATTACTTTTACCATTGTGAAAAATGATAAATGACATAGAAATTGAAACCATGCGCATTAAATGTTTTACGCTGTATCCATAATTATTATCAATACACCTGTATGCACTAACCCGCGGAATTAATTTTAAACCAAACATATCTAAACTGTCTCGGGTCTCTTAGAAGTGTGAATGGTATCACAAATGGGTTTATGTTATGGAGTACGGCAAAATATTGACCGACGACAAATAAAGACCTCACTGACAATGTCATTTTGTGGGACTGTAAATTTGGTTAATGCACCTGTGTTATGCTTGCAAAATGCAGCGATCTTGTAGGATTTGTACTGAAACATTTTGCCAGCTGTCATGACCAGCCGGGCAACCAGATTTGGAACAGTGAATCTAGAAGCCTTGCCAAGTATGATCTTAGGGGTTAATTGCAAGGCAGTTTCAGACCTTTTTATTGTATTGACACTCGGGCTTTAAACTTGTGTTTACAACAACACATAATCACACGGGCTTTAAATGTGTGTTTACGACAACACGTAGTCACGCACGCATGCCACATATGAATGCATGCACACATACACGCTCAATTACACGCAAGTATACATTGTTGTATTGGCATACAACTGCACTGCACACACGTAAACACACGATTAAGTTGTACATCAACAAATAATCACTCACAAGACACGCAGACACGGTGACAACACACCCGTACGTCAACAAAGTGATTGACACAGATGAAAGTTGACAAACATGTGACACTAGTACCTTGTCCATGGTGACGGTGACATGTGGCGTGACAGAGAGAGTATAGCATGTGGTGACTGGAGATGTGGGCCTGTGACTGAGAGGCCAGTGTGTGTTTGTGTGTGACCAGGAATCTGTCTAAGCCTGTCCACCCATGACTACAGCTCAACACTAGCCACACAGGGAGTCCACCATAGTAGGACTGGCGGGACTGTAGCACCATAGAGACCACTCGTGGCTATACTAATGAGACTGTAGCACTATAGAGACCAACAGTGTCTACACTAGTGAGACAGGGGGGGGATTGTAGCACCATAGAGACCACTGATAGCTCTACCAGTGAGACTGTAGCACCATAGAGAATACCAATATCTACACTAGTGAGACTGGAGGGACAGTAGGTGCTAAGCACCATAGAGACTACTGATGTATCTGTATCTGTATTTTGACTGGCAAAATGTCCTATGGACACATCACGCCAGTGCGCATGGTGGCTCTTATGGATTAATTTTTTACATGTTGGGCTAGGCTAATCTGGAATGAATTCAGTGACGTACTTGATACAATGCTTGGAGGTAGAGAATTCCACTCTTTTATTGTGACTGGGAAAAAGCTGTTTCCAAATATGTTTGTCGAGTGCCTGATTTGTACTAACTGTTTATTATGTTTACGTGAGCATCTGGTGTTGCGTTTGGTGTATTGATCTAGTGGGATATCTATGAGGTTATGTTCCATTTTATATAATATGCTAAGTCTTTGGGTTTTTCTTCGTGATTGGAGGGTGTCCCACTGGAGATCTTTAAGGAGTTGTGTTACCGTTCCAGGCTCTCTAGAATAGTTGTTCTTACAAAATCTGGCGGCTTGTCTCTGGGTTCTTTCTATGAGTTTGATATTTCTTAGGCAATGTGGATCCCATGATGCTGACGCATATTCAAGTATGGGGCGGACAAGGGTTGTGTAGGCTATGGACTTGATTTGGGTTGGGCATTTATTTAAATTTCTTCTAATCATTCCCAATGTCTGTTGTGCTTTTTTTGTGACCGAGTTGCTTTGTATTGTCCAATTTAATGTATTTGATATATGTATGCCAAGATAACAGTGTGATTCAACAGATTTAAGTTGTTGTCCGCAGAATGTGTAGAGATTTGGTGTCGGTTTTCTTGAGGCTATTGTCATTGTATAACATTTAGTGGGGTTGAATTTCATAAGCCACGTGTGTTGCCATTTCTCAAGTTTGAGCAGATCGTTTTGGAGGACAGATGTGTCTTGGTCAGTTTTAATCGGTGAATATAACAGGCAGTCGTCTGCAAAAAGGCGAACAGTTGAGGAAAGATTGTCTGGCAGGTCATTTATGTAAAGTAGGAAAAGTAGGGGCCCCAGTACTGTGCCCTGTGGTACCCCAGAAATGACTTGAGTTGATGTTGACTTAGATCCATTTATAACGACCTGTTGAGTTCTTCCTGTAAGGAAGCTATTTATCCATGATGATATTGGGCCTGTGATGCCATAGTGTTTGAGTTTGTGGATTAATCTTTTATGTGGAACTTTATCGAATGCTTTGGTGAAGTCAAGGATGGCCATGTCTACAGATTTCTTCTCATCAAGTGATTTGCTTATGTCATGGATTGTTTGAATTAATTGTGTTTCAGTTGATCTTTTGGCACGGAAGCCATGTTGGTGGTCAGTTAGAATGTGGTGCTGTTCAAGATGTTTCATAATGTGACTATGTATGATGTGTTCAAGAAGTTTAGAAACCACAGGTGTTAAGGATATTGGTCTGTAGTTAGATGTTTCTGCTCTACTTCCTTTCTTAAAAATTGCTGTTACATTGGCTTCTTTCCAGGTATTGGGGACTTGTCCAGAGTCAACAGATGATTGGAAAATGTCATGTATTACTGGTGCTAGATGAGAGGCATATCTGTTTAAGAACCATGGTGGAATGCCATCTGGTCCTTGCGATTTAGAAATGTTAATTTTGGAAAGTTGATCAAGTACTCCTTTAAGTGTAATTGTTAGTTTGGGGATTTCTCCATGTGGACTTCTGGCCATATCTGGTAGGGTGGAATTTCCTTCGTGTGTGAAGACACTTTGGAACTGATTGTTTAAGGCTTCTGCTTTATGTTTGTCGTCGCTAATGATGTTACCAGCAATGTTAAGGTCCCCAATACCCTGGTTATCCTGTCTAAGTTTAGAAATGAAGCTCCAAAATGATTTAGGTTTCTCTGTTATTGTTGTTGTCAGGAATTGACTTATGTAGGATAGTCTAGCAGAACGAAGGTGTTTATGCATGTTTCTCCTGATGTCACAGAATTCTTTCCAGTCTTCTGGATTTCTAGTTCTTTTTGCTTTGTTATATAGCTGTTTCTTTATTTTGCACATTTTCTTTAAATCTTTATTGAACCAGGGAAGATTGTGTCTTGAAGTAGTAAGTCGGTGCGGTACATATTGGTTCATAATGTTGATGATTTTCGTGGAAACAAGATTCCACTTGTCATTGACAGTCATGTTTTGGTTTTGAGAGAAGTATTCATGTGTAAAGTTTTCAAGAGATTTCTGGATGTTAATATTGTCGGCTTTATTTCTAATGAAGACTTTACGTTTTGGACGATGTTTGCGTTTGGGCGAAATGTTTACATCAATAATGACTGTGCTATGGTCTGCTATTCCGTCTACTACATTTATCTTCTTTATTAACCCAGGTCTATTGGTGAAGACAAGATCTAAAATATTGTTGGCATTTCCCTGTCTGTGCGTGGGTTCCTTGACATGTTGGATCAGACCATGTTCCTCTGTAAGAGAGAGTAATTTATTGGCAGCAGCTGTACTGTATCCATTGTTAGTTGTGACTTGGTGAATTTCCCAATTGATGTTAGGGAGGTTGAAATCGCCAGTAATGATGACATTATGTGTGTTGATCTTGTTACCTAATTTAGAAAGGGCTAGGTCTAGTTCTTCGATTTGAGTTCCATGAGAGTCATTTGGGGGACGATAGAGGGTACACATGATTATTGGTTTCATTCCTGTTATCTGGGTTTCAGTCCAAATGCTCTCACTGTTAGTGTCTAGGTCTGGTAGGTGGCTTGTTATGAGGTCATCTTTTGATATTTGAAATACCCCCCCTCCAGTAGTGTCTGTTTCTCTGTCCTTTCTAAAGACGTTAAAGTTGCTTGGGAATATTTCTCCATTTTTTATTGAGGGATCTAACCATGATTCAGTGCCACAGATGATGTCTGGGTTATGCAGATTGTTTAGTGCTTCGATGTCTGAGGCTTTCTTTTTAACGCTTTGGCAGTTTATGAGGATGCATCTGAAGTTTGGTCTCTTTTTTGGTCTATATGCTTTCTTGCTATTAGTTGTATTGTTGTTGGTGGTTTCGTTTAGGTTATGACAGTTACTGTCCAGTGGATAAAAGGGATTTGCCGTTGGGATTTCTGTATCTCTGAAGAAAGAATTTGTGAAGTTGAAGTTGTTGCATTCGGGGCAGGCCCACGAACATGAGGAATTTATTAATCGTTTGTATTCATTGTCATCTATTGCACAGCATTGTGAGTGGATCCAGTTTAGGCAGTGGTCGCACTGAATTGCTTTATGGTCATTTAGGACATCTCCATGGCAAATGCCACACGGTGCTGAGCAATTTGAACAGTGCCATGGTACATTTTGGTTTCTGTAAGTGTTGTTAAATTCTTGTCTGGATATCCTGGCGCATTTGATGTGTGTGGATTTATTACAATCATTACAAGTTAGGATGAGTGCATTAGACCTTAGTGATTTCTTACATGAGTGACATTTAGAGGGGCCTGGATTTAGTTGAACATCTCCTGAGAGCATGATGCATAGAAGAATGGAGAATTTTGTTGTTGTCCTGGGTTTATACGGTAGAGGAGTGATCAGTAATCCAGTGGAGGTGCTGGATTTGAGACATTTCAATTGGGCTATGGTTTTCCATATGGGACTATAAATGTAGTAGGACGTGACAGAATGGATGTCTTGTCTAGCTTTGGCGTTGACATAGGTCTCGTTTGTGTTGCTCTGGAAACTCTCCAATTTTTTTAAATTGGGATCATTTAAAAACCTAAAAGTTATCTGCAGACATAAAATCATGAACAGGGTACATCTAAAAGTGCATCTTGTAGAGGTATGTCGTACGGAGCCTGCCATGTCACCAACTCGAGTGGTAGTGGTTTAGAGTTGATAAAACGGTCAAGTAGTTATTAAGAAACACACCCACACTTAAAACGTGTACTGAGATAATACTAAAAAATAAAAGATAAATAATTATAAAATATCTGTCCGTCTAAACGGTTTAGTGACTAGTTGTTGTTGTTGCTGTTTTTTGACAGCCTACAATCCGGATTTGTAATAGTATGATACGTAAGCTTTATGTGAAAGTATATATTTACATGTGTGTATGTTGAACCAGCTCACACTGGTTCATGAGTCAAACTGAAAACCCAACTAAGTAAATATAAAATAATTATAAAATATCTGTCCGTGTAAACGGTTTAGTGACTAGTTGTTGCTGTTTTTCGACAGCCTACAATCCGGATTTGTAATAGTATGATACGTAAGTTTTATGTGAAAGTATATATTTACATGTGTGTATGTTGAACCAGCTCACACTGGTTCATGAGTCAAACTGAAAACCCAACTAACACGACACTTCCGTGTGTGCAGTCTGACTATGGAATGGTCTATGCACTCACTTATTGGTATACAGTTTATTGTGTTTACTGTTTATTTCAGCTTGATTTCTGATAGTATATAAACAGAACTAGTAATGATAATAACATAGGTTTTACTTTGTCACTAGGAGAATGCACCGATTTATGATTTGATTTGGGGGTGGTTTGGGTTTCGCGCACTTTATACCCGTTGTTTACTAGTTCGCCATCTTGTTTTGTAGGTTTTAGGCTGGTTGTTAGGGAAGCTAATTTGTCAAAAACTTGGTTTAGGTATGTCAGATTGCAACTACAACCGTGGGATTGTATTCCGATGTAGTTATACAAGTGCCTTATTCATTTATGAACGAGAGAAACGTTTGGAAATCGTAAATAATATCGGTAAATATTGGAGCGATAAAACGGATTCGACTACACCTGACGCATGCGCATGATGTCTGTAGTGAGACTGTAGACTGACTGTAGAACCATAGAGACCACCAGTCTAACTGAGACTGAAAGAGTCAGTGGTTGTATTACACCATAGAGACCCCAGTGTCTACACATAGATTGGAGGAGTCAGTGGTTGTATTACACCATAGAGACCCCAGTGTCTGCACATAGATTGGGGGAGTCAGTGGTTGTATTACCCCATAGAGACCCCAGTGTCTACACATAGATTGGGGGAGTCAGTGGTTGTATTACACCATAGAGACCCCAGTGTCTGCACATAGATTGGGGGAGTCAGTGGTTGTATTACACCATAGAGACCCCAGTGTCTACACATAGATTGGGGGAGTCAGTGGTTGTATTACACCATAGAGACCTCGGTGTCTACACATAGATTGGGGGAGTCAGTGGTTGTATTACACCATAGAGACCCCGGTGTCTACACATAGATTGGGGGAGTCAGTGGTTGTATTACACCATAGAGACCCCAGTGTCTGCACATAGATTAGGGGAGTCAGTGGTTGTATTACACCATAGAGACCCCGGTGTCTACACATAGATTAGGGGAGTCAGTGGTTGTATTACACCATAGAGACCCCGGTGTCTATACATAGATTGGGGGAGTCAGTGGTTGTATTACACCATAGAGACCCCGGTGTCTACACATAGATTAGGGGAGTCAGTGGTTGTATTACACCATAGAGACCCCAGTGTCTACACATAGATTAGGGGAGTCAGTGGTTGTATTACAACATAGAGTCCCCAGTGTATACACATAGACTGGGAGAGTCTGTGGTTGTATTGTACCATAGAGACTACCAGTGTCTACACCGAGACTGGGGGGTCAGTGGTTATATTGCACCGTAGAGACCACCAGTGTCTACACTGAGACTGGGGAAGTCAGTGGTTGTATTGCACCATAGTGACCACCAGTGTCTACACTGAGACTGGGGGGGTCAGCGGTTATATTGCACTGTAGAGACTACCAGTGTCTACACTGAGACTGAGAGAGTCTGTGGTAGTACTACACCATAGAGATCACCAGTGTCTACACTGAGACTGAGGGAGTCAGTGGTTGTATTGCACCGTAGAGACCACCAGTGTCTACACTGAGACTGAGGGAGTCAGTGGTTGTGTTGCACCATAGAGACCAACAGTGTCTACACTGAGACTGGGGGAATCAGTGGTTGTATTGCACCGTAGAGACCACCAGTGTCTACACTGAGACTGAGGGAGTCAATGGTTGTATTGCACCATAGAGACCACCAGTGTCTACACTGAGACTGGGGGGGTCAGTGGTTGTGTTGCACCATAGAGACCAACAGTGTCTACACTGAGACTGGGGGAAACAGTGGTTGTATTGCACCGTAGAGACCACCAGTGTCTACAGAGACTGAGGGAGTCAGTGGTTGTATTGCACTGTAGAGACCACCAGTGTCTACACTGAAACTGGGGGGGGTCAGTGGTTGTGTTGCACTATAGAGACCAACAGTGTCTACACTGAGACTGGGGGAATCAGTGGTTGTATTGCACCGTAGAGACCATCAGTGTCTACACTGAGACTGAGGAAGCCGGTGGTTGTATTGCACTGTAGAGACCACCAGTGTCTACACTGAGACTGGGGGGTCAGTGGTTGTATTGCACCGTAGAGAACACCAGTGTCTATACTGAGACTGGGGGGGGTCAGTGGTTGTGTTGCACCATAGAGACCAAAAGTGTCTACACTGAGACTGGGGGAATCAGTGGTTGTATTGCACCGTAGAGACCACCAGTGTCTACACTGAGACTGAGGGAGTCAGTGGTTGTATTGCACCGTAGAGACCACCAGTGTCTACCCTGAGACTGAGGAAGCCAGTGGTTGTATTGCACCGTAGAGACCACCAGTGTCTACACTGAGGCTGGGGGGGTCAGTGGTTGCATTGTACCATAGAGACCACCAGTGTCTTGAGGCAGGTCTGGGTTCTACATCCACCTCAATCTGGGTAAAAGGTCTAAAATGTTATAGCAGGGTTTCTCAAGCAGATCATGCACTACTGTCTGTGTACCACACCCCATGCACTAGTGTTACCATTTCCCTGGTATTATTTTGCCATGCACTACTCACCATGCACCACATGCCAAGGAGCACCACTTGCCATGTACCACTTGCCATTCACCACTTGGCACACTTGCCAAGCACCACTGGCTAAGCACCACTTGCCATGCACCACTTACCAAGCACCACTTGCCAAACATCACTTATCATGCACTGTTGTCAAGTACCACTTGTAATGTACAATTTGTCAAGCACCACTTGTCATTTACCACTTGTTAAGCACCACATGCCATGCACCACATGCCATTAACCTAGCATCACTTGCCGCGTACCACTTGCCACGCTGAAACAGCCACCACCCCATATACACAGGCATTGTACACATTCAATGTTATATCAAGTTACACTTACACATTACAGGTTCCAAACAAAACACAATTTTTTTATATCATTCATTAAAATTATAGAATGTTTTATATAACATTTATATCATAATATTTTTATTTCGGTAATCAGATGATTTGATGACATGATTAGTGTGACTAGATGACATGATTATGGTAACTAAATTACATGATTACGGTGACTATATTACACGATTACAGAATAGATGACTTGATCAGTGACTAGATGAAAACAATTCTTGACATGATTACAGTGACGAGTAGGTGCCATGTTTATGGTGACTTGATGACAGTTGTAACTTGTCACACAGAGGTACAGTTGTCACTTGTTATACAATGGGACAGTTGTCTCTCATCGCACAATGTATCTATTACTATTCCTGCCGTAGTGTCAATACACTTATTACTATTTCTGTGTGACAAGGTGATGTATCATTGTACAAGTTGTAGTTTATAATAATAATAGTGTAGCTACATGGTGCTTATACCATCAAGAACCTGAGCTCAGGAGCACAACAAAACAAGAATTATTAGGTGTAATCATAAACAGGACCATGCAAGAGTCATCATTAAAGCAAGGAACTACCAAAGATTTCAGAGGATTTTAATGGGTAATGGGGGGGTTCATTCTTGATTTTGGATGCAGTCATAGAAAAAAATTGCTTGCCAATGTTAAGCTTAGTCTTAGAACAAAAAGTTGTGTCTAAGTTGCCTGAAGATATTTTAAAAACATTGTATCAATGTACTTTTTACTATTCCTGTCGTGATGTGACAGTGTGTCAATGTATTTATTACTATTCCTGTGTCATGACATGGTGCTGTGTCAATGTACTTATTACTATTCCTGTGTCGTGATGTGACAATGTGTCAATGTACTTATTACTATTCCTGTGTCATGACATGGTGCTGTGTCAATGTACTTATTACTATTCCTGTGTCGTGATGTGACAATGTGTCAATATACTTATTACTATTCCTGTGTCATGACATGGTGCTGTGTCAATGTACTTATTACTATTCCTGTGTCGTGATGTGACAATGTGTCAATGTACTTATTACTATTCCTGTGTCATGACATGGTGCTGTGTCAATGTACTTATTACTATTCCTGTGTCATGACATGGTGCTGTGTCAATGTACTTATTACTATTCCTGTGTCATGACATGGTGCTGTGTCAATGTACTTATTACTATTCCTGTGTCGTGATGTGACAATGTGTCAATGTACTTATTACTATTCCTGTGTCATGACATGGTGCTGTGTCAATGTACTTATTACTATTCCTGTCGTGATGTGACAATGTGTCAATGTACTTATTACTATTCCTGTGTCATGACATGGTGCTGTGTCAATGTACTTATTACTATTCCTGTGTCGTGATTTGACAATGTGTCAATGTACTTATTACTATTCCTGTGTCGTGATGTGACAATGTGTCAATGTACTTATTACTATTCCTGTGTCATGACATGGTGCTGTGTCAATGTACTTATTACTATTCCTGTGTCGTGATTTGACAATGTGTCAATGTACTTATTACTATTCCTGTGTCATGACATGGTGCTGTGTCAATGTACTTATTACTATTCCTGTGTCATGACATGGTGCTGTGTCAATGTACTTATTACTATTCCTGTGTCGTGATGTGACAATGTGTCAATGTACTTATTACTATTCCTGTGTCATGACATGGTGCTGTGTCAATGTACTTATTACTATTCCTGTGTCATGACATGGTGCTGTGTCAATGTACTTATTACTATTCCTGTCGTGATGTGACAATGTGTCAATGTACTTATTACTATTCCTGTGTCGTGATTTGACAATGTGTCAATGTACTTATTACTATTCCTGTGTCAAGACATGGCACTGTGTCAATGTACTTATTACTGTTCCTGTGTCATGACACAGCGCTGTGTCAATGTATTGATTACTATTCCTGTCATGACACAGTAACATATCTATGTGCTTTAGTTACGTGTTGCGAGAGGTGGCTCAAGTGAAACAAACACAATGAACTCTATAGTAAATTGTAGTTTTAATGACAAGCGTTCTGGTTCGCATAAATAAGGCACCTGAAGACAAATAAAATACACAGTGTTACATACAGCAACACACAGGCTGACTTGAACAGCACGACATCCTATAATCTGCAACAGTGAATTAAATAAATATGGATTACATGTAACATTATTACATAATTGTAGACACAATGGTCTGCATTCCTGTTGCTGCACTGGGCTCAATTATGTATTGTCTGCTACACCAACTACACAATAGCTGCAGTGCCTTGCAGAACCCCCAGTCACACTCAGGAATATCCCAAACCAATTAACAAGCAATAAAGCAACCTCTGTTCTCAGTGCAACTCACACCATACTCCATAACCTGCTGTCACAAAGTCCACAGGTTGGTTGTTTAACATTCACTGTAAGCTTACTGTATCAGAGGGGTAGCTCTGTGGCAATTCAGAGCCTTCTCTACTGCATGAAAGAGCACTTGTTTAGAAAATAAAACAACACAATTCATAGCAGTAATGTCACAGTGGCTAAACATAATACAATCTGTAGCATATGCCACACAGTAAACATACATACTGGACCTGTATGACAAGACATGTTTAGTCAACTAGCAGTAACAACTAACATTTCACAACAATCCTGTCAACACTGGGCAACATGCTGACACAAACATAACACCTTTAGCAGTTTTAGTGTCAACTTAAGGTAGGTTAAATGTTAGTACATCAACATAACATGCAAATATGCAACCAAGTTATACAACTGTTTGTGTACACGTCAACGCAGCTGTACACATCACAGCTGTTGTACACATCACATCAGTTGTACACATCACAGCATCTGTACACAGTCCACCAATTGTTAGTGCCTTACAATTACATTTATTGATTCAAAATAACTTGAAACCTGAGATCATTATAAATCACCCTTCAACCATCAGCTTGAACTTCAAATGCTGATTGCACTTCTAAACTCACCCACCTACGTTACACATGGTCTCTGTACATATTACATATTTATACCTGTGTTACACATGGTCTTTAGATACATATGCAGACCTACGTTACACATGGCCTCTGTACATATTACATATTTATACCTGTGTTACACATGGTCTCTAGATACATATGCAGACCTATGTTACACATGGCCTCTGTACATATTACATATTTATACCTGTGTTACACATGGTCTCTAGATACATATGCAGACCTACGTTACACATGGCCTCTGTACATATTACATATTTATACCTGTGTTACACATGGTCTCTAGATACATATGCAGACCTACGTTACACATGGCCTCTGTACATATTACATATTTATACCTGTGTTACACATGGTCTCTAGATACATATGCAGACCTACGTTACACATGGTTTACCATTACACATCCAGACATGTATCATATATTTCTCTGATATTTTACACTCACTGATTTGTTATGTAATTATTTTGACATTCAGACCAGTGTTACACGTGGTCCTCATTACTTTACATGCAAATTTCTAACCATTGTTACACACGGTCCCCACTGCTACACATTCACAGACTGGCGTTACGCCTAAACCCCAGACCACCAGATGTTTAACCAAGTGGTCTCACTGGCCCTGGTATTCATTAGTGTGTACACTCTGTAGTCTGTGGCCTTAACACATGTGGTTTGTGTGGTGACGTGGACTGACAGACAGATGACACATGCAGACGTGTCACTTGGTCCAACACATTTAGTTAATGCATTCTAGATAGGTGACAGCACTGGTTGACAGACCACAATTGATAACCCTTTAGGTTTAGCATGTCGGAATATGTTAATCTGTTTAAAAAATCTTTATTGATGGATAGAAATTACAAAGTACCATTTTGTACTGACAGATAGTCAGAGAGGGCCACAATTGCGGTCTATACCCAGGCGTGGCTGGAAGGTTAGTGCCATGCAGCTACATAGCTAGTTTGTTTCGCTACTTGCCTACTACTGCTACTGCTACTCACATGCCGTTGTGCTACATGCAAATGACAGTGTAACATAGGTGGCGACACTGGTGGCTCTTCCACATTGCAAACACACTCCCTCTGGCTAATAGTGAGGGAACCATTTTTTGTTTTGTGCAACATGTACTCCTAATATGAGATGAGTCGGTGCTATGAGCCAGATGAGAAGTGCTTCGAGGGTGCATCCTACTGAGAGTGCGGGACCCAGAAACTCTAATGTGTACTGACGATATAGGGCCCAGAAACCCTATATTGATGGTATACAGCCCAGAAACCCTATTTGAGAAACACAATTTGAATGTGTAATTGATACTGACAGGATTCATGTTGACTACATACACTGCATCCAACCCATAAAATTACAGATGTGTACTGGACCTTCAAAGGACAGCACATTCTCACTTGCGCACATACATAAACTGTACTACGTTTGATCTGCTAACTGTACTACCTGTACTAGGTAATCTTGTACCTGGGTGTATTTACAAACTGACCAACCCAATAAACCCAGAAATTGATAAACGAAAAAAGAAAACCTCAGCCTGGAATGTTACGTGAATTATATACCATATTACAGAATGTTACCAGAATAATATGCCTAATCACGGGATGTACAAGAGTTGTATACCCTACAATGGAATGTTACAATAATAGTACTTATACCCTACCACTAAATGTTACAGGAATTGTATACCCCTTCACAGAATGTTACGATAATAGCATACCCAACCGGAGAATGTTACAAGAAATTGAATCCCGTACATATTGGAATGATACAAAAATTGTATACTCTATCACGGAAGAATGTCACCCGGATAGGCCGATGTTGAATGTTATGAGAATAGACAACACTACCCTGCAGTGCCAGTAAACTACAACCCCCAAACATGTAACATGTTACTATGCAGTCTACGTCGCCCAGCGTTGTGATTCAGTGAGTAAGTGTGTAACCGACGGCAACTAGCACAACAAAGAAAGGTAAACAAAGATGGACACTGCGCTGGAGAAACACACGCATCTGAAACAAAGAACATAGGCATGTGTGTGAACCGCTGCGGACCCCCAGTGGTGGCAACATGAACTAAAAACATACACCTGGTGCCAACCGACTGTCGCCATGGTTTCGCGGGAAAGTAAGTCTTTCATCATAGTTTGATTATATATGATCAGTTAGCTCGTTTGTCGTCAACAGTTTTGTGAGAATTTGAATGAACAACTCTAAATAAATAATTGTCAATTATATATAATAATTATAGTTTGTCCAATTCAGAACACGTTCGAGCTCATCAGAGTCTGTGATATTAAATTACAACATGTCTGATATACACTGATCAACTGTTAGTAACATAAAATCTGGTTTTATTACAAAAATATGTTTACATAGAAAGTGTCCATCATCGGACACTGACAAGACACGAAGTGAAAGCCCCACCGCCACCACAAGACACATGCCTTGGTCTATGTTCACCTTCACATGCCTATAGCTCTGTGTTCTAAAAGTACACACTTGCCTTTACATGAACAAAGCTTTGTGCTCTTAAATGTTGAAGTAAATGTCCACCTTCATGTGCCTACACCTACACATATTGTTTAATGTGAACACATACCGGGTATATATGTTCACCTTCAGGGGTCGGTTTCATGAAGCGGCTAAGAACGTTCTTAACGCTAAGATGATTGTCTTAGTAAATGACGTAATTTTTTAATATAAGCAAACATAGACAGGAGTTTATGCAAACACGTGATGCTAAGTAATTGCGCAACTTTAACTTAAGTATGTTTCATGAAACCGGCCCCAGGTGCTTACAGCTATGTGTTCTTAATGTTTATACCAATATATATGGTCAACATTACATTCCTGTAAAGCAGTTTTCATTACAAATCATTGGTACATGTATTCTTGAAAGAACTAAATCACTTATTTTCACAAAATCTAAAAGACTACCGGTATATTCGATCGGGTCCAGTCAAAATTTGGCAATCAGTGAAATAACATAAGGCTATTTACATTCTAATGATCAAGGTAAACTCTTGATCATTTAAAAATGCATTCTTTTATTAAACTACCCTGGGGTAACTGCACATACTACTCAAACTACTTATATAGTAATACAGATTTGATCATCACTGAACCAGATTCATGATGGGTTTAATCATTAATGAATTGAGACAGGGAGTTTTTAACTGATGGTGGGGTGTAGACAACATGCATTTAGCACATGACTTTGCTGTTAAGTTTTCTTCAATGATACAACCAAATTGTTCATTCTGAGAAAACAGTAACTGAATGCAGACCAGATATAGGATGACAGCAGGTGATGGATGTGCTGTGCATACATGTAGACATACATGCATGTGTAGGTGCTTCTATTCTTATATGACAATGAGAGTAGATCAAGATGATCCCAAAGACAGAAAGATGCAGCTTCAATGTATCTGTCACCAGTGACGGACACATTGACAGATGATGCCACATGACACAGAGGACATTTGATGACTAAGCCAAGAACCTACCTAGGGCTCTGTGTGTGTCCCTGCAACCTAACTGAGAGGTGTTCTCATTCGGAGGGTCTTCCCTAGTTTGATCTATTGAGTTGTCCTGTCATTGTATTTAGTCCATATTCTTCACTCCGATCTACACTATCGCTTAGATGTATAATAAAGTACCTTTGGATGTATAATAAACTACATTGTTAAATTACATTGTACTGAAAGTACATCTTAATTAACGTATTAATATACAAAAAGGCAGGTGAAATTTGTGCAAACATTGAAATAACAAACGTAAATCATCAACCAAACACATAAAACAAGTAGCGAGCATGGAAGCAACAGCAAGTAGACACTAGACCCAGCACAGGAAGACCCTGGATCCAGGGTAACTAGTCCCTGAATTCAGAGCAAGTAGACCCTGAACTTAGAGCAAGTAGACTCTGAACCCAGGGCAACTAGTCCCTGAACTCAGGATGCTAGAACCAAATCAACTGGCCCAAAAATAGTGACAATGACACAGCACTCAGCTTAGTTAGACTCTTAAGTGTGAAACTAACACCAACAGTATGTACAATGTATGGGACTATTCAGGATCAGAGGACTATATACTACAACCCCAGATGACCACACCCCCAGATGACCACAACCCCAGATGACCACAACCCCAGATGACCACAACCCCAGATGACCACACCCCCAGATGACCACTCACTGGAGGGTTTGACTAGAGTCCATTGTCGATGACACATCCACTTATCATTTTCTAGGCCATAAATAGCCAGACCCAAAAAAGTGATCAAGTGAATGTTGTCAATGACATAGAGAACCTGCCAACTCTGTGATTCATTCAGTTGACACTTGCAGATGATCAGATATGCATAGACCACAGAGAGTATGAACACATCATATTACATGTGTGATGCAATGACCAACAGTCCTCATATCAATGGTGGTAGCAGAGTGACATTTTGAGTGACACAAAGTGATGTACAGCGAGTGACAGTTCTTGCAGTGACAGTTCAGTGACACTAGCAGTGATAGCTCAGTGACTCAGTGGCACCAGCGGTGACAGTTCAGTGATGTGTTGCAACAAATAATTGACACAGTTCAGTGACTAGACTAGTGAATGACTGACACAGAGACGTCCAGTGGCATCATCACTGACAGTTCAGTGATTCAAGCAGTAATATTTCAGTAAATTCAACACCACTAGTTCAGTGACTCCATCACAGACAGTTCAGTGATTCAGTACAAATACTCCAATGACTGCAATACTGCAGTTCAACTAACATAGTCACATGGGTAGACAGATGATGGGATCACTGGTGCCACCTGCTGGCATTTCTTGGCATTAGTATGTGCGAGCGCAGCTCGGAGTCGTTCGATGGCGCGATGGTACTCACAGTGGGCATGCATCTTGCGCCCCCCGGCCTCCACTGAGCACCCACACCTCAGCCTCACCTTCCCATAGGCTCCTCCTCTCAAGGGATAGCATGTCACACCCTTCCCCACGACACGTTGTCTGTGAACCCTGTCCGTTTTTCCCAATTTTTCTGAGCTGCTGCCATCCCCTTCACCGACATTACTTCCCGCCTGAAGTGCTGCCACCTGTTGAAGTAAGCGGTATTGCTCTCGATGCTGCTCACGAATGTGTCGACCAAGAGCAACTCGCTCCTGGAGCAGCTCTTGCTCCAGGAGTTGCTTCTCCTCACTGAGTTGTTCACAACGTGTCAGCTCAGTCGAGAGCTTTCTCTCAAGTGTGGACCGTTCACAGAGAGCCAACGCCAACTTCTGCGACTGTTCCTTCAGTGCTGTCACCTGGTGCTGTTTCTGTAGCAACGTGATCCGTTTCTCGGCGACGTCGCTTGACAAGGTGACATCTCCTGACACACTGTCATCGATGACACTGACTTGGTGACGTAACTGAGAGATAACACTCTCCTGCTGTCTACACCGCTCACTCAGTGACACATTCTCAGCAGTCAGTTGCGAGACAGTCATCTCAAGTCTGTCTGCCTTCTCCCACAGCTCCTCAGAACATGACATCTCTGAAGACTGTCCCTTACAGCGTAGTTCTTCTGGTGAGTCTGTGGAGACTGTCTCAATCTGCTGAAGAGAGGCCATGGAGTAGACAGGGAGGCCATCCACGAGACATGCTGACACAGACATGTCACGCTGTCTGTGGGTGTCATCAGTGTCACTCTGCTGCTGCAGCGATGTCACTTCCGACAGCAGAGAGATGAGCAACTTATACTCGAGGGCTGCTTTCTGAATGTCACACTGCTGTCTGTGGAGTTGTGTCTCCAGACGTCTGATACGGTCATCCTTCAGTTGATACTCCCGTGCCACAAGTGACTTCTCCTCGTCAGTAGATTTCATCTCTCCATTGCCGATCCTCAGTACGTCATCAATGACATCTGTCTCATCACAGTTGCTGTCACCACATTTCATGACATCCTTAACCCATGAAGTGTCCCCTAAAGCAGCCATGTCACCCACCTCTCGTGTGACATCTTGTTCCAGTCGTGACTCAGCCTGTCTCGCCATCTGAAGCATCCCATTAAAGTAATCTTTTCCCTGCTCTGGGCTGAATGATGCTCCTCTCCCCCTCCCATCCTTCTTCCCATCCTGACTCAGTGGCTGTCCACTTTCAGTCTCTTCCGTGAAACCTCCATCTGTACCACCACAATCTGATGTCTGTGGGTTAGCAGAGTATTTCTGGGTCCAAGAGTTGACATCACCTTGTTGTTCAGTCTCCAAGACGTCCCTGTCTTCACTGCCGCTGGTCCAATCTTCTCTGTCAAACACCAGCGTTGCGTTCTCCGCTCTCAAGTCTCTGTTGACCACTGAGAGTTGCTCCACCTGGGCACTCAGACCGGCGACTCTACTGTCCAGACACTCGCACACTCGACTGATGTCAGAGTTCAATCGCCGCCAGTTCTCCACCTCATCTGTCAAACGACAGATCTCCTGAGAGGCCATATCCTGTGTAGTTTGACTGTCAGTGGAGTCATCATCCTGTTTGACATGTGACTCCCTTTGAATGAGACATGTGTGCATGTTCATTTGTACATCTGACACAGATCCAGTGTCAGTCTGGTCTGTGTCTTGTCCTTCTCTCTCTTTATCTACATCCAGCTCCCGTTGTTGTTCTCTCAAACATCCACCGCCATCTGTTTTGTTCAGTTGACCACACAGTCGAGCCTTGCTACTCAGACACTCCTCCAGGTCTCTGTCCACGAGGCTCTTCTCACTCTCCAGGCTCCTCAACTGCTCTTCAACCAACTCCAGATCTTTCCTGCACTGCTGCAGCTCTTTCACCAGAGCAAAGTTCTCAGTGTTCAACAGCTTACACTGTCGCTCACACGTGTCAAGTCTGGCCTGCACAGTGGCACCATCTATGTCAGCTGTCCTCAGATCCACCGTAGTTTTGTCTGCAGATAGCGTCTCTGCACTTCCGCTTGTCTCTAGCACAGCTACAAGCTCATCGTTTCTGAAGGTCATGTCTTCAAGTTTACATTCGAGCTGGTGTCTTTCACTTGCCACTCTATCCTGTTCCTCTAGCAGCCTCACGATGTCCTGAGTCAACTTCTCGCACTCCACACGAGCCATCTGGAGAGCCTCACTGTGAGAGCTACACTCGGTAGTGACAGTCTTGTAGTGTTCAACTTCCACGACTAGCTGCGTGCATTCGGCTAACGCAGTGTTGTGGAGCACCTGCAATTTGAGGAATTTCTCATCAAGATGTGTATTTTCTGTCTTCAGTTGTTTGCACTTTTCACAATCAGTGTCAGTTGTCATCTCTGGTCTGTTATTGTCACCTCTTCCCTCTGCTGGTGATGCTGGTGGCTCCTCCTGTGTCCTCTCAACAGCAGCCCGAGCCTCACTGAGCCTCTCAGCCAACTCCTCATTCTCTGTCACCTTCTCATCCAGTCTCACACACAACTCTCTCTTCTCCTGCAGCAGAATCTCATACTGCAGCAGCAGTTCCGCATGGCTGAGTTGAGTCATGCTCTGGTGACTCCCCGACATGCTCTGGCGACCACCAGATATGCTCTGGCAACCACTAGACATGCATTGAGATTTGCTGTGTGCCTGAGACAGTTCAGGATCATCACCAAATGATGTCATCAACGCAGTGGGTGGAGTTACAGCGGTGTCACGCTGTAGCACCGGTGATGTGTGTGTGAGTGGAGTGTTTGACGTGCATGACGACCCATCTCCCGGCTGTCGCTGTGGCGACTGACGTGTCACCACCTGTGCCACGCCAAGCTGTCGACGCAACTCTGTCGCTTCCTTCTGTAGTGCTGCATTCACCACTGTTACATCGCTCAGCTGTCTGCTCAGCTGTGCCACCTGGTGTCTGCCCCCCAAGGGGCTGACACCCTCCAGGGAGCACTGTTCCAGTTGACCTTTGACTGACCGCAACTGGTCAGCAAGTGCCCTGTTCTTGCGGGTCAAGAAGTCGGTCTCCTGCGTCTGTGACATGGACACACGCAGGGTCAACTCTTCAATTTCCTCCTTCAGCTGTGCACGTTCACAGTCAAACTTCAGACAAAGGTCGTTCTTCTCAGCTAGCAGGATCTCACAGTGGACACAGACCACATCCGGCCAGTCTCCTTGACCAGTACATCTCATGTCTTCCTCTCTCGATCCCGCAGTGGCACGGTGCTCCAATGTCACTTCAGCGTCTCTGTTTGCCACACGTGGTTTCACCACACCCCTCGAACGCATCTCTGCCAGCTGTCTCTCTAGCTGAGCCTTCTCTTTCTTCAACTTATTCAGTTCCTTTGAGAGAGCCTTCTCATCGTGTCTCGGTCTTGGAGACTCACTCATCTTTGTCTTGTGGTCACTGCTCAACCTCTGTACCGAGATCTTCACCTCAAGTTCCTTCTTCTCCCTCAATGCATTTTCATACAGCCTCTTTGTCTTGACGAGATCTTCAGCTACCTTCGCAAAGCTGCGCTTTGCCTTCTCGCATAGCATCTGGTTCTCTTTCCTCAAGCTCTCGTTATTCAACTTCAGTGTTGCTATCTCAGACACATTGTTTGATGAGGTTGTTAATTCTCTCTCTGTTGTTTTGCTTTGTCTTGTATCACCCTTACCAGACTGTTTTACTTTAGGTGTGACGCGATTCTTTACTGGGCCTTTCACTGGCTTCCTTTTTGTTGTTCCCTCAGACAGGTGTTTGTCTGTCTGTACAAATTGTCTTCTAGACGATGTCTTTTCTGTCGTACACTTCTTAGACGTGGCCTTCACCTTGCTCTGGATGGGTGTCATCCTACCCTGGTCATCAACACCTTTCTGTGTCTTTCTTGTGTCACTGATCTGTGTCAAATCATCACAACAAGGAGTGTCACCACTCGTGTCACTAGCTGTTCTGTCAGAGCCGACACCATCTGTCACTACAAGAAGCCCAGTGCTGCCACCTGTGTCAACCGGCATTGACAGTTCACTAGCTGGGACAGAACTGCCACCACCAGAGCCATCAGAGGAAGCATCAAAGCAAACATGTGAAGCCAAATTTGAGGGATCTTTTAGGCTTATAGTAACCCCAGTCTGTGAATGATCACCCCTCCCTTGAGCCTGTGAATCACCATGATCCTCACCACCATGATCCCGACTGGGATTCACACCCGCAAGATCCACACCACCTAGATCAACATCAGCACATGAAAACACAAGTAGAGGCCTATCACCGCCGGCCGCCTCCGCATGCAATCGCTCCTTATCGTTATGCCTTATCTCGCCTACACTTACCGGGCTAGCGTCTGCCTGCTGCAAGTGTTCGAGGTGAGCCACGCAGGCCTCTAACTCGTGCACGCGCGTCTGTGCAGCACTGGCAATTGCCTTGTGTTCATCGGCGGTACACTGCAGCACGCGCTGCTCGTCGACGACCTGCTCGTAGCGGCGCTGCAGGCCAAGGAACTCGTGCGTGAGCGTGTCCGACGTGCCGCTCGACAGCACCTTCTTCAGCTGGCGACTCTCTTGGTGCAGGGCATCGTAGCGACACTGCCAGTCCTGCAGCTCGGCATCGAACCACTCCTTCTCCGTTGCTCGCTCCTTCCTCATGTCCTCCAGCTCCTTCTCGCGCTCCTCCACCTCCTCCGCATGCAACCTCCTCAAGCGCTTCTCTAACTGCTCTACCTCGCGTTGCCGTGACGACGACATAGCAACCAGGGTTTTGTGTTCCTCTGACAGTGTCTTATATTCGGCTTCCACCTGCAGCAGCTTTGTTTGGTTACTCTGTTGTAGGACAGCAACCCGGGCGAGCTCCTCTGACAAGCGACAGTTTTCCTTCACGGCATCCTCACAATTCGTGTCACCAGTGTCGGACGTCAACTGTGTCTGCAGCTGGTGACACCGAGTCTCGGCGGCAATCAGCTGGGTGCTGAGACGCTTCACTTCGACCAGGTTGTTGTCGTTCTCCTCAACGACGGCTGCGTATGCAGCCTGCATCTTCTCCACCTGCTCCTCCACCTTGTCTGTGATGTCTATCAGCTGCACACGCAAACCCTCGTTCTCTCCACTCAGACTCTTGTTCTTCTCCCGAAGACTCTCATTCTCTCCACACAGACTCTCGTTCTTCTTTTGCAGAATCTGGTTTGTTTCCTGCAGACTTTCATTCTCTCCACATAGGCTCTTGTTTGTTTCCTGGAGATTCTCATTCTCTCCACACAGACACCGGTTCTTCTCATGCAAACTGTTGTTTGTTTCCTGCAGACTGCCATTAGTCTCCTGAAGACTGCCATTTGTCTCCTGCAGACTGTTGTACTTCTCCTGCACACTCTCATTCTCTCCACACAGACTATCGCTCTTCTCCTGCAGACTCTTATTCTTCTCCTGTAGACTCTTGTTCTTCTTCTGCAGACTCTTGTTTGTCTCCTGCAGACTCTCGTTCTCTTTACAAAGTGTATCTCGCTTCATCTCAGCCAGTTGATCGTTGGACACAGAATCCAAGTTGTTGTTTTCTGGCGGGACAGACACAACCTGTGCCGCCACCTGCTGGCCACTGTCAATGATAGGGCTTCGCCTATCGTCTCCCAAACTATCCTCATGTAAAGTGTCCTCGCATTTCTGCAAATGTTCTAGTTTAGTTGGTTGGTTTTCTGCCAACTGGGTATGAAGTGCCGTATTCTCTTGATGCAGAGACTCAAGCTGAGCAGTTGTAGACTCAAGCTGAGCAGTTGTAGACTCAAGCTGAGCATTTGTAGATTCTAGCTCTCCCTTTGTAGATACCAGCTCTACCTTTGTAGACTCCAGCTCTAAATTTGCAGACCCCAGCTCTACCTTTGTAGACTCCAGCTGACCTTTCATAGGCTCCAGCTTTCCCTTTGTGGACTCCAGATCTGCATTCGTAGACTTCAGCTGAGAATTTGCAGACTCCAGCTTAGTGTTTGTAGACTCTAGCTCTGCATTTGTAGACTCCAGCTCTGCATTTGTAGACTCCAGCTGAGAATTTGTAGACTCCAGCTTAGTGTTTGTAGACTCCAGCTCTACCCTTGTAGACTCCAGCTCTGCATTTGTAGACTCCAGCTGAGAATTTGTAGACTCCAGCTTAGTGTTTGTAGACTCCAGCTCTACCCTTGTAGACTCCAGCTCTGCATTTGTAGACTCCAGCTGAGAATTTGCAGATTCCAGCTTAGCATTTGTAGATTCCAGTTCTATCTTTGTAGAATCCAGTTCTATCTTTGTAGAATCCAGTTCTATCTTTGTAGAATCCAGTTCTATCTTTGTAGAATCCAGTTCTGCCTTTGTAGCCTCTAATTCCTTCACTTGCTGCTCATGATTAATCAGTTGTGTCTTCATATCTTCACGCTGCTCATTCATCTCAATCAACTGTTGATGAACTCCTTTGTTTTCCTCCACCACAGAGGCAAGTTGTTCACTTACACCCACCAGTTGTCGCAGTTGTTCTTCTCTCTCCGTCAACTGAGCCTGCAGGCCTCCACAGTTCTCTCTCTCCACCATCAGCAGTTTCTCCAACTGCCTGTCCACGTCTGAGTCCGTCTGAAGTTCAACAAGAAGCTGAGCCTTTTCCTCACACACAGACTGCAATTCTAGCCTCAGCTTGACGTTGTTTTCTGCACATGATTCTTGGTTCTCGGTTTCAATTCTCGCTTGTTCCTGCAACTGCAGCATCTCTTTCTGTAGAGTTTCACAGTTCAGTCTCCAGGTGTTCATCTCTTCACTGACCTCCTCACTTCGCTTCCTCAAACCTTCTACTTCTTTACCAATGTTTTCTCGTTCAACAGCTGCGGCCTTCAATTCAAAGACAACACGTTCATTTTCTTCAACCACCAAGGTGTATTCTCTCTGTCTTTGTGTAGCAACTTCGTTGATCTTCGCTGCTGCGTCTGTCACTCTGTCCTGTAGGAGGCCATTCTCCTGGTACAAAGAAGCAATTGTGGTTTTCTGTTGTTCTATCTCTTCCCTGCAGCAATCCCTCTCATCCTTCATAGCCTTCAGTTCTTCCCCTGTCTCTTGGTACTCCTCACTGACGACACTGAGTCGCTTCTTGAGCTGCTCCAACTGTTCAGATGAGTTATTTGTAGGGTCTGACACTTGATGGTCCGATGCCTCAGGGTGTGGCACATTAGCGTCCGCTGCTAGCTCTGCTGCTCTCAGCTGCTCCTTGAGTCCTTCAGCAAGTCGTTTGGCTGCCACAGCCTTTGCCTTCATCTTGGTGAAGTCCTTCTTTGCCTTGCTCTGGGCCACATCAAACTCCTTTTTCAATGCCTCATGAGTCTCCATCAGAGCATTGTAGGAGTCTTCCAAGGACGTCTCCTTTACGGCGGACTGTTGCTTCCTTTCCTCCTGCCTACCATGGCGCTGATCACGGATGTCTTCCACCTCCCTGCCACTGGGAATGATGGCCTGGCCCTCCTTGTTCTCCTTAGCAGCATCTAATTGCTTTCTCAGGCCCATAGCGTCTTCCTGAAGGCTCTGTGTAGCTGCTAGCTGCCTCCTGAGACCCTCAACTTCTTCCTGAAGGCTCCCTGTAGCTGCTAGCTGCCTCCTCAGTCCATCAGCTTCTTCATGGAGGTCACACATGGCTGTTGTGTGCCTCCTTAGGCCCTCAGCCTCATCAGCCTCGTGCTCGGTGTACACCGTTGACTTCTTCTGTAGTTCACTGCACTCAAGCGCCAGCAGCTCACACCTGCTCTCAAGCTCACTGTACCTCTCCTTCAGTCTCGCATGCTCCGTTACCAGTGTTGTGTGTGTCTCCTGCAGGTGACGCGGTGACACAGTGCGGCCATCCATGACGTCTCCATGTCGCTGCGGACTGCCGACCAATGTATGACTACTGTCACTACAGTGTGGAGACACAAACAACCCAGTAGCGTCACCAACAGCTGTATCCGTTGGTCTTATTCCCGTTGCAGCTTCTACTGAGATGTCCTCCACTCCGTCGACATGGGACACTTCCTGGAGGTGCTCGGTGATTGATTCGTCAGTCGAATCAAGAGTGGTCAGACGATACTCACTCTCCACCGTCTGCCTCGCTGCACACTGTGCTGCCATCTGGTGGTTCTCACAGGCAGTCACCTGTGCTCGCAGCATCTCGTTCTCCTGGATGGCAATGTCGTACTGTGTGCCCAAGTGGACGTAGTCCTCCTCAGGCAGGCATTCCGTGGGCAGCCCGAACTGACCTAGTTTTGCCCGAAGTGTCTCGTTCTCTTCGGCGATGCTCGTATACATCGACTTCCAGTCCATGTGTGTCGGTGATGCATGTGACACACGTGGCGACAGTGCATGCTGCAACTGCAAGACGTCAATGTCGCGCCTCAGTGACTCATACTTCAGTTTCCAGTCAGTCGAATCATTGGTGTAACTGACACCACTTGACATGTCAGTCCTCGCGTCACCTCCTGGCAGTGTCTGTGTCAACTGAGGAATCGATGACATGGGTATCTCGTCAAGACTGTCATAGTCGGTGTCACTGACGACTCCATTGTTGAGTAGCTTCTCGTAGAGCGTTCGGTGGCAACCCACTGCCTTGTTATATTTGACACACATCGATGACAGCTCCCCCTGCAGATAGACACACGCAAACATTATTAATCATGTATGCCTTAAAATCCAAATTAACTAAATGATAATCCAAATCCAAAATCGGATGTCACAATCCAAATTATACATGTGACTTCCGTCAGCCTTCAACATAGTAAACATGTATACAGAAATTATTATATACATTTACATTACTAAGGCGGCATACATATTTGATCAAACTTTCCCGCATACTGAATAATTTTGCCCTTTGTATTTGTGGCAAAAAACAGGGACCATAATTCCAATGGAAAATATGGCAGACAGTTGGACAGCTTCCTATTTACAGTGGCAGTTTAGTAGGCTTATCGAACCTAGTTGCTCAGCTAAACATGACATAACAGATCCGTAAATTATGACACTATGTAATGATCAAGTACATTGTTCTGGTTGGGTTGTCATGGCAACAGTCCTAAGCAAATCAGGAACAAATCTTTATTGCAAAGCGTGCGACCAACAATGGACATTAAATATAATCTAGTTCTCCGACTCTTACCCACAACACTGTTAAAAATGTCCCTTCCCTTGCCCTCCTGCTCACTGCATATTCCCTCTCCCCTCACCTGGAACAAGAGCAGCTGATTCTGGTCTCTCAGTTGGGACTGTTGCAGGATTCTCCCCAGGAACTCTTCTCCGACATTCCTCTCTTCCTCTGATCTCCCACTGGTCCCTTCCTCCATCCCCCCCTGCTTTGCCTGAAGTAGCTGCTCCCGCTCACAACGGAGCCACTCGTTCTCTTCCTGCAGCGCCCTCTGCTGGTGGTACTGCATGTCAATCTGCTGCACCAGTTCGTCCCTCGCCTCTTGCAGTTTCTGACAACAAACCACGTCGAAAGAAACTTTAGTTTTATTCCAGGGAAAGTCAACCTCACATCAAGGACAATAAATGACACCTAACTCGCCAAAATCATCAGAAACATGAGCTTAGAGAAGAATCTCTTATTTCTGTGCCTAAGGCAGGCTTTACACCAGGCGACACTGACGCCACGATATGGGTTGCACGTATACATGACGCAATGCAGTTGCTCGAGACGTTTGCTTTGAGAAAGTGTCACACAGCCATTATTTTTAGGGAAACTACTCTAGTTCTAGATGCGTCACATGTGTTGGCAGACAGATTACATGCGACGAAGCGACGGTCACCTGGAAATAGAGCCAGTTCAATCGCAAGCGACAGCTATGTAGTATTTACACGAGGCGATCAGACTGCAATCAGGTTGCGTGCGATGGCATCGCCTTGTTGTGTTGACAGCATCGCCTGGTATAAAGTCAGCTTAAATGTTTATACTATAAAACAGAGCTTGGGTCTGTATGTCCTTATATATCTATGTCAGTTTTGCATGTATGGGGGGCTGACATTTCCTACGCATGATGTCAAAGGTATGTGAAAGCTGTATTCACCAGAGATGCAACAGTTTAAGTCACGTTTCTGCCTATTATTTTTGTTATTTTTTATTTATAGTATGAGATAAGAAGGGAGAACTAGAGGGTGACAACTGTCATAGCAACAATGACAAACCTGGTACTGTATCTGTAGTGTTGTCACGGCAGCCTCAAGCTGGTCACTGTCAACAGCAGTGCGTTGCAACTCATGCAGTTTGGCATCAAAGTCACTCTGCAGCTGAGTCTGTAGTGCAGACACAAGTTGCAATGGAGACACACAGTCACCTGACAGTGACGCGGTGACATGGTCATCCGACGTCAACTGTGTCACCGAATCTGTTGGTGGAAGTGACGTCACAGAATCGCCTGTTGGAAGTAGCGTGCTTGGTGGCAACGTTGTGTCTGCCTCAAGTGTGTCGGCGTCTGGTGACGTAGTGACGTCTTGCATTGGCTGTGTCATTGTCCCGTGTAGCAGGGCTTCGAGTCGTGTGACGTCCTGCTCCAGACGCAGTCTCTCTGACTCCTTCTCTGCCACCTAACAAATAACACTCGCTACACTTTGTCTGTCACCAACTCATGTATTGTCATTCAATATGGTATGAACACATCAACAACATTACACAAACTAACAAGACTAATTGGTAAACAAATTCTTACTTTATATGCTAATCAGCTTCCACAACTTTCTTATGCATGTGACAAGATTTCCAAGTTGCGTTTGTTTTTTGTATGGTTAAGATACTATGTCCCTTTCAGTGGATCAGATATGACTGTATGTGTTCATAAACAATGGATGTACATGTCTATGAATATACCCATGAACAATGATTGTATGTGTGACATGTCTATGAATACACCCATGAACAATGTTTGTATGTGTGACATGTCTATGAATACACCCATGAATAATGATTTTATGTGTGACATGTCTATGAATGGACCCATGAATATTGACTGTACTTGTGCATGAACATAGTTTTGACTGAACAATGACGGTATGTGTCTATTAATGCACCCACAAACAATGACTATACATGACACATCTATGAATGCACCCATGAACAATGAATGTACATATGTATGAATACTCCCATGTCTTGACTGTGTGTGCCTGTAAACACACCAATGAAAAAATAACTTGACATGTCAATGAACAATGATTTTAATTTAAGTGTCTATGAATGCACCCATGAATAATGAAAGTACATGCCTATGTATATACCCATCAACAATGGCATGACTGTATGTGCCTGCGAATATATCTTTAAACAATGGCTGTACAAGCCTATGCACAAACCCATGAACAATGACTACGTGCGTATGAACTTGACAAGATGACTAGGTACACCCAACTTGCCATGGGCTCATTATTTACCTGCTCAGTCATCCGCTGAAGGTCGTCCTCAAACGTTTCCTTCATTGCTTCGCGTTCTTCCTTCACGGCCGCCAGCTGGCGCTGCAGCATGATGACATCAGAGCTGCCCGGTGCTGCCCCCTGTGATGGAGATGTGTCCTCACCATACATGTCAATGCTGTGCTGCAGCACGTCACTGTCATGCTGGAGATTGTCACCATCTCCCTGGACGGTGTGAGAACCGGTGTCAACAAGGTCTCGTACTACCTCTACGTGGCCTATCTCAATATGGTTTGCTGGTGCCGCAATGACGTCTCTTGAAGTCTCTGCCCGGTCTGCTGAAAGAGAGACTCCATTCACAGAATCTCTCCCTTCTTCTAGTTCTTCAACCCGAGACTGCTGCATACTCGCTGTCTCAATATGCTCACTTCGCATAGAATCTTGACTCTTCTGAAGCTCTTCAATCTCAGCCCGTAATGTTTTTATGGTCTCTGCATTTTCACTTGCAAGAGAATCTCTGCTGTTTTGAAGCTCTTCAACCTGAGCCTGTAATGTTTTTATGGTCTCTGCATTTTCACTTGAAAGAGAGTCTCTACTCTTTTGAAGCTCTTCTGTCTGAGCCCATAACGTTTTCACTGTCTCTGTATTTTCAACTGCAAGAGAATCTCTGCTCTTTTGAAGCTCTTCAACCTGAGCCTGTAATGTTTTTATGGTCTCTGCATTTTCACTTGCAAGAGAGTCTCTACTCTTTTGAAGCTCTTCAGTCTGAGCCCATAACGTTTTCACTGTCTCTGTATTTTCAACTGCAAGAGAATCTCTGCTCTTTTGAAGCTCTTCGACTTGTGCCTGTAATGTTTTCACAATCTCAGCATTTTCCGTGATCAGAGAATCTCTGGACTTTTGAAGCTCCTCAAACTGAGCCTGTAATGCTTTTGTTTTCTCCGTATTTTCAGTCGCCAGTGAATCTCTGCTCTTCTGAAGTTCTTCAATCTGAGGCTGTAATATCTTCACAGCTTTGGAATTTTCAGCCATCAAAGAATCCCTGCTCTTTTGAAGCTCTTGAATCTGAGCCTGTAAAGTTTTCACATTTTCAGTACTTTCAGTCATCAGAGATTCTCTGTTCACCAGAAGCTCTTGAATCTGAGCCTGTAATATTTTCACATGTTCAGTATTTTCAGTCGTCTGATATTCCATGTGCACCAGAAACTCTTGAATCTGAGCCTGTAATGTTTTCACATTTTCAGTATTTTCAATTGCCACAGAATCTCTGCTCTTCTGAAGCTCTTCAATCTGTGCCTGTAATGTTTTCATGGTCTCTGTATTTTCTGTCGCCATAGAATTTATGTTTTTCTTAAGTTCTCCAATCTCGGCCTTTAATCTTTTCATGGACTCAGTATGTTCAGTCATCACAGAATATCTGTTCTTCTGAAGCTCATTAATCTCAGCCTGTAATGCTTTCACAGTTTGTTCATGTCCACCCAACAAAGAATCTCTGCTCTTCTGAAGCTCTTCAACTTGAGCCTGTAATGTCTTCACAGTTTGTTCATGTTCACTCAACAAAGAATCGCCACTCTTCTGAAGCTCTTCAACTTGAGCCTGTAATGTCTTTACAGTTTGTTCATGTTCACTCAACAAAGAATCTCTGCTCTTCCGAAGCTCTTCAACTTGAGCCTGTAATGTCTTCACAGTTTGTTCATGTTCACTCAACAAAGAATCGCCACTCTTCTGAAGCTCTTCAACTTGAGCCTGTAATGTCTTCACAGTTTGTTCATGTTCACTCAACAAAGAATCGCCACTCTTCTGAAGCTCTTCAAATTGAGCCTGTAATGTCTTCACAGTTTGTTCATGTTCACTCAACAAAGAATCTCTGCTCTTCCGAAGCTCTTCAACTTGAGCCTGTAATGTCTTCACAGTTTGTTCCTGTTCACTCAACAAAGAATCTCTGCTCTTCTGCAATGTTTCAACCTGCAGCTGATGTGTTCTCACACTATCTGCATGTTTTGTTGTTACCAAGTCTCCACGCATCTGTAACTCTTCCATGTGTCTTTGCAATCTTCCAACAGTATCAGCATGTTCCGCTAAGACAGTAGCTCTACCTTGCTGTAGCTCTGTGATCTGAGACTGCAGCTGACTCTCAGTCTCACTAAGTTTCCCCACCAGTGTTTCTCTAGTGCGTTGTAACTCTTCAATCTGTGTTTGCAGTGCACCCACAATGTCTGTTTTGTCTGCCAGGAGAGATGTCTTACAGTTCTGCAAGTCTTCAATCTGTGCCTGCTGCGTTCTCGATGTCTCCTCATGCTCGATTACCATGCAGTCTCTGCTTGTTTCAAGCTCTCCTATATGTCTCTGCAACGAGTTCACAGTCTCAGAATGTTCTCTTTGCAAGGATTCTCCCTCCTTCTCTTTGTCTTCAACCTGCATTTGTAGTCTTCTCACAATCTCAGCATGCTCCATCAGCAGCGAATCTTTCTCCTTGCACAGTTCTGCAATCTGCCCTTCTAACATTTTCACAATCTCTGCATGTTCCATCGAGACAGAGTCTTTGTCTGCTCGCAGCTGTTGGATGAGATAATCAGACTCAGCTGTAGTCTCCATCAGTCTCGCTGTAGCTGCCTCAGTCTCCACCTGCAGTCGACTCACCTCACTCCTCAGTTCGTTCTCAGTCTTCATAAAGTCTTCCTTCATGCTCTGCAGCAGCATGGCTTGCTCAGCCCCAGAGAGCTGAGACTCAGACTGAAGCTGAGCTCTCACCTGCTCCAACTGGGCGTCCAACTGCTGCTTGCTCCGCTCCAGCTCTGTCTCGTAGGCAGAGATGAGCGACTTCTTCTCATCCGTCAGCAACTCCACCTGCCTCATCAGCTCATTCCTCTCCTCCTGAGAGCTCAGTAGGGAGGTGTTGAGGTCTTCCAACAGGTGCTCTTTCTCCTCCTTCAGCTGCTGAATCAGCTGCTCTCTTCGCTCCATCTCTTGAGTCTGGGCGAGTTTCTCTCCGTCCACTTTCTCCACATTCTGCTGACTGTGCTCCAGCTGCTGTGAGAGCTGCTCCAGCTGCTGCAGCTGCTCCTGTCGCAGCTGCATCATCGCAGCAGCATGCTTCTGAGTCTCGGTCTGGTTCGACAGGCCCAGCTCGGTGATCTTATTCTCAAGCTCTGACATGTGCGTCTTGAGACAGTCCGTTTCAAGCTTTATCTGTGTCGCCAGTCTATCCCTCTCTTCTCCCAGTGCCATCAGCTGTGCCTGCAGTTTCTCTGTCTGCAGTCTCTCACCCTCACTCTGAAGTCTCTGTCTCTCAGTCTCCAGCTGTGTCTGCAGAGCCTGTATCTCTGCACATTTCTGGATCTTCTCATCTTCAACGTGTCCTAGCATTGCCTGCAGGTCAGTCACCTGTGAAGTGAGCCGCTGAACTACTAGACTGTTCTCACTGGTTGTCTTCTCCAGTCTCTGCTCCAGCTCCAAGACCTTCTGGTGGAGGTCTGTCTGTGGGGTGCTACATATCACCCTGCCTTCGTCCCCGCTGTCCCCAACAGCTGACCGCCCCTGTGTGGGTTGTGTCGCCAGGTGTGAGTGTCCCTCCACCGCTGCCAATAGCCCGGTGAGATGACACACCTCCGCCTGCAGCCGCTCCGTCTCTGAAGGCTCCGGACTCGCTCGGTCACCTCGACCTTCCTCAAAGTCTCCCCTTGACCCCTGGACTGTCCCCCTGGGTCTCTCTTGTTCCACCGACACTGTCACATCACTACCCCCGACATTGACAACATTGTCAACCAGTTTTTCTCCAGACACACTGTGTGGTTCGATGCCGTGCTGTGTTTCAGCCACAAACATGGCATGTAGTGCGACAATGTTACTGACAATGTTCTGTCTGAGTGAAGCCATGTCTGCATCCCGGGCCTGCGTTCTGTCCACCTGTATGGACATCTCGTCGATTAAGTGGGCAGCATTTTGCCTGAGGGCCACCAGGTGTTGCTGCGAATCCTCGAGCTGCTGTCTCACCATGGCCAGTTCGAGCGAGTGTTTCTCCTTGAACTTCTGCAGTTCAGCGACGGCCGTCATACGCAGCTCGCTCGCATCACCGCTGATGTCACTGACAGTGTCACCCGTCACTACAGACGTCCCTTGCGAGATGCCACTGATGTCACCACCATCTGACATTTGTGACATGTCAGCTGGCAATGTCACCAATGGTGCTGTCATCGTGTCGGTGCCCTGCATGCGCTCCAGCTGTGCGGTGATGTTGAGACATTCGCTGCGAGATGTATCAAGAGCAAGACTTAGATTCATCTCGAGGGCGTCCTTCTCTGTGATGAGGCGCTCGATGCGACCAAGCGCGTCCGTGTGCTGCACCTGCAGACACGCGAGCTTCGACGCAACGCTGTCATACTCAACCGTCAGCCAGCCGTGCGACCTCATCGAATCTCCCTCAGCGACAAGGCCCTCCATCTTCTTGAGCACGGCCATCCGCTCCTGCCGCAGCTGGTCCAGCTCGCTGTCCACCTTGCTGTAGCTGAGTTTCCAGTGCCCGAGGTCGCTGTCCAGCTTTGACTGGTACTCATCTCGCTCCGTCCGACTGCGCTCCAGCTCACTCGACATGACGCGCGACTCTTCCTGCGACGCCTCAAGCTCTGATGTCAACGTTGTCAGTTGACACGTCACCTCTTGTAGACGCGTCTTCAAACTATCCATGTCATCTTGTTCTTGTAGCGCCCCCTGATGTTGGTCCGCAATACCGTGAGCAGCGCCATGCTCCAAAACATCTGTAATTTCTGTCATGCCGGTTGTTGACCTTTCACCTTTGTGTGGCGTCGAGCTGACCATTCTCTGCTGTAACGTCAACTCGATGTCCAGCAGGTGCCTCGCTGTCATCGCGGTCACCGTTCGGTCAGCCGCCAGCTTGTCCCCCCTCAACTGGTCCATCTTGGCGCGCATCGTGCCGAGGACAGCCGAGTGAGATGATTTCACCTTGTCGAGCTCGCGGTTGTGGTCGGCGAGGAGCGCCTCCTTAAGCACGCCCAGGGAGCGCGCGTGGTCGTCTCGCACCGCCCGCAGCGCTCCCTCGTACTGCTCGATGACGGTGTCTCGCTGCGCCTTTAGTCTCTCCACCTCCTGCTGGGTCGCCCCTAATGTCCGGCGTATCTCCGTTAGGTCAACCTCCCTGCTCCCCGATCCCTTTCCCCCGATGTCTTCCCCTCTCTGTGTGGGCTGACTGGGCTTGCCCTGAGTAGACTCCGCCGTGTGCGAGTACATCTCCAGCTGGGCGTTGAGTTGTACTATCAGCTGCTTGTACTGGTGGTTCTCTGTCCTTAGCTGCTCTAGCTGCGACAAGCCGTCTTGTGATGTCAACTCCGTGTACATGCCGTGCCAGTGTGTCGCTTGCTGGGACAACTGCGTTGCTTGCTGTGACAGCTGCGTCAACTGCTGTGACAGCTGGTCACGTTCTGTTGCGACTGTCATGAGGTCACGCTTGAGTTGCGCCATGTCCACCTCCTGTCGTTGCACCAGCTCCTGTTTCATTGCACCGATCTGAAGGCCGTATGTCTCGTCCAGCTCCGCCCGCAGTGCTGCCACCTGGCTGCGGTGATCCTCCATGTTGATGACATCACCAGTGACTTTTGTCCCCGCATTAGCGCCACCTTTCTTCAGCTCTTCAATGTCAGTCATGAGCCGGCGGACAACTTCTGTGTTCTCCTTTTCTCGCTGTCGAAGCAACCGATTTGCCTCTTCCACCTCCCCCAGTTGTGACGTTTCACCCTCGCCTGCAACACTACTGGACTGTGCAGTCTTCAAGACAATTTCTTTCTCAGACTCCAACAGCTTGCAGTAATTAGTTACGTAGGTCATCTTCTCAGCAATTTGGTGCAATGACTGATCCCTCTGCAACAATGCCTGGTCCCTTTGTGCAACTGCCTGTCGCAGAATGAGCAGCTCATCCTCATTGTGTCTGTTGATCTGCTGTAGGGCGAGGAGTTCGTTCTTGGCCTCGAGTAGCGCCTGGGCAGAGATGCCTCGACCGCCACTCTCTGTCTTTAACCACTCACTCGTCTGAAAGCACAACACAACTTATTGACATCATATGATATGTCATGTGACAATGTCTTAGCTTGACACGATATGACACGTCATGTGGCAATGATTTAGCTTGACATGATATGACACATCATGTGGCAATGTCGTAGCTTGACACAATATGACACGTCGTGTATGATCTTTACCTTAATAACAAAATCAGCACATCAGGACTTGATTAAAGTTGCTCTGGTGGCAAAGACGTGCTTGTTTTGAATTAATCATTTCTAATGAAAGTTTAGAATTTGTTCTCAGACTCTCCCTAAGACATCAAGCAATCCTCTAGTCCAAAAAGAATCAAATTTTTAGGTTGTTTAGTGACATTTCTATGCTTTTAAAGCAAATAAAAAAATATGTCCAAAATCACCTCAAAATGGCATTTTATTTTATTTTGAGAAATACCCTTAACAAAAATGTGCATGTTTGCAAGCAAAAATATATTATTTACATTCATACAGGGATTTTTTGTGAACAAATGCATATTAAGCATGCTACTGCTTAATACCCCTTCACCCAAGTTATAGCTTCATAACTGTGGCAGTTTTTTTTTAAATTACAGTAACTAATGCTTCCTGGTTGTCATTGATAATAGACATGTTACCAGATAAGCGGGTTTTGCATAAAATGTGACGTTTTTTTCATTGGCAAGCAGTTTATTTTAATACAAATTGATGGAGACATTTGTTTTTTAGATATCCCCATGTTTTCTCACCAACTAGGCCCTGCAATATGTATTTGTACTGACTAAATGTCAAATAGACTTTGTGTTTATGACTGGCCTATGACCCCACGTGCCAGTGTGAGTTTTGGTGGCACCTGATTGGTTAGAGGTTAACCCCGGGTTACTGACAAATGGCGGCGTTGTTGAGTGTGGAACAGCATTCGGTCGCAAAACAAGAAGATTACCACCAGCATTGGTTATTTAACATCGCGATGCAATTATGTAATCTTCATAAAACAAGAGAGTGGTATCAGAATAATCAGACTATAGGATATGCATTCGTGGGGAGCGGATTTACACTCGCGGACATCTGTGCTGGTGTGAAACTGACATCACTGTTTCTACGGAAACGTCGTTATTGTTTCCAAGAATTTGAAGGGGAATTCCACTGAGAGTCTGAGACACACAAAGTAGTAGTTTTTAAAGGAAGGATTGGTGACATGTGGCATTAATGCCATGTTTTCTTTTGTAGTACATATGTTCATACCAATAATGTTCTGTGAAGAAAAAAGTAAAGAAATCAACTGACACGATAACCACCGCTCAAACCTTAAATTATGTCTACAGTAAGTCTACATGTTACAGCGTTATAAATTATGTCTACAGTAAGTCTACATGTTACAGCGTTATAAATTATGTCTACAGTAAGTCTACATGTTACAGCGTTATAAATTATGTCTACAGTAAGTCTACACGTTACAGCGTTATAAATTATGTCTACATGTTACAGCGTTATAAATTATGTCTACAGTAAGTCTACATGTTACAGCGTTATAAATTATGTCTACAGTAAGTCTACATGTTACAGCGTTATAAATTATGTCTACAGTAAGTCTACATGTTACAGTGTTATAAATTTTTGATATGCAAAATCCATCAAACAAATTTACCAAGAGGTCTACAGATTGGAAATATGGAGGAGGATGGTTAGACTAGGAGGGATTGAAAAATAAGTCTCATAAACAGGTCCTTGGTACAAGAAAGAAAACTTATGGGGATTATCAAGAAGAGACTGGAAAATTTGAAGACATATTGTAAGAAATGAAGGATACCAGCAATATATGGAAGGTTACAAGGAAAAGGAGTGAAAGATTAACGGGAAAGCAAATAGGCTTAGTGGACTGACCAAAAGAAGAATGAGAATAAGAAGAAATGAAGAGATTGGCAGAAGTAGAGAGAGAATGGAGAACAAGTTAACAGAGCCAAGGGCCTATCACATGGCACAGACTTCAGACGTACAACAGGCAGGTCAAGTAATATAAAAAATGAACTAAAAGAAAAGGTATCAGACTGGCAAACTCACACAACAGCAGGAGACTTGCAAACCAGTGCCAACCTTCATACAACGACCCCTGACTTGACCTAGTTACACACTCGCACTTGGGTACTAAACGTCATCACTCATAGATAAACACGCCACATCGCACCCTTGTTGTCCAGTGCCACAACGTCGAGAGAGCAGAACCGTTAACCTACCTGTTTGAGCTGTTGCTGGAGCAGCTGCACTTGGCCGGAGAGTTGAGCTGCTTGCTCTACGTACTCCGCCTGGAGCAAGTCTCGGTTCTCCACGGTCACCTGCAGCTTCTCAGACAGCTGCTTGATAACAGTGTCCCGCTGCGTCAACTCTGCCTCGAACTCTTTTAACTGTAAAAAAGGTAAGTTCTTATATAGCTCAGTATCCTGCTCAAAGTGCTTTACAACACTACTCCCTGGCAGACCTGCTCAATCAAACACCATCTCAAATTCTCTGGAAAGGATTCAACCACGCTGTAATTAATGCACGAAGACTATTCATACACAAATATCCACCACTGTCTATAGCCAGGTACTCGTTCACTCGTGACCTGGAGTAACGTAAAGTGAATGAATTTGCCCAAGGTTTGACACGGCAGCACAGGATTCGAACCCGGGTTCTCTCAATTGAGAGTCCATCGCTCTGGCCACTGCACTCCACAAATAATGTACAAACAATGACATGTTAAAGGGGTCCTGTATATATTGCACTATTCCACAGCAGAAGTAATTTGTTGGCCTACGTTTGGCATCAGTGGCTATTAATAGAACATTCTCGTGCACGCGATATGTTTGCCATTGTTAGTTCTCGGGAACACAAGACAAGCGTGCGCTGAATATAGTGATTGTGTTGTTGATAAGGATTTATTTATGACATATACTGTTGCAAACTAACAACGCTAAATAAATAAATCCTTATTAACAACACAATCACTAGATGCAACGCATGCTTGTCTTGTGTTCACGAAAACTATAACGACGGCAAACATATCGCCTGCACCAGACTGTTCTATAAATAGCTGCAGATGCAAGGTGTCGGCCAACAAAATACTTCTGTCGTGGAATAGCGCAATCTATACAGGGCCCCTTTAAATGTCAGCACACCTTGACAATTAAACTACGGAATAACTGTTGTTAATAGAAGAAGTTGAAGAACATTCCAACGAATTGGATTTTTATGATTATTTAACTTAGTTGTTAATTTTAATTTGTTTTTAATCTAACGTGTCTGCTTAAGGCCAGACACCCCAGGTGAAATGGTGTTTTTTACCAAAAATTCTGAAAATGGTTTTCTGCCAGATTATTATACCTTTGTATGCATACTATCAATAAAGTTCACTTCTATGACAATTACGTACCTCTAAGTGAGTTTTAATCATGGATCAAGCATGTCGATATCATGTAATGAAATCCATTATGCAATTTTTGAGCCATTTTCTCAAAAACATTTTTCTTCAAATTTCTGCATTTGGAAACAGGATATCTCTTGGAATAATTATGCTATATAAATAATGTTTTTTCAGTGTTGCATTCAGCATATTCTACTGTGTGCAATGATCAGACACTTTTTTAAAATCATGAATAGTTTGAAAGATATAGCCATATTTGTTGCCAAAAAACTAGATTTTTTTTCGTATTTTACCCAAAAATTATTTAAAAAATAAAAACACAACATTTCAAAAAATGCTCTGATCATTGCACAATAGAATCTACAGAGAACATGGATTTGCAAGAATTATAACTATATATGGATTCAATAAAAAATGGCAGTGTTTCCAAATTTGCCAATATTTGCTCAAAATGGTGGCCATTTTGTTTGTTACCATGGAAACGGGGGGTCTGGCTGAAAAAAGTTCAATATATATTTTACTCAGTAAGACCCATTTCATGCATTGGGCATACAAAATTGAACTGTTTGCACAAATTAAAAAATAATCCTATCTACCTGCCGTGTCTGGCCTTAATATGTAGGTCTATGTAATGTACCAACTCAATCCAGCTGTCTATTTAACATTAATTAATTTAATGTATTTATTTAACTTATTCATTTAATGTATGTTTGTCTTTTAAACACATTTTTATCTTCACTGATTGTTTAATAATGTACGTTTTACTTAGTTTTATTTTGTTAGTGCCTCTGAGCAGGTCTTTATAACCCGGATATATGCCACATTACAAATGCATGCTAATAATAAATAATAATAACTAGTGAATATATCTTTGTCAATTGTTTGTTCTGTTACTGTAATTATACAAATTATGTTGAACATTCAGCATCTTGTAACCATCTCTGAGGATCCAACCTGGTATATATTTCTCGCAAACATTATTTATTTTATGTATTGAAAGCACCTCCAGGGAACACATGTTGAACATATTGGATAGACTTCAGAGTTCATAATTGTCAACATTTATCTATTCGTAAATTTATGTAATACTGTAATCAAAGTTAATTTTCTGTAATGATCACATAAACTATAACTTGTGCATATTGGTAGGCAGCCCTGAGTCACATACCTTCAGACTGTACAATTCTGCACTGGCCTCATCAGCTCTAGGCCCAGGGCCAGTCTGGGTACCAGGGTCACTTGATTCAGTCTGCTTCACTGGTAATGTCTACAAACCAGACCAAATAACGATCTTGATTTGCAAGTTTAACAAAAGATTGTACAACTACAGTATAACACAACAATGACTAACTTAGTGTGTAAAATGTTCACATATAACCTCCACACTTTACAGCCTTAGCTTGATAATCATTGATATAGCCGAGTTAACTGAGGCAATGTAGAATGAACAAAATTGCCCAAGCGTCAGCAAAACAACATAAATATGATTAAAACCCTGGACTTCTCATCTAAGAGGCCAGGATTCTGACCACTGCTGTTGCCCCCCCCCCCCAGAACATACGTGACTGAATGCAGTGCTGGTATGTAACAAAGTACATTTACTTTGTTACAGTATTTAATACAGATACTCTGCCATGATTTACATAAAATACATGTCAATTAGGAATAGGTCTTGTAAGCAGATTTTCTTGAAATATACTTGTAACAAAGTACATTTTTTGAGATTACTTCTACTTGTAACTGAGTGCATTTAGTTTCTTTTTATGTTCTAACTCTAGTGATGAAGCAGCTTCAACAGGCTTTTGTTTGAATTAGTAATCCTTGACCGACTATAATTTGGAGGAATCCTGTCTTCTTTTGTGCTAGCCCTGGTGTTTACACAGTGGGTGATACTGGAACAGTGTCACTGCTGCCTGGCCAAAGGGATTCAGTGGTCCTCTGAAACTGTTCCCAGCCAAAACCCCTTTTCACACAAGGCTATGTGTACAGGCCTCATTTGCTTTCTGTTCATTCAGTGATTAATTGTTGTGTAATGTTTGACCAGCAGATTCATTGTAATTATACCAACTTTGCTTATAGCAAGTGGCTACTTGCACACTACTGATCCTACCAGTCACAAAGCTGTCAAAAACATCATGACGCATTTGTCTTGAGTCCCTCAAGTGTGAGGTGACAATAGATTTAACAAGATTTAACAAGATTGCCATCCAGAGAATTAACTCTAGATGGCAGGTGGACAAGGAAGCCCTTTGGCTTATCGAGAGTCCAACCCTTTTATCTACATCCAACCCGCCTGAGGTATGTGTTGATTTTATTTTAAAACATATTCACACTACTAGAACCCACACAATCATCAGATAATCTGTTCCATTCATTCACAGTCCTTTGTGAAAATGAGAACTTTCTTACGTCTAATCTACACTGCTCCTTTGCTAATGTAACTTCATGTCCTCTAGTCTTTCTATCTTTCTTAACTGAAAAAAACATATTTCTATCAATATTTTCATAACCATTCAATATTTTAAACACTTCTATCTGATCTCCTCTCAATCTCCTGGTCTCTAGTGTTGTTAAACCACATTCTTTTAGGCATTTTTCATAACTAAGATCCCTCAGTTTTGATATCATTTTAGTCGCTCTCCTCTGTACTCTTTCTAACATATCTATGTCCTTCTTGCGGTATGGCCTCCACGCCTGTATACAATATTCTAAATGAGGCCTAACTATTGTTTTGTACAGTGGTATTATTAGTTCTTTTTCTTTATATGCTATATTTCGCCTAATCAATCCAAGGATTTGATTTCCTTTTGAAGTTGCAATTCCACACTGCTCTGAAACCTTCATGTCAGCACTAATTGTCAGCCCTAAGTCTTTTTCTTTTACAGTAGTACTTAGTACAGTTCCCCCCATTGTATATTCTACATATTCGTTCCCATGTCCTGTGTGAAGGCATTTACATTTCCCAAAATTGAACAACATTTGCCACTTTTCAGACCATTTGATCAACCTGTCAAGATCATCTTGTAAATGCAGTCTATCTCCATCACTTTTAATCCTTCTAAACACTTTTGTATCATCTGCAAATTTCAACACCTTGGTAGCTATATCATCGTCCAAATCGTTTCTATATATTAAGAATAATATATGTCCCAGTACTGATCCCTGTGGAACCCCACTCAAAACTGATTTCCAGTTTGAAGCCTCCCCATCAACAACTACCCGTTGTCTTCTGTCAATCAGCCATTTTTCTATCCAGTTAATTATACCATTTCCTATGCCATGGGCCTTTAGTTTAAGCAGTAATCTTTGATGTGGCACTTTGTTGAAAGCTTTTTGAAAATCTAAGTAGATGATATCTACTGGTGATCCATCATCTACCCACTTAGTGATATCTTCCACAAAACATAACATATTTGTTAAGCATGACCTCGCTTTTAGAAACCCATGTTGAGATGGGTTTATCAAGTTATGTTATAACAAGAAAATCCACCATGTGATCTTTAATTAGTCTTTCTAATAATTTACAAATCACTGATGTTAAAGTAACTGGTCTATAATTATTTGACTTGTTTCTCGAACCTTTTTTAAATAACGGTATAATGTTTGCTTCTTTCCATTCTAAAGGAACCACTCCCTCTTCTAATGACAAGTTCAAAACTGTTGCAAGCGGTATGCTAATTTGTTCTACAATTTCCAATAGTAGTTTGGGTGGAATACCATCCACTCCAGGTGATTTATTATCCTTCATAGCCCTAATTTTCTTAGCTACCATTTCTGGGGTTACAATTAACTGTCTTAAATAGTCTGATTCTGCCCCCTTGAACTTAGCCTCTGGTACTGGCAGTGAACTAGTGTCTTCTCTGGTAAACACTGAACTAAAATACTCATTCAGGTCTTCTGCCATTAAGAATCCTTCTGATATTATATTTCCAGCACTATCTTCTAGAGGACCGACCTTATCCTGAACTTTCTGTTTGCTTCGAACATACGCATAAAAACTCTTGCTGTCATGTTTTATATTACAAGCTAATTTATGTTCATAGCTTCTCTTTGAATTTATAATTGGTTTAGTGCTTCTTTAGAAATGTTGTAGCCTTCGCCATTTCCAGTACGTCTATATGACTTCCACATAATTTGTTTATACTTAATTTTTCTAATGGCTTCTTTCGATAAGTGTTTCCTTTTGGACCGTTTCCCGTGTTTTTTTAAGGGAACAAATTTGACGATGATGCATTCAATTTCACTCTTTAAGATATTCCAGCATTCTGTTGCTGTCTTATTCTTCAGTGTGTTATTCCAGTCTATCTTTGCTAAATATGTCCTTATGTCCTTATATTTTCCTTTGTGGAAATTTCTCCTATACTGCTTTTTACTATTCCTTTCTGATTTTACTTTGATGGTAACATGTATCTGGTTGTGATCACTACTCCCCAGTGGCTCACATATCCTGACATTGTCAACTAATTCATTCTGTGAGGACAAAACTATGTCTAACACATTCTCTCCCCTGGTTGGTTCTAGCACATTTTGAGAAAGGAAACTATCTTGTACTAAAACTAAAAACTTGTGGTCCTCACTACCCATACTCTGTAGATTTCCATTTTATATGCCCATGGTTAAAATAGCAAAGCTTTGCTGTTAGTTGAGAACTAACCAGATCTGTTTGGCTCATTGACTAAGTAATGCAAAATGTATGATATGTCATACGGGTCTGTAATTCAGTTTAATTAACTTTGTATTTTGTTATCCTTTGATTATCATGAATAAATAATATTTATTATTACTATTGTTATTAAGTAGTAGTGGTATAGGTATTTACCTAAAAGGGCCTCTGCTTGGCGTATGTGTCCATTTGGAATATTGGAATAATCTGATTGTGGGATATTTTTTTACATTTCTTTTATACTTTTTATTTCTACATAAGTACTTTCTTGAGGGATACTTTTATTTTAGTTTTTTGGGAGGTACTTTCCTTTGACTTAGTTACTTTATTGGAGTACTTGTACAAGCACTCCCTAAAGTCACATACAAGTATCACATCTGTAGCGAGAAAGAATGTCGACTGTACAGACTTTGTTAACCAAGACTACTTTTTTAAAGTCGCACAGTGCATTTACTTATAATCAATCAGATAGATACCGATTTATCGACAACAAATATTTCTATTTAATTTGACAATTTACATTGTGACAGAACATTTACTGGAGTTACACAGAGACAATTCCACTCACTTGGGCCATGTGTAATTGGTCAATTTAACATGACACTATCACTTACATTGGCTGTGTTTAGTTGTTGCTTCAGGGTTTCATTCTCTTCTACGAGCCGTTCAAGAGCTGTTTGTTTACCCACAATGCTCTCTTCCAATTGAATCACACGGTCAGTGGCTTCTTTCAATCGCCTGTCCGACTTGGCAAGTGCTGGGTCATATTCTCCATCTGTGGCACCCTCCTACAGACACAAGTGTACCCAAGTTATCTCCATTACAGGTCATATCACAGGTCCCACTATAGTTCAGGTCATGGGACGCACAACAGATCACACCAGACTCAATGGTTGATGGGTGAAAACAACTGTTGGTTTACAAGAGAATAAACATGATTATTCTCTTGCCAACTTTTGTGAATTACATACATCATACATCCTAATTAGCACTGACATACCATTAGCTAGGCTATTTCAAAAACTATACAAGCACAAATTTTATAATTTCGTTAAATACTGTTTAATATTTTGACACCATCTTGCAATATTATCATAGTATATTACAATTTACTACATATAAATTTTCTTGAGCTTACCCTGGGCAAGTACTGTTGCACTCAAAATCTGGAAAGAATCACTTTAAAATCATCTGAAACTATAGATCCCTTTCATAAAAAATTAACACCTAAATAGCATTTTCATCCTTTATTGTGAGTGTGATGACAACTGTTGTGCATCCCTGTTTGTTACATTTATAATGATTTTAATAAATATTATTATCAAAAGCCACTGTACTTCATCATAGCTGAGTGAGTCAACATCACTGAAGTCAACAACAGATGACGCGTCACTTAATGTAGCGTCAGACAGGTCACTGTGTGTGTCATCAGGATTTTTGGCTTTTTTCCTTCGACTACGTTTCTTCCGGAATGCAGCAAGCTGAAACATACAGAGAATGTGAGGTGACAAACAAACTTATAGAAACGGTAATAATAATTATGCACCATTAACTGTTTATAATGTCAGGTAATTGTGTCATTCAAGTTGCGAGCCTAAATGCCAAACAATCATATATAACACAAACGAGTCCCCTTTACATGTCAGTCAATAATGCTGGTTTCACAGCTTCACTTTCAGAGTATCTGAATGATGGAGCACTTACATATACTAGTTGTAGACTGATACATTTTCAATGGTCAGTGAAGATGCAAATTTATGGAAAATAGAAAGAGCAAATAATCTCCTAATAATGGCAAGATATGTGCATGCTTCAATGTTCGGTTTGTCATCTGGCACACATGTACAGTTGACATCTTGTTCTCTTGGAGATGGCTTCGGCCACTAGTCACGTCTCTAAGTGTAACACTGTCTCTAACCATGTCCCTTTTGTTTGAATTGCATGGTGTTCAAATTTATACACTCTCTGCCCCTGATAAGGTGGGACATGTCAATAGCATTACCACATAAAAAAATTAAAACTGCATTACTTAAACATATTTTGCTATGCATGTAAGGAGCGTCTTCTTCTGAAGTAAATGTTTTTGATTTCATGAAAATCGGACAACTACTGACAACTTTATTAAGTTGAATCCCAGTCTGTAACGAGACGCCATTCACATCATGTTATTAATTGTTTAGTGTGTATTTACAGGGTTTTAGAAAGTGTAACATAACTTGTTTCATTTAAGCTCATTTCAATGGCAATTTTTTGGCAAAATTAGCAGATCATTAGCATAATTATTACAAAATGGCGGCCATATTGAATGAGGATTCCCAATATTTGTTTTCAATAGTGCAACATAAACTGTTCCATTGCTATCAATTAATTACCACAATGTGAATAATTAATGGCGTAATTTGCATAAAATAAAATGGCGGCCATATTAAATGTAGAATCCCAATTTTTGAATATGTATTTTCCAAAAGCACATCATTAATATTTGAGGCAGAGTAAAATAGTACAACACAAACAATTTCATTAGAACTCACTTAGATGCCGTAATTTCCATAATTGATTATGTAATTATTATAAAACAAAATGGCGGACATAGTAAATGTGGAATCCCCATTTGTGTTATACAATTTTTAAAAAGCATTATCATTTAACGTTAATGCTTGTTATCATAGTACTACATAGAGTTTAATTACACTTAATTCCCACTTTGCTTAATTAATGTCTAGATTAGTTATATTTAGCCATATGAATTGCAGAAAGGGTCCATGAGAGATACCTGCATTTAAAAACACACAGTAATGAATAATTGCACCAACAACTCAAATTTTATTGTTAGCCTTTGTTGTTACAATAGCTATATGAACATAGGAATATATAATTATTAATTAATTAATATATACTATATGCACCAATACTATAATTATGGAAATAACTGAATATTATAATGGTGTATATATCTTAAACTGGCTAATTACTACTATTAGTAAGCAAAAAAAACAAATGTAACAAGTTCTTATTTTATCTTTAACAGAGTAAGGTTGGAATACAGGTTCCTGAATTTCAAGATTAAAATCAATTATTAAGTGTAGCCAGCGTACTGTGAATATGGTTTTCCTGCATGACAGCTAGGTGCCAAATCCGCCTAGCGGACAACCAGCGCAACACGGTTGTCCGCCTGATAAATAACGAGCGACATGTGGATGTTACCAAGCGGCTAGCCTATTTTAGCAGTGTCACTGTCTGCAGTGGCGTTCTCGAAAACCATGGAAGTAGCTCACACAAAATGTGATTTCTGCACTTGTAAATCTTTTTCATATGTCACATAACGTATATCATCTGAACAGTGTGAAACTGACACGTAGGTGCGTATATATACACAAACTTGAATTTTAGGCAATAACATTATCAAAAATTCATGTTTACACGATAATTCGACATAACTTTCGTTAGGTTTACCGCAGAAACTTCGTGCAACGTCTGCAGTAGGGTGGCGATGAATTACTGTATTCATTCTAATTAACGTACACTACGCTTGAAAAATCTTTGAGACACTGAAAATCTGAAATATGTCAAAAAATCGTCCCTATTAAGCGTACGCCCAAATGAGCCAAGTTTAAATAGAGACAACGTCGTTGCCGGCCGAGTTGATCACTTGGTGACTTGGATGATGCAAGAGCAGACTTAACCACACCTGGCTAATTCCACTCGACTTTCAAACGATTACTGTATAAGTAACGGTGTCGTAAACAAGCGACGTAATCCACTGTAAGTAATTAAGTTGTGGTATCTGAAATTTGTAATCACTGACGTCTACGTTAAAACTTGAAGTCGCAAACATTCCCATATTGCGTCATCTGGTGGATGTGGATAACCCGATTTCCAGTGGACCATTATTTGTCTTAAGTCAATTAAAATGGTTTCAATGTTTGTATCTGAAGATGCATCTACTCTCCCATTCGCCGAAATTTCGAGCAACAAGCAAGCGGACTACGGCAAGTCCGGCATTGCTCACCGGCGAGCAAGCGAATCCGGTATCGATCGCCGGCAAGCAAGCGGGGCACTTGTGTCGAATCCGGACCCATCTCAATTTCGCCGTTATAACTTGCCTAACTTTGATACCTCAGTGCGTTAGTTCCATTATTCAACATCATCCCAGGCATATTTATATTACAAAAATACGACCATGTTTTTGCTAGTCTGCACCGCTGCGGTCGTGCATATCCTCATCGCGCACGTAAAATGAGCAGCATATGTTGATGCATACCAGGACGCTATTTACGCCTCAAAAGTGCGCTAAGATGCAATATTCCTAAACGTAAATATGCCTGGGATATTGTTGAATTTATAC
>CM034531.1:64197634-64670638 GCA_020002185.1 Paraescarpia echinospica | reverse complement strand
ACAGCAAGTATACTTTGTCACTGCACCCCAAGTAAACAGCTAGAATACAGTCACTACACCCCCAGTACACAGCTTGAATACACAGTCACTACACCCCCAGTACACACAGCAAGAATACATTGTCACTGCACCCCCAGTAAACAGCTAGAATACAGTCACTGCACCCCAGGTACACAGCAAGAATACATAGTCATTACACCCCCAGTACACAGCTAGAATACAATCACTGCACCACCAATACACAGCTAGAATACACAGTCACTACATCCCCCAGTACACAGCTAGAATACACAGTCAATACACTTCTAGTACACACAAAGAATATATAGTCACAGCACCCCCAGAAAACAGCTAGAATACAGTCATTAGACCCACAGTACACAGCTAGAATACACAGTCACTACACTCCCAGTAAACAGCTACAATACACAGTCAGTACACCCCTAGTACACAGCTAGAATACAGTCAGTACATCCCCAGTATAAAACTACAACACACTGTCACTACACCCCCAATACACAGCTAGAATACATAGTCACTGCACTCCCAGTAAAAAGCTAGAATACATATTCAGTACACCCCCAGTACACAGCTATAAAACACTGTCACCACACCCCAATGCACAGCTAGAATACATAGTCACTGCACCCCCAGTAGACTATAGTCACTGTGCCCCCAGTTCACCGCTAGAATACATAGTCACTACACCCCTACTACACAGATAGAATACATAGCCACTACACCAGCAGTACACAGCAAGTATACTTTGTCACTGCACCCCAAGTAAACAGCTAGAATACAGTCACTACACCCCCAGTACACAACTTGAATACACAGTCACTACACCCCCAGTATACACAGCAAGAATACATTGTCACTGCACCCCCAGTAAACAGCTAGAAAACAGTCACTGCACCCCCAGTACACAGCTAGAATACATAGTAACTACACTCCTACTACACAGTTAGAATACATAGTCACTACACCCCCAGTACACAGCTAGAATACACAGTCACTACACCCCCAGTATACACAGCAAGAATACATTGTCACTGCACCTCAAGTAAACAGCTAGAATACAGTCACTACACCCCCAGGACACAGCTGGAATACACAGTCACTACACCCCCAGTAGACACAGCAAGAATACATTGTCACTGCACCCCCAGTACCCAGCTAGAATACACAGTCACTACACCCCCAGTATACACAGCAAGAATACATTGTCACTGCACCCCCATTAAACAGCTAGAATACAGTCATTACATCCTCACCACACAGCTGGAATACATTGTCACTGCACCCCCAGTACACAATTAGAATACAGTCACTACACTTCCAGTACCCAGTGTCCATGACCTCAGCTATTGCGTGAATCATACATTTGGAGTGTCCATAACCATAGCTAGTGTCTGAACCATACATTTGAAGTGTCTGAAACCACAGCTATATCTGAAATATACAGTCCATACAGAAAGACAGAAAGGGTAGCTGTGTGAAGGACAGTTGGGATGTGACAGTTGGGATGACGTTATTATTACTACTTGTAATGTGTGAGTGTTGGAGACAAGTGTTTACCGTTGCTGCAGTGTAGTTCGTCCTCCCCTCCTACACAGTCATTCATCTCGTCACACACCCACGACATCGTGATGCACTGGCCGTCATCACACCGGAACTCATTCTCTTGACACACTGATGGCGTGGCTGACGTAGTAGATCCTACACACAACACACGTCACTTGTGTCAAATAAGTGATGTGAAAACAGTAAAACAGAAGCGAGTTACACTTTATTCTCTGTTAGACCTGTTCAATAAAACACCATCCTGACTTCTCTGGGAAGCACCCACACTGCAATTAATGGGCAAACAATATTCGTTCACAAATATCCGCCACTGTCTATAGCCAAGTACTCATTCATGCAGCCGAGTGAACTGGACCAATGCAGAGTCAACACATTGCCCAAGGTTTGACACGGCAGCACAGGATTCGAACTCGGGTTCTGTCTGTCGAGAGTCCGATGGTCTAGCCACTGTGTCACTGTGCTCCACTATAAATTTGGGACTTTTCCAAAGTCTTTGGCACCATTCCACATCACAGGCCTCTGACTAAACCGAAAGCATATTCAGAGGAGTTGATATATGCCAATGGACAGACCTTCCTTATTAGATGCCACTAATGTCATGCTTAAAGTTGACAACAGTTTTCAGTGGAATACCAAAGGGAGTGTGCTGACACCCAAGCAACACATCTATTACATCAGGACATGCCTGAGATGGTGTCATCCGAGATACATATGTTTGGTGATCAGTCCAACATACATATGGGTTGGAATACTAGAAGATCATGATGCACTCCAGCACAATCTGTCTTGGTTGCAGAAATGGTCTGACACCTGGTAGCTCCACTTTAACCTAACAAAGAGCATGGCGAAAAGTAGGCCCACTTGGAATACTCACCAACAAAATTATATTCACACAGGGCATTATTTTTAAGGTGAGCGATTGCTCTTGGTCCCTACCGCTCCCACTATTCACTCATCTGAACTATTATGCAATTTATCGCCCGTGCTAATTGCTAGCAACATCTTTTAAAACGCAAATACTTCAATGTCACCGTAGGCTAAATCTAACATTTTTTTTTAATTGCTGTCTACAAATCTATACAAAGATGTACCAACTACTGATCTATGTCACTCTATATAGTTGCTAAGCTATGGTGCATTTTTGTGGAGGACCGCCATCACTTAAAATGGCGGATGTAAATGTCACTAAAGTTTGAATGTAAAATATTTGAAATCCTTGTCCCCTAAGACCTATAAATTGACATCAAAAGTACTGACCTAGGTGACACAGTTATTACATTATGAAGAAATTGGATTTGGTGGTCATTTTTTCAAGATGGCCACCAAGCCAAGAAACATATTTTCATTTCCAGTAGCGAGTGACCCATGAATGTCACTTTCTAGGATCATTTTCCCATTTGGTATACAGTGTACTAAGTAAAACTGGTACAAAATACCGGTCTGACACCTCTCTACAAACCAGATTTTTAACTCTCACATTCGTCCAGTTCTGCAATCAATCAGACCTCACCAGATTTAACAAGATTTAACAAGATTGCCATCCAGAGAATTAACTCTAGATGGCAGGTGGACAAGGAAGCCCTTTGGCTTATCGAGAGTCCAACCCTTTTATCTACATATATCCAGCCCTTCTGAGGTATGTGTCGATTTTATTTTTAAACATATTCACACTACTAGCACCCACACAATCATCAGATAATCTGTTCCATTCATTCACAGTCCTTTGTGAAAATGAGAACTTTCTCACGTCTAATCTACACTGCTCCTTTACTAATGTAACTTCATGTCCTCTAGTCTTTCTATCTTTCTTAACTGAAAAAAACATATTTCTATCAATATTTTCATAACCATTCAATATTTTAAACACTTCTATCTGATCTCCTCTCAATCTCCTGGTCTCTAGTGTTGTTAAACCACATTCTTTTAGGCGTTTTTCATAACTAAGATCCCTCAGTTTTGGTATCATTTTAGTCGCTCTCCTCTGTACTCTTTCTAACATATCTATGTCCTTCTTGCGGTATGGCCTCCACGCTTGTATACAATATTCTAAATGAGGCCTAACTATTGTTTTGTACAGTGGTATTATTAGTTCTTTTCTTTATATGCTATATTTCGCCTAATCAATCCAAGGATTTGATTTCCCTTTGAAGCTGCAATTCCACACTGCTCTGAAACCTTCATGTCAGCACTAATTGTCAGCCCTAAGTCTTTTTCTTTTACAGTAGTACTTAGTACAGTTCCCCCCATTGTATATTCTACATATTCGTTCCCATGTCCTGTGTGGAAGGCATTTACATTTCCCAAAATTGAACAACATTTGCCACTTTTCAGACCATTTGATCAACCTGTCAAGATCATCTTGTAAATGCTGTCTATCTCCATCACTTTTAATCCTTCTAAACACTTTTGTATCATCTGCAAATTTCAACACCTTGCTAGCTATATCATCGTCCAAATCGTTTATATATATTAAGAATAATATAGGTCCCAGTACTGATCCCTGTGGAACCCCACTCAAAACTGATTTCCAGTTTGAAGCCTCCCCATCAACAACTACCCGTTGTCTTCTGTCAATCAGCCATTTTTCTATCCAGTTAATTATACCATTTCCTATGCCATGGGCTTTTAGTTTAAGCAGTAATCTCTGATGTGGCACTTTGTTGAAAGCTTTTTGAAAATCTAAGTAGATGATATCTACTGGTGATCCATCATCTACCCACTTAGTGATATCTTCCAAAAAACATAACATATTTGTTAAGCATGACCTCGCTTTTAGAAACCCATGTTGAGATGGGTTTATCAAGTTATGTTATAACAAGAAAATCCACCATGTGATCTTTAATTAGTCTTTTTAATAATTTACAAATCACTGATGTTAAAGTAACTGGTCTATAATTATTTGACTTGTTTCTCGAACCTTTTTTAAATAACGGTATAATGTTTGCTTCTTTCCATTCTAAAGGAACCACTCCCTCTTCTAATGACAAGTTCAAAACTGTTGCAAGCGGTATGTTAATTTGTTCTACAATATCCAATAGAAGTTTGGGTGGAATACCATCCACTCCAGGTGATTTATTATCCTTCATAGCCCTAATTTTCTTAGCTACCATTTCTGGGGTTACAATTAACTGTCTTAAATAGTCTGATTCTGCCCCCTTGAACTTAGCCTCTAGTACTGGCAGTGAACTAGTGTCTTCTCTGGTAAACACTGAACTAAAATACTCATTCAGGTCTTCTGCCATTAAGAATCCTTCTGATATTATATTTCCAGCACTATCTTCTAGAGGACAGACCTTATCCTGAACTTTCTGTTTGCTTCGAACATACGCATAAAAACTCTTGCTGTCATGTTTTATATTACAAGCTAATTTATGTTCATAGCTTCTCTTTGAATTTATAATTGGTTTAGTGCTTCTTTAGAAATGTTGTAGCCTTCGCCATTTCCAGTACGTCTATATGACTTCCACATAATTTGTTTATACTTAATTTTTCTAATGGCTTCTTTCGATAAGTGTTTCCTTTTGGACCGTTTCCCGTGTTTTTTTAAGGGAACAAATTTGACGATGATGCATTCAATTTCACTCTTTAAGATATTCCAGCATTCTGTTGCTGTCTTATTCTTCAGTGTGTTATTCCAGTCTATCTTTGCTAAATATGTCCTTATGTCCTTATATTTTCCTTTGTGGAAATTTCTCCTATACTGCTTTTTACTATTCCTTTCTGATTTTACTTTGATGGTAACATGTATCTGGTTGTGATCACTACTCCCCAGTGGCTCACATATCCTGACATTGTCAACTAATTCATTCTGTGAGGACAAAACTATGTCTAACACATTCTCTCCCCTGGTTGGTTCTAGCACATTTTGAGAAAGGAAACTATCTTGTACTAAAACTAAAAACTTGTGGTCCTCACTACCCATACTCTGTAGATTTCCATTTTATATGCCCATGGTTAAAATAGCAAAGCTTTGCTGTTAGTTGAGAACTAACCAGATCTGTTTGGCTCATTGACTAAGTAATGCAAAATGTATGATATGTCATACGGGTCTGTAATTCAGTTTAATTAACTTTGTATTTTGTTATCCTTTGATTATCATGAATAAATAATATTTATTATTACTATTGTTATTAAGTAGTAGTGGTATAGGTATTTACCTAAAAGGGCCTCTGCTTGGCGTATGTGTCCATTTGGAATATTGGAATAATCTGATTGTGGGATATTTTTTTACATTTCTTTTATACTTTTTATTTCTACATAAGTACTTTCTTGAGGGATACTTTTATTTTAGTTTTTTGGGAGGTACTTTCCTTTGACTTAGTTACTTTATTGGAGTACTTGTACAAGCACTCCCTAAAGTCACATACAAGTATCACATCTGTAGCGAGAAAGAATGTCGACTGTACAGACTTTGTTAACCAAGACTACTTTTTTAAAGTCGCACAGTGCATTTACTTATAATCAATCAGATAGATACCGATTTATCGACAACAAATATTTCTATTTAATTTGACAATTTACATTGTGACAGAACATTTACTGGAGTTACACAGAGACAATTCCACTCACTTGGGCCATGTGTAATTGGTCAATTTAACATGACACTATCACTTACATTGGCTGTGTTTAGTTGTTGCTTCAGGGTTTCATTCTCTTCTACGAGCCGTTCAAGAGCTGTTTGTTTACCCACAATGCTCTCTTCCAATTGAATCACACGGTCAGTGGCTTCTTTCAATCGCCTGTCCGACTTGGCAAGTGCTGGGTCATATTCTCCATCTGTGGCACCCTCCTACAGACACAAGTGTACCCAAGTTATCTCCATTACAGGTCATATCACAGGTCCCACTATAGTTCAGGTCATGGGACGCACAACAGATCACACCAGACTCAATGGTTGATGGGTGAAAACAACTGTTGGTTTACAAGAGAATAAACATGATTATTCTCTTGCCAACTTTTGTGAATTACATACATCATACATCCTAATTAGCACTGACATACCATTAGCTAGGCTATTTCAAAAACTATACAAGCACAAATTTTATAATTTCGTTAAATACTGTTTAATATTTTGACACCATCTTGCAATATTATCATAGTATATTACAATTTACTACATATAAATTTTCTTGAGCTTACCCTGGGCAAGTACTGTTGCACTCAAAATCTGGAAAGAATCACTTTAAAATCATCTGAAACTATAGATCCCTTTCATAAAAAATTAACACCTAAATAGCATTTTCATCCTTTATTGTGAGTGTGATGACAACTGTTGTGCATCCCTGTTTGTTACATTTATAATGATTTTAATAAATATTATTATCAAAAGCCACTGTACTTCATCATAGCTGAGTGAGTCAACATCACTGAAGTCAACAACAGATGACGCGTCACTTAATGTAGCGTCAGACAGGTCACTGTGTGTGTCATCAGGATTTTTGGCTTTTTTCCTTCGACTACGTTTCTTCCGGAATGCAGCAAGCTGAAACATACAGAGAATGTGAGGTGACAAACAAACTTATAGAAACGGTAATAATAATTATGCACCATTAACTGTTTATAATGTCAGGTAATTGTGTCATTCAAGTTGCGAGCCTAAATGCCAAACAATCATATATAACACAAACGAGTCCCCTTTACATGTCAGTCAATAATGCTGGTTTCACAGCTTCACTTTCAGAGTATCTGAATGATGGAGCACTTACATATACTAGTTGTAGACTGATACATTTTCAATGGTCAGTGAAGATGCAAATTTATGGAAAATAGAAAGAGCAAATAATCTCCTAATAATGGCAAGATATGTGCATGCTTCAATGTTCGGTTTGTCATCTGGCACACATGTACAGTTGACATCTTGTTCTCTTGGAGATGGCTTCGGCCACTAGTCACGTCTCTAAGTGTAACACTGTCTCTAACCATGTCCCTTTTGTTTGAATTGCATGGTGTTCAAATTTATACACTCTCTGCCCCTGATAAGGTGGGACATGTCAATAGCATTACCACATAAAAAAATTAAAACTGCATTACTTAAACATATTTTGCTATGCATGTAAGGAGCGTCTTCTTCTGAAGTAAATGTTTTTGATTTCATGAAAATCGGACAACTACTGACAACTTTATTAAGTTGAATCCCAGTCTGTAACGAGACGCCATTCACATCATGTTATTAATTGTTTAGTGTGTATTTACAGGGTTTTAGAAAGTGTAACATAACTTGTTTCATTTAAGCTCATTTCAATGGCAATTTTTTGGCAAAATTAGCAGATCATTAGCATAATTATTACAAAATGGCGGCCATATTGAATGAGGATTCCCAATATTTGTTTTCAATAGTGCAACATAAACTGTTCCATTGCTATCAATTAATTACCACAATGTGAATAATTAATGGCGTAATTTGCATAAAATAAAATGGCGGCCATATTAAATGTAGAATCCCAATTTTTGAATATGTATTTTCCAAAAGCACATCATTAATATTTGAGGCAGAGTAAAATAGTACAACACAAACAATTTCATTAGAACTCACTTAGATGCCGTAATTTCCATAATTGATTATGTAATTATTATAAAACAAAATGGCGGACATAGTAAATGTGGAATCCCCATTTGTGTTATACAATTTTTAAAAAGCATTATCATTTAACGTTAATGCTTGTTATCATAGTACTACATAGAGTTTAATTACACTTAATTCCCACTTTGCTTAATTAATGTCTAGATTAGTTATATTTAGCCATATGAATTGCAGAAAGGGTCCATGAGAGATACCTGCATTTAAAAACACAGTAATGAATAATTGCACCAACAACTCAAATTTTATTGTTAGCCTTTGTTGTTACAATAGCTATATGAACATAGGAATATATAATTATTAATTAATTAATATATACTATATGCACCAATACTATAATTATGGAAATAACTGAATATTATAATGGTGTATATATCTTAAACTGGCTAATTACTACTATTAGTAAGCAAAAAAAACAAATGTAACAAGTTCTTATTTTATCTTTAACAGAGTAAGGTTGGAATACAGGTTCCTGAATTTCAAGATTAAAATCAATTATTAAGTGTAGCCAGCGTACTGTGAATATGGTTTTCCTGCATGACAGCTAGGTGCCAAATCCGCCTAGCGGACAACCAGCGCAACACGGTTGTCCGCCTGATAAATAACGAGCGACATGTGGATGTTACCAAGCGGCTAGCCTATTTTAGCAGTGTCACTGTCTGCAGTGGCGTTCTCGAAAACCATGGAAGTAGCTCACACAAAATGTGATTTCTGCACTTGTAAATCTTTTTCATATGTCACATAACGTATATCATCTGAACAGTGTGAAACTGACACGTAGGTGCGTATATATACACAAACTTGAATTTTAGGCAATAACATTATCAAAAATTCATGTTTACACGATAATTCGACATAACTTTCGTTAGGTTTACCGCAGAAACTTCGTGCAACGTCTGCAGTAGGGTGGCGATGAATTACTGTATTCATTCTAATTAACGTACACTACGCTTGAAAAATCTTTGAGACACTGAAAATCTGAAATATGTCAAAAAATCGTCCCTATTAAGCGTACGCCCAAATGAGCCAAGTTTAAATAGAGACAACGTCGTTGCCGGCCGAGTTGATCACTTGGTGACTTGGATGATGCAAGAGCAGACTTAACCACACCTGGCTAATTCCACTCGACTTTCAAACGATTACTGTATAAGTAACGGTGTCGTAAACAAGCGACGTAATCCACTGTAAGTAATTAAGTTGTGGTATCTGAAATTTGTAATCACTGACGTCTACGTTAAAACTTGAAGTCGCAAACATTCCCATATTGCGTCATCTGGTGGATGTGGATAACCCGATTTCCAGTGGACCATTATTTGTCTTAAGTCAATTAAAATGGTTTCAATGTTTGTATCTGAAGATGCATCTACTCTCCCATTCGCCGAAATTTCGAGCAACAAGCAAGCGGACTACGGCAAGTCCGGCATTGCTCACCGGCGAGCAAGCGAATCCGGTATCGATCGCCGGCAAGCAAGCGGGGCACTTGTGTCGAATCCGGACCCATCTCAATTTCGCCGTTATAACTTGCCTAACTTTGATACCTCAGTGCGTTAGTTCCATTATTCAACATCATCCCAGGCATATTTATATTACAAAAATACGACCATGTTTTTGCTAGTCTGCACCGCTGCGGTCGTGCATATCCTCATCGCGCACGTAAAATGAGCAGCATATGTTGATGCATACCAGGACGCTATTTACGCCTCAAAAGTGCGCTAAGATGCAATATTCCTAAACGTAAATATGCCTGGGATATTGTTGAATTTATACCCTTGCATTCTCATCGTAACATAATAATTTTGTGACCATCTATCAATGTATTGTGTTTGTATTATCCCAGTTATTTTTATTCAATCAGGACAATATTTTTTGAACACTCGGTTTTTCTGATGAACCACAATGAAAATGCCTATTGCAAGAGAATATATACTAACTGGGCCCTTATTACATAGCTAGCAGTATATTCACCAGGTGGCACCATCGTCTCCGCTGTTTGCACGTGCTAATGGTGTACGTCAAGTAAGCGTGTCCGTTTCCACCATTAAAATTTAGCTAGCGCAATATATGACGCCATCCAACGGAATTTGTTAGAACTATGAATCGCGGACTTTCTCACTTTAAGCTAGTGTAACCTAGGCTGTTACTCCTTCGCATTTTGTGTTCGAAACCGGAATATGTACACTTATGCGTGTTCTAATGATGTGACAACTACATTTAATTAGCAAGATGTCTTCCACGTGCTTAGCGGACAGCAGACAACGATCGCGAAACGGTTTATGTTAGCGCCTTCTGCGCGTGTCCCTGTTTATGTCGGTTGACACGAGGTAGCACAGGCGCCACGACACTTCGCAACGATTTGCCTTGCGCGTTTTTAAAATCCTGCGTAAAAAATCCACAAAAATAAATTAACATCGTTGCAAATTAAACATCTGTTCCAAAATTTCTCCAGTTAAGGCATTATCGATGAAATTATCACGGAAGATCTTTTTGAAAATGCAAATACCGCAATTTTGTCCGTTTTTTGCTAATTCCGTTTCAAAACGCCGATTCTGCGAATTCTTCCCGTATTCCGCAATCGCGAATAATCAGTGTCCCTAAATTAGTAACAATACTTACCAAAACATCCCAAAACTCTCCAATACATCAATGTAACTGTGCAAATTGTTACAGATCTGTCATCTAGTGATCAAAGCACAAACCAAGAGTTCGGTGCTGTCATATTCAACAGATGCCCCCACAACCCACCCTATATGACCCACCCCGACGCAAAAAGGTAGATGAGGCACCACTAAATATTGTTCGATCGGACTAAAACTTCATATTTAGTGTTTTTTCATCATACATGACAATCCTACAAAAGGCCATTTAAAAAATAAGTGCCACCCTAGTCTGCAGTGAAGACAAACACATCTTCTAATTGGTCAAACAGATCTCATGACGATTCAAATAGGTTTACAAGTGCAGGTTTTCAATTTGCCGCGACCTGTTTTTTGCAAAAACTGTACCGTCGCAGAGTGCTGTTGGCATGACATTTTTGGTGCACATCATCGCTAAATAACGAACGATACGTTTGTCAAATAAAGGAATACTTTAAAAAACTTTACACCATTGTAAAGAACATTATCTTGTCGTTCCATTGATATTCAAATATGTCTTATTTAACGTAGACTGAATGGTGTAAGGGCTTCATAACCGCTGGCCTGTCGTAGTTTAGTATGAAAACTGGCCAGATCCAACACTGCAGCCGCGGCGCCCGCTGTGGTAATGCTACTGCTAGTGTCAACTGTCAAGTAGGTTGTCAACTGGAACTTGACAGCTGGTTCATAGACATGGTTAACTAGTCGTTACCACAACTGGAAATGTCGTTAGCTCGTGACAAATAAGTAAATGAGACCACATGGCGGAAGTCTACTGCAGAAATTAAACTTTTGTTTAGCGTATTGTCGTAAATGACTCTTCTTGTTAATCTTGTTATCGAGTCTGAGTGAGGGGAGCACCGACGGGCATCAGACGGAATTAGGTGTAGCAGTATTCAACATTAAAACACTCATCGCATTGCACATTTGAGGCAGAGTAGATTCTCTTAGATGTTTACCTTTTGTTTCCCTGCCAAGAGCTTCTTTTTCCGCTCCTCTTCATCCATATCGAAAGATTCAAAACAAGTTCAGAGTTTATTTTACACTGATGCTGCCATTCTGGAATCGTGTCGTTTGCCTCGTTTCTATTTCACGTCAACTTCCTGCGGCCCACGTCCAACATTTTTTTACTCATCTCAGATGTGCGAAATAATGCAGTTTTAATCTTTGTGGTTTAAATAATTCGTCGGCTTTCTCGTTAAATAACTAAAATAATCGCGAAGAACTGGTAAAGAAAAATAATAACCAATCATTTAGTTTTGTGCCTAAATTATGGTTTTGGACAAATTTAGTCTCCATTTTAATCACCCTTGGCATTGCTTGTAAGTTGTTGAACTTGGTCTTGGAATTATATACCAGAATAATTGGAATTGGAACAATTTATTCGACAATAAACAAACAAAGCACACAATGCAACACACATTTTTATAATAGTTAGTCTATGTCGGGAGACTCACTAAGGCTCAAAAGCCGCTAACGTGAGAGCCACCGACGAAAAAAGAATATTTACTGCAAGTAGTCAATTAAACATAGTAAATGATTATTCAGTAGACTACTTTTATGTCATTCATATCCGTATTCTCCCACTGTGGTGCACACCATAAAAATATGAAGTGATTCGGTAGAATATACACAAGGTCGCCATAATCCAGCACAATAATTATGAAGGATGTTGGTGAATTCGGCCCAACATTCTGGTGAATTCGGCCCACTTTATAATGGCGTGAATGGGATGGTGAATTCGGCCCATGTTATATCTGCTAAGTGAACCCGGCCCAACTTTCTGTTTGTGTTGTAACACATATTCATGTCGTCTGCTTAGTTCCAGTTCAGCCCAGAATGAATACGTTTAAAAGTGCTCAATATGTCAATTAATAATATAGCACCATATAACCTTGTTTGTACATGATATATAAGTAAGTAAATGTTTATTTTTCTAACAAAAGAATAATACATACAGTGTTTATAGTATATCAGAATGAGTATGTCAGAAAAAGGGGCATACTGAAGAAACTCTTGTATTTGTATATTCCTAAGAATTATTTACTTACAACACATGGAATATGGCAGATGTTACATAATAGTACAATGTTAGTTATTATTGGCTATTACAATATAAACACACAAAAAGATATAAAGATACAAATGGCGCAAAAGATGAACAATTATATCGGCACACTATACGGATATATGATAGCAACTATGATCATAGATTTACGTAGATTTCAAACCACTCTTTTGTGTGTGGTTTGATATGTGATGGGACACAATGGGGTAAGTGGCCTGCTACTCCATCATTGTTTCATTGAGCAGATACTTCTGAAGCGAATGTAATTGTTTGCCAGCTTCTTGTTTACTACAATATCATTTGTTGTGTGAAGGGACAAAGTGGGGTAAGTATGTTGTTGCTACTCCACCATTGTTTCATTGAGCAGGTACTTCTGAAGCTGTAAGAATGTATCATCCGACTGATATTTTCACACTTTAAATAAGAACGTAAATCCTTTATCTGTACATTATTTGCATGGAAGGCAGTAATGTCGTAATTTTACGAGATTATGCAAACTATTGCAATATATGCTAATAACTTAAATTATGGGGAAGGGATTATAGTATGGACAATATCAATATATACATTACACACTTATGGTAAAGATAACGATTATGATCGAGTGGGATTATGATTATTCTGTATTTTTAACAACTCTATTGAGTACGAGTGAATACAAAAATAAAGTTCATGATCAATAGATGATTTGTGTGGTCTGTCAGTCAAGGTATACGAATCTTATTGGATACTTTGACTTTCTGTCACAAATAGCAAGTGATAAGGCATGTCTAGAGTGGAATGGATTCGACGGTGTGTTAAATAGAAACGAAGGTCACCTGGTACGGCCAGCCACCACACGTGTGTACACACCTTTGATCGACATGAAGCCATCTGATCCAGATACCATGCTAACAGCTATGCTGGAGGCAGAAAGGCTTGTGAAATCAGTTGGACAACACATTGTGGTGTTCACCTGTGACCAGCAACTTTACACAGTTGCAGTGAACATTGCATGGGCATACCCAGAACGATTCAATAATTTCGTTCTACGCTTGGGGGGCATGCACTTCAAAATGAACCTTATTGGATGGATCGGAGCCCTGATGGTAGACACTGGGCTGTCCGATGTCATGGAATGTGCTTTTGGAGGGGTTGCCCACATGTTGACAGGCTAGCGGTTTCCATATAACTTTCGAGCACTGAGAATGGTGATGGAAGGACTTCTTCATAGCATGGTGCAGCAAGCTGACGAGCCAAATAACTTAATGTATGAGCTAGAAAACAGAGCTAACCAAAGCAGAACCACGAAACTCTGGGTAGATATGTTGATCAAACCTGTTCTACTAATGATGCTGTTTTGTCGAACTGAGAAGGAAGCAGACTGGGCACTTCATCTGCTTGCTGTGGAGTATATGATGTCCTACTTCTTTGCTGCTCGTCACCCAAATTATGCTCACTATGGCCTTTATTATCTGCGCTCAGTTGCGGCGATGCCAACAGACGTCGTCGTTAGGTTCATGAATAGAGATCATGTTACCCGGCACACTCCAGGAATATGGAATGGCATGTAGACGGACATGATGATCGAAACAACTTTCATGCGGTATGGAAAGGGACCCAATGGTATAATTGGTATTACGCTGAAACCAAACACCATGAAGACGTGGGCCCTCAGTTTTCATATTTGCAGTGTCCTGGACAAAGACATTTCTGACATGACCTACGAGGAGAAATGTCACCAACATCTTCACAAAGAGGAAATGAAAGCTCGGCTGACATCAGGTGATAAAGACAGATCGAAAATCAAACAGAAATTGCAAGAGTCAATTGATCCACTTGATCCATCCACTCACCCAAATGACAACATCATCCACATTGTGAGTGGCAGAATAGCTACTGAATCAGCGGTGAATGAAGCTGTGTCAATAGGGCAGCAGATGATGAACCATTATGAAAGCAGTTGGCCTCTCGGATTCCACGATTCTCTTCCTAAACAAGTGCGTACCATGGCAGCCGCGAAGCGACACATCACAGTAGGCTCCACAAAGGTATACGACACCAATCTGATTTATTCGCGCATCATTGGTTTGCAGGCTTCTGGCAGAGAAAGTACGAGTTGGCCCTGATGCCTACAACAATGTTCACCAACGCTGGTGAAATTAGATTAGCAACAAACAAGCCAACACTAAAGAACAAGCTGAAAGTTGACGTGCCGGCAAGAACTGCACCTAACGCTACGAGTGTGATAATCGATGGATCAGCCATATTGTGAGTAGTTCATTGGCCAACACAAGGTACAGTGCAACAATTTATTGACAACTTTGTTGCATATGTGGCAAGAAATATGAAGGACTCTGATGTGTATTTGGTGTTTGACAGATACGTCGACTACATTATTAAAGGTGTCACCCGTATAGCAAGAGTGAAGGAAGCAAGCAGACACCACCAACTCTCACGCTCGATGCTACTCCCATCACAGAAAGTTGTGTTAACTGTGACATAACAAAGTACAACTGATCGATCTGATCAGAGCCTCTGCGTGAACAGGGAAAGCAGTTACAGACGACGCGTCACAAACTTGTGGTAACAGGAAGTGATCCGGTCCCTGTAAAAATCAACAACGGCATAATGATTGACCGGGAAGACATGAGAAACACCCAGGAAGAGGTTGGTGTGATCATCATCCACCGGTCGATGTCCATTGTGGAAGCTGATGCTATGAACTGTAATATCAATGTCATTTCGGATGATACTGACGTGTTCGTACTGTTAATCCACTTCTACCAACAAGGAAACCTCACCTGCCCTGTAACGATGGAAGCCATATCCACAGACAGGAAATGCATTGACGTCCAAGCAAGTGCGCACATGTGCAGAAACATTGCTGGACAACTACTAGCAGCTCACGCCTTGTCAAGCTATGACACTGTGGCTCAGTAATGTGGCATTGGAAAGGCAAAAACAGTGAAAGACCTTTAATCACGCTATCAACTTTCAAAACTGGGCGAGCCTACAGCTCAAACTGCAGATGTAGTCCAACAATCTACAACATTCATAGCTGCTTGCTATGGATTTGCTGAAACCACAACTATAACCGATGTGCGCTACAAGATGTGGACATTGAAAACTGCAAGGGTAAATATTGTCTCGGCTCCAAAGCTGATGTATCTGCCTCCCACCAATGAGGCCTTTCGACTAAATGTGATGAGAGCTCACTTGCAAACGTGCACCTGGAAACATGCTACCCAGGCTACTCCACCTGACGTAGATCCTCTCCAATATGGATGGACAGCAGATGCAGTAAACGCAACTTTGCGACCAGTGATGCTACCAAGCGGCGCAGCAGCTGCTCCAGAAGACATTTTGAAACTCATCAAGTTTACTTGCAACAACTGTATATCATCTCGTTGCTCGTGTTCGTCGGCAATGTTGCCATGTTCACTGTTCTGCCACTGTGAAAGTTCTGCAAAACGGCCTGTCACCCTTCAGATCCTGATTCTCCATAGTCTGAAGATACAAAATCAACAAAAACCATCGTGGGACCTTTAGTGCATGGTTACCTCCAACTTCCTTTGGACTAATATTTAAGGCATTGTATTTTGCACCAGTAGATCACGTAGTAATAAATAATATCCAGGAAGTAACTATGTTTCATTTCTTATCGTAATACGAGCGTTCTAGTTAGAGTACATAATTATAATTTGCTGTTTCAGATTTGTGACCAAGTATAAGAGTAAGTCACGTGACGCTGCGTGGAGAGGAAACTGTTTTACGACAGAAATTGTTTATGTCTGTGGGAAGCAAACATTTTATAATTTATGTATATATATATATAGACACATATGTAATTATATATATACATATAAACATACATAACGCCAGGATAAATGAAAACGCGACAGTCGTAGATGGTGTCACGGGGAAAGACGACAACTAACATGACGTCAACCTGCATGCGTTCCTCAAGAGATGTCGTGAGAGAAATCTAGTCCTCAACGCGAAAAAGGTACGCTACAAGCTGAACGAAGTAAGCTTCATTGGATGTCTGCTGACAGACGAGGGCACGAAACCTGACCCGAAGAAAATCGCGGCCATAATCGATATGCCAATGCCCACGGACATAGAAGGAGTACGCAGCCTAATTGGTACAGTGCAGTACCTAGGCAAGTTCGTGAAGGGACTGACGGACCTCACAACTCCGTTGCGTAAATTGATATGCAAGGAAAGCGAGTTCACGTGGAACGAGTCGCACACCAAAACAGTGTGTGCGATATACGAGAAGCTCAGTAACGCCCCCAGTGCTGCGTTACTATGATGTGGATAAAGACGTAACAATCCAGGCAGACGCGTCGCAAACAGGCCTGGGAGCTGCGTACACGTGGAGTCTGACCACAAGCCGCTAGAAACTATCTTCAAGAGTGAAATACACATGGCACCGAGGATACTGGAGCGCATGAGATTGCGACTGCAGATTTATCCACTCGAAGTGAGGTACAAGAAAGGATCGGAAATGTACGTTGCAGATACGTTGGGCCGAGCGTACAACACGGAGGCTAAACGACACTCGGCGAGATGCGAATGCCGATGTCAATAAAGTTGACGACTCAGACGAGATGATGTACAGCGACAACATCATGCTGCCTGAAGATAAACTACTAAAACCGTACGTGCAGTTCAAAGATGAACTGTTAGTTGAAGATGGATTAATCTTCAAGGGAGACAGATTAGTAATCCCCCATGTGATGCGACCGGGAATGGTGAAATTTATACACCAGGGCCATATTGGAATAGAGGGATGCCTGCGCATGGCGCGCGAAGTCATCTATTGGCCCGGTATGAACGCTGAGGTGAAGGACCACATCAGCAAGTGCGACATTTGCAATGCACACCGACCGGAACGGTGCCATGGGAAGCTGCAAACACACGAGTTCCCCCATCTGCCATGGGCCAAGGTCGCAACAGATATGTTTGAGCTCGACGAACACCAGTATGTCATACTGGTAGGCTACTACAGTAACTTCTTCGAGATCAACGAGCTGAAGAAGACAACGACGCAGGCTGTTGTCAACGCTCTACGGCCACACTTCGCACGTCACGGAGTACCTTCAATTCTGGTCAGTGACAATGCTTCACAGTATGGGTCACAGGAATTTGCGAAATTTGCTCGTGAGTGGGGCTTTGTGCACATAACATCAAGCCCGCACTAACCGCAAAGCAACGGGAAAGCGGAGAACGCTGTGAAAATAGCTAAAGCTTTGCTCAAGAAGGCCAAACTGGATGGACGCGACCCACTGAAAGCTATTCTGGAATGGCGCAACACACCAACAGAAGGCTTGCAAAGCTCGCCCTTGAAACGTTTGATGTCACGCCGGACTAAGACACTGTTGCAGACGCGAAACAGTCTACTTGCACCCAAAATCCAAGGAAGAAATGTCAGCGATGCAATCGAACGACAACAACGAAAGTACCAACGACATTACGACACCCACTCAAAGCCGCTGAAAGAGCTAAATGTTGGACAGGCAGTCCGGATGAAACTGCCTGGACGCAACACTTGGAGTTTGGGTGTATGTAAACGAGCACTAGGACAGCGATCCTACACCGTGGATGTCGAAGGACACACCTATCGGAGCAACAGACGACAGTTGAGGGCAACCAACGAATCGGCGCCCTCAGTGACTGTTGCTCATGACGTAACGCCAGACGTGGGAGATTCCGTGCCCCGTGCAACGATCTCCAAGCCGACCGGTCAACGACAACCGGCTGTTGTTGTTGACATTCCGTTATCGCCGTGTCCTCGCCCGAACACGCCTCGGGGGACACCGGGCATTATGCCGAGGCGAGACGAGCCAAGTGCAAGACGCATGACACTTCGAGATCGTGTTGACATTAAGCCACCACGACGGCTCATTAACGAAATGTGAATCCCAAAACTGGAGAAAAAAAAATGTAAACAAAAAGGGATGTCACGAGATACCCCAGCTGATGCCCAGCAGGGAGGGTATATTTGGACTGATTGCCTAGCAGCAACCTCTGGACTCTAATTAGCATATAGAGTAGTGGGCGCTGCCGCCGCTGTTAGTGTAGTGAATCAGTCTAGCCTAGGATTTAGACCAGTGCAGCTGCGTATCCAGATAATAATGTATTAAACATATTCTTCTCGACGTGTTGTTTGTAAGTTATATAATACATAGATACGAGCAATACCGTTACACGTGCTTACATTTATCGGTCGTTATCGGCGCTATATTCTAACCTGACTTTGCTGAATGTGCGTGTGCGCGGTGTGCGTGGCGTGCGTGGTGTGCGTGGTGTGTGTGGTGCGTGTGTGCATGGTGCGTGTGTGTGTGTGTGTATGTGGTGCGTATGTGGTGCGTATGTGGTGTGTGTGCGTGCATGTGCGTACGTATATCCCATGGCCTACACACTGTTATAATCACATATTATGTTAATATACATAGGTATCAGGACCGTGAAGGGGACCTTGGGATTAAGGTTTTTCTTCTTCTTTCGTTAAGTGGCCACAATCAATATCTGATTATTAACGCCACTCACCGCTATTTATATAGAGGTCAGTGGGTAACCCTGCCGAAGTGTCCAGTTATACCGCGGAAACGACTGTCCGGAAGGAAATTATTTAACGGGAGGTACCGTGGGGTGGGACACTGACAGTAACATAAGCGTACCCAATGGCAGCTATAATATCAACAACTGACTCGCGCATGCGCAGAAACGTCAACCGGATACAATTTTTACGCCGGATAAATGTAAGCGCGACAACTGCGAATGTTTACATTGGCAAAGGAGCAGAGTAGATTGGATATAAGAAAGTTTTCATTTTCACAAAGGACTGTAAATGAATGGAACATATTACCTGCTGATTGTGTGGGTGCTAGTAGCGTGAATATGTTTAAAAATAAAATCGACACATACCTCAGACGGGCGGGATACACATAGATAAAAGGGTCGGACTCTCGATAAGCCAAAGGGCTTCCTTGTCCACCTGCCACCTAGAGTTAATTCTCTGGGTGCTAATCTTGTTAAATCTTGTTAAATCTTGTTAATCTCGCTTAAAGGAAATAAAAACAAGGCATTAGCTAAAATCCGTTTTCCATGTGTACAGAAAGTTTAATATTGCCTGTAACATTCGAGAACATTAAAAAAATACAGAAAAATACATTTGTAGCATAAATTCGATTTTAAACCCGTCTGTGTAGCGATTCCCGCGGGGGAAAAAATGAGCTAGGCGATCACGTGGTATCTTAACGTCACACATGACTCACACTCGCAGCAGGCCGACCCTTTCTATGCATCCAGAGCATGTTTACATGGATAATGTTGGGGTCGAAACGAGCGTCAGAATAAGTTGTTATGCAATAATCCGATGTAATATAAACACTAGTCATCATAGAGGAACAAGCAGTTATCTTACGGTTCCACATGAATTCAATTTTATTCAAAACAATGAATGCGAATGAGCCTACAAGTCGACTAGGTTTCGCCGAGCTTGGCCCTGGGCTCGTTTTCAGAATAATTATATCGAATGCAACCAACGGGAGATAATGTACACCAATATACATACATAGCAAACATATATCGTATCCAGCTACTGAAAGTAACGTGTAAAATCTCATAATATCACTAGAATATCGATCTATGAAGGAGGAGTTGTACAATTTATCATAACAACTGAAATCAGTCAGCGAATTTCTGCCGGCCGTGGTAGCTCAGTTGGTAAACGCGTTGGTTCCTTGGCGTCTGTTTTACAATCGGGCGACGCCGGTTCAATCCTGACAGCATGCAAACTATTGATTTTCTTTACACTTTTTTTGTTTATGTTTTCACGAAGTAATATAAACCAAATCATTTAGTATACTATGATGCACTGTTTGTAAATATTTTATATATTTTTGTAGTAATTATTTATTCGCCACAAAAATTAAAATACGGTCATTATATACAACGATGTTTCTAAATTGTATTTATCCAGACAGATCACAATCTGTTTTCACATATATAATTACAATATATTACGGTACAATATATTTATAATTAATAAATTAGATATCCATTACATTATATTTGTTTGGATAAATAAAATTTAGAAACATCGTTATATAATGACCATATTTTCATTTTTGTTGCGAATAAATAATTACTACAAAATAAAAATTATTTACAAACAGTGCATCATAGTATACTAAATGATTTAGTTTATATTACTTCGTGAAAACATAAACAAAAAAAGTGTAAAGAAAATCAATAGTTTGCATGCTGTCAGGATTGAACCGGCGTCGCCCGATTGTAAAATAAAGAACTAGTAACCAACGCGCCTACCCACTGAGCTAGAGGGACCAAGGGAAACTCTCTAACTGATTTAAGTTGTTATGGTAAATTGTACAACTCCTTCATATATCGATATTCTAATGATATGAGATTATACACGTTACTTTATGTACATGCACTAACCGATACAATATATGTTTGCTATGTATGTTTATTGGTGTAGATTATATCCCGTTGGTTGCATTCGATATAATTATTCTGAAAACGAGCCCAAGCTCGGCGAAACCTAGTCGACTTGTAGGCCCATTCGCATACGTTGTTTTGAATAAAATTGGATTCATGTGGAACCGTAAGATAACTGCTTGTTCCTCTATGATGACTAGTGTTTGTATTACGTCGGAAAATTGCACAATAACTCATTCTGACGCTCGTTTCGACCCAAAAGCTATACTTGTAAACATGCTCTGAATGCATGGAAAGGGTCGGCCTGATGCGAGTTTGAGTCATAAGTGACGTCACATCTCGGCATCCCGAAAAGCGCGCCAAAAATATGCATATTTGAAAATGTCCGGATGTACAGCATAAAATGTGGAATTTCTAATTCATTTAATTTTTTTTTTGCTTGGTGGACGTGGAAATAGATAGCAGGATGTAATATAACATAAATTCAAGCAATAGATGTTTTTATTCCCTTTAACCGACTCTCGCCCGGCTGCGCAACTTCGTCGGAATTATAGTATGGTTCATCCTTGCAAACCAGGGCTGTTTGCCATGCAAAACTAGCCCTGGCAGATCTCCTATGCTAAGTGCGGAAGTTAGCTAAGTCAAACTAATAATTGACTTCGGCAGTCGTAACTGCGTCACCAGTGAGAACAAAGCAAATACCCACCCGAATTTGAAGACGGATAAGCGACTTCTTGGAATCCCAATATAATAGCTCGTTCGCCTATTAGCACGAGCGGCTGAGCGGTATTGTGTATACGAATAATTGCTTCTACTTCCTAAACATTGCGTGTAACACGAACCACGGTTGGTTTAAATTAGTTTTATTATGACCATCTAACCTGCCGCCATCGACTGATCTAATGAGCGATTTCATAGGCTGTGCTTAAATTCAGAGTTTCGCAAAGCGATCAGCCAGGGGGTACTGCTGGCTGGCATTGACGTAATCAGCAGCACCGAGCCCTGGCGTGCGAGGATGGTCTGGCTCTGAATGGCCCTTCTGAATGTTATGCAATGAGAGCTGCCACCTAGTGAATATGCATGTGATTAAAAGGCATTAAACTACGAAAGAAAGTTTAATGTCGGTTTATTTTTGTGTGACAAGTTTCAATATAATTTTAATGTTGAATATTTTGTATAGTATAATATTATCTGATAAAAGTGTATCCTTATTTAATTTGTTATTTCATAGCTGGCCTGAGAGCCAATCATCGTCTCCACCCGAATCTGGGGTAAAACCCCCTACCGGTAACATTGGTTGGAGCTTAATAATCCCGGCCGTTGTGATGGGACAATGCTGCCACCTCACGGCGCCTGGATAATCGAGGCTACTGCGAATGTAGCTCTTTCCCGTGGGCATGCGGAGGGAGAAAGTTAACGGCCTGACAGATCGGTCAATGTTCAGAAAGAAGTTGGGCGATAACTGACGAAAGGAGCATTCCAATTTAACAATATGTCGCCTTCGCCGGGTTCCCTCGGCAGGAGGTCACTCTTTACGTTTATTGTCGGCATATCCTGTGGGTTCCTTGTCACGTACATGATCCTGTCATCAGTGACAACCGCGGGCCGGCGCGGACACTTCGTGCCGCTCCAGCCCCACACCCATGGCGAGAACGACGTCTTCGCCGGACCGGATATCGTCCAGTCGTGGCAAGACGCTTCACACCACAGCCACACAGGTAAGCAGTAAGGGCGGTCACCCTGTTGGAATGGAGTCGGTCGTTACAGTTGCCACAGCTTGTGAAGTAGTCGCCGATGTTAACTTGGTCTTGTCGGCGATCGTGTCAATAATATAAACATGCCGTTTTCATAAAAATCTGAACAAACATTGCGAAAGATCAAGATGTCTATATTGTAACTCCTTATCATTTATTTGTCTCATGTTATGCAATTAAATTGTCAGAACAGTTTGTTTTTGTGAAATACTTACACTTTCTGTACAAAAACATAGCGCCGCGCAAAACGTTTGGTTACAACGTTTACCGGGCGTGCTTGCGGTTATAACCAATGAAAAAGATATGTTGACGCACGTGACATAATTGCCTTGGGAAGTCATACTCACTTCTCATAAGACATACACAGAGATCAGCGGCTAGATCTCACAAGATTCAAAGCGACGGATTTTGATGTGGGTCGAACATATAGTTGTACTAACTTGTGCGTGCCACCTTTACACATCGCCTAATTCCGTTGCAACTCAGTATTGTGTCTGTCACTTCCGCCTTGTACTTGAGTCAAACTCAGACTTAATGCTAAAACAGGCATTAATGTATGGCGTAGAGGGAATGATCTATATAAATATGTTTCATCTATTCAACCACTATTGATTGACCAGTGACGCCACACACTTGCAATCGTGTAATGAATATTGAACATCATGCCAATGTGTTGTTTTACAGACACTGATGACACAGTCGCCAATGCGCTCTACAATAAGGTGCGTGTCTTATGCTGGGTAATGACAAGTCCAGGAACACTGCAGAGCAAGGCACGTCATGTCAAGGCCACCTGGGGACAACGGTGCAACAAACTGCTGTTCATGAGCTCACAATCTGACCCTGACCTTCCTGCAGTTGGCCTACCTGTCTCTGAGGGGCGTGACTATCTCTGGACAAAGACGCGTGCGGCCTTCCAGTACATTTACGACCACCACTTTGATGACGCGGACTGGTTCCTCAAAGCCGACGATGACACATATGTTATTGTTGAGAACCTGCGTCATCTACTAGAGAACCATGACCCTGTGACCCCTGTGTACTTTGGTCGGCGCTTTAAAGCCTATGTGCCCCAGGGGTACATGAGCGGAGGTGCTGGCTATGTGCTGAGTAAGGAAGCAGTGAGACGCTTTGTGACGATGTCACTGCGAGACAATGTGCACTGTCCTGACAAGCATGGCGCATGGACAGCCGAGGATGTCGAGTTGGGGCAGTGTCTCCAGTTGGCTGGAGTGGAAGTTGGTGATTCGCGCGACTCTTTGGGAAGGGAGACTTTCCACCCATTCCAGCCCGAGGATCATCTCATCCCAGGGGCAGTACCAAAGGACAACTGGTACTGGAGTTACAACTACTATCAGGCAAAGGAGGTGCTGTCATTATGCCACTTCTAAAATGTTTACAAAGTCTACTAAATACTTGGCAGTTCACCACCATCCTGTGGCCACTAGCCAATCACCCATCTTAGCCTGTCATCCACAACAAGCCTATCACCCATCTTAGCCTGTCTCCAATCACCATCCAGTCACTCATCACCAGCCAATCACCCATCTTAGCGTGTCATCTCCACCAGCCAATCACTCATCACCAGCTAATCACCTGTCTTAGCGTGTCACTTTCACCGGCCAACCATTCATCACCTGCCAATCACTATCTTCTACCAGCCAATTACTCATCACTCATTCCTGGCCTATCACACACCACCAACCAGTCACCCACTACTAGCCAATCATTCATCCTAGCCTGCCACCCACCACAAGCCAATCACCCATCCTAGTCGGTCACCCACCACCAGCCAATCACCCATCCTAGCCTGTCACCCACCACAAGCCAATCATCCATCCTAGTCAGTCACCCACCACCAGCCAATCACTTATCCTAGCCTGCCACCCACCACAAGCCAATCACCCTTCCTAGTCGGTCACCCACCACCAGCCAATCGCCCATCTTAGTTAACCACCACCAGTCACAGGCCTTGACATTAAGGTTTTGCATCCACTGGCCCATTTATTCTTATAGAACCTGTGAGCATCTGCTGCTGCCTGTAGCTCTGTCTCGATCTCCTCCAGCTCTCTTCCCATCTCTTCTTCTGTTGGCTGGTTCTGGCGTACAGAACATTTTCTCGGCAAAATGACTTGATTTGTTTTGATTAACATGAGCTGAACATATTTTCCTTACCCGATACTCAAATGATGTGGCACATACATACACACTCACTCACTCACCCGCGCACGCACACATTAAAGATGTGAAACATCATCCTCTGAATCTGAACAAAATTTACATTCAAAAATAATTTGAAAACGCATGGCTCCTTTACAATTTGTCTTCAAATTATTTACATGTCTGCAAAAGCTGGGTATGCTTGGCAGACTTTCCAAAAGGCTGTGGAGTGGCCTTCCTTTCAGACTCCGAGCCATGACCATCTCTCTAGCCACGATGACTGAAAAACTTTCTTCCTCTTCTCAACCGTGTACTTCTTGTTTGTTTGTCTCTTTCGTGTCATGGTTTTAGGCTTTTTGTTTACCCCGGGTTTGGGTTTAACAAGATTTAACAAGATTGCCATCCAGAAAATTAACTCTAGATGGCAGGTGGACAAGGAAGCCTTTTCAGGCTTTTGGCTTATCGAGAGTCCAATACTTTTTATCTATGTGTATCCCGCCCTTTTAAGGTATGTGTTGATTTTATTTTTTAAACATATCCACGCTACTAGCACCAACACAATCAGGAGATAATCTGTTCCATTCATTTACTGAGGTGGGTGGCTTAAACATTATTATTCATTATAATATCAGACCGTTACTGTAAAACGCTAATTCATCAAGGTGTCCGTTGCTTCACAAGAAGTCCACAAGGCGTCACTAGGAGCGACCCCACGCAGACTTTTGTGAAACTCTTATTTTGCCCTATTTGTTTTACAAAATTAAGATAGCGACAATAATAAGTGAGAAAGCAAAGTTAAATGTAGATTTTTAATTGTGCTACCACTGCTATTACTGCTAAATCTGAGACGTTATTCACGTTAAACAAACTTCGCAAGAATTCCACACTGAGGCATCATTAGCAATGCACACGGTTCGCAAGAACTCCGCACAGCGTCACTACTAGTGACGCCATGTGGAGTTATTGAGAACTGGCAATGCGTGATCATTCGTAAAATAAGATGGTGACTGCAGTTTCAAGCAAGAACGCGAGGGCAGATGTAGATTCGGCTGTCGCAGATTCTGTTTAATTGTTGCGCAGGAGATGCCAAGTGATAGATACTATTTAAAACGACGGTGACCTATTGGATTGAAACCAGTGGCCCGTCAGGCCAGTAAAATATGAAAACTGGTGGCCCGAACTGGCCCGACAGCCTAAAAACCGTGCCGGGGCAGCGGGCCAGTGCTAATGTCGAGCTCTGAGTCAATCACCTATCCTACTCCTAGCCTGTCACCCACCACCAGCCAATCGCCCATCTTAGCCTGTCACCTACCACCAGCCAGTCAATCACCTATCCTAGCCTGTCACTCACCGCCAGTCAATCACCCATCCTAGCATGTCGTCCACCACCAGCCAATCACCCATCCTACACTGTCTCCCACCACCAACTAATCACCCATCCTACCCTGTCTCCCACCACTAGCCAATCACCTGTTGTAGCCTATCACCCATAACTAGCCAATCACCCATCCTCTCTACATGTGTTTCTGTGTTTCAGGGCCCTCAGTGATGCTACGTGTGTTTCCGTGTTTCAGGAACCTCACTCAGTGATGCTATACATGTTACTGTGTTTCAGGGCCCTCAGTGTTGCTACATGTGTTTCTGTGTTGTAGCTTGTAGGGTGCTAAATGATGCCAGATGTGTTTCTGTGTTACACTTACAGGACTCTCAGTGATGTTAGATGTGTGTCTGTGTTATAGGGCCCACAGTGATGCTACACACGTGTTTCTGTGTTACAGGGCCCTGGGTGATGCTAGTTAGATGCTACATGTAGCATTACCACAGCGGCCACTGCGGCTGTTGGATCTGGCCAGATCTGGTGCTAAACTACGACACGCCACCGGTCATGTGGCCCTTACATCGTTCAGTCCGCATTAAATAATACATGTTTAATATCATTGAACCGACAACATCACATTGTTTACAATGGTATAAAGTTTTAAAAAATATGTTCCTTTATTTGACGAACTTATCGTCCATGATTTAGCGAAAATGCGTGCCAAAAATGTCATGCCGATGGCACATCGCGATGGTACAGTTTTCACAAATACAGGTCTCGGCAAATTGAAAACCCGCACTTGTAAACATATTTGGATCATCATGATTTTTAGTCATCCAATGAGGAGATATGTTGGTCTTCACTGCTGATGTTAAACGAAATCGATGTCATCAGGGAAACGAAAGTTACTTTGAGTTAAAGTGTAAATATGTCGGTTTACCTACATTATCACACAAAATACAACTTTGTGCATCACTGATGCCATTTGCAAGTTTTCCACTATTCAAATTATGTATGTTGTGTGATAATTAAACATGATATACAAGTGCGGAAACTAGGTTTTGTTCGACGATGTCACATCATTTTTGAACAGGATTGCGATAAACAGCATGCACGTGCGGCGACTATACTAGATATTGTTATGTCCGCCCTATTTTTAGCACATTGCCATGACGACTCCCACGCGATGCTCGTTGTCTGGTCGCCCACTGTGTGATAAATGTTTTGACTGATTTGTAATTTAACAATTGAATCATTCACAGCAACACGAATACATCATGTTTTAATTAATAACTAACTTATGGCTCAAAACATGGCCATTGCATGGCAACTTTTTATTTTAAAATATTTGTCAATCTAATATTTTATTTTGGAAATTGAACAAAATCGAAAGTTCTGTAGTATTTCTAATATTATGATACAGCTGTACATGGTACTTGTATAACAAAAAAACCAATCCTTTAAATTCCAAATATTACCTTCCATAATCCATTATAGTTTGTATACAATTTTTGTACACACATTTTAATTGTATATAAAAATATTGGGATTCACATTATATGTGTTTGCTACTTTGTCATAATTTTGCAAATTGTGGCAATTAAATAATTAATTCTAATGAAACAACTTACATGTGCTGTATTGTAAGTGGCATTAATGTGTGAATCACATGCTTTGAACAAAAAATATACATACAAATTAGGAATTCTCATTCAGTGTGCCCGCCATTTTGTAATATGCTAATTATGCAACAAATTATGTATATCTGTAGCAGTAAAATCAGCTCTGATGAAACACTGTATATTGCACTTTAAAAACACTTAAATACATTAAACAATTAATGACATGTCTCTTGTTACTTTCTAGGATCCAATATGGCTGCCATATTATGCTAATCAGGTCATTAAATATGCAAACTACTCCTGCGAAAATAAAAAAAATAGATTCGGCACTAAATGATGCCAGATGTGTTTCTGTGTTACACTTTCAGGGCCCTCAGTGATGCTAGATGTGTTGCTGTGTTCATGGCCCTCGATGATGCTACACAGGTGTTTCCGTGTTACAGGGCCCTAAGTGATGCTAGATGTGTTTCTGTGTATTAGGGCCCTCAATGATGCTAAATGTGTGTATGTGTTTCAGTGTCCTCAGTGATGCTACATGTGTTTATGAGTTACAAGGTTCTAAATGATGCTAGATGTGTTCTTGTGTTACATGGCCCTCAATGATGCTACATGTGTTTATGTGTTACAGGGCCCACAGTGATGCTTTATGTATTTCTGCATTATAGGGCCCTGAGTGTTGCTACATGTGTCTCTGTGTTACAGGACCCTGAGTGTTGCTACATGCTAGGTGTATGACTGCATTACAAGACCCTCAGCTATGTGCTTCTGTGTTACAGGGCTCACAGCGATGCGATATGTATTTATGTGTTTCAAGGCCCTCAGTGATGCTGATTATGTGTCTGTGTTTTAAGGCCCTCATGATGCTAGGTGTGTTTCTGTGTTTCAGGGCCCTCAGTGCTGCAGTGACTATGCTGTGTCATTCCACTATATTCCTCCAAACCTGATGTACGTTCTGGAGTATCTCATCTACCACGTCAGACCATACGGTCGACAGGCCAAACTGGCTCCACCCACCAGCCAGATACAGAGCCAGTCACATGATACTCAGTCACATGATGCTCAGTCACAAGATACTCAGTCAAGCAATACTCAGTCACATATCATACCAACGAACCAGTTGAATGCACCTTCATCATTGATTGCTGATCTAAAAAGCCATTCAATGGTGGACCGTCTTTCTGGAGACCCACTAAAGAGCCGATCAAAGGTGATTCAAGAGAAACTGTCAGACATTACCAAAGCGAAACGTGAACCATCCTACTTGCTGACAAATAAAATTGAACAAGACAAAGAGAATTCAAATGTCAAGAACATTTAAAAGACGAATGTTTTTATATAGTATTATATACTTATGCAGTTATCGATTTGATTATGCAGTTGTTAGTCTGCATTGGTCGTCCACGTATATATGGATTTAGCTGTAACGTTATAAAGTAGATGCATTTAAAGACAAATATATATTTTGGTGTGTACAGATGTTACTTTTATAAGTACTATAATAATGATAGTATATAACTGTATTGTTAAGTATATAAGTAAATACGTCAACATGACTTGGTTCGAGATCAGTGAAAATATGAACTGATATATATATTGATTTATAAAGAGTCTGGAAGAGAGCCGTCTACTAAGAGATTGATTGTGTAGAATCAGTCACCATATAATTATGGTGCTATCGTGATGCAAAATGGATACAGGTCAAAACAACGACAGATCCAAAACGGCGACACACCAAAACGACAGCGACAAGCCAAAATATATTGTTTTTGTACACAAATCAAAGACACACCGGATCTGCTCAACAAAACAATGCAAGAGCACCGATTACTAGGGCCTAATGCCGTTCGCTACATCTACTCTACACATATCCTGTGGGTTCCTTGTCACGTACATGATCCAATCATGATCAGTGACAACCGCAGGCCGGCGCGGACACTTTGTGCCGCTCCAGCCCCACACCCATGGCGAGAACGATGCCTTCGCCGGGCCGGATATCGCCCAGTCGTGGCAAGACGCTTCACACCACAGCCACACAGGTAAGCAGTAAGGGCGGTCACCCTGGTGGAATGGAGTCGGTCGTCACAGTCGCCACAGCTTGTGAAGTAGTCGCCGATGTTAACATGGAGTTGTCGACAATCGTGTCAATATTATAAACATGCCGTTTTCATAAAAATCTGAAGAACATTTGCCAACGATATCCATATTGTAACTCCTTATCACTTATTTGTCTCATGTTATGCAATTAAATTGCCAGAAAAGTTAATTTTAGTGAAATACTTACACTTTCCGTACAAAAACACAGCTCTCCGTACTAAAGATATACACAAGGACAGTTTATTTAATAGTAAAGGAAGCAGTAACAGAATGACGTTCGCCATTTAGTTTTTGTGTGTCACCGTTTTCTATATGTCGCTTTATGTAAATATAATAAATAGTACCAATCCACAATGTGGATGGTATATATGTAGTATATATTAAGTTTTTGTATATGTTCATTTTATTTCTTATATGTAATGTACCTCAGCACTATATCAGTATGAGCTTGGTCAATAAAATCTACAGTAACCACCTAAAGTCAGAACTATGTACATATATGCTTTAAAGATGCCATACAGCTGTGCTATTTGTGTACCCCTGCATCATCTACTCCTGTGTAGTCTACCTCTGTATTGTCCATCCGTGTGTCCTACCCCTGTGTAGTACACCCCTATGTAGTACACCCCTGTGTAGTACACCCCTGTGTAGTACACCCCTGTGTAATCCACCTCTGTGTCCTCAACCCCTGTGCAGTCTACCCCTGTGTACTCCACCCCTGTGTTCTTTATCCCTGTTTAGTCTACCCCTGTGTAGTCCACCCCTGTGTTCTTTATCCCTGTTTAGTCCACCCCTTTATCCTCTACCCCTGTGTAATCTTGCCCTATGTCCTCTACCCCTGTGTAGTCTACCCTTGTGTCCCCACCCCTGTGTAGTCTACCCATATGCCCTCTACGCCTGTGTAGTCCACCCCTGTGTCCTCTACACCTGTGTAGTACATCCCTATGTCCTATTGTCAACCATTGTGTAATCCACTCATGTGTAGTCCACCCCTGTTTAGTCTACCCCTATGTCATCTACCCTGTATAGTCCACCCCTGTGTAATCCACCACTGTGTACTCATAGCGAGTTTGGGGGGCTGAGCCCTTTCTAGACGTTTGGAATTTGGCGTGCCTCCAGACCTTTTTTGTATGGGCCCCCGTGACCGTGCCAGTTCGTCCCCAGACGTTTTTACCCCCCCCCCCCAACCTTCCAATTTCATCAGTCGAGAGTAAAAACTTTCAACAGCACCCCGTCCCCCTCCCTTCCCGAGCATATGATTGTTAGGTTACATTTTACGTATTACGCGCACATTATGTTTTACGTTCCGATTTACCCCATAAAAGGTAAGCATCTTGACATATATGGGGTATTTTGAAAAGATATAGGTCGTACGTCCTACCTCAGGGGTCGTAGAGTAATCCCTGAAAGTTTGGCGCTCGAGGTTCAAGCCGTCTAATAAGAAAACGTTAACCTACCCGCAAACGCAAGCTCGATTATAAGTAGATTAATAATCGTAAATACAGACTGTTGCTGAAACGAAATTAGACCCCTGCCAGCTTACGGTGACAGTTAAATCCCATTGGCTGTAATGCCAGAATCTCTTCCCAGCGAAGTCGAGCAGCGAGGAGAGAGTCAGCTAAGCAACACTGATTGACTTGACCAAAGCCTCTGATACAGTCAGCGATAATGATCAGTGGAAGATACGGAGAAATCCATCATCATGTTTCGGCATTTCCATTATATTACGGCAATGCCGCATGCTTGCGCGTATCCTTGAAGGCGGAGAGACACCCGACTCGTTGCCAGTCACCAATGGAGTCAAGTCAGGCTGCGTGGTGGTGCCAATCTTCTTTAGGATGCTGTATCGCATGTGCTCACTGGCACTTTTTTAAGATTCGCCTACTTTGGCATCATTCTCTCCCGTAGGCCTTTACACATCAACGGTGGCACAAAGGTAAGGATTGCCTAAGGAAATTTGGCCTTTGGCTGACAACGCAAACCAGATTGGAGTGTAGAGAAATAAATCTGCGGACAAAACTGAAAGTCTACAGAGAAGTTACATAACTACATACAACACGCGGGCGAGAAATGGACTGTGTAAGTACCGCCGTCAGGCCAAGAAGATAATCCACTACGAGCAGTCTACGGAAGCACTGAAGATCAGGTGGTGTGCCAGACACTGAAGTGCTCGCCCAGTTTGGCGTGCCAAGTAGCTGCACCATGCTGAAGCAACCACAGCTGAACCGGGCTGGCAACCTGACCGGAATTCCAGATACACCTCTGCTAAAGGTGGACTAACAACTGTGACCCGCACCCCCGGGAGCAAAATGAAGCGATACAGAGACACATCGAAGACATCCTTGAAGAGCTTCATCATCTATTCTGTGTCTTTGGTGAGGTTGAAGTCGATCAGTATGACGTAGCGGAATAATAACGGCGGCGCGTACTTTGAACGTAGACGTATTGCTGAAGCCGAGAGGAAACGCGATGTGAGGATGTCCACCAAAATCTTTTTTGAAGCATATACTGGGAATAAAAATCACGAGTGTACCAACTAAAAATTGTTCTTCGGGGTAGTACAAATGGAGTGCAATAAAACAGATGCAGGTAAAACGATGATATACAAAGTGTCTTACATCATGTCAATATGGTAGCAAGAGGGCATCCCACAAGTAACGCGTACATTTCGTAATATTTGAAGCAACGTGTGGAAAAAGTTATGAATCTACCTAATCAAAATCGGTTGGGAAGTGCATACGAACGCGAAAATATCACAATTACTTGAAACAACCTGGGAATAAAAGTTATGAGCCTACCAACTAAAAATGGTTTGGGGTATTAGAGGTGGAGTACAATCAAACAAATCCCGTTAAAACGATGATATACCCAGTTTGAGACATTATTCCTGCATGATAACGCGTACAATGAGAGGACATCTCACCGTCAACGCGTACATTTCGCAATATTTGAAAGTACGTGGGAAAAACAAAGTTACGAACTTACCGAATAAAATTGAATTACGGAGTAGTTAGACGCGTAGTTCAATAAAACAGAAGCAGTCAAAGCAATACGCGATACCAAGTTTATTACGAGTTTACAACGGTTGTTGTTGTTCGTCCTTCGCGAAGCGAAGAAGACCACATTTCATCATCGCCAACTGCTAGTGTGATTTTGGCGAGACTCTCGCTTCGCCTTCTTTTGGCATCTGCAACTCGTTTTTGTCCATAGATCACAGCACCTGCTTTTGTTTCGCTGCGCCAAGTTTTTTCCGCTCACAGGCCGTTCTCTCCCACCAGCCATGGTCCATATTGAAGTTCTCGAGGGCTGTCTTTTACAACGATTCGTTTGCCCTCCGCGAGAGCGGGTCCCGTTTGTCAACTCACAATAGAGCACCTTCTTTGGCATGCACGCACACCATGTGGTCAGAATGCTAGACACGTCTGGCATTATAATGGTATCAGGCACAGTGAAGCGCTACGAGCGCGAAAATATCACCATCAGTTTTTTTAAATATACTAGGAATAAAACTTATGAGTGTATCAAGTCAAATTTGGCTTTTCGGAGTAGTAGATATGGAGTGGAATAACATCAGATGCAGGAAAAACGATTATATACCAAGTTTGATACTTTATTACAGTACCGAATCAAAACTGGTTTGTTGAATTACCAGATATGTAGTTCAATAAAATAGAAGCAAACAAAACAATACCATCTCAAGTTTATTACATCTTTATAAAAGTAGCAGGCACAGCAACGTGAAAATATCACAATTGCTTGAAACAACGTGGGAACAAAGTTATGAACCTACCTAATAAAATTGGTTTATGGAGTTAGGCCTACTAGATATGCAGAACAATCAATTAGAAGCAGACAAAACAATACGGTATCGATATTACATGATTATAATGGTAACAAGGATAGTAAGGTGCATACGAACGCGAAAATATCACAGTCTCTTAAAGCAATGTCAGAAGCACAGTGGGAATAAAAGGTACGTCAACATAAAATTGTTTTTTTTTAGGTTGTAGAGATCAGATTCAGGTAAAATGATGATATACCAAGTTTGATTCATTAGTTAAGTTTAATCAAAAAGTATATGTTACGTATGCCTAAAATGGCAGACTTGAAGGAGTCCATCTTGCAGTGGAAGTTCAAGACCGGCTAGTATTTGATTTCAATAACGGTGCCGTTGAGTTTCTTGACGAGTATCTTTCTACTGGCTATCCAGCAATCTTCAATATCTTTTCTTTCTTCAATTTTCGGGTTTGATAAGCCAGAGTTGCTCTCCGAACCGTCAAATCTTCGTTAACGTATATGGGGTTCGGATGATGATTGTTCAAAAATCTTCTTTGTAGGAACACCTGGTATTTCACCTGTTCTTGTTTAAAGCGAACAATGGTAACGCAATTTGAGCCTCAAGGGGGTGCAGTTGAAGCATTTTGTTGAGCCTCAAGGGGGTGCAGTTGAAGCATTTTGTTGAGCCTCAAGGGGGTGCAGTTGAAGCATTTTGTTTAGCCTCAAGGGGGTGCAGTTGAAGCATTTTGTTTAGCCTCAAGGGGGTGCAGTTGAAGCATTTTGTTTAGCCTCAAGGGGGTGCAGTTGAATAATTTTGTTGAGCCTCAAGGGGGTGTAATTGAAGGATTATGGTGAACCTCCGGGAATGACGGGTGACTGCACCCGCATTGGCCAAGTACTAGATCCGTCCCTGGTGTGCGTACGTGTGTGCGTACGTGCGTGTGTCTGTGTGTGTTTTATTGCGCGCGCGTGCATACGTATGTGTGTGTGCGTGCGTGTTTGCGGGCGCACGCGTGTGTATATGCACGTTGGTTCAAACGTGTCTCTGTGGGAATGTATGAATTATTCTACACTGGCGAGGAGAAGGCACTTTCTCAACGTGTCGACTGTTGGCTAGCTGTTGTGTTTGTGTGCATTTGTTACACAATTTGACGGCGCTTTGTAAAAATTAGTTCATCTCGGGATCCTTCCACTGTACGTCTACGCGTGCTCCAGCCAACGTGTTCCACGAACAAGAAGTGACCTTCGTCTCCTCTCAGAAGTAGCTTTCTGAGTCGCGCACACCTATTACTTAGCGGTAAGTGCTGTCTCTGGTGGTTAGTACGGCGGGCAGTGCGGTCAAACAATCTGCTGCTCTTGGCGCGGTCAAAGTCGTCATTAGTCTGCCGTGGCCATAGCATTGATCAGCCGTTTTCCATATAGGTCGGTCTTTCATCAGGGATGAACAGTCAACCACCTCAACATCGAGGTGTTCGCAGACTAGCTTAGTGTATGTCTTCGACACGAGGCATGATTGCCATCACTAGGGCTGACGGACATTAGTGGGGGTGGCTGACAATGCCTCACACCGTTGTAGGCGACTCGAATCACGCTGGGACTGAGTGTCGTTAATCAGAAACATTACATTAGATTTCCATACACACAACCATTATTTTGTATACAATGTGCTAAGAAGCGGTAACGACGCCATTAGTGTAAAAGTATATGCCTTGGCACGTGATTTATTTGTCTAATGACTTATGCACGAGATACGTGCGTTCGTCGTTCGTGTCTTCTCTCGAACGTCGACTGTTTCTTGCGGTGACGTAGATGAACCAGGCATATAGAGGTGTCACCACCATCCCCACAAGGGCTAGCACCCCGAACATCAGCAACATCCAACTGAGGACCTGGTCCGACCTGAACACACAACACAAAACATCCAAAGTGAGGACCTGGTCCGCCATGAACGCACAACACACACACAAAATTAAGTGAGGACCTGGCCCGGCTGAACACACAACACAAAACATCCAAATGAGGACATGGTCTAACATGAACACACAACACAAAAACCGGAGTGAGGACCTGGTCCGAGCTGAACACACAACACAACACACCTAACTAAAGAAGAAGAACATAAGACAAATAATTTTTGTTGCCCTGAAAATACAACACACAAATCCCAATGACGGTCTTTGGGATATGTAGATGACGGTCTTAGAAAATGTGGGGTTTGGATATATATGTGTGTGTGTGTGTGTGTGTGTGTGTGTGTGTGTGTGTGTGTGTGTGTGTGTGTGTGTGTGTGTGTGTGTGTGTGTGTGTGTGTGTGTGTGTGTGTGTGTGTGTGTGTGTGTGTGTATAATTATATATTATTAATATTATAATATATATATACATATATGTATACACACCACTTACTTGGGAAATATGGGCTTATAAGCATATCCTAACGAGCCGTATTCCAACAACATGCCCGAGTCGACCAATGTATCCTTACGTAACGTAACCAATATTTGCCCGGATCAACCATGCAGTGTATCATTACGTATACGGTAACCTTAACCCAAAGATTTGCCTGCATCGACCAATACATCATGACCCAAAGACTTTCCATAGGCGGATCCTGGGGGCCTGTGGAGCACCTGCCCCTAGACCTTTGGAATTTGGCGTGCCCGTAGACCTTTTTGAATAGGCACACGTGACCGTGCCCCCTAGACCCTTGAAAACGTGCGCCCCCTCCCCCCGTTCAGGTTACATATGCTGAAGTAATGCCGATGCGGTAACGACAAACTTTCAACAGCACCCCCGCCTCCCAGTCGAACCAAGACAGCGGAGGAGAAGCTGACTTTAAGGCGGCGCGGCAGCGAAAACTGTTCTACACGATTTGGTTCGGGCGCCAGTGTAGGTTTTTGTGCCCCCCCCCCTAGACTACCCTCTCTGGATCCGCCCCTGATTTCCTGGACCGACCAATGTATCCTTACGTACAGTGACCCAAAGACTTGCCTGCATCGACCGATGTATCCTTACGTACAGTAACCCAAAGCATTATCCGAATCAACCAATGTATCCTTATGTTCTGTGACCCAAAGACTTGCCTGCATCGACCGATGTATCCTTTCGTACAGTGACCCAAAGCATTATTCGAATCAACCAATGTATCCTTACGTACAGTGAGCCAAAACATTATCCGAATCAACCAATGTATCCTTACGTACAGTGAGCCAAAGCATTATCCGAATCGACCAATGTATCCTTACGTACCGCATATAGTCAGACACTGTGAAGTGGCCGGGTATGCGGTGTTGACACTGCTGACCATCATAGCCGGGCGCACAATCGCACTGAAAGCGACTGTACGTGTTCCGCCGACACGTTCCGCCGTTGGGACACGTCTTGTCGCACGACAGCCGCTGTTGCCCGCCGCGGAACACGAGAGGACGGAACATCATCGCCGTCGTCATAATGCCGGATACACCTCGCCAGTAGACGCGCTCCTGTCGTAAACGCGACAACATCTTGGAGTTGAGATCGGCTCCGAGTCGGACACGTTTGCGTGAGAACCACCACCCTGTGTGGAAGTTCATGGCCTCGTGGCGGCAGAACGCATTATCGGGACTGTCCCATGTGCAGAACGGTCCCGTGTGATTCCTCAACGCGTCCGGTAAACTCTTATTGGCGACTGGTCTGCCGAGCTGAAGTCTGAAATAGTCGGCTTCGCTCTCGACGGAAAAGTCTTCATATTCGATGTGTCTTAAGCGCGAGGGATGTCCTACCTCCAACTCTATCCGCAGTGTGGACAGGTTGCCCCTCGTCAGACGATGCACGTGATCGAGACCGAGCCACAACGTGTCGTGGACGCCGAAGCCTTGCTTGTATTCCGACCACGTCCGGTAGAAGTCAAAGTCCGGGTTGCGTCTCTTCTGCAAGACTGTCCACCCGCCGCCCGCAGTCACGAAATCACACGTCAGCCAGAGCGACCCGGGCGCGAACACTTGTTGGATGGCAGGTCTCGAGATGCCCCAACACGCCAACTCGGCACAGTCGACAGGACCGCACGGGGGAGGCTCCGCCAGGGTGCGCAGCAATCGCGCCGCCACCAGCAACCACCAGGAACAGCGACGCGCGGCCATATTGCGACGGTCTTATTGTTTGATGTCGTGACGTCACGTCTTACGTAGTCATCGCACGTGTCTGTGACAACATTGCACGTCATAAGTTTCGGTGGCATTTCCCTCGGCTATATCCCGCAGTGTCTTCAGCCTTCACTAACTTATCCCTTGAACGCGGGACGTTCATGCGAGTGCCATGTACGCTGTCAGTCTGCGCTGGTTTGGTATATCGCCTATGCCGCGTTGGTAGATTTAATGCCGGGATACACTGACGCTTTTTCGCCCAACCCAACCAGACCAGTCGGTGTTAGTTTAGTCGGGTCGAATTCAGTCGGCTAGTGTATCCACGCGTCCAATTATAATCGGGGCTAGTCGGTGTCAAGCTTACGTAGTTGAAAGAAAGTTTTCTGGCTTACGTGATTGTGACGTCACGTTAGCTTCGAATCCGATCCAGTCAGCTTCAGTCGGTGTAGTATACACTGCAGTCGGTGTGAGTCTGCTCTTGTCTTGACGGGTCTGGTCGGGTCTGATCGGGTCGGGTGAAAAGTGCCAATGTATCCTGGGTTTTACACTGGTCCACTCTATGGTGCTGTCATTTCAGTTTACCTTCTGGCGACCCCGTCTTGCCTTGCTCTCTAGGGTGCCTTGTATTATGTTTTTGAAATGTTGTGGCGGGTGACAAGGTATAACCAGAAGAGCTTGCGTCGTTTTACTGTCGACAGCAAACGATCTTGCTTTACAACTAGAGAGTTAACTTGCTCTCTCACGTATTCATTAGTTTTTGTGTGTATATACAACGGAGATGGGTAATCTGAAGCAGTTTATTCCAGATGCTTATACTTGCTGTTTCTGTTGTCAAAGTTCATCTCTCGTCATCGTCGAGGATGTGCTCTGTTGCACTTTAGTTTGACTGGGAAGTTGATGTCTATCTGACGGTGACAATCTTTGTATTGACTTAATATGTTAAGGTGTTACCTTTGCTTAAGGTTCACCCAATACACTTGACTGAATCTGCTTCCTCGAAGTTCCGACGGTTCATCATATGTCAGTGGAGATATTATGGTTGGTATTGTTGACATGCAATCTACTTTACTTTAGTGGGGAGAGGCGGTCGCGCGGTAGAGCGCCGCACTGTCGATTGATGGGACGGTGGTTCGATTCCATCCAGTGGCGTAGCCAGAGGGGGCCTCCAATCCCAAAAAATTAGGATGGTAGGGGACGGAAGACCTGCAACTGGTTGCCTGATTCACAGAGTGACAAGGTACAGAGGTTATAGGGGTGCCTGTATGTGTAGGACTTCCCAGTGTGTAGGACTTCCCAGTCCTACCCTTTGGCAAAGACATTTGTTATCATTCAAATGGGATTAAGTTACCTAAAGTGGAAGAATCCACCGCTTCTGCCGTAGGCGCTAAGCATCCAGCAGGCTGCAGCCCAACAGGTGACAAGGCAACAAAAATGTCATCATTTACAATGTGCTTGATGGCTAGTGCCTATTAATATATCAACACAAGGATACAACATTATGGTTGCCCGGTGGTTGTCCAGCAAGATGATTAGTTCAAGTTGCACGTTGCGGCCAAAGCAATTTATCTAGTCGATTTTCCACTGGGTAGTCGGAACTTCGTATCATGAATTTATTAAGTTTAGTAAGCGACACTTGACACGGAAATTTTGCATGAAGCTCACTCGACGCCGCCGCGGTACGGAATTGTTGTGAAGTTATTGGTTGAACGCCAGCGCCTCATCATCCATGTTAAGATACAAATGTTTATTGTTTCATCGGAGTAAGTGACTAAGTGTTGGTATTTGTCATGTTGCTTGTCTGTAGGTTTAGGAGATGTAGCATGGGAAATATGGCGGCTTTAGGTGGATATTAGGTAGGGGCTTTATGTGTTCGTGTCTCTCTGGTATTGTGTCGTTCTTCTCTTAGTTTGACGGCTTCTATGAACGTTTTTGTTGAACTGGCAGCTACACCGGTCAGTAAACTTGGTTGTCATGTCGTCATTCGGTTTAAACGAGTTGGGTTTGAGAAACCAACACAATGCAGCATTGCGTTGGAATCATGCGTTGCACGAATATTGGACACTCTAGTTTATTGTACACTACGTATATATATATATATATAATTATATATATATGTATATATATATAATTGCTCATTGCTTGCTTGGATGCCTGATGGCCCCCTCCAATACAAAATCCTGCCTACGCCACTGATTCCACCTGCCGCCATTTCGAAACTTAGGCAGTTTTGTTCACCTCACCTTGCCTGTGTCTTTCGGAAGATACATTAAAAAACGTTTGTTCCTTCTATCTGGTGTCTACGCCAGGAGAAGTAAAATATCCCACACAGGGGATTGTTTTTGAGACCCCTATGTAGTTCCTGCCCCTATGTGGATCGGTCTCCAGCAAGCTCCTCCCAGTTGTCAACATCCAAGTGCCGTCAAGTCTCGCTTGCATACTACCTTGAAGCGCAAATGGGGACGTCCCTGACGAGGGCCAGGCGCAATGTCTTCGCTTTTAGGCGAGACAAGTCGAATAGTTTTCCATCAGATCTCGTGTGCATGTACACTCCCTCTGTCGAAGATCCAAAGGCGTGCTTCAGCATAAGGACAAAGAATATCCCAAAGAGGGTTGGGGCGAGAACGCATCCCTGTTTGACGCCACTGGTAACATTAAAAGTATAGGCAGTGTATTAGTATACATACACTGTATCGTTGGACCCACTGGGTCCTACATGAATGTATATACATTACTTTTCTCTTAGTTGGCTTCCATCCCACAAGATTTTGCTCTTTCTGCCACTCCGATGCTTAGGTCTCCCTGCCTCTCATGAGGTCAACAGCGTCTGCAAAATGGTGATTACAAATGGGCCTTCCCCAGTAGTGGTGAAGTCTTGGGTGTCTTCTGTGTGATGTTACCGACTAACATGTTAGAAGATAAGCGGAACATGGCACCGCTGGCGAAAAGTTGTTCTAAAAATGTACCGAATTCAGTTGTTCAGAAGTAGCACACTGCTTTAGTCGACAGTGTTTCCAGAATTGTATATCACAAAACTTCTCCTATCGTTGTTTGCCATGGTGCACAATTACGCTCCAAACTAGAACATTCCAAGCATCTAGATATATTCAAACGCTAACTTTGGGACATTGTAAATTTATTTTATCCCAAGCGCCAAGATCCGCTCGCCTCTTTCTGTAGTATTTTGCTCACTTGGACAACTGGCCGCTGATCTACCAATTGGCGATGCATTTGAAAACATGCAAAGGTAGTTATTTAAAGTTATTTCCCTTTTGGTGAACAAAGTGAGTTGTCAATCATTCACCAGATGGCGTCACTGACAAGTTATGTTAAAATTATTACCTACTGCATGCAATGACGTAAATGGCGACAGCAGAAATTAAACGGTCATGGTCAATTGTTTCCCGTGGTCCGTTGCTCTACGGGTGGATGCAAGCTAATGTTTATGAATTCACCTGGAAGACGTATGTTACACACGGGAACTGTCCAAATGATAAATAAACTGCGTGACCAGATTACTTTATCGTAACACGTTTGGTCTTGACAAAAGCCCGGTGTTGAATATTTGGGTACGTGCAACGTCTGCGATCGAGTTTCCCCGCTCAACCTGCCAGTGAAGAGTACTTTAAATCAGACAAGGGCGGCAATGCGCGGAAGGCCGTGGGTGTCAGCGCCGACGACTCAGAACAAGGACTTCAAGCACGTTGAGGTGCAGCTACGCAATCCCGCGGACATCAAACAGCTGCGCACTCTTAATTTTGTGTCAAACATGCCGAGCAGCATGTATTGACGGAGACAAAGCTCGAAATGGCATAGTTTGCAACGCGCCCACAGTTATAAAACGCCTGCATATCTGCACATACGCACGTACACCGTGCTCACACACACACGCGCACATGCACGCACGCAAACACACACACACACACACACAGACACACACACACACACACACACACACACACACACACACACACACACACACACACACACACACACTTCGGTGTTCTCGAGTGGAGATTGTTTTAATACTACAACGTTTTGATGGTGAGATTGTATGTGTTGGTACTGCGTTATTTGGTCTGGCTGGAATATTATGTACTGTGCAGATGCAGCAGTGTTTGACGGCTTGTGAGACTGTATTGGTAAAGCAGTGTTTGTTTTATGGGAATACAACGTTGCCACGTTGCCGTTGGTACTCTAGCGTGTTTGTGTTGTGTTGAGATTGTGTTAGTACTGCAACAATTTTAATGTGTGAAGGTTGTGTTTGGAATTGCTGTATGTGTGTAGTGTTGTTAATGTTGCAACGTCACACGTGACATGACTATTGGGATGACAATGTTGGCATCGCAGTGAGATTGGGAGAGACAGCAATAAAAAAACAAAAACATTTCAGATGTTTATTTGTATGCGCGTAGTTTTCTTCGATGTTTTACATTAGAAGAAAAATCATGTCCACGTTTCTACATACACCAGCACACAAGCATATACTATTACATTACTACATTCACTTCACTAGTCGTCCTAACACATGCTATCTAGGCTGTCAAAGTCCCGCTAGTGAGACAGTCAAATACGCACAACTCGGCTTGCGTCATTTGCCGATTCGTTGTAAGCGGAGCAACTTGGATACACAGTCAATACTACTTGACTATCAGATTAATTAGTAAGGACTAATGACAACGAATCGATCAGTCGACGCGACGCTGTCTTCCAGCCACCGATTTCACAAAAGGACTTGCAACAACTCTATGCCGCATGCATATATGCATATGCGTGCGAGAATCAAGCAGATAGTGGCATGCGTCGCGGTGCCTAGTAGCCGATTGTCGAGATTATACGCTAAGGAATTACAGCTACATAGACATGACAGATTCGCACAGAGCTCCTCAATCAAAAGGGATGTTTTGTTTACACGAGCGACCTATGTCACTATTGGCCGGGAGACAGTGTCGCCCGACCAATCGGACGATTAATTGTTCGTGATTATCGATGCCAATTTGTGGCAATGATTGTGTCGGGAGAATGAGGTAGATCATACCGTATAATTATGGCCGAGAGTTGGCAGCACTTGACGCATACATCCAAAACGAACAAATAGGCAGGAATTCCAACGAGGCTGAAATTTTTACTAATACAATTTTTTCACAACTGACACCAGCAACCCAATTAATTGATTAAGAGATTTGGTCAGTTGTCACTGGATATTACTTTACTCCTGCCTGAGACAGCTGAAGCTATGAATAAACACAACAACGTCGACGTAAGCAATAATTAGACCCTGTCGTCACCAAACTCGTCATGTTGTATGCGATAAACCCACCGTGACGTATGCAACTATTATTCGTAATCGGACCAATCGGACACGTTCGATTATGACATCACAATTACATCATAATTACTGGGCGCAGCATCGTGTGCCGGGCATGTTTAGGTATTTTCACAAGCTCTCAATTGTTTTTGTGATATTGTGTAACTAAAATACACTTCATACAGAAACTATGTAGGAATCTTTAGCTACACGGTTCCTCGTTGCGGCTTGGTCCAATTTAACAGATTATCGGCCCACCGTTTGAAACAGTGGTCTTCTTCTTCTTCTCCCAGTAATCCACTGCCGCCAATCGACAGCTGCCACAACCTAATGCAATGTAGGCCTAATCGTCGTTATCGTTCATCAATGTTCAAGTCGCAATTATCGCGAGTCAATATGTCTCAATCGCAATGTATAAACACGTCGCTCGTGTAAACAGACGCATAATTTATCTGCGATTTGTCGTGTGACACATCCGAGCACAAATTACTCGTGTAATCGGTCATTGATAATGGCATGCACGTCTTTTCGCGGGGTCATAGGTCAACCTCTGCTGAGGACACAAGTCACCGTCTACGTGATCTCCAATGTCTGCTACATAATAGTATAGCTAACAATTTAACCGCTGCTTCTAAGACCCAAGCAGTATTATTGTCTTAGGAATGCTAATAATGAGTATGTTAATGATGTTACACCAAACTACTTCTGTTCCATGTCCTATCTGCAACCGCCTCTGTGCATCGGACTTTGGTCTCGGAGCCACATCCAGTCCCATAGATGATTGCACAGCGCAATGTCTTCCTCGGCCGACGAGACACTACTAGTACCAAACCACTAAGTGCAACTGTACACGATTACATAAATGTCTGCATCACAAGAAACAATCATTACATGTTAATAATTCACTCACCACGTGAAGCCGATTAGCAGTTTTACATAAAATAAAGCTCATTCATATTTACGAAGCATATTTACACGAAGACAGCAACTGTATAGAAAATATTGTCACATAACCGCTTTCTCACGACTATTTGAAAATTTAAAACTTGAAAAACCGTACATATTTTATAATACGTTCATGCATGTACACATCTACTTTAATAATTGATAGTCAACCGACATGCTATTAGAAGCAGTAGCCAATCAGCAACCGCCGCGACCGGTCGGTGCTGAACTCGTCGTGACCAATCATCAAAGCTCATGTCTGGATTGGCGCAAGTCAATCAATATTTGTCGCGCTTGCAGTGTCTAGACACGTTACGCTCGGGTAAACGCCCACTGAATTAAGTAGCGTTTTGTCGTGCGTTGCGGACTCGCCTGACAAATCGGACCACAAATCGCTCGTTTAAATTGGCCTTAACACGTTAACTGGGATACAGTGTTATAGCGCTTGCTCTTGCTGACGTCTGACATGCGCTGACACTCACACAATGACAATGCATATTGACACTTACAAATAACATGTCATTGCAAACGAGACGATGACATGACGTCATTCACACCGTTGTGAGCAAGTGGAGTTCCCGAGAGCATCGTGACATCGTGGTACAACGCACTGACGACACTTGGAATGCGACTATTTTAACGACGTAACGCATGTACGTAACGTAGTGATAGTCCACACGCGGTGCAACACCGATACGACGGTGACGAAATGCTGACACGGTGACGAAACGGTGAAACTGTTAGCATATCATTAGAGCAAGCACACACGCCAGTAGATATACGATAACAAATCCTACGTTCCCGAGTCACACGTCACTGACAATATTAGAATGGTTCAACAGTCTGCGTATTGACGCTATTCCGGAGGTAATCAGGGAGGTCGACAATGCGTTTGAATGCGAGTTCTCTCACAGTAAGTGCGCCGAACATTGCGACACGGAAACTCGTACACATTCTCGTCTTCATTGAAAAGTATTCCGGTCTAATTCGCTTTAGAATCAACGGTATACTCCAGACTTCTAATCCAGGAAAAATCTTCCCATCATGGAAGTTATTTGAAAGCATCGTTATTTGAAAGCGTCGTATTCTTGCTGTGCGTGAAGAGGGCCTTACTATGTTCCAAGCATGCGTCGCCTATCGTCGGCTGATGATAACGGACATACAGTTCCGTGCATCCATCATCTACAGTCGGACGATGTCAATGGACAGACAGTTCCGTGTATTCATAATCTGAATTCGACTGATGATAACGGACATGCATTTCCGTGCAACAACTGCTACAGTCTGGCGATGAAAACGAACAGACAGTGCCGTGCATCATTCGTCTGCTGATGGTGATGATAATGGACAACCATTTCTGTGAATCCGTCGTCTACATTCGGTCGATGAGAACGGACACACAGTTTTGTGCATTCATACTGTTCCGTGCATTCATCGTCTTCAGTCGGACGATGAAAATTGACAGACTGTTCCGTACATCCACCATCTACAGTCTAAAGATGACAACGGACATATATTCCGTGCATTCAATCGCCTACAGTATGGCGATGACAACGGCAGATAATTATGTGTTTCCGTCATCTACATTCGGTCGATGATAACGGACAGACAGTTCCGTGCGTCCACCGTCTGCAGTCTGGCGTTGACGATGGCCGGACAGTTCCGTGCGTCCACCATCTACTGTCTGGCGATGACGACGGCCAGACAGCCGATGAGCGCGATGACGGAGGTGAGTGTCGAGGCGACCCGGGCGGTGGTGGACATGACAGGCTTCGGCTTCTCGTCCGACGGCGTCAGTCCCGTCTTCTCCGTCACGGTCGTCGTGCTCAGAGTCGTCGTCACTGTGGAAAGACACGCACATATATACGTACACGTAAGACACGTACAAATACACAAGTAAAACAAAGACTGTCACACGCGACACATTTCTTTAGAATTTACACCAAGTCACATACACGATACGATACTATTATGCGCTATATTATGTATATGCACACCACAATCAGTCACGTCCACAGTATAGCATCACGATGTGACACAAACAGCTCAATAAGTCACGTACATTACATACACCACTATGGGACAAACACAGCTCAATATGTCACGAACAATGTATAGTACCACGATGGGATAAATATAAATCAATAAATCAATCACGTACACTATGTAGCACCACGATACAACAAATACTGCACAATCAGTCACATACACAAAAACGCGTTACTGTACAGCAAAGACCGCACAACGACCAGACGTCGTGAGTACTGTACAGTGGGGATCTCATCAGTTTGCAAACTCCAAAAAAACATGTCGTTTCGTATTGAATCTAGCCACCCTCGCAACCACCAATACGTAGTGTGAGATTTGAGCAATTCAAAATGGTTTCCAATATTTACTCCAGCCGCTGGATTCAACTGACGTGACATGGTTGTCATGACATTGCCTATAACGCGGCCCGGTTCTGACGTGACATGGTTGTCATGACATTGCCCATAACGCTGCCCGGTTCTGACGTGACATGGTTGTCATGACATTGCCTATAACGCTGCCCGGCTCTGACGTGACATGGTTGTCATGACATTGCCCATAACGATGCCCGGCTCTGACGTGACATGGTTGTCATGACATTGCCCATAACGCTGCTCGGTTCTGACGTGACATGGTTGTCATGACATTGCCCATAACGCTGCCCGGTTCTGGTGTGACATGGTTGCCACGACATTGCCCATACTGCTGCCCGTTTTTGTTATCCACAACAGCGTCAATGCGCATTAATATGCATCGCTCGACAGATGGCGCCACTGCATTTATAATCACCGAACTACGTGGTTAAGACCAAACCACCAGCCACCTACATGTAACGATGCACCGGGATGATTAATCGTACGTCACTGCCGTCATTTGGTGTGTGGTCGTCAAGGTAATCCGCCATCTTGACTACACATAATCGAACGTTGTGCATTGTCTACCATGGGACTCAAACAATGCAGCGGTATTTTAATGGATAAGGCCACTACCAAAGCCTGAAAGTAATGTGCAAGTTCGTCAGATGACCGGCGAAAGGTGCACATCTGAAAAAAATAGTGGACTGTTTCCTTCGTTTGATTGCAATAGATGCTGACGCGCCTTCTTACTGTTATTGTGTATAGCCATCAAAGGGCCGTTGCTATGATGCAATATTGGATGTCATGTAATCGCTAATCGTCACAATACGTTTCGGTAGACTTTGCGAACTTATAAATGCGACCCTCCCTTACCTTCACTGAGGACGATCTGATAGCGCCGCTCTCCGAGTGAGTTTCTCGCCACCAGGTGGTAGGTCTGCAGACTCGTCAAATTCACCTCGGCTATTGTCAGTACGGCTCTCACTCGGTAGGTGGAGTCCACCTGGTACATCAGTGTTAACGTAGTTCACTTTCCGCGAGTAGTCATAATAATATATGTATTTAAATAATTAGGCAATATCTAGCTACCATCTATCCAAAGTCTTGTCGGTGTTTTGTCAGTATCTAGTCAGCGTATAGACAGCATCAAGCCACCGTCTAGACAGCGTCTAGTCTGCGTCTAACCAGCATCTAGTCAATGTCTAGACAGCGTCTAGTCAGCATTTAATCAGTGTTTAGACAGTGTCTAGTCAATGTCTAGACAGCAGTGTCTAGTCAGAGTATAGTCAGCATATGTTCAGCATCTAGCCAGTGTCTATAGTCAGTGTTTAGTCAGTGTCTAGACAGTGTTTGGTCAATGGTTTGTCTGCATTTCGACAGCGTTTAGTTAGCGTCTATCCAACGTCTAGTCAACACAAATTTACTATCATTACACGCAACGAACTGCAAGTATACGCCATCGATCACCATTACAAACGACTGACTACCATCTGACGTCACCGACTATCATCAGACATCACTCACCGTCGCATTAGCCGAAAAGCCAGCGACCGTCTGCCCGAGACTGACGTTGACCGTCGCGTTGTCCCCCACGCTCCAATACACGCTATCCAGTTGAAGCTTCGGGTTCGACTGCACGACACAGTCCACCTCGTAGTCCCGCGTGTCCTCAAACACTGTCCTCTGACTGGCGCAATGGAAGTGAGGCGCATCTACAACGCCACACAAATTCGACGACTGCGCCAACAGAGATATAACCACTCTATAGACAAAGCCTGACATCCTTGACGTTCAACGCACATTAACAATAATTAACAAAATATAACAAAACCTGCCCAGAATCGACCACTATTCAAACAGAGACACGCTTACGGTCCCAAGCTCCTTAATTCAACACGTGACCGGAAGCGAGCCTCTGCTTGGAAAATGGGTCAGGAGCGCACACGTTATTCTCCATCTTGTGTCACATGACAGTTGACAGTTGTCATGTGAAACTCCCGTAGCGCCGTCAATTCGCTGACGTAAGCGGAATGACTAGATCGAAAAGTTTCCTGAGACGTAAATGCCTTGTTAAATATGACATTTAGTTAGTTTTTTGGGGAAAACCATAAATATTGCATGCGGCATCCGACTAATGATGCGACAACATGACGACGGTGCAGTGCTCTTAATAATCATTGCTGCAGTAGGCCCTGTACGATAATGACGCAGTACGTGTTCATTCTAATCATGACTGTAATGCCATAGGTCTAATAGCAAGTAGGCCCCTATTACATGTTAAACAACAACCACGGTAAAAATCACCGCTAACACAAACTCTACATTTCTGCAGTGCGTGTTAACTGTGGATGTGTTTTGCGTTTGAAACAGTGCACATACCTAGACTGTACGGTGTGCATAGGCGTGGTGTATGGCCTATAGTGTGGCAAACACTGCTTATACTTGTCCTGTTCAGGGTGCTTCACTACCGACAGCGCATCGGGGTCTTTCTAAACGTCCTGACCAATGATACAGTATGTTTGCTTTCTTCTCATTTCTACAAATGTACGTAATACAATGATGCATGTGTTCTAATTAAAGTAACGTAAGGCCTATATATACTTACCACGACCTGCCAGTCTGACTATAAAACTGACTACTTCTACCAAGACTTACATTTGACGTCTATCACCGCTGTCGCTGTCCGCTTGAACTCAGGACGACGTCGAATACGCCCGTGACACTTCAGGTTTTGTCCCACTTGGTCGAGCGATGCCAGAAAGTCTGTCTTCACCAGCGATACTTCGTAATTGACAAACTGGAGACCCCGCGTCCCAGATGTCGTTTCGACGACTCTCTCCGTGAACTCGTGCGTGATGTCAAACTCATCCCTGAAAACAACAACGAAGCGTTCAGGTTTGGCACGGATTCTGTCAATATTGTTGCTAATACTGCTGCTAATATTGCTGTTCGTACTGCTACTGCTACTTTTATTAATTTGTCTGCTAATAAAACTGTAATACTGTTGTTGTTGTTGTTAATAAGACCTACTGCTGTTAACACTGCTGTTTATGCTATTTAGTGACACTAATGATGCAGCTCTTAATACTGCTGGCAATGTTGTTAACATGGTAAGAACATTTAGCCGCAGCTGGCACATAAGTTCACCTGAATATGCGCAGTGTTGGGGCAGGATTACCGCCCCGGCTACGGCAGGCAATGAACGTGTTCTCTCCCTCTTCGAACACGAACAAGCGTTTACTCTCATTATCGCCCACTGTGGAATAGTTGCTCGACAACGTCAGCGTGTTAACTGCGCCTGCAACGTAAACACACAGTACAACTAACTTTGTGACTGATACGGACGGACGGGCATGGGTCCATACATGCGCACACATGCATGCATGCATGCATGCATGCACGCACACACACACACACACACACGCGCGCGCGCCCGCACATACTCACACGTGCACATGCACATGCATACTCTCACACACACACACACACGCACACCCACACGCACACGCACGCGCACGCACACGCACACGCACACACACACACACACACACACGCACACACAGCAGTAGCAGCAGCAGCGGCGGCGGCGGCGGCGGAGGCGGCGGCGGCAACAGCAGTAGCAGCAACCTGATAACAGACTAATAGCAAATTGATAGCAGGCAGGCAGGCAGGCAGGCAGGCAGGCAGGCAGGCAGGCAGGCAGGCAGGCAGGCAGGCAGGCAGGCAGGCAGGCAGGCAGGCAGGCAGGCAGGCAGGCAGGCAGGCAGGCAGGCAGGCAGGCAGGCAGGCAGGCAGGCAGGCAGGCAGGCAGGCAGGCAGGCAGGCAGGCAGGCAGGCAGGCAGGCAGGCAGGCAGGCAGGCAGGCAGGCAGGCAGGCAGGCAGGCAGGCAGGCAGGCAGGCAGGCAGGCAGGCAGGCAGGCAGGCAGGCAGGCAGGCCATAGACGTTTGGTGTCGAGGCCAAGAGAATAGATTACACAATTAATATTGGATGCCACCAGAGAATACACATAATTATATCTCATAGATTAGCGTGATCTATGAAACGACTTACTTGGTACGACCAGCGTGTACGTGACACTGTCAAGTACGCCTTGCTTGTCCTTCAGTTCACATTTATAAGTGCCATTGTCGCCTAGTGTGATGCCTGTGACAAACATTTATTATTTCAGCAGGTCGATAGTAAGAACATAGGCATAATTTCTATGATTATCAATAATTGAATTACCATAAACATGCGCCATTGTAATCATTGCTGGTACAAACGTTGTCAGAATAATTATTTGCACTAGTAAGAGTTATCTCATTCATCGCAGATATTTTAGCTACTCTGCTGAGAGAGTCATAGTCATAGCACCGTCATAATTATTGACATAATACCATAACAATAACTTGTTGTGACAGTGATTCTTCTTTGAATCTCCTTGTCTTGGATTTTATTTCTGATACTGTATCGCTGTTCCAGATAGACGTCGCTTTCAACGTTCTATATCTGCGTGCTATTGACATACAATGTATATTGGTGTGACATTTTCTAGCATTTGTCTTCGAAATGTTCATCTTCAGACCTTGTTTTTCACTTTCATCAGCTGCAGCATTTGTGTAGTTCTTACGATGTAAAAGCGCATATGAGTATGTTGTCGGCGAAGCGAAGATGTCTGACATATTCTCCGTCTATCCTTAAGCCTCTGGTTTCCCAGGTAAGTCTTCTGAATATGCTTTCGAGTGTTACCGTGAACAACTTGGGCGATATGGTATCACCCTGTCGTACTCCTCTCTTGATGTTGATCTTGTTGCTCTTTTTGTGTAGATTGGTTTTCACCGAGCTGTTGGTGTAGATGTCTTTCAGGAGTTTGATGTACACGTCTTCTATCCCCTGTTCTTGAAGGGAGGTCAGTATTGCTTGAGTTTGCACCGAGTCGAACGCCTTCTCGTAGTCGACGAAAGCGATGCAGAGCGGGATATTATATTCTCGGCACTTCTCTTTCAGTTAGTTTACGACGTGTATGTGGTTTGCCGTTGAGTACCTGCTTCGGAATCCTGCTTGCTCTCGTGGTTTTCGTCGAGTGTCTTCTCTAGCCTATTCGTTAGTATCTTTGTGAGTAATTTGTAGATGTTTGATAACTGACATATCGGTATGTAGTTCTTTAAGTCATTCGTATTTCCTTTCTTGAAGATTATCACCATCTTTGCCTTTTTTCATGCGGTGGCCGGGTATTCTTAACTTTCTGATAAGCATTTAGTATTCAGCTTAACCAGTGTCTTCGAGATGGAATCTTCGCCTGCTTTTAATGTTTCAATGTTTACATGGTCGTTGCCTGATGTCATCCCATTCCTCGTATCTCTTAGCGCTGCTTCCACCTCCCATGATGTTATCTATGGTACCTCTTTCGGGTCGGTGTGAATTATGGTACTCTGTTCACTGTCGTATATCTCGGTGTAGAATTCCTATATTCGTTCCATGATCATATATTGGTCTTGTATTTCTCTACCCTGCTTGTCTAGAAGTGTAATCAGTCTGTATCGGCCTAGCGCCTGTGTTCTTTTGGTTTTCTTCAGGCTCTTTGATGCCATAAGCCTTTCTCGTATGATCGTTTGTTTGTACTTCCCGATGCCCTCCTTCGCTTTCTTTTTGATGGTCTTGCATATTTCTGCGTACTCTATTTGTTTTTTACGGTCGCCGTTATCCACCTTATCTCGTCGTTTCCTCCCCAGTGCTCCTGTCGGTGACGATATTCTCGTCTTTACATGCCTGTTGATTGATTGGGCTACACTTGTTGCACTTAGCTTAGTTGGATCATCTCGGTGATGTTCTGCTCATGGTGTCGATGTCGTCTAGTTCTTGTTGAGTTGAGTTCGAGTTGGAAATCGATCTTTTTTCTTCCGATTTGTGTGGTATCTACACTTGGTGGTCTCTTGTTTATCAACTTCTTCCTTTCAGCCTTGACGTCCAGTTTGGTGTTGCTCATTACCATTCTTTGGTCACTTCCGTTGTTGACTTGGTTGATGACAGTTACGTCAGTGACCATGTCTGGTCTGTTTGTCAGGATGTAGTAAATTTCGTTCCTCGTTTCTCCATTTGGGCTTTTCCAAGTCCATATCCTGCTTTCTTCTGAAACATGGTATTCATGATTTTGTACTTTCTTGATGTTGCCCATTCTACCAAGGTGTCGCCTCTTTCGTTTCCCACACCTAGGCCAAATTTGCTTGTTGCGTTTCCGAGATGTTGTTTGTAGAATTTGTTTGTGTCTTCTTCTGAGCATCATGTTGTTGATGCATATATGTGTACTATCTTCAGTTTGTAGCGCTTTATAATGCATAGAACATGTTCTGCTACTCTTGGGCTGATGCTGTTTACCCTCACTATATTGTCTTTCCATTTCTTGCTTATGAGAAAGCCTACTCCTGCTTGGCCGTTGTTCGCCGTGGAGTGGTATAGTAGGTGGCCGCTTTGTAAGGTAGTGAAGCATTCCTCTCTTCTTCTGACTTCTCCGATCCCGATCACATCCCATACCAACCTGGTTTTCCTAAATTCTTCCAGTTCTTGTATCTGTTCATCTCTTAGTAGTGTTCGTACGTTATACGTTGCCATCTTCAGTCTACTTACCTTCTCTCGGCGGCTCTTCTTGACCCAGAGATTCTTAGCACCTCCTGCACGTAGCCCTAGTTGACCCGAACTACCTCCTTGGTCATAGACTATTTCGATGCTGCTGGGGACTGGGGACCTTAGCTTCATTGTATTTTGCATGCTGGTGTTGTTGGCCTACCCTTCCACGCTGGCCGGTGCGGGTTGGAAGGGGGCGACGGTAGGGTGAACGAAATTTCGACACGGCGGCCGAACCCGTACCGAACCACCCCGGTCCCTCCGGTCAACAATCCGGCACTCTAACCACTCGGCCACTGCGCCCATATATATATATATATATAGTACTCACCAGTGAGTCGGAGTGGCATGAGTACTTCCGGTACGTCTTTGTGGAGATCATCTTCCGGTGTGACGTCATAGCGTCCAGTGTCGGCGAACGGGTCGTTGATGACGGCGCCGGTGTTGACCTGGACGTGATGTCCATCTGGCTGTTGCTTGTACCAGATGATGGGGTTATTAAAGGCGTTGAAGCCCTCACCTCGCATCGTACACTCCAGCGTCACATTACTGCCTTCGTTCAGATAGAACCTCTTGTCCAGGGAAGAGATCTGCAGTTCCGGCGCTCCTGACAAACAGACACGAGCCATTCTATAGCCACAGGCGAATATTTGTGCCCCCAGCATTTCCCCGTGCATCAATTTGATTTGCATTCCAAAGTGTCCCTGTAAGTGTCGAATAGCTGAATACCGTGAAGAGGTGGTTATCAGTTATTGAGGTATATTATAATGAGGTAAATAAATGTATGCATTGGTATCTGTGTTACATGTGCAAGTACTCAAATAGCCTCACCATAACGTGTATAATATCTCCCTGTCATACGTTCCTCTTTGACCAACATTTGCACTAGGGATGGTTTCCAGATGAAGACTCAAGTGTGTATGTATACGCGTGAGTAAGTCATTTGAAAAGTCATTTGGGTACATTGCGTTATGTCAATAAACAACTAAAACATTAAGTAAGGTTTTGATGAAGTCTGAACTATTTTATTCGCATTTGAACTTGATTTGGCCTGAAGGTCAATACTTGCACCCACAGCGAGGTGAAACATTGACCACAATGACGAGAGATGATGTTAACGGGTGCCACGAACGCAAAACCCTATTATTCTTTATTAAAGGGTTGTATTTTACATGGCTTTTTATACCATTTAATATTTAAAACCTTTTAACTCATACAAAGGTAACTAACTACATCTCAGCTAAACACAAACTGTGTCTAGTTGTGATGCGGAATTGTTTAACTTGTTAAAGACATGTAGTTTGTCTACGACTTTGTATTACTGCACCGTAACTGAAACCAAATCAGAATAATTGTCACGGTGCAAACTGATTACTGGTTCAAATTGTGGACGTAATGCATCTTTTGACGGAAACAAAACTCGACTCATAGTAATTTTTATGCGTAAACATATTGTAGATAACGTTACACTGCGTGTCACACGAACGAACTACCGAAGACGCTTTAAGTGAAAGTTAGAGGTAAGTTCTTATAATGTACGGTGTCCAGTCCTTAGCAACGTCCAAAGCCCGTTAAACTTCGCCCCTGGGAGACCTATCCATTCCAACACCAACGCGATTTATCTGGAAAGCATTCAGCCACGTTGCAATTACTGCGCGCGAACACTACCCGTTAATGTTTATACACCATTCTCCGTGTATATTAATTTACTCATTTATACAGCTGAATGAACTCACGTAACGAAGATGGATCGAATAAAGAAGTATTCCAAATATGGTCCTCTTGATTTGAAGTCCGCCGTTCTATCCACTGAACTACAGAACCCCGTTTCCTTCTTCGCGCACCAGGGGGCGCTGCTGATTACATCAATCTTAGCGGTGTATAGCCACCACCCCTGGCTTGCGAAATTGCCCGGTGTCGCGCTTACATTTATCGGGCGCGAAGTTATATCCGGGTGACGTTTCTGCGCGTGCGCGTATCTAGGGAAATGTATTTAGCACGAGCTACGACTGTCGCGTTTTCATTTATTTGGGCGTTATGTATGTTTATATGTATATATATATATTTATATATATATGTCTATATATATATACATAAATTATAAAATGTTTGCTTCCCACAGAATAACAAATTTCTGCCATAAAACAGTTTCCTCTCCACGCACACGTCACGTGACTTACTCTTATACTTGGTCACAAATCTGAAATAGCAAATTATAATTATGTACTCTAACTATAACGCTCGTATTACAACAAACGAAACACATTTAACTACTGGATATTATGTATCACTATGTGATCTACTGGTGCCAAATATCATGCCTTACATATGCACATAAACATCACATCACATTTAACTTTCGGATAAATGTAAGCGCGACATCGGATCTGAGCATAAACCGAATAAAATTAATCCAACATGCCACTGGGTAAACATAGTAACTTATGACAGGGGAGGGTCTAGGATTGACAAGGGGGCGCTGCCAACCATCACTCCTTTGAGGCTCATCAAAACTACCAACAGCACCTCTTGAAGCTCACCAAAACCTCCGTACGCCACACTCCCCGGTATCGACGCCTATTGTGTAGGTGTCACATTAAATTGTGACTGTTATTATTTCACACAGTGTTCGATTATAAATGCATTTATGATACGTGCATTGTCTCGTTGTATTATAATGTATGCGTGTTGCATTAGTCATACACTGTATTATAATAAATTCACCTGCTTGTCATCCGCGTGTCGCAGTGAGGCTGTAGCTGCTACGCGCCGATTTAATTAAAGATAGGCGATCGTATGGAACACAATTAAATCGGTCTAACGCGCCAACAGGGGTGACTGATACGCCGGCCGGGTTGTTCCATACGCTCCAAACAGTGATACACCGGTCGGGGTGTACCATATGCTTTAAACAGTGATACGTCGGTCGGGGTGTACCATGTGTTACAAAGAGTGATGCGCCGGTCGGGGTGTACTATATGCTTCATACAGTGATACGCCGGTCGGGATGTATCAAATGCTACAAATTGCGATACGCCGGTCGGTGTGTATCATATGCTACAATGATACTCCGATCGTGGTGTATCATATGCTACAAACAGTGGTACGCTGATGGGGTGTATCATATGCTACAAACAGTGATATGCCGGCGGGGGATGTAGCTTATGCAACACACAGTGATACAACGGTGGAGGGTGTACCTTGCGTTACAAACAGCGAAACGTACCTTATGCTATAGAATGTGATAGTCTGCGGAAGAAACGTACCTTATGCTACAGAAAAATGATACGCCAGCAAAGGAAACGCACTGTGCTGAATATATGATACGGGAAACGTAACTTATGTTACATAGAGTGATACATCGTCATGGTTAAGTTCCGTTGAAACAAGGTCATGGTTAAGTTCCGTTGAAACAACGTCACAGTTAAGTTCCGTTGATACAACGTGAGGGTTAAGTTCCATTGAAACAAAGTCATGGTTCCGTTCCGTTGACACAACGTTATGGTTCAGTTCATGTTACGAAAAATCCTCCTAATAACACGCACCAAAACGATTACACATCCAAACAGAACATGTCTATCGATTTCGGCTAAACAGTTGCTACGGTTGCGTTCATTCCCAATACACAGAACAAGCAATAACGTGCTTCAAAAGAACAATAAATCACAGAATTACATCACTATATATTGGCCTGCACAACCAGAGCGCTGAATAATATTATATTCGATGCATATTGCAGTCCGTTAGCGAGAAGAGATTGCCACCGATCATTCCGTGTGGGAACATGCCGCATTTGTGAGTGTTGTATATTGGGGGCGTCTCGGGAAAAGAGAAAGTGTATTAAATGTGGGCTGACGGCCTCGATTGACTCGCATACAATATCGCCGAACATAATTCGCAAATTGTAAATCGTCTAGAGACGGCGGGAGAGAACTTGCCGAGGTCAGGCGCATCGTCAAGATGGAGTGTGATGAAAGCAAGAAATGTTTGTACTCGGTTCTATATTGCATGACATTGTACACAAGTTGTTCATAAACACGGCAGTTCGAGCACATGGATCAATCGAAGCGTTTCCTCGTTCCACCCAACTTTGAGTTAGCCACGTTGTATGGCTTATTGTGTAATTGTGTAAATTTGGTGGCTTCATACATATTTCAATAAATTCATAGAATATGCAAAAATTGTGTGTGTGTGTGTGTGTGTGTGTGTGTGTGCGTGTGCGTGAGAGTGTGTGCGTGTGTGCGTGTGTGTGTGTGTGATGTATGTGTGTGTTGTGCGTGTGCGCGTGCGAGGTGAATGGAAGGTGGCGCTCAGGCAGTGGCCCGGCAACATTTCCGAACACAAATTTTCTACAGAATGCTTTAGAATATTCTACAGAATTTTACAGAAAGTAAAGTTGCTAAAGTGTTATATGGAATTCTATAGAATATTCTATAGTATTCCATAGAAAATGAAACGGCCATGAACATGCTATAGAATTCCAGAGAATTTGTTTAGTATTACACAGAATGATTTCGAACTATATAAGAAATCTATATAATTGTATAGAATGTTTTTGCTCATGGTGCGTGCGCGTGTGTGGTCGCGTGCGTTTGCATATGTATATTGAATGATCCCTAAAGAAGATCCCATTACAACACCGACGTGTCTGCCGCACTGTGTTTGATACCATTACACAAAGGTTCCGCCTAAGAATAATATAAATAATTTGTCATGTTGGTGCCGCGCGTTAGCCCGGTCCTGACTCGAGCGCGGCCTGGGAAATGTTGTTATACATGGTCTCGATATGAACCTCGTGATTAACTGAGTCAATCCCGGCGGCCATTCATCGCCGCCAATGAGGCGGGCGCAATCCGGATGGACTGAGCGCATCAACGCCGACGTACCAGGCCGGAATACGGACAGCTCAAATGCGGCTAACGACAAATCGATAGCGTGGCGTGCAGACACAGCGGAGGCGTCATGCGAACTGACCGCTTAACGCCGGCGTTCACACGGGGTTTATGAAAAACTCAAACGTTTATTGACAAAACACGTGAAATGCCAGAATTGATAATTGATATAGATGCGCTATGCCGAAGGCGATGTCGGCCGCCTAACGTTGGAGATGGTCGACTGGCCGGGCTTTGTTTTATGAGACGTGTAACACCCTTGACCATAATATGAGACGTGTAATGACCATTATGAGACACGTTACACCCTCGATCATATGAGACGTGTACCACCCTTGACTACTAAGTAGGGTATTAAACGGAAAATCCAAAGATTTGTCCGGATTTGTCATAGGTACTAGTGTGTGTATATATATATATTAGTTCGTGTACGTGTTTGTGGATGAATGTAGTAGAGGGTATACGCATTAGTCGGGGTAAGTATTAGTGGGTGTGTATACTAGTAGACGTACGTAGTTGTGGTTGTACATATTTGTGGGTGTACGAACTTTAAGGGGTATATGTACTAATGGAGGTACACATTTTTGAGCGTATGTACTTGTTGGTGTACGTACTAGTGAGCGTAGGTACTTACGTGTGTAGAAAAGTATACTTACTAGTGGATGTACATACTAGTCGGTGTCGGTGTACGTATACGTGGGTTTACGTAACAGCGGTTAGAATAGTACCTACTAATTTATTCTGGCAACAAAAGCTCAAGTAACTAGTAGCATGATAGAGACGCGACTATACGATGGTCGATTCTGTCACGCACATTGGAATCACACGGGTCGTCTCTGATTGTATGGATTGCGGCAACAGCAATAGTATTGTTGTTCGGTATAGAGCCATTTGGTCAGTCTGTACGGACTGACATTGGTCGTTCGTTGGCGTAGATCGCTCTCGATTGATTATCGCCGGATAGTTCAATAAGGCTTATCCGCGATCGACTTATACGAGTTTATACTTCACCGTTAATTGTCGCCAGACACCGGGGACACATTTCGTTGAATAAAACACCGAATCAAGGCTGTCAATTAACCGGTCTTCTGGTCACCGCGTAGGCCTATCACGTGCCGGCGGCGTTGTCATGACAACACCAATCGGTGCGTGATCGTCACTTCGGCAGGCTCACTCTTTGGTCTCATTGTGACGCGGCGTGATCGGATGTCTGCGATCAAACGAAATGGCACCGACCATCAGTCGATAGCGTTGCTCTTTTGTTTTCACAACAGCCGCGACTCATTATGACGACAGACAAGACATTTAGTCAGGGGATATTGTTGTAGTTCGTTGACATTTATTCCGCGCATACCGCTGTAGCTCAGCGTCGGTTTGCAATTGAGTTGAGTCATTCGAGTAGGAGATTAAAATGGATTTAACAACATGCCCGATTGCGCTACGCTTTCATTACGTCATTTAATTTGCAGGTTGTAGAAAATGAAAATATGTGTTATTAGAATTAAGTATTGTATTGGTATAATCCACACCTACAAGGTTTAAATCTAAAATTGCAACCAGGCGACATAGGCCTTATACGAGGATTTTATTTTTTTCTTTTCAAAATAATCGACATTTTATTAAGTGTTAAATGTGTCCGGGGTGCGCGCGTCCGGAATATATATATATATATATATACATACACACACACGCGCGCGCGCCATATTACGCACACACTCACACACACCATATACGCATGTACGCACACACGCACGTACGCCCACACATACATGCACTCGCACACACACCCACAGTCACACACACACACACACACACACACACAACACACACACACATACACACATACACACAAACACAACACACACACACACACAAACACAACACACACACACACACACACACACCTTAAGGATCGTCACTGTGACATGTATTGGGTGAGATTTCGGTTTTCCTGTGTCTCGTTCGACGCATTTATCATCTACGTCTATTTTTTCTAGCTTTTAATTTTTTGTTATTAATTCATGAGTTGGCCCCTCAAATATCACCAATTAACTTGTGTTTGTCGATTGATGGATAGATATTCAAAGTGTCCAATTGTGCAATCTGTCATAATCGCAGCCCACTAGTAGCTTTGGATTTGCATCACTATCTCGGACATTGGATCGAAAATAAATAAGCTCGCTTATCTATTTTTCGTAGAATGTAATTGGGAACATGTTGGATTTTAACAATCGTGTCTTCATAATCCGTATTATCTGTCAGCTTGTCCTGGATCATTGATCACTTCCCTCGAGGACGCAGTGGGCGTTTAACCTTGGATCCTGCGGAACCAGAGGTACCTTTTCATTCCCGCCTCGTAGATCCTTGCAGAAAGACGTAATTGAAATATGTCCTAGTTGCTGTATATACATCACTGACGTATATACTAAAACAACTTTAGTTGCATAAGGCCTTTACCTGTCACAGCGATTAATGTTGCCATGGCCCAATCGCCGTTGATTGTATAACAAAAGTTGAACAAATTGAAATATTTCGAAACTTCTGTCGTTTATTCATATAATTTCTTAGACTTATATATATATATATATAATGCATAACATGTCATATATATATATATATATATACATAACATGTCATATATATATATATATATATAAAATGCATAACATGTCATATATATATATATACAGTAATAGCAGCCATTCGCTACTAACGAAATAGAAAGTGTTGTCATTTTGTCAATCTCCTACGCGATCTGAAGTCGACCTCTTTTGCATAACCGTTTCCAAAGAAACATCACACAAAAACATTCCATGCCGACGTTTGTGTTTGTCTGGTTGCATTGGTTTCCTCTTCAAGCTGCAATTCCTGCTCTAGAGTTGATCACCGGCACCAACGACGAGGGTCGTGGGTCGTAGGTCGTAGGTCGAACTCTCCCAATTCCCTCTTCATTAGTATCAACTGCCACCATACGTCGCTTTACAACATCTTTGGATCGCAGGTTCTGCTGCCGGTGTCCCTACGGTCGAGTTCTACACTTGATCTCACCAGGAGATGTCGCTTTGGGGATTCAACTATGGTCCTTATGTCCAGCTCGACTCAGTTGGTAGTCGAGCAAAGGTCTTGTTGACACCAAACATGGTGGTGTATCCACGATACGTTCAGCATTGCCCAGTGGAAACGCAGCTGGCAATTCCTAATATGTCGGCTGCCTGAATACATCCTCGCAAAATAAACTAACAAACGTAGCCAAAAAACGTGAGGCGAGGAAGATTAGATCCATGGAAAATATGAAAAAACCGCCCACATCACATTCTGGTTACACATGTTCGCACAGTGAGAAGCTGACCGAGCAAAGATTTGTCTCACCAGCCATCTGTGAATATACACCAAACGACACAGGCAATCCAAGGAAAGATCATCCTCGCTAAGAGGTATCGCTGATGATGATGATGATGATGATATTCTCGCAAGTCAAGGGTGGTAGCTTGACTACACAACCCTGATTACACAAATCTTGCGCAATGTATGGAAGGTATCTGAATCATATACAAGTGATTGACTCCGCCGATCGCAACTGTTGATATGAAAAACAAAGCCAGCGACTCCGGGGAATCGCAATATGATGACCCGTTCGACTATTCACACGAGCGGCTAAGCGGTATTCAAATAATTACTTATAGTTTCCGAACATTAGGGTCCTCGTGCAATATACACAATCCAAACAACTGAATCTGGTAGGCAAAGATAATGATTGGCTGAATTTCATGTTAGCGTTCTGCTGGGAGGTATTGACACTGCTGTAATCACCAGCGCCCCCTAACGCGTGAGGATGTTTGACTATAAAGGATGTTCCTAAACAATGTTTCTTATGTTGAATACAAATATAAAAATAATTAACATACATACAATCATGCCGTGTCGTGTAAACTCTCTTGTAGCGACGTAGCCCAACCCAGAATTGTTAATACTGACATCGTTTTCTTTTCAGGTATTTACATGTGTGTGTGTGTGTGTGTGTGTGTGTGTGTGTGTGTGTGTGTGTGTGTGTGTGTGTGTGTGTGTGTGTGTGTGTGTGTGTGTGTGTGTGTGTGCGTGCGCATGCACGTGGGAGCCTGATACGCATATTTATGCACATATACGCATACGCACTTACGCACACATGCACACACGCACGTAGGTCCGTTCTTTGATCATGTTTTCCCCGTTATCCGCATATGGGAACAATAATCTCGATAGACCACGAATTGCTTCATTAATCCACTTTTTTAATTTTTCGGTTTCCGGAAACAGTTTTGGCCGGATAACAATGTAACACGATTCGCTTAGCTGGTTTGTTTGTTTAGATCACTCAAAACTTCAAACGGTAGCCGCACCAAATCAGACAATTAACGGGTGCGATTGTTGCTTGTACATTGTTTTTTATTCAATGTCCTCTGGGTTAGTGGAGATCAATAACAAACAAATTGATATTCGCAGTGTGTTTAACCAACGTCCCCGTTAGCTAGGTACTGCGGGGAAAGCTATGCATCATTCCCACCGTGGAACTACATTTCCCTGTTGGTGCAATAGCTCGTTGGCTCAGCGTGTGTAGTGACTGAAGTCTACTGCAGCGCAAAGTGTCCTGCACTGTAACCTTTCGACACAGTCAACAACGTTAATACACATATCTTTGTCAGACACGCACGCCGTCCTCTCCAACGCGAGACGATCATTTGGCAGATCGAAACAATGCAATTTTGACGGCACAAAAAAACAATTGATGGCTGCGGAGATAGACGTGACACAAATTGGGAGAAACTTGCACCCGCGCGAACATTTGACGTGTGACTGAAAGACGAGGCGGCGTCGTAATGAAACAAACGCGAGCAAAGGATATGGATTCGAATGACAGATATATTACTAATTCACTCGAACGATGACGCCGTCACAATATCCGATGCCGTCTCTAAAATAGTCCGTAATACACATGCACGAGGGCGCTTCCAGAAAGCGACAGTGTTACTCTGGATATGTCTGAACATTTTAATGTTAATCAGCTGCATTTTGACAATTTATATTTTACTGCGTAACCATTGCTTGAGATGGGGTTATGTGTTATATATGCGAATTTCGAGTTGGTCGTCGATGACGCAGATAAATCGTCACAAAACACATTCAACTCGGAATGTGATCATACACATATTTAAATTATTTATCGAGTAGATAAAAATAGAGCGTGTGTGTGTGTGTGTGTGTGTAGGCGCGCGCGCGCGTGCGTGCGTGCGTATGTGTGTGTATGTGTGTTTGCGTGTGCGCGTGTGTGTGAGAGAGAGTCGGTTAGTGAGTGAGTGAGTGAGTGAGTGAGTGAGTGAGTGAGTGAGTGAGTGAGTGAGTGAGTGAGGGAGGGAGTGAGTGAATGAGTGAGAGCAAGAGAGACAGACAGACAGACAGACAGACAGACAGACAGACAGACAGACAAACAGGTATACATATAGGCAGACAGTATAATACAATGAAAGACCTATAGCGGTACAACCACATAACACTGAAACGCCACCCTTCTCCATCCAATGCTGTACTTTTGACTGCTAAAGGCAGTTAGTTGCATCATCATTAGATTCAGAATTCGTGTGCTTAACCCAATAACTGCCGTTCGTTATACCGTGAAGACATCGGCCAACGGCTCAACTACATTCAATTCTCTGCACATATCTTAGAGCAAGACTACATTACTTACCCTTGGTCGTCGTTGTGATGTTGAGAAGACAAACACCGACGGCTACAATCCTCGTTAACGTGGAGATCGTGGCCATTGTCGCAGGCGAGTGGTGAAACCGGAAATAGACAGAGAGCGGAGAGTTACGGTGTTACGTTGAGCGATAGGAAAGAGGAGAGTGGCGTGTCACAGTCCGACCTCACTGGGTCAATTGACCGGCATATTCTGAAGTGACGCCTGGCCGGCTCATTAGGTATGTCGCGGTGCTGGGCTGCGCGTGCATCGCTGCTGCATTCGCCGGGAGTAATCTCTTGATTATTGACGTTCTGATTGTCCGCTCGGTGTCCAGTGATGACCGCTACTCCGCAGTGATTTCCCGAGACGACGTCCGGTGGCATACAATGCTGTTCCGGCCGAGACAATGTCCTGTAGTTGACAGTGTTGTCCCCAAAAGAGGTGCAGTAGTTCGGTGTGATGTTTACAAACGATATCCAAACTGTGAAGCGCCGATAAGAGTTGCCCAATAGTTGACAATGATGTCCCAGACGGTTTCCAGTAGTTGACTGAGTTCAGACGCCGGTGTATATCGTGACCTGTGGTTGCTGTCACGAGAGCGAGTAGACGAATGTGCTCACAACGACACGGAGGACGTGGCGGGGCCAATGTTCCTCCTCCAGAGCGCGGCACAAATGACGACAAACGGCAAACTGAGGCTAACGCATCAATATTACATGACCAGCTCCAACCACCGACGCTGATGCCAGCGGGCGGGCGGGCGGGCGGGCGTTATACTTGCATCGCTAAATCGATTTCGACGGGACGATGTCTGTGTGACGATGTTAGTGCGACGTCCGTGTGACTGTTTTGGTCTGACGATGTCTGCGGACTGCGTTAGTGTAACGGTGTCTGTATGAGTGTGTTAGTGTGGCGATCGATGTCTGTGTGACTGCGTTAGTGTGACGATTTCTGTGTGATTGTGATAATGCGATGTCTATGTGACTGTGTTGGTGTGACGATGTCTGTGTGACTGCGTTAGTATGATGATGTCTGTGTGAATGTGTCAGTGCGACGTCTGTGTGACTGTTTAGCGTGACGATGTCTGTGTGACTGTGTTATTCGGGTGACTGTGTTATTCGGATGTCTGTGTGATTGTGTTGGTGTGACGATGTCTGTTGTAGTGTGTTAGCGTGACAATGTATGCGTGTATGTGTTAGCGTGATGATGTCTATATGACTGTGTTAGTGAGATATCAGCGTGACTCTGTTAAAAGATATCCAAAGGTGTTTGTGAAACGATGTTTGTGCGACGGTGTTAGTCTGGCATTGTTTACGTGATGTATTTAGAGAGAGAGAGAGAGAGAGAGTGTGTGTGTGTGTGTGTGTGTGTGTGTGTGTGTGTGTGTGTGTGTGTGTGTGTGTGTGTGTGTGTGTGTGTGTGTGTGTGTGAGAGAGAGAGAGAGTGAGTGTATGTGTGGTGTATGTGCGTGCGTGCGTACGTGAGTGCGTGTGTGCGCGCGTGTGTGTGTACGTGAATGTGTGTGACTGCGTGTGTGTGCATGTGACTGTGTTAGTGTGTCGTTGTTTGTGTGACGGTGTTAGTGACCGACGATGCAAGTGTGATTGTTTAGTGTGCCGTTGCTTGTGTGACAGTGTTAGATACCGATGATGCATGTGCGACTGTGTTAGTGTGTCGTTGTTTGTGTGAGAGTGTTAGATACCGAAGATGCATATGGACTGTGTTAGTGTGTCATTGTTTGTGTGACAGTGTTAGATACCGAGGATGCATGTGCGATTATATTAGTGTGTCGTTGTTTTGTTGACACTGTTAGTGACCGAGGATGCATGTGTGACTGTGTTAGTGTGTCGTTGTTTGTGTGACACTGTTAGTGACCGAGGATGCATGTGTGACTGTGTTAGTGTGTCGTTGTTTGTGTGACGGTGTTAGTGACCGACGATGCAAGTGTGATTGCTTAGTGTGCCGTTGCTTGTGTGACAGTGTTAGATACCGATGATGCATGTGCGACTGTGTTAGTGTGTCGTTGTTTGTGTGAGAGTGTTAGATACCGAAGATGCATATGGACTGTGTTAGTGTGTCATTGTTTGTGTGACAGTGTTAGATACCGAGGATGCATGTGCGATTATGTTAGTGTGTCGTTGTTTGTGTGACACTGTTAGTGACCGAGGATGCATGTGTGACTGTGTTAGTGTGTCGTTGTTTGTGTGACACTGTTAGTGACCGAGGATGCATGTGTGACTGTGTTAGTGTGTCATTGTTTGTGTGACAGTGTTAGATACCGAGGATGCATGTGCGATTGTGTTAGTGTGTCGTTGTTTGTGTGACACTGTTAGTGACCGAGGATGCATGTGTGACTGTGTTAGTGTATCGTTGTTTGTGTGACAGTGTTAGAGACCGAAGATGCATGTGTGACTGTGTTAGTGTGTCGTTGTTTGGGTGACACTATTAGTGACCGATGATGCACGTGTGACTGTGTTAGTGTGTCGTTGTTTGTGTGACACTGTTAGTGACCAAGGATGCATGTGTGACTGTGTTAGTGTGTCGTTGTTTGTGTGAGAGTGTTAGTGACCGACGATGCAAGTGTGACTGTGTTAGTGTATTGTTGCTTGTGTGACGGTGTTAGAGACCGATGATGCATGTGTGACCGTTTTTAAGAGCCGGTGTTTGTGCGACTGAGTTATTGAGATATCTCTGTGATTGTCTTAATAAGACCATGTTGTGTGATGATGTTAGAATTGGCCAACCTCCTCGACACTGGAGGAATTCCGCTCGTTCCTCGGCTTCGCATCTTACTACCGTCGCTACGTGCCACGATTCACACACATTGTCAGCCCTCTATACCAACTGGTGACATCGATGTGTCAGGATGCGAAAGGCAAGCCTAGGATGAGCGCCCACGTTAAACTCGGGGAACGGTGGACCAAGGATTGTGAGACTGCATTCAACACCTTGAAACAAACTCTCACCAGTGTTCCAGTGCTCGGCTTCGCTGACTACGGCAAGCCGTTTATTGTGGAGACAGACGCATGTGACCGAGGACTTGGTGCACTGTTGAGCCAAGTGCTAGACGGGCGACTGCGATCAGTGCCTATGCCAGTCGAGGACTGCGTGGGCTGCCGCCAACTCTTCGTCCAAGAAGTTGGAACTGATGACGCTGAAGTGTGCAGTGACGGAGAAATTTCGTGACTACCTTCTAGGCAGCAAGTTCACCATCTTCACAGACAACAACCCGCTGATATACTTGATGAAGAAGACGAAACTTCCTGCTTTGGAGCAGAGACGGGCTTCTGCATTGGCTCCATTCGATTTTGACATCCAGTATCGTGCGGCTCGTCACAATGCCAATGCTGATGCTCTATCACGACTAACACACCACGCTGTGCCAATGGACGACGATGACGTGAGTAGTTGCTTCGAAGAAGTGACTCGATCAACAGCACTCCCAGCTACGTTGCGTGTGAACTTGGTGGAGTCAGCCGTGCAGCGCATACAACAACCAGTTGTTGCACAGGTTGACGTGACTTGACCGGTACCGCCCTCCCGTCGAGTGATACACTACCGTGCATCCCGTCATCACAGATGAGAGAAATGCAGCAGAATGACCCAACAATTGGCAGACTGGTATCATATCGAGTCCGTGATTGCCGACCTGACCGAACTGAACGACTTGTTGATATGGCAAAGACATTGTCGCTGTTGAAACAGTGGGACCGCATTGTTGAGAAAGACGGCATTCTCTATCGACGCATTGTGACAACCCAGAGTGATACACTTGACCAACTACTGCTGCCTGAATGCCTTCAGGACAAAACAGTGGGACCGCCTGCTGAAAGGTGAGCATGATGACGCTGGACACCAGGGGGTGGAACGAACTGAGATGATTGCTCCAACCCCTGCTACTGGCCTGGTATGCCGGCTGACGTGAAGCAGTGGGTGGAGAAGTGTGCTCGATGCACTGTCGCAAAGTTGCCCCACACCACTGTACGGATACCTGTTGGTCGACTGGTTGCGATGCAACCACTCGAAATGTTGGCCATCGATTTTACCATGCTTAAAGCGTCATCCGATGGCTGTGAGAACGTTTTGGTAATCACCGATGTGTTCACGAAATACACAGTTGCCGAAATGCACAGTAAGAGGGCAGATTGATGTTTTTTTTATCGTTACTATAAAAGCGTTCTTTGTTATTTGTATGTGTAATACAATTAATAATCTGCGACATATATGCAAATCTTAAAATAGAATACATATGTATGCATGAATAATTGATGTGTAATTCGTGTAAAATTTCGCTGAGATCATCTTTGTACGAAAAACATTTAAATGTCAGAAAATGGGATACCACGTGAAAGTCTTTTAATGGCAAACAACTCAGTCACATATACACATTATTAATATATGTTTGACATACATATAGCATTTAGGTTAGTCTACATGTGATCACAAATAAATGTTCCACGATTTAAATTGCTAATCTATACTCGCGAATACGTTACGACGCGAAACGCAGTTTATTTTGACATAAAATAACACTAATGCCACCTAATGGTAAAACCCTGAGCTTCACGTCGACACGTATACGCAAAGTCATTATAAATGTGACATCACCGGGATTTAAATAACAGTTGTTTTAGAAACATTATTCGTGAAACAATTCTGATACATTATTATTAGGATGTGCTGTACATATCGCATGATAATGAATTTCTCAATGTTGCGTATAATTTATTGTGGAAATAGACGTTAAATTTGTACGCTTCATTGGTGCATAACTTAGTGAATGTCGATGTTGTGTTGCGTAGAATAAGCCAATCTTAACTATGCGTTTATATATGGATATGAGTTTTGCGCGGTATCGCCGGTCTCACATGTTAATTCTTAATTAATGGACAACAACTTTAGTAGTCAAGTACATACTCAGGTTTGATTATATCAGCCACTATAAAACGTTTACTGCCATATATAATTCACACGATTATACAATTTAGATAGACACGTAATTTAAAAAGTCATCATATGTTAAAACAATCATTTGTTATAACTGCGACCCTATGATAGCGACAGTATGTCTTAATCGGAGCCACTGACCCCCGATTTGTCATAAAATTAAAATGTGCTTTTATATTAATGAATTACTGTACTGGTTTCAAAAATGGTGTATACGCATATTATTATGTAGTCATATCTATTTTATTTGTGTAAATGCATACACCTGATATGTTTATTGTATCAATATTTGTTATATTTTGGGGTCAACATAAACTTCTCGTTCTTGTTCTTGTTAATATTATTCCTCCTTTAGGCATTTGTTTACATAATTTAAGCACTAAAGTGTAACAATATAAAGAGGATAACACAATAGGATGCCTTAGAAACGCAGGTTTTACTAAAACAACATATCATGGTGTTACTTCATTGTGTTTTGACAGTTAACACAATAGTGAGTTTACCTAGTATGATTTTGTTGTCGGGATATACTAAATAGTAAGATGTGTTTTTAATAAAATACAATGTACTGACCTTCTCGTTAATGCACGTCACCGTAAAGTGTAGATACCAAGCGAAACGCATACGACTTTTGTAACTGTTGTGCCAAGACGTATTTCTAAAATATAATTGTTATGGTTTCAGTGCTAGTACACCCGTCATTTACCGCTAAAGCAAACGATTTGTTAACCTGCTATTCCATGTCTGCTGGTGGGACTGTTAAGAACATCTTATGTTAATTGCGTTATGGTTAAGTCCGAAACAAAATTGTAAATAAAATATATTGTTAAATATGCTTGACCAGTATTATCAATGAAGCGAAGAAGTTACTATAAATACGTTATTTGCTATTCGACATTTGCCCAATCATAACAAAATGTAACATAGGCAATACACGCGAAACACATCTTCTAAGTCCGCATTCACAATATTATTAATTATCCCATACAACAAACTCGATACCTTTGCAAAACCACCTTTTTCTATTTCCTTTTGAATTACAACATTATTTTCAACGCACAACGTAAGTAACCTTATAACATTTGATATGCTGTGATTTATATCGTGGGAGGAGTGTAAGCAAATATTATCAACTTTAGCAACAAGAAAATGTTTAAACTGTGCGTCGAAAGCTGATGAATTTACATCACACATGACGGTTTATGTATTCTTTGTGTTTCGCGTGATATCACACGAATCAGACATGTAACACACACTCGCGCACACACACACACACATTTTATTTTTGCAATTGTGCTGATGCGTCATGTAGTTTCATGTCAACTCTAGAGTTATATAATGAATTGTAGTTTTTATGTATATGGTGGCATTACACACACATACACACACACCCACACACACACACACACACGCACACACACACACACACACGCACGCGTACGCACACGCACACCACACACACACACAGACACACACACACAGACACACACACATACACACACACAGACACACACACACTCACACACACACACATACACACACACACACACACACACACACACTCACACACACACACACATTTTATTTTTGCAGTTGTGTTGATGCGTCATGTAGTTTCATGTCAACTCTAGAGTTATATGATGAATTGTAGTTTTTATGTATATGGTGGCATTACACACATACACACACACACACACACCCACACACACACACACACGCACACGCACGCATACGCACACGCACACCACACACACATACACACACACACACACCACACACACAGACACACACACACACACACACACACACACACACCCACACACATACATACACGCACGCACACGCACACACCACACACATACACAGACACACACACATACACACACACACACAGACACACACACACACACACTCACACACACACACAGACACACACACACACATACACACACATACACACACACAAACACACACACACACACACATTTTATTTTTGCAGTTGTGTTGATGCGTCATGTAGTTTCATATCAACTCTAGAGTTATATGATGAATTGTAGTTTTTATGTATATGGTGGCATTACACACACATACACACACACCCCCACACACACACACACACACACGCACACGCACGCATACGCACACGCACACCACACACACATACACACACACAGACACACAGACACACACACATTTTATTTTTGCAGTTGTGTTGATGCGTCATGTAGTTTCATGTCAACTCTAGAGTTATATGATGAATTGTAGTTTTTATGTATACGGTGGCATTACACACTCACAAACACGAACACGCACGCGCACATGCACACGCATACAAACACACACACACGCACGCACACAAACAATCAAACACATACAATTATATATGTTATTGCAGTTTGGTCACGATACTTTGGAATTTCTTGCACAGATCTTCGTTGGATTAGTTGGTATTTTTCAGATCGATACCAAAAGCATTTATATATCTATGTCGAAGGTAGTGGAAAAGGTTATTACAACACGCCACCAAGAATGAAATGATTTACAACAGTTATCAAACGATCTATAATATGCACATAAGCGATTTCGTTAAACTGAGACGGCTCTTCTTAAAAACACAAATACATTGTTTGCAATATGGATAATAGCAAATTGACTACTCTCACCTTACTAGATCTTGCTATCAGCTGCTTTCGATACGATCGATTGATCATGCAATTCTTTTATATCGTCTCCATAGACATATTAGGATTTATGGCATATAGCTCTGCGGTGTATTAGTTCGTAATTTTCAGATCGATACCGAAGCATTAATACATCTGTCTTGTCCTGAACATATTCAATTTGTTGTCACACTAGGTTCCGTCCTTGGTGCTGTTCTGTTTAGCTTATACACTACATCCTTAAGTCGAGTAATTACTTATCATAATATCAATCATTATAAGTATGCTGACGATACACAGGTATTACTTTCACCAACACATACACAGACAATCCACTTTAAATGACTGTCTCACTGACATTTTGCTGTGGATGGAAGCAAGTAAATTGAAACTATATCCAAATACAACTGATCTAATTATTATTGGCACAAAAGAACACCAACAGAACTGTGTTAACTACTTTCCAGTTAAATTGCTCGGTAATGATACATCACCAATATATACCGTTCGTAATCTAGGCGTTGTCTTTGATAGTGAATGTAGCTTTCACCAGAACATTTCTCAAGTATGCAAATTCTGTTTCTATCAAACACGTGATTGTCGTTGAATTCGGCGTCAATTATCTTTATCTACTGCTAAAACCATATCAGTCGCTCTAATTAGCAATCGCCTTGACTATTGCAATTCACTCTAAGATATCGTTCCTAAAAAGGACTTAGTTAAACTCCAACGTGTATAAAATTGTCTAGCACGCGTGGTTCGTAAATCATCCCGTTTTTCACCACCACTGACCCTGTTTAAACAGTTTCCGGTTGCGCATCGAATCACCACCAAGTTAGTCACTATTAAATATCGTGCGTTTTCTACACGATATTGTTCTAATGTGAACTCTTGCTCGTCCATGTTTACGATGTTTCCTAATAATGTTTGTATATTGCGCCTCTCACCTCAGATTCCTGGGGATGTAGGCGCTGTAGAACTTTATTATTATTAGTATTGTCATTATCATCATTATCATAATTATTATCATCATCACCATTGTCATAATTATTATAATTATTATCATTATCAGCATTATCCTCATTATTATCATTATCATCATTATCATCATTAGTATCAGCAATGGCTTGGCAATGTAATATCTAAGTATGGAGATAGTTGTTTTACCTAAATGTCATGCTAAGATAACCATTTGGAACATTTAATTAAGTATCCAAAATGTAACGTTCAATGAATTAAAATAGCAACATATTTTTATAATATGGGCAGTGCTGTAAACAACAAGGAGTGCAACACAGTTTCTACCGAGTGAATGATGTCCAACAACATCGCTATCGCCAAAATTCGCATTTCGTTGGAATTACTTGTATGAATTGGCTATAACACGAGGCGAGAAAATACTACTAAATATGAAAAACAGGTTAGAATAAAAGGATGCGTATGTCCTGGTAAAGTGCGTTACCTTTCTACATAAACAATCAGAGGGTTACAGTGCTATCAATATTATTGCAATATCTATATCTATCTATCTATCTATCTATCTATATATATATATATATACATATATATATATATATATGTATATATATATATATGTATGTAAGTAGTATGTAAGTAGTATGTAAGTAGTATATCGCGTCCCTTACGCGAGGTAGAAGAATTATGATCGGTGGATGTGGAAAAAGGTATAAGGTCAAGTGGCGCCCCTGGCGGATAGTTGATGAAACAGTACAGCGTAAATTCGTGCCTCTCATTTTTTGGCGTGTGGCACCCCTAGCGGATAGGTCATGAACTACAAATAGCGCCTACTGGCGGACAGTTGGTGAACTAAACACAAGTACAGCTCGCGTTTTTGTCAAGTGGCGCCCCTGGTAGATATGTCATTAATTACAAATAGCGTCCCCTGGCGGATAGTTGGTGAAACAGTAATGCTTAAATTCGTGCCTCTTATTTTCCCTCTGATGAATAGGTGGTGAACTATATAACTAGGTCATGAACTACAAATAGCGCTCCCTGGCGAATACTTTGTCAGCTACTTTTTATTCTGAGGTCCGTGCATGTACTTTCTACTCTGCAGTCCGTGTTTGTTCGGCACGATCACATGACCTTTCGGCACGCTGACTAATTATATAAGCGAGGTTCTCTGCCAGCCTGATCGTAGTTCGTATCACGACGACACCATGGCTAATAACATCACGTTGAACACACCCTATTACCGCCCTCGCGATGCAGCAGACTCGAGCGACAAGGACGAACCGACGAGCCGATCCATCATGCCGGTGATCAACCGCCTTTCCGTGCCGTCGGAACCAGAAGGCGTGGACGTGGCAACTCTAGAAGCAACGGTAAGGACCGACGCCGTTATCAAGATCTTATCGACAAAGTACGCAAGCATACTCCCTTCTTCATCGGGTGCAGATACTGCAAGAAGCGTATGATTGTCGACGATAGGGACATTTGCAATGCGAACGACACTGTTACGTGGCTTCTGACGTGCATTTCAATGTTCGAATGTGCTTTGTCGAGACAGCGACGGGTCAATATATATAGTTGAATTTATTCGACCAATGTACGGCTCTTCTTCTAGACGTTAATGCCGACACGCTTGCTGTTATGGACGAAACGATGCAGACTTACAAACTGAACCCACTGACAGGAACTCGTATGTCCCTCGCCATAAAAAAAACTCGGCGAGATGCCTACGCAAACTACAACGTTACAAACCTAGAGAAGGTACACTAGAGTCCGTACCTGTTTCAATATCTCTCTGCTGCCATCCCTGCTGATTGCACAACTTTCGCTCCTGCCGATGTCACAAAGTTTAAGCACACGATCAATGTAACAACTTCTACTGACGCTGCCAATATTACAACTTCTGCTCCTGCCGCCACTGGTCCGAACTTTACCATTGACTTTCCGGTGACCGAAATGAGGAAGATGCTTGCACGTCACATAGCATGTAGCGTCGTTAACTCTCAATGCCCTGTTTGCGAGATAGACGATCCTAGTCAATTTCATCACGATTGCATGTTACCTGATGACATTCTAATTTACATGTACTTTTACGAGTCTGTGGTGGCCACTTATTCAACTGCTGTGATGAAAGATTGGTTGAGTATTTTGTTAGACGCAAGTGTGAAGCTATCCGACCTGATGTCCGACCACTTGTTCAATATCGGGAGTTCGTTGCGAGAACCGTTTTCAGAAGAGTGGCGAAACAAAGTAAAGCAAATGGTTCTGGCAGTAATGGAGGATGACCTGTAAATAAATCTGACTTGTGCTTTTATGTTACCTTTGAGGACATTAATCCAACCGCAGTGATTAAAGAGAGGTTGACATACGAACAATTGTGTACTATCAAGAGTTGATTGCAAGACTCTGTATCAGAGCAGTGACGAAACAATGTCCAGTCTCTGGTTCTTGCACTTATTGAAGGTGACCCGTAAATACGTACACGAATAAAATGTACAAACCTTATCTTGTGTCATTTTTATAGTATAAGTACCGTGCATTAGAGGACATTGATACATGAACAAGTGTATCGCGTGCATTGAAACTGCTTTCAACTAGAATGCATACCATATTGAACGTATTGAGTTGTATCCCTTATGCATAAATTGTATGGTCTTACCTATCATTCATGTCATAGTTAGACCTATTGGCCTAGCCAGAAGCGCCACCCAGTGACTCTATGTGTCAGCTTGGGGTAACCAATTCATGTATTCATACCTACCAAGAAGCCCCACCTACTGATTTTACGTGTCAGTTTGGAAGTAACCAGTTCGTATTAGTAACACGTTTGCTCATTGAGCAGTGGGCGCGGTCATGAGATATAGGTGACTTCCAGTGCCACGCAACGGACATCAATGCAACTATTTAGAGTAATGCTATCAACCGCAGACGCCAGATGTCTATTCGTCGACGCACTTCCGAAAATGGTAGAACTGTAAAGGCAGACATTACAGTCACATGACTTCAAGTGTGACGGCACTTCGGACGTACGCACGTAGTGTATAACTGGAGTATTACGTTACGTGGTGACTCCATCTAACGGGTAACACATTCACTAGTCGGAACTCATATACTTAGATCAGCGACTTTCAAGAACCAAACGTAGACCAGCGAATTCAACGAAACAAGACCAACGAGTAGCACGAATCAAACTTAGATTAGAGACTTCCATGAGCCAAACGTAGACCAATGAGCAGCACGAACCAAAACAGACGACAACAAACGAGCCAACGGCCGATACAATGTACGAGACAATGGACGAGACATCGCATGAGATTACGGACGAGGTACCGCATGAGACTACGGACGAGACATCGCATGAGACTGCGGACGAGACAACAGACGAGACAACGTATGAAATAACAGACGACAACATACGAGACTACGACTGAGACTACGGCTGAGACAACTAACAGAGACAACGCTAAAATTGAGGAGGCGGAGTATGAGGAGGAGGGACTTGCAATTCAGTCAACAGACTGAAACATATATAGGTCCAACCGACGAGACAATGGACGAGACATTTACAAATCTACCGCGCTGAAATGCTAAAATTTAGAAGGAGGAGGGGGATATATTAGCAATTCAGTCAACACACTGTAACCTATATAGGTCCAACCGACGAGATAACAGACGACAATTCGTAAATTCGTGTCAGTGTAGTGCATAGACAGGTAAAAGGGGAGCAAGTGAGCAAATAGACAGGTAAAAAGAAGTATGGGAGCAAATAGACAGGTAAACAGGGAGCAATGGAGCAAATAGACAGGCAAAAATGGAGCAAAGCTTCATGATTTAGTGCATAAAATACATCTGGCGCTTCATTTCGTTGTTTGCATTTGAACCGTAAAAACCTGTATCACGAACTTATCGATTGTTCTACTGGATGCCAACAAGCTTGCCCCATTACTCTCCTTAGCACCTTTCCAATGCCCAGATTGCAAGAGACATTTCACACATCGGAACAACTGGAAAAGGCACATTGCCCACAGTCGTTGTGGACCATCGACAAATGCTACGTCGACAAGCACTACGTTGCTCAATCCACTTCTCCCGGCGCCCACTACGACACCTGCGCCCCAACGACAAGCACGACATTCCTGTTTCCATCTCAGGTGACCATGGAGCATACAAAGAAAATGGCGCTGGTTGATCACCGTATTTTGGACTACATTCAACCGCAACGTCCTACTACCAATCCTATCGAAAATGTCTTGCGACGACTCGAGAACGAAATGCGAGACACATTAGAACGAAGCGATATACACGAGAGGGAAAAGGTTGTGTTGTATAACCAGGTGTTGAGTCGGTACAACGATCTTTCCGACAAACGTATGCAGTGTGGCCATCAAAAAAATTTCCAGTGAAGATGAAAACAAAGTACAACCTGCTAAGGAAAATGAAATGATCGAAAATGAAATAACCGACAGCGTTCCAAAAACTATGAAGCAGAAAGCACGGCGACTCCTCGATAAAATTAAAGGCGCCGTAAGTTGGAACGATCGTGGCGAGATGGTGTATAGAAAGAAGGCGGTAAACGGAAGTAACATTGTAGATCCCTTGAACGACGTGCTGAGAAAACAGAAGTCGTTTGAACCGGTTGGATGAATAGATTTAGTTGGAAACTCTGATCGTTGGATTTACCTGAAGACAACGTCAGTGGACGACGACATGTCAAAGGAACCATCAGTCCGTTTGACAGCGGTCGTCATCGGCATCGTCGCGGCGCGCAGCTCTTTCGGCTACACCGTTGCAAATCACACGTTGGGAACCGTATCAATAGTCTTACACTTCACAAACAAAAAAAGACTAACCGTGTCAATATTAGTATTACTGATTTGCATAAAATATTTTCGAGTGCAACCAAAATCCACAGGAACAGTGTGCAAGAGACACCATGTCAGGAAAATTGTGTCTATTGTTTGTCAGAAATATATGAATCGATAAATAACATTGTGTTGATATTATGGAAGAGTGGTTTTTTTTAGTTTTCATAGTCATCCAGACACACCTCACGTTTCTCCATTTCAATGACAACAATTCTTTTGCTGACCTGTCAGTGTGGGTGGCGTTCAATATACCTAAATGAATTTGAAAACTGCTATGAGCGAAAACGAATATGTACATGACATCTAAGGAAACTCACGTGACATACGACCATCTTTCAAACGATTCACTTCCGGTTGCACGACTCCCATAATATAAACACTATGTGCGGCCACGAGTGATAGGTGACTTCCCACATCATCCAACGGACACCAATGTAACTAATTAGAGTAACGCCATCTACTTTGCCAATTACTGCATTGCATGTTGGGTTTTGCTTATCCATTTCCGGACTTTGCAGCCTTGATGGATTGTCTATAGACAGCTCTTTCGTTTGCCAGTCTCCCCACTCGCCAGACGTCGGCTCACATCCATTCTTCTATGTCCTTCCCTCATTGTCTCCTAGGTCTTCCTCTGCTTCTTCTGCCTTCCACTTTTCCTTCCATTATTAGTCTCTCTAGAGACTGATGCCGTTTCACATGGCCGAAATAACTTAGTTTCTGTTTCTTTACAAAGTTCAATAAAGTCCCGGGTATAACACCAAGCTCTTCTGCGATGGATTCGTTAGTTCTGCGTTCAGTCCATGAAACTCGTAATATCTTTCTATAACACTTGTTTTCAAATGCATTTATACGTTTAGTAAGTTCTTATTAAGAGTCCAGGTTTCGCATCCATATGTAGCCGTTGGAAATATGCAGACTCGGATAATTCGTCAACTTTTTACTCGCCATTGCCAACCTCCGCTTGATCTCTTTCGTCCCATCTCCATCCACTTCTATCAGTGACCCCAGATATTCAAAACTTTCCACTCGTTCTATTTCCTCGCCATCTCCTGTGAACTCTGATGGTTCTCGACATCCCTTCACATCCATAATCTTAGTCTTCTTTACGTTTAGTTTCAATCCTTTCATCTCGCTGTGCTCATTAACAGTAGTTATCAGTTTATCCAATCCCTCTTTTATATCGGATATTAACGCTGTGTCATCGGCATATCTCAATTCATATATCTCCTGTCCATTCACTTTCAGTCCATTAAAAAACTTGCTTCCCGTGTCAGTCTCGACTTCTCTCATGCTATTCTCTGTGTATAGACTGAATAGGTGGGGGGACAAAATGCACCCCTGTCTCACTCCCTTGCCGACTGGGAACCAATCTGTGGTACCACACTCTAATCTCACAGCAGACTGCTGTCCAACATATAAATTTTGGTTAAGTGATGTAATTTTCTGGTCAAATCCCATGTGTATCAAGGTTTTCCAGAGTTGTTGATGACTAACATTATCAAAAGCTTTTGAATAATCTATGAAACAGATCCTAAGGTCATGGTTGAATTCTCTGCATCTCTGAATTAACATCTTCAGGTTGAACATGTGATCTCTTGTTCCCCTTCCAGTCCGGAAACCAGCTTGTGTTCTGTTGACTTCACATTCTAATTTTGTTGTGATTCTTTTCATTATGATTTTTAGCATAATTTTGCTCGCATGGCTGATGAGGGATATAGTCCTGTGGTTTAAGCATTCTTGTATGTCACCTTTTTTCGGTATTGGTATAAGGATGGCTCGTTACCAGTCCATGGGCCACGTTCCATTTCTCCATATTTTCTTACATAATGTGTGATATATATCCACGCCTGCTTCTTGCTATTAGCTCTGCAGTGATGTTATCAGTGCCAGGTGATTTTCCGTCTTTTAGACTTTTTATTGCCCACTCCACCTCTGAACGCAAAGGTTCAAGTTCATCTTCTGGTTCTGTCCTCTCTCTGCCTTCATCCATGTCTACCTCTTTTGTTTCTTCTTTCTTAAATATGTTTTCACAATATTGCTTCCATCTTTCAAGTATGTCATCGCTTTCTGTCAGAGTCATTCCCGTTTCATCTTTATTAACGCCAAGTCTAGGTTTGAACGACTGTGTCATAAACTTGATTTCCTCGAACATACTGCGACTATCGTTCCTTCTCATACATAGTTCTATCTTTTCGAATTTCTTCTCTAGATATTTCTTCTTGTCTTCCTTACACATTCGTTTAATCATCTTGCACTTCTCTCTGTATTTCTCATGATAATTCTCACTCATTTCTTTGTTCTTCTTTAACTCTTTCCTTTCGTCAATCATCTGCAGTGTGTCTTTGCTTATCCATGGTTGTTTTTGTCTCCTCTTTTTAGTGAAGTGTTTGTCAGCTGATTCCATAATGATGTTCCTAATTTCTACTGCCAACTTTTCTGGTTCCTTCTCGTCAGCCACTGTCTGTAATACTCCGAAACGGTTCATAACCTCTACTCGGTATCCTTCTTTGATATCACTGACGTCATACCTCACTATCTCTTTCCCTCTCTTCATCTTTCTTAATTTTATCGCAATCTTGGCGCTTAGCAATTCATGGTCAGAGCCACAATCGGCTCCCGGTAATGTCTTTGCATTAAACACAGACGTCCTCCATCGTTTTGGTATCAGTATAAAGTCGATTTGATTTCTGTTCCGACCATCTGGTGTTGTCCAAGTGTACAGTCTTCTTTGATGTTGTTTGAAGAAAGTATTGGTGATCACCAGTTCATTCTCTATGATAAACTAAACAAATCTATCTCCTCTCCCATTTCTCTCGCCTAGTCCATATTTCCCGATATTTCCATTTTCTTCTGCGTTTTGACAACTGCCAACTTTTGCATTGAAATCGCCCATCGGTACTACCATGTCTCTCCTGTTTACCTCGTCAACTGTTCGTTGCAATGTATCATAAAACGTTTCTATTACATCGTCGTCTGCAGTGCTCGTTGGTGCATAAATTTGAATACATGTTATATTCGTGGGTTTTGCTCGTAATCGTATGGAAATAATTGTGTCATTGACCGGATTGTATCCTAGTAGTGCATTTTCAGTTTTCTTTGACAGATAGAATGCAACACCACTCATCCCTGACTTAGTTGCTCCTGAGTATATAAACTTTCCTCCTGAATCCGGGCGAAAGTGTCCTTGTCCGGCCATCCTGTGTTCCGCAATCCCTAATATATCTACCCCATATCTTTCTGCTTCCGTTGTTACCATTTGTAGTGTTCCATGACTCATTTTTCTGATGTTCCATGTTGCCACACGGATTTTCCCTTTTAGCTTTTTGTTGCTTGTTTTACCTCCCGCACAGTCGGGCATACTATCGTCATCAGCTCTGGCGTTACTTCCAACATCTCCAAGCTCTTCCCCAGTATGTGTCGTTCTATCCAGCCTGGGGGGCTCACCACTAGGACCTCTCTTACTGTCTGTATTCTCCATCAAGGTTTCTTGGGTTAATACATCGGTAGTTGCCCACTGCTTTCCGCTGGTTTGTGTATGGTTAACTCCATTATTCCTTGACTAAACAGTTTTGCACCGCAGGACAGCGGGTCACCGGTCCTTCCACATGCGTCTTGGTAGGTACCTTGCAGCCTGGTGAAAGGCTGTTGCTGTTTCGCATTTGTAGCCGGGGGTGTAGCCAATCGGCTAGCTGCCTACTCCTCCGAGACAGTCTTTGTGTACTGAGGGCAGACGTCCCTCGACTCAATAGGCATTAGCCTACAAGCCTTACTCATGTAGTTTTGCTGGTCAACCGAGACCATTGCCCGGGGTGTGGCCACTGCCGTACACTAGCAGTTCCTAGGAGCCATACATGAGCTAGATAGACTGTGGGAACCAGTGGTTAGAGCCTCCACAGAAGTGGAGCGGCTGTCCATAACCAAAGGGACTATCCCTCCAGGTTCTACCCTACACCCCTTCCACTGAATGGAACTGTCAATAATCTTCCAGAAAATCGAATGTAGCTCCACTTAAGCGCCATCTGTTGAGTTCCCCCCAATTATTGTGTCCACTGAAAATAAATGAATACATCAAAATAAATACCTTCATGTTTTAACAATACTCCAAAGTGACTTTAAGTTAGCTTATATCCAACCTTGGAGCAACACATCAAGGGGAGCCATTATTACATTTGTTATTGCAGTATTGGAAATTAAACTCGTTCTCATGGCCATTTAATTTTTGCTGTCGCTAATTACGTGATTGAGTGCAAAAATAATAATGCTCAGATACATTAAAAATAACCACAATGTGGCGCCACCTGGGGAGTGGTTGGACATATATATATATATATATGTTATATATTTCAAAGCACTGTCTCTCGTGAAATACAGACTATTTTGTCGATTCATCAACAGAAATACTCAAGCGTAACTACCGCTCGTTTGACGCTAGCACATTCAACCACGACGTAAGAACAACGTGTGATTTGCTAGCCGCTGCTGCATTAACATCAAACGCTGTGGAACTTGTGTCATGCTATAACACTGACTTAATGAAAGTCATAGACAAGCACGCGCCTGTGCGCCCGACTATCATCCGAGGCCACAAACCCAATCCGTGGTATAACAGTGACATTGACGATGCGAGAAGACAAAGGCGTAAGATGGAATTGTTGTGGAGGCGTTCGAAACTGGAAGTTCATCGCCAATTTTTTGTTACTACTCGCGATGAGTGCAATAGCTCTCACAAAAACGAAGTACTACCGGTCAGGTTGCTAAATGCTGACAACAAGAACCTCTTTAAAATAGTCAGTTGTCTCAGTGAGAAGCCACCACTAGCGTACCCAGAACATACCTGCGCAGTTGATTGCTGCAATGCATTTGCCGTCTATTTTGAATCTAAGGTTGCCGGAATTCGCAATGAGTTACACGTTGCCCGACAGCGCATCACGCCGCCGCACGAACCGCGTTGCTCTTTGTGACGCCAATTGACAGTTTCACACCAACAACAGTTTGTGAAGTAACATCTATCATCAGAGCGAAGTGTAAAACTTCTACACTTGATCCCCTGTCCTCTGATCATGTAAAGCAGAACATTAACACACTTGCTATGACTGCTGCCAGTATAACAAACGCAAAGACAAATGCCGCTTGAATTGATACGTGCTCTTGTGCACCCATTATTAAAGAAACCATCTCTGTGCAAAGACACGATAAGCAACTACCGCCCAATCAGCTATCTATCACAACTCTCAAAGATAATTGAAAAGGAGGTGGCCACCAGACTGAACACTCACTTGGTCAATCAATCGCTGACTAATCCTCTCGCCGCAACTGTATTACGCTGGGTTGAGTCGTACCTTTGCGATCGCAGGCAAAGTGTTGTTGTCAGTAGCGCAACTTCAAGCGAAACGACTCTGCACTCTGGTGTACCGCAAGGATCAGGTCCACTGCTGTTTTCTTTATTAGCATCCGATCGGTGACATCTTTCGTAACCATAATTTTAAGTATCACCATTATGCCGATGACTTATAACTGTTGTGTCATTTTGACTTGAATGGCATTTCTCTTACTACCGCTGTGCATCATGTCCAACAATGCATTGACGACATCAAATCCTAGATGACGTTCAACTATTTGATGATGAATGATGCAAAAACCGAGGTTCTACCGGTTGTACCCAGGTCGGCATCTGATTTGGTTGCTGGACTGCATGTGCGTAGGATCTGAAGTCGTCTATGCTGCCGAATGTGTAAGAGATCTTGGTGTCTAATTAGGTAAACATCTTGACATGACGGCACAGATTTCTCGTACCATCAGTACCTGTTCACTGCATTTACGTAACATCGGCCAAATTCACCGTTACCTGCCGCAGTCGACAGGAGAACGTGTTGTAAATGCAATGATAACATCACGCATAGATTATTGCAATTCGCTTCTGTTTGGCGCTTCTGCCAAGAACATCGGCAGGCCGCAGCGACTGCAGAATGCGTGTGCGATGCGACAGTGTTTTACCACTACTGCGCCAACTCCACTGGCTGCCTGTCCAGGAACGGATTACCTACAAAATAGCAGAACTTACATATAAGGCGTAAAATGCTGAACTCTCGCCACCGCAGTCACTTGTGTCAGTTTATAAACCTGCTAGACATCTTCGTTTTGTTGAGGGTAACAATCTTGTCGTTGCGAGAGCCCGAACCAAAACAGGTGAATGCGCATTACAATATGGAATGGTCTACCAACTACTGTTACTTCCAAAATATTATTGTCTTAATTTTTTTTTTTTAATTAAAATTTGTATAATTTATACTATTTATATTGTAGTTTTATGTAAAGCGCTGTGGACGTTTTAGAAATGGCGCTATATAAAATACAGATTATTATTATTATTCAATTAAAATATTTAACTTTGGTACGATTTTTTTGGTCAATAATTTAAGTAATTTGAAAACAATAAAAATCCAAACTCCTTTCTTTTTTGCTTTTAATGTTTGCATTGCCAATTGTGTTTCAGAGCCCCGTATACCAATTGGAATGATCATTGTTAAATATCACATGTTTACTAATTTGTCATGAAGTTTTCCTGGGACATCACTGTTATTGCACAACTAGTCGAGGCACCAACTGGATTATTATGGATTTAGGAGCAAGAATTATGGATTTGGGAGCATTTTGTCATATGGCATGACTACATCACTCAGTAGGCTGTAATCATCTTGTACATATATATTTTAACAATAAACTATATGTTAATACAAACAAATCGTAACTTTATTTGAGCAAATCGTGATTTGTTCATTACAATGCATATCAATACATCTCGTATACATATATTAGGACGACAATTCGGGAAGACACTTGTCTTCAGCTTGTAATGTGGGCAGCCGTTCCATGAAACTGGCCGATATACAGTGCTGTACAAATTGGGACAATTTGACTTTTCATTACAAATCACAAGTAAGTGTCACTGCAAAGAACATACATTGTCAATTAAAAATGGATAACTTGATATCTTAGACAATTCACACACACACACTCACACACACACACACACACACACACACACACACACACACACACACACACACACACACACACACGTAATTTGTGATATTGATATTTGTCAAAATATGGTTGAACTGGCATTATTACTACATTTGTAATAGTACCTATAAATCCATTCACTTTCATTAATCAAGACATGTGTAGTTGACTGTTGAATGATATGCATTAGTTAAATTCAGTCGATGTACCTACATTATAGTAACTACTCTGGATAATTCGTTCAACATTTCATTGTTAAGAAGTATCTTTTTAAAACCACATAGCCGATTTGCCGTAAACATTATGTTGATTTTCATAGTATATCACGCTTGGCACACCTCTTACTGAAACAAATTGTTGGTATCACTATGTGCATTTAACACAGCTTTATTGTTTGTGCTATCATATTTTATGTGTGAGCTTCCGACTTATCAGCCACGTATATGCAAGCTTAGAATACACCAGTGACAATATAAATAAACCATGACGATGTTTGCATATTATTGTGGCGTATTGCAGGAGTGAATAGCTGTATCTTGCGACATACGCTAAATTGGAGGATGCCGGGAGATACATACGTGACGCCGGAAAAAAAGAGAACACAACATACTTGTATGTTGTAGGTAAGTACAGCAATTCTACTTTTCAGAAACGATCACCTGTGTTGTTTTCCTTTCCTACAAATGTCCATTGACATAAAGCAACAACAAAAGGAGAGTATCTCAATGGTGTTACTTGTTACGACTCCATTTTATCAACGTTCATCAAAGTTTGATGATCATCCTTATTCATGAGTTGTAATGTAAAATGTTTCACCATCAACCCAGTTCTTTAAGATATGACACACTAATGATAACGCTCAATGTATATTTTTCACTTTCACCAACATATGCACACATATTTCAATCATCTGTGAATGGCTGTCTCACTGTCATCTTATTGTGTATGGAAGCAAGTAAAGTGGAACTAAATCCATATTATATTCATCTGAGTATTAGAGGCACAAAACTACAACGGAACAGGGTTGTCAGAGGCAGATCCATAGAGGGTAGTCTAAGGGGACTCAAATTCGTATTCGGTAATCTCCGATCCTTCTGCACGACTCCGCTCTTGCGCTGTCGCATCATGAAATCGGAAGACGGAGGGGGGGTATATTCAGTTCGTCTTCAGTTTCTCGGCTGGCTCGACTGATGCATCCCCTAAACGGGGCACATTCCAGGGATCTACAGAGGGCTCGTAACGGGGGCCCTTGCAAAAAGGTCTGGGGACCCGCCAAATTAAAGGTCTAGTGGGGCACGTGCCCCCAGGTATCCATGCATCCGCCTATGGTTGGCAACTACTCTCCAGTTCAATTGCTTGGTAATGGTACATCACCATCAGATACCGTTCGGAATGTAGGCTTTGGCTTTGACAGTGACTTCTAATATTAGCTGCATATTTCTCAAGTGTACAAATCTGTTTCTTCCATACACGTTATCTCCATTGAATCCAGCGTCATTATTCTATATCCACGGCTAAAACACCATCAGTAGCCCAACTGGAAGTCGTATATTGCTAAACAGGACTTAGTTAAACTTCAACATGTACATAATTGTCTACCACTCGTGGAACTCAAGGACCCTCGTTTCTCACAATTACTACCCCAATTTTCCCAAATAGTTTCACCGGTGTATGTACCCAAATTTAAGATACGTGTCATAGGCATGCTCTTTTTGCACAACGCCCATCCTGGTTGGTTTGTCTCCTGCGTTTTTCAGATAGCCCCAGGAACCTCAGATAATATGTGTCACAATAATGTTTTCTTCCTAAAACAAAGTTTACTACTGGCTACCGAGCTTTCTGTGTAGCTGCACCGAAAACCTGTAATCCACTCCTAATCAGATTAAATTATTTGACACTACAACAACCTTTCATAAAAAAAACTCTATGTATTTCATTGCAAACGCATTACCACCCTTAGTCTCCGGCGATCACTTGTTCTAGTGATGTGTCTTGCGCGTCACTGTTCACACTTTTAACTAAATACTACACGCTTCTGGGCTGAGATTCCTGATGATATAGGCATCATCTAGAGGAGTATTGTTATTATTAGTATTATTATCGCACACAGTTGCTTGAAATAGCTAGACGGTTGATTGCCTTAAACTTGAAATACTATTAGGGGCAGCATTTTGAAAGACTAGTGCTTGCTATTTAGTTAATTGTGTACAGTGATCATGTTTACGAAAGGGCGTCTCCTTGTGTTCGTCGTACATGTTCAAAGAATATCGCATGTGTTCCTTTTATAATGTATAACTATGGTCAGTACTGCATATGTATACAATATACTCATTCTTTAAACATATCCTATATGCAGCTACTTATTTGTACATTTACATGCTTGACTTGTTTTCACAGATCCCATCAAGATTGTGACCATTGCGGGTGCAATGGTCACAATCTTGACATTAGATAACGTAACACTTAATCCAAGTAGGTACCACTAAATTGTAACTTATGGGATATTTTGTTTTAGCCAAAACGTAACATTATCCACCCATTGTCTAACGTTCTAAACCAACGGTTCCAAAACGGTGGTTCGAGAGGTTTTCCAGGGGGTAGGCGTAGGATTGGCTGAAAGGAAGGTTTTCGCCATCTTGTGTGCTACTCGTGTTCGCTCATTGCACCGCAGATGGAGACCTCAAGGGACCGTTCTTGTTCTATCGGACCGTTCTAGCATTCATTGGAATTAACTAGGAAGGACAAAGGCGTCTTCTAATAGGCTTCTAGATGTTTTGAGGCCGAGGGACTATCGTGGAACAATGTACGCACGCGTATGTGTTATTTTTTTACTGCGTTGAATAAATTAGTGTACATGCTGTAAAAAACAGAACTATTCAAACAACGACTCCAAATCATACTGATATAAATCAGCAATGGCCATTTCAGTATTTTTATGGTTATTAACATTGCTTTGACATTTTTCTTGGCACAATTTTACCTTTCAACATGGTACATTCTTTATATTACAGAAATCAGTGAACCACATCTATAATGTTTAAATCACTAGACACACAAACAGTTTTGCCACTGAAGTCTATTTATAATCTTATGCTGATCATGCTTAGCAGTTTTTTCCCGAGTGAATGAAGGAGGTGGTATGTTTCACCATTAAAAATACTCCATCCCTCGATACTCTCTCGCATCAGAGGTAGTCCTGCCAGAATAAAGAGAACGTCTTAATTATGTTGTCAAAATGGTAAATCCCAATCCAGCGCTCTCAATACTCGACTCTGCTTTTGCCAAGAGTTTCACGCGGACCAAGAGACACAGCTCGTCAACACCGCGGTCTATTGACTCTCTTGGAGAATTTGGACCCAAATTAGAAATTGCTAAACGATGAGATCGCCGATTTGTTTAACCACGTCCATAAGGAAAATTATAGAAATTTCTTCGATAAAATATAAAAAAAGGGCTGAGTATTGAAGCTGGCTTACTTAAAGTTAGAATACTCGTCGTGAAGCTAGAATTGTGGGAGGGCAACGTCAACTATGGAAACCTCAACATATCTGATCATCTCAACGCAGTATTTGATGGTGAATATACTGTGAAAGGAAACACGGGGCAAATTGTGCAGACGCACGTACGTGTCGTCAATGACAAACGGAATTCTACACTAACATCGCGTGCGAAAGATGGACATTTCCCGGGAGATTCGTCCAGCGTAGAGGTGTAGTATCATAGGTAGACGGCATGCAAGTTAGCAGTTCGTGAATGACTACACCGTTTCTTGGCCAAGTTCTTATCTAAGTTGGGCGTGTCGGATCCGACTCTGTACGATGTCCACGTGAGGGCAGTGTTGATTTTCCTTCCAACTATTTATGTGAATACGGATTCTCGGCGTTATTCTGCACGAAGAACAAACCTCGAGTCCGACTATGTGTCATGTGATGATAACCGAATCTGTCTGTCCAAAATTGCTTCCCAAATTGAGTCCTTCCCAAATCGAGTCCTTTTTGAAAAAGCTAGGTCACCCATCTAGTTTTTCATATTTTGTATTATAAATTCGGCGTACGTTTTCCTTTGTGTCATATCATATTTGTGTCGATCGTCTGAAACACCAGGGGGTACACGGGGAGTACAAAGATTGGGAACCACTGCTTTAAACCATGGCGAACTAACTTATAGTTGTATGCAAGGACAGCGAATATATACACACAGGTCGAACCACGCCTATACGAATGCTTGTCAGACGATTAGTTAAATTAATGGGGGTACCCTGACAATCGTCTGAAACACCAGGGGGTACACGGGGAGTAAAAAGATTGGGAACCACTGCTTTAAACCATGGCCGACCACGTTATAGTTGTATGCAAGGACAGCGAATATATACACACAGGTCGAACCATGCCTATACGAATGCTTGTCAGACGATTAGTTCATCTGAGTTTGTGTGAATATCAAAATAAAATTAATATTAAATTAGAATTCTCCTTAAACTATGTACAATATATAATGCACGTTGTGTTCGCCAATACCGATTTTGTTGGTTATATTTTACAAGAAAATATGCATATAACGATGTAGTACGTGACACAGCAATATTTATTGATGAAGTGTTTGCAAAATGTAATATGTGGTAGTTTTACTTAAAATGATCGCCGAATTAATATTATAAATTGTTTAACAAGTTGTATTCGTGTTCAATAATATGAAGATGTTGTCTACTTCATTTTTGCTTGATACGCATATAGCGAGGTGTATGTTTCTGCTCTGACAGCGTCGTTGGAGTATCACACTGACCGCAACGGGATATTCGAATGTGTCGCCAGCGGAGGAAACCCAAAAACAAAGCTCTACATTGACGGCCACAAGAAAAACGGGGTGGCTCTGTTCGCCCCAATCAAGAAGGTAGACACGACGATGCGGGGCGCCGTGGCAGGTCTGCAGTATTTCGAATACACCATAACGAGGTTCAGCAACTGGTTTAAACTGCGGTCTGAATTTGACGGGAAACGTCTTCGTTGTGTGGGCACAGTCGGGCACGGAGTCGATGACGTCGAGGCATCTGTGGAAGTACGTGTTATCGGTAGGTGGTCCAGGAAATATTTACTTTCGAATATGATTAGCTAGACATACTCCATCGCCCTATGCTAAAATCCACAAAAGCTACGATGGCATTTATTGCCTGGTGCATTCGCTTGGCGGCGCCACTCTAGCAATCAGCATAGTTTTCAGTATCACAAAACAGGGAGTCATTCTTTCTGCTATTTTGCCATTGACTGTACCATAATTATTCTCGTGAATTTGTTGGATTGTACCATGCTCACGTGTTCGTCGTTGAGTAAGGATTTCGGAGCCAAACGCACCAACGTTATTTATATTCCAATGTTTGATGCAAAACTGATACATCAGCAATTGTATTGTCACGTATTCAACACTTGTTGTTACTTCTTCGACACAGAGTCTGTGTGACACCACGATACAGACTCTCACATGGGGTCAATAACCGTACCTTTAATTTGATTATGTTTTCAATTGGTCATAAAACATTGCTGTAGCAACTTACTATTCATGCAAATCAATGGTTAATTGCATGACATAGACTAATAGTTGTCACCATGAACTCACTGAAATTATATAAGTCTAGCATACGTTTAGTCTTCTTACGAATGTTTTCAATGACACTGATATATGTTTGAAGAAGCCTCCATGAACTCTTTCAATTGTTTGCATGGAGTGACTGAATGCACGTCTCCCGACATAATGTGACTCACAATGGACTATTAAAAGTAGAGGTACTACTATTATATAATGATAATATTATGAAAAAAAATTAGGTGAACTTTTCTGGGAATATAGCAAACAGTCTAATCATGTTTCCATGGCCGTTGCGTTTGGTTCGTCAGTCACTTTTTGCAGAAAGCGTTTAACATGTGCTTATTTAATTAGCACGTAGTAAGCCTGTACGATTTTTAATAAGAAAACCAACTTCCCTGCCATGCAACAAAACCGTATGGGCACTACTTGCAACGGAAAACTTCGAAATCAAATGCGAGTTTCGATCTAGGCCAATGACTTAACAACATGGTATGCCGAGACAATCGATAATCACTAGCTGAAGACAACTGCCTTCCCATATTGTCGTACTAAGGGATTTATACGAAATATATTGGTATGCATTACAATGTGGATAGAGCAAAATCACGATTTGTCAAAATAAAGTTACGATTTGTTTGTATTAACATATAGTTTATTACTAAACTATCTATGTACAAGATGATTACAACTTTGGTTATGTTAATTTAGAATGATATTCGGTGATCTACTGAGTGAGTGATGTAGTTATGCCATATGACAAAATGCTCCTAAACCTATAATCTGTGCTCCTAAATCCACAATAATCCAGTTGGTGCCTCGAATAGTTGTGCAATAGCAGTGATGTCCCAGGAAAACTTCATGACAAATTACTAAACATGTGATATTTAACTATGATCACTTCAATTGATATACGGGACTCTGATACATAATTGGCAAGGCAAATAAAGTCTTCGAATTAGTTAATTTAATGACCATCAAAATCCTACCAAAGATAAATATTTTAATTGATGAATTGACAAAATAGTTTGTATTTCATGGTTACAAAAGCACACCTGCGAATAGATAACTACACAAGAAAGTGCATATATATGTGTTATATATTTCAACGCACTGTCTATATATATATATATATACATATATATATATATAGTCCAGCTATTCTCCAGGTGGCGCCACATTGTTGTTGTTTTCGATTTATCTAAGCATTATTAATTTTAAATTATAAAAAATCACGTAATTGGCGGCATGGTTACAAAAGCACACCTGACAGTGCGTTGAAATATATAACATATATATATATATATATATACAGTGTGTGTGTGTATATATATATATATATATAGTCCAGCCATTCTCCAGGTGGCGCCACATTGTTGTTATTTTCGATTTATGTGAGCATTATTATTTTTGTATTCAATCACGTAATTGGCGACAGCAAAATTTTAATGGCCATGAGAACGAGTTTAATTTCCAATACTGCAATAACAAATGTAATAATGGCTCCCCTTGATGTGTTGCTCCAAGGTTGGATATAAGCTAACGTAAAGTCACTTTCGAGTATTGTTAAAACACAAAATAAATGGGGAACTCAACTGATGGCGCCTAAGTGGAGCTACATTCGATTTACTGAAAGATTATTGACAGTTCCATGCAATGCCGTAATTGGCAAAGACATCAATTAAATGGACAGCGGAAACGACTGAAAAATAAAACTACTGACAATGCGACGACATCTGCCGGAGTTTTATTTTTCCGTGAGTAGATGTAAGACGGAGTAGATGTAAGACCACAATGCAGTATCTCTACCATGCACTTTGTCCACATCACAGCTGTAGCGTCAGTGTCGATACCATCGCCTATGACGACAAAGGGTTGCACACCGTCGAGCATTTTGCAACGTATACCATCTCGTCAGTGCACTCGATATTGTAGGGAAAACCTGTTTGCAATACGCACATCTCAAACAATACCTACACGCCTATCCAGAGTTTCGATAATAAAACAAATATTACGTTGCGATCATCTAAATAAAAATAATTAATAAAGTGCTACAACGGAAGATCATCTGTCCAAACACTCTATCTTTGTGTAAGTGCTTATTTATTTAAGGCGAACGTGTCTTTGTTCTGCTTCGGAGTCAGTGTAACACAACACGTGTTCCTAGTATATAGGTTAATATCACCACAATAAATCGTACAATATAAAATTAGGAATGCTTGTGTTTTATTGAGCCATTAACAGATCCCAACAGACCATAGCGGTTCAATAAAATGTTCCCATAAAACGTATATGGATCACTTGTTTCCAACCGTTTTCTAATGACAACCCATTTTGTAATAACACAACATTTTCATATAACAACGGCATGCCATTTAAAAAATAATGTTATGGGTTTCTATTAATTTTGTAATGTCAAGAAGCCCATTTTGTATTAAAATAAAATCAATGTTATTACATTTAGTTGATGTTATTACAAAATGGGAGATTATTAAAAGTGGGCCATATTTCATTAAATAAAAAATATTGTTGATCAAAAGAAGGTGAATGATGACGATGAAGATTATGGTGATGATGACTATGATGATGCGACAACGAGGATGATGAAGAAGAACATAATGAAAATTAAAACGACTAAAAATGTATATACTTTGTGAAAATGAAGAGGATAAAAATCAAAGGTGACGATGACTATGGTGGTGATGGTGGTGATAAAAAATATGACGACGATGAAGCAGATGATGATTTATTAACACTCATTTTAATATATATTACATGAGGTTGATTCCCCTACTACTACTATTACTGCTACTATTATTAGTACTATTACCACTACTACTGCTGCTAATACTACTACTACTACTACTACTACTACTACTGGTAATAATACATTACTGGTAGTTGGCAGTCGTGATAACAATATTTACCAAATAAATGGTAATGATAATTTGATCAGTTGACGGCGATACGTAGCTCCTGAAAACCCTGCTATTGTTAAACGTAAGCTCCTGATCTTAATGTGATCCCATTGCACATGTTGGCGTAGCAGTAGCCTACACAAGAATAGGAATGTTTAAGTTTCACGTATATAAATAGTATGCCAACGTAAACAGTTACAGCAATATAAATAACGATTCACGTTACCAATTCCAATGAAATGTTGTTTGTGTGTGAGTAATGTCCATAATATTTTAAGTACTAAAGCGTTGGTTCGAATGATTTAAATGAAATTGAATTGAAATGATTTTAAATGAAATCTTATTTGATGATTGAACAACATAGTCAATTTATTAATATTTTAAGTACTAAAGCGTTGGTTCGAATGATTTAAATGAAATTGAATTGAAATGATTTTTAATGAAATCTTGTTTGATGATTGAACAACATTGTCAATGTAATGTTACATTGATTGAGGATATCTGGTCACTTTAGTCATATAATTGTATTATTAGTACTACTAGTAGTAGAGACTAGCTTCTGTCTCGAAAGACAATGCTTGTTGTACCTGCATCAGGTAGGTTGACTTGGATTTCTGGCATGACGTCTTGCACGCTTGGTTTCCTGGTTTATCTGGTATGCTTCGACGTCATTTGCGGAACCACCAGTGAGACAGGTTCGTCAGATGACTCTGTCCTCAGCAAAACGTCTGCCAGTGTAGAGGGTCGATGCCATAGTCGTTTAGATCTCTCTTGACCTCATCTTTGAATCTTAATTTGGGTCTGCCTACCGGACGTTTGCCCTCAGTCAACTCCCCATAGAAGATGGTCTTTGGGAGGCGGTTACTGGGCATACACTGTACGTGTCCAAGCCATCGTAGGCATCTGTGTTTGAGGATGCTGCTTAGTGGCGTTGACTTGCAGCGCTGCAGAATCTCAAGATTAGTAATGTTTTCTTGCCATTTACGCCAAGGATTGTTCGCAGTCAACGAATATGAAAACTGTTGAGTTTCCAATCTTGTTTGCGGTACGTTGTCCATGTCTCTGAACCATACAATACAATAAACCATACGACACAAGCATGGTACACTTTTAGCTTGGTGTGCAATGTTAGGCTCTTGTTGGACCAGGCACGATTCGTGAGTCTTCCAAAGGATGTTGCTGCTTTGCCAAGTCTTGTGTTCAATTCTTTGTCAAGTGTAAGTTTTTAGACATTATAGAGCCTAAGTATGGGAAATTCTCCACAGTTTCAATAAGTTAACCATTTACAGTGATTTTAGCTTCTTGATTCCTATGGCTCAATGTGACAGTCTTTTTTGATGTTGATTTTGAGGCCAAAACCTGTGCAAGTATTTGCGAAGCTGTTCAATATCAGGTGTAACTGTTCCTCGGAATGGGAGCAGAAGGCAGCAGCATCAGCATAGAGTGCTTCGCACACGTGAAGTACTATTGTTTTTGTCTTGGCCTTCATTTAATATTCAAGTGTATTTATTCAACAACAACATAATACATGCACAGTATACAATACAAAAATGTCAAATATACGATTGTAAATCACAGTTTTGAAGTCGAAAATGGCAAGAAGAAGCGTGTCAATTATAACACTTGCCCAAATTACAATTGATATAATTACAATCAAAATGCAACATGTGTGTGATTACAACATACAATTTATATTTATATTTTTATTAAATATATATCACCAATACCACTTGTGTTAAAGAATAACAATTTGTGAAGTCCAATATAGACAATACATTTTTAGTAAGTAAGCAAAATATTATCAGTGTATTTGTTTGAAGCAATGGACGTTTCTAGAACATATTAAAGAATAGTCTAGATAATTCCATGGAGTTACACCTTTAAACGAAAAACACATTCTCTTTAAATTGGTGTGAGCAAATTTTTTTTTGAAAGTTGGGCTTTGTCTAGTTGCATAGACAGGACTGTACAAAATAAACAACTTGTGTATGTACACTGGTAGCAAATTGCTATTTGCCTTGTACATAATATGTGGAGTTCGTAATTCAAAAATATCTGACACTTTCAAGATACGTAATTCAGAGAATAAAGAAAAAGTGTGATCCAACCTTTTAGCTCTATAAATTAAGCGCACCACTCTCTTTTGTAACAATACTAAACAATTTAAGGTAGTAGCATACGTATTGCCCCATACTTCAATGCAATACGTAATGTATGGAAGAAAAAGGGAATGGTATAAAGTAAGCATTCGACGCTTGTCAATGACAAATCTGGCTTTATACATTATGGGACAACTCTTTGAGAGTTTAGATTTTATCACAGAAATGTGTTTGTTCCATGTTAATTTATTATCTATCAAAACTCCTAAAAATGTGGTTAATTCAACCTTATTTGTTTCTTCCTTACATATATGTATAGAGACACGTGTCTTTATAATACGATTACCAAATCATATATAATTTGTTTTTGATATATTGAGAGAGAGCCTGTTTACTGCAAACCATACATGTAACGTTTCCAATTCAATATTTGTCAACCTGGCAAGTTCACCTATATCACTATTATTGTAGAACATGTTGGTATCATCAGCAAATAAGATGAACTTAAAGATGTTTGAAACATTACAAATATCGTTTATGTACAAAATAAACAACTTTTTTTTACCTAAAACAGATCCTGAGTATTTCTGAGTCACAATTATCATAGTGAACAAACTGACTTCTGTTTTTCAAGTAACTCATAATTCATTGATGTGCAACACCACGAATACCATAAAAATATAATTTGTTTGCCAATATATCATGGTTAACCGTATCAAATGCTTTCTTAAGGTCAACAAATATGCGAATGGCATATTTATTATTATCAAGAGAATTTGTAATTTCTTCGACCAATTCTGTATAGGCATGATATGTTTACATGCTTGATCTAAATCCATATTGACTAGGACTGAGTTTATTATACTTATTTATAAAACTATCTAACCTGTCACTGTATAATTTCTCCAGTATTTTTAAGAACTGGGGCAACAAAGAAATAGGTCGTAATTTGTAAATACAGCCTTATCACCAGACTTAAATATTGGAATGACTAGCTGTTTTCATTTGATTAGGAAATATTCCAGTGATAAAGGAAACATTGCATATCTGCTTCAACGGTTACAATGTGAGCAATAATGATATCAATCATGCTCATGTTTAAATCATTACAATCTGTTGACATTTTACCCTTAACATTTTGAACAGTTCTGATAATGTCTTGATCATCAACAGAACTTAGAAATATACTTTTATCAAGTTCTGTTTCCAAATAATCAAATATATCTACATCATTTTTAGGAAGATTAATTTGTTTTGCAAGATTGAGTCCAACTTTTGTAAAAAAAATATTAAATCCATTTGCAATTTGAGACGCCCTTTATATTATGTTTTTGTTTCTCCAACATTGCACTGTAATATGCTTTTTCAGTGAACCTTAATATATATGTTAATTTATTTTTTATAATGTTTGTATTTTAGTTTACCTTCATGTGAGCGGGATATAACAAATGCTTTGTAAAGCTTCTACTTTTTGGCACAAGAACATATCAAACCTTTAGTGAACCAAGGCTTCTTATAAATGTCACTTTTTCTTGAAATAATTTTTATAGGGCAATGCTTGCTGAACAAGCCTATAAATTTGTTTAAAAATATATCATACGCCTGATTTACACCAAGTAAGTTCAAAATATCATCATGATTGTAGACTTAGTTTCCTGTGAGAGTGAAGTTAAGGTGTCTTTGTTTATTACTCTGGTGTACTGAGTATTCATTTTAGTATTTTTATATATTTGATACTCACATACTGCAAATATTGGCAGATGGTCACTGGTATTATTATACAGAATACCACAGGTGAGATTGTGTCGCAATTCATTTGTGAATATGCTGTCTATCAGAGTAGATGAAATGTCAATGACTCTGGTTGGCTTATAAATTAGAGGGTAAAGACCTAGACTATACATCAAATAAAGAAAGTGTTTGGTACTGCTGTGTTGTTCATGTTTTAACAAATCAATATATATTTAGGTCACCACACAGAAATATCGTTTTGTGTGCTTTTACATCACAAAACATGTGTTCTATTTTTTCACAAAATATATATAAATTTGAACCAGGTGTTTTGTACATACAATTGATAATAACATTAGCGTGATTGTTTATGGCAAGTTCTACTGTAACACATTCAAAATTATGTTCGACTTCCATGGATTTTGTTTCACGTAGTCTGCACGATAATTAATTTCGTATATATATATAATGCAACACCACCACCCTTGCGGGATTCTCTAGTCACATGACAAGCACTGTAGCCAATCAGATTCAAATCATCTATAACATCCAGTTCAGCCCATGTTTCAGATACAGCGACGATATCAAATTTCATATGTAAGTCTTGCAGATAGTAATTAATTTTCAGAAAGTTTTTCTTAAGACTTCTGGTATTAAAATAAATGAATGGTAAGCCATTAAGCTTAGACATATTATCATTGAATTCTGAATCAGTGTAATAGTTACACTTTGATGTTGAATTGTCGCAATAGTTGTTATTTGGATCGATATCATTTTCAAAGTCGAAACTATTATAATCAGTATGACTAAAGGAGGAAAATTGTATTGGGAACAAGTATTAACTAATTTGTAAATTTTGTAATCTTGTTCATTTGGTGAATTCTCACAAATAAGTTCATCATCGCTCATATCTTCAAATGGGAAAACTTCACTGCAGGAAGAACATCGGTAAATTTGTTTTTTTCTTCGGAGAATCAACATAAACTGATATTGTGTTATATTGGTAAAAGTCTTATGAAAGGTAGACTCACAAAGTCCACATTGGACAAAATGATTATTTATCAATTTCCCACAAACTAGGCACGAGTCTGTTTTTATCATATTTTTAGCCATTTCAGACGTTTAAGCATCAACTGTTGCTGATAACTAGATAGCCTAGATAAACAACGAATGGGTAACATTGAAAATACCATTCAGCCCACATACAATACATTGAGTGTGTCCATAATAACAAAGCAAAGAAGAAATTTGCAGCGTATAATAGTTAAGCAGCGTTTGCACAATAATAACAACAACATTGCCAATGATCAATCAAGTCACGCCAGTCCCAGACCAAGGCCCAAGTCTTGGAAGTCTTTCAGGCATTTTACAAGTTGTGTTTTTGCACTATCTGGTGGACCGTTTAGTCTTATGAACACATTACAGTTTCTCGTCCATGTGGACTGAAGTTTATTTTGCTTGCGCACTAGTCGGGCAGTTTTGGCCAGCTCTGCTTGCTTGGCGGTTAAGTGTTCGTTTATGTACACGTTAGTGCCTCTTAGACTTAGTTTCTTTCCCATTCTCAGAACGTTTGCTTTGGCTGTACATTTTTGTAAATCGGGTAATAATGCGTGGTGTTCGACTTCCCGACTTACGATTGGCGCCGCCTAGGGTGTGACAGGCCGATATGTCGCTCTTGTTGATCGGTATTCCCTTCGCTGTGAGGAATCTCACAACGCAGTCCTCCACTGTTGACGTTTCCTCGGGCGGTGCTTCCGCATCGGTTTCGGTCGTTGTGCTGCTTGCAGCCCGAGCGGATGTTTTGTGGTTTGTCTGGAGACCAGTGATGATTATATCGTCAATTCGAGAGTATTGTTCGAGATCGTCAACTTTTGTTTCAAGTTCACGGATGATTTTGTCTTTCTCTTCGTTAGCTTTCTGTAGTTGGCTGACTTCCTTTAGTATGTAGGCAATTGTATTGCGGTCAGCTGTTGCTTCATCTCGGTGATTTCTGAGATGTCATCTTTTCTGCGTGACGTTGTGCGTGGCATCGTGAATTGCGTTGATTGTCGATATTCCTCGGCTTGCCAACAATGTAAACAAAGATGGCGTTTTTGGCGCTAAGTGGATGATCAACGATACATTTTCAAAGTTCGGTTTTACGTGGTTTCGCAACGTAGATCGTCATCAATTGTTCAATCCTCAAGTGGAGCATCATCACAATAGTTATATATATTATACTAATGTTGACGATCAGACACGTATAATAACTTCACTAGATTAGCAATATAAGCGAGATGTTCAACGTTCACGCATGCGCATTGATCAAGCATGACGTTGAGTAGATGTTCTCGTCAAGCTTGGTCCTCAGACCCACTCCAGGATTAGCGATGTTGGTATTTTACATAGCATCTTTGAGTAGAATGGAGAAAAATATTCCAAAAAGCGTCGGGGCCAGAACACATCCCTGCTTCACACCAATTTTGATGGGGAAGGACTCAGACATAGATCCATCAGCCTGAACTGTGCCTTGCGTGTTGTTGTGGAAGGCTTGGATAAGACTGAATAGTACTGGTGGACACCCAACTTTCTTCAGGACTGTACAGAGAGCTTCTCTGTTTACATAATCAAAAGCTTTTGGGAGATCCACAGAGGCTACATGAAGTGGCATATATTGCTCCCTTGCTTTCTCTTGTAGTTGTCGTACACAGAAGATCATATATCTACAGTTCCTCTGCCATTGCGGAGACCGCACTGTGAATCGGGGTACACCCGTTCTGCCAGTTTGTCGACACGTGAGGATGATACGTGCAAATATTTTCCCTACAACATTGAGCAGAGATATTCCTCTGTAGTTATTGCAGTCGCCTCTGTCATTATTCTACTACTACTGCTACTACTACTACTACTACTACTACTACTGCTGCTGCTGCTGCTGCTGCTGCTGCTGCTGCTGCTGCTGCTGCTACTATAACTACTACTACTACTTCTACTACTACCACTACTAATACTAATAATACTACTAAAACTACTACTATTATTACTGTTACGTTTACTACTAATACTACTACTACTATTACTACTAGTAGTAGTAGTACTGCTGCTGCTGCTACTACTACTACTACACTACTACTACCACTACTACTACTACTAGTTCAACTACTATTACTACTACTACTACTTCTACTACAACTACTACTAGTAGTAGTAGTCGTAGTACAACAACAACAACAACTACTACTACTACTACTACTACTACTTCTACTACTACTACTACTACTACTTCTACTACTACTACTACAACAACTACTACTACTACTAGTTTAGTTCGAAAAAGCCGCGATCACGCGCTATTTTTTTTGGCGTAAATATATATTCTAGCTCGATTATAGTAAGATTACAGCGAAAACTGTAGTAGTAACGAACAGTGTTGCCTCATAAGGGAGTAATCGTTGATCGCAGTGGTGCAGTTGCGAGAGCGTCGGACTCTCGACCGAGAGAACCCGGGTTCAAATATTGTGCTGCGGTGGCGAACCTTGGGCAAGTTCGTTCACACTATGTTGCTCCAGTTCACTCAACTGTATGAATGAGCACCTGGCTAATGACAGTGATTGATGTGTGTACGAATACTCTTCGCGCATTAATTGCAACGTGGCTGGATGCTTCACAGACAAGTCGAGATGGTATTCTATTGAACAGGTCTGCCAGGGAATAAAGTGTAAAGCGCCTTGAGAGTCCTGAGGACGGGATACTGAGCTGTATAAGAACTTACTTTGTTATGATATACGATGGTGTCAAATGTGATTGAGACAACACAGCCCGTCTGACGGCAGCACTAATAATGTATGTACGCGTGATGTTCAGGAAGTGATACGGTCCGCGTGGTAGCAGCACCGACATTGGTTACAGTGTGTACACACGACAATGGTTGTCTAGTCACACAACGACTGCATCAGTGGCCGTCTTTGACATTTCAATCCACAACCGATTAAAATATGGACACGTGAAGTATTGTTTTACGAATGGATAATACCGTTGTTGATTTGTGTGATAATGGCTAAGAAAACACAAGACCAATAGCGTGTGAAAACAATGATTGCGAACGTAAATGCCAAATCTGTCTAAAGTTTCGTTCATCCATTGAGTTTGACTGTGATGCGGGACATTGATTTTCAAACATGACGTCGATGAACACTGCAAGTTGTATGGACATTTGGCTTCCTGTAGAAATAGCAATCACCCGTTAAGGGAGTGAAGACGTGTTTGTACGTGAGTGTGACGAGAGTGATTGTGTGTGTGCGTGAGTATTGTGCGTTTGTCTGGGCGTGAGTATGTGCGTGTGGGTAGGTGATTGCGTGTATTTATGATTGTGTGTGAGGATGTGTGTGCGTGTGTGAGTGTGTGTTGCCTGCAAAAGTGTGTTAAGTTGTGTGCTTGTATGACAACACAACACACACACATACACGCACACACAAACACACATTCACACACACACTCACACACACACACACACACACACATACTCTCACACACACAAACAAACACGCACACACGTGCGCACGCAAACATCAATACGCTGAAAGGAGGAATGACACGTTCAAACGATTATATTTTTATTGGAATGCATCAGCAAATGACAAACAAATGTTTTTCAATAAACTGTCCTCTGACTCTGCAATTATAGGTCCCATTTGTAGAAGCAAAATTGAAATGAGAACAAAACTTAATAAAACAATTTTTAATGAAAAGATTCATCGGGCTGGAAGCTTCAAGTAGATGATATATTTTTGTTTATTTTTGATAATAATTTACTACTAGTGTTATGCAATATGTCATATTGTAATGACTATCGAAGTGTAATATACAATATGTAATTTGCAATGACTATCGTAATACTTAAGAAAAAGTGTAAATGTTACATTTGATTATTTGCGTAATACTTCGTCCATGTATCCTTCGAAGAAATTCGGAGCGGCCTCTTTGATAAACGAGCCAATCACCAGTGGGCAGTGACTGTTGCGAATGGGACCTGTGAACAATTCACAACGTTGGTATTAGTTCCATCATATGTACTCACGATATGTTGTTCTGGCACAAAAGTTTCTGAAGTAAGCGCTCTTTGTCTAAACAAATAACGTTAGTCTGGTGGATGGACTGTCCACATGCTGTGTTATCATTACATTATATACGCAGGAAATAACAATGCTTGGATGTCCATCAACCTTTTGACTTGGTGTATCGCATTGTCATGGTGTCCACACTTACCACGGCTTGATTATGAAAAAAATCATATATTTTGGCAACGCGTTTATCAAGGTTGTTCTTTCGTTAATGACCACACGTCACTATTGTTGACACACGAATAAACTATATGACACATATTTAATAGTGTCCGAAGCGGTTTCGAATTTCACAGGATATCACTAAGGCTTTAGCTAAATCACTTAATCTGTTGTGTTGTTGACTTATGCGGCATCTAATTCAACATGAAACTACTTATTCTTAATTAGCACGTCATCTATATGGCACCGTCGTTAAAGCAATAACTACATGAGGGAATATTTTGATTTAACATATTTCGTTCCGCGGGACCGGCAGCGCGCGATGTTAACGTATTTATTCAGACACTTCATTTCATCAGAATAATCACCAAGCTGTATGCGTCATATAAAATTTAAAATATTAAAGGAATCCTTGAAGTTTTTTACCTATCAGAATTCAAAATAATGAAATTGCAAACGAATCACGTAGAAACGTTGCAATTATTTATTGACCCATCTGAACTTCGTCGTGTTTCATCAGAAAAATTGCCGTTGACAATGCTGAGCTGTGATATTGCAAAGAACTGCATTTTCTGCGCAGGTATGGTCTGGCTTGGCGCACCTCCAGAATGGCGTACGAACTGCATACGTACTTCTTCTTCTTCCAATACACGCCTAGCCTCAACATGCTGAGGATACAGGCGGTGCCGTGGCATGGCAGGCGAACAGGAAATTTTTGTTTTGTTTTTAGAGTGCAATATATAAGAACACAAATTATCGTGTAAATAAACATAAATACGTGCAGAAGAACTTGTTAACGTCTAAAACATGGGGTACTGCAAAGTCTGGATGTTGCTTTTAAACGCATACAGGCTGTTTTGATTTACAATATATTGAGGGAGGGAATTCCAAAGTCGAATGGTACTGGGGAAAAAAGAAGACAAGTGGTAGTTGCATCTGGAGTGAGGGATAAGGTAAGATAAGGAATGTTGTTTTCTAGTGACTATATTTACAGGAATAAGGTATTGGTTTGCTGGTATACCCACTAGGCCATTTGCTATCTTGTACATCATACATAGTTTTGCATCAGTTCTTCTGTCTGATAAGGATCTCCATCCTAATGTCTGGAGCATGTCTGTTACACTTTAAATAGCGCGCCGTCTTGTATTGATATACGGTCTTTGGCCACGTGTATTATTTTGATTGTGACATAGGCCAACCGCGACGTACAGGATTTAATGACTGCTACCGAAATCATATCGTTGAATATGCGATAACGAACACGATGGCTCACCACTGAATGCGATCGGCGCTGGAGGAGAGATCACTGGGCCACCTGAACCACCTTGCCTCAGTTCAACGGAAAGGAAACTCCCGTCCCACTTGATCTTTGCGAACACAATGTCTGTGCTTAACTGAAACACAACAATGAAATGTATTTCACTGCAGCAACCATCACGTCAGTGGCGTCAATGTTGATATCGTTAAATGTTTTTTTGTCTGAACAGTCATCCACCAAACATTGTTTTCTATCATAAACGAGTATTTAAATGTTTAACGTTCGCAATTTTCCGCGTGTTCAGTAATATTGTATACACATATGCACACAGACTCGCATATATATATATATACACACACACACACATATATATATGTGTGTGTATATATATATATATATATAAATATGCTCACGGTTGGCCACCCAAGACATTTTGACTGTTTGAATTTATTGACGTTTCTGTAGCGAGCTGTTAATATGTGGTGGGCTGAATTAGCCCAACGCATAACCCTCCTCCTTTTTCATCCTGAACTTGGGATCAGGCAATGGTGGAGTTCATGCGATAGATAGCTCAGGTCAATATAATCCGTATACTGTGATCTTTGCCTGTGGAATATGTGACTAATAGTTATTACGTATGCCTTTATAATGTACTAACAACTCCATATAATCGTTGTACGACAGACTCTACACACACACACACACACACACACACACACACACACACACACACACACACACACACACACACACACACACATACATACATATATACATACATACATATATACGTACGTACGTACATACGTACGTACGTACACACACACACACATATACGCATGTTTATAGGCCGAGCTTCTTCAAATTTGCACAGTTCGTATTTATAATTTAGTACTAGTATAATCACAAAATGTATTCTAACAAATAACCCCATAACGGTGTGTTGCATGCGCAAAACACATACAATATGACGATAGGTTGACACTTTCAGTAGTAGTATTATATACGTGCGTCATCTCCTTGTACATTTGCCGCTGGCGCCTTCATGCCGGCGTTGAACATGGAGCCATCGACGGAGCAGTAGAGTGAGTTGCCAGGAGCTCCTACGCCAATGCCATTGGGGAAGCAGTCGTTGCTGAGAATGCCTTATACATTCGCGCCTGCACCAGCCTTCCTGTAGTACATGGTGATCACCAGCTGGTTGAAACTGTCGTAGTTGTTGGAGAAAAAGGGAACCTCGAGGCGACTCATTGCCAAGGAAGTATCCGCACTGGCTGTCAGGTATCGGACACACGCTATTGTCGTTGACCAGTTTCACACCGTCGTTGTACACATAAACGCCGTTGTCCACCAACTGCCATTGATTTTCGAAGTTGATGCAGAACAGCTTACGGTCCTCTTCTGTAGGTTAAACAATACAAACAAAACAACTCATGAGAAATGTTCATCCACTACCATAATGCATGTGATTTTACGTAACACGTTTAAAGTTTTATCATCGAATCTACGATTGAAATTGATAGACGCGCGGTACTGTTACGATTAGCACGATGGTTGTCAATTGGAAAGAGTGATATGCATCTATAAAATCAAACGTTTTTTCACGAAGGTTTGTATGACAAACATGCCGCCTACGTATGAGCACAATATTTATAATGTGAGAATTTATGTCCACTAACCAAATGTCGTAGGTGGCACACCGCCAGTCACAGCTGTGAAGCTTCCACAGACGCCTGTGTTGTTAGGATCAGGGAAGACCTCGACACAGGTCAACTTATCCTGGTCCCAGAACGTGCAGTTGGGGCACGTCATGGGGAAAACGTTCCACTTGTCGGGGCCACCGGCCGGCTCACACATGAACTTCTGGCAGTTGTTGGGGTCGGCCGCGAAGCCGGGAGTGCTCTTTGTCAGGTTGTAGCACAACGAACACTTCTCTGTTTGGACATAATAAAGAAATGCATTGTGTGTTTGAATGTCGTAGGAGATAGAGCGCAGCACGCTCACACGCGAATCATTTCCAAAAAACATACGTTAATTTCAAAACGTTTATCCATAAAACGCGCGCACGTGTTTCTCCTTATCTCACAAAATCACATGGTTATGATGCATGAAATGTACACAGTCCAGTTGACACGTTGGTGACTTACAACCATCACGTTGACACGATCCTCCTGAGAAGTCGTCGTACGTCCATCAATAGAACACAAAAGAGCACATGTCTACATTGAGCACGACTGGAATACAGAACGATCCAAAAACAAATCGTGTTGCATTTAGAAATATTAATTAGGTCAAGTAATACATCAATCAAACTGTTTAATGTAATTATTTTAGTGGAGGTCTGCCGAGAATTTCCGCGACCTGCCATAAAGGAAAGGACGGTGACATACCTTGCGCATTAAACGGGGATTGTGGATCGTCTTTATAGCAGCACATCCTCTCCGGGAGCGGGTAATCTTCCCATGGGCTGTACACTTCAATTCCGTCTACTTTCGGAATCCAGGGAATTCGGTCACTGCGAGGACAATGCATCGCTTCTACAGCAAAACACGGTAGGTACAGCACAAATACTATTGACAATATCACATCAGTTCAATTAATTTCGATAAATGCATATATTCGTGGTTTGAGGTCTTGAGCTCGGCACACGTGTTACGATGTTCTTCAACTCGGCATACGTGTTACGATGTTCTTCAACTCGAGTCTTGTTTGTTTTAGCGTGCTGGAAAAACAGTATTTTGGAATCATTTCCAAAAAACAAACATTTATTTCAAAACGTTTATCCATAAAATTCCCATATACTCAAAAAACTACCCAACTTTAAAACACTACCGTGAATATATGTTACCAGCCAAATACAAATGTTGCCCTTGTGTTTTGTTCCGTTCTTATGGAATGGTCTTGATCTTTTTCCGGGCCCACTATATTAAGTCAGGGATGGTAATATATATGACTTATCCTGGCAATGAATCTACGTGTTGTAGTGGTTTTGTAATGCACTGGCGTACGTTATTCACTGTACATATTAAATATTCTACCGGTTATACCATGTGATGAGTTCATAATATTATGTATAATTTAACTACACTCGTCTCTACATCTGGGCATATTATATATGTATAATCACAATTGATGATACAACCAATGCTATTCAAACTCGTCCCAGATTATCATATTTTATTAGTGGATACAATAATGTAATTCCTCTGTTGTTTTGTTTTACATCATACGTATAATTATTTATAAGATGGGTTGAAACGGTTTCGCTTGTTGTAGATAGCACCCAAGTCGAGTACTTAACGCAACCGTTTGACAAGTAGTGCCACTTACCGGCTGCGGTCAGCGCCATCACCAAACACACTCCAATCTGTATCCACGCCATGATTGCTAGGAAAAAACAACGTGTGTCATACATTATTTTCGGCAATAGTCTATCGAACTGTTTTGTATAAAAGTGTACAATCATGCGTGCGTCACTAATTAGACGAAATAAATGGATGGATTAATCGTAACAGATTGAACGACGACTTAGAATCACGGTTGTGTTTACAGGAAAAGCATGCATAGTCAAAAAACCAAGTTTTAACACGCACGCACCATACGCACACGCACGCATAAGGGCACGCACACTTACGCGCGCATACACGCACAAGCATACGCACACACACACGCGCGCGCGCGCGAATGCAGGCGCATTTAAACTTAACACGCCTACAATAAACTGTACAAACGAAATGAAAGGTTCGGCCCACTGCATGTCTTACTGATTTAAAATGTCTTTAATTGCAGCAGTGACTCTCAAATCAAAAGAAAAAGCGTTGCAATACATACCCCAAGTATTTCGACTGGTGGTGCTGTTCTGAAGACGTCTTCGGTCGAATAATTGTGACTGTGTGTTGCGCTGTTTTTATAGTGGTCGTGGTGGCAGGCACACACCTCATCCTACGCCGCCATATCGACTTACTTGACATACGATATCAGCGACCATAGTGTCTTGTGATCGTCAAGGGCAAATCGGAGACTACCTGTACGCCAACATCACGATCTCATTTGACGTCATATAGTTTGGTGCGGGACACTAAATTTCATTGTGATAACTGACGTCCTGTTGAGCAATAATATATCAGCCATTTTATACTACTTTTCATACATTAACATCAATTGTTATTGTGCAATTTCCAAGTGCATGCAACTAGAAGAAACAGACGTCTGCAAATGTCTTCCTGTCTCACATAGTAATGTTTAATATAACCAACGAAAATGGTTGTATACATTTAACCCACTTATTATTGTTAAGTATTCAAAGTCACGGTGTACAAGTATGGGGCAATGGAAAAACCATAAGAAAGAGAAATTTTACCAAAACGCGCTATACGAATAATTAACAAAAAAGATATAGAAGTCACACCGATCCTATTTTAAAATCTGAAAATATGCTTAAAATCACTGATATTCACAGGTCGCATGTCTCACTATTTATGTATCACCATAATACACTGCTTAAATGTTTCAAACATTATATACCAAAAAAGAATCTAGCCACTAACACCAGAATTACTAGACAATGTAACCTCTTATATACAGAGAAGCCCAGAACACATTTTTCATCTAAATTACCTAAACACCATTTTATAAAACTATGGAATAATCTTGATTATAAGATACAAAACGTAAAATCAAGACAAAAATTCAAATTGTTATTATCCAAACAATATCTAGATAATTATCTTAGCCACGTGCATTGCATAAATCCCATATGTGCGGAGTGCAATTAAATATTTGTTTACTTTTTATATTTATATCTATGTTTGGATCCGCACACATTTCTTATCATTGTTTTTAACAGTAATTTCCTACAGTAATTCGTTTCCTTCTCCATCGCATCCCCAGACCATTGTCATACAGAAGATATCATACACTTGTGATAATCATCGTATACGTATGTATAAATATATTTCGAAATATATGTTTATGGGATCATAGGAAAACGGCATATAACATGCCCTGTGACCACCATGCAACACAACTTTATTTTGTAAATGGTTGTTTTGTGTATATATACTGTTAAGTTGTTGTTGTTGTTGCAAAATAAATTGATTTGATTTGGTAATCTCTCGAAATGAGTAATATGTACTGTTCTAAAATTTATTTTTATAATCACACCTTTTCAAAGTAGGATGAAGCCAATACAACGAGACCTCTGAAAGCCAATTTTCAAACACTTGATATTGCTCTAAGAAAACATGTACCTGTGTACATTTATTTTAAGCTGCATAAATAAGTATCCGGTTACAGAGAGTGGCTCATTCGAATACCGTCTCGACATCTCTATGAAGCATTCAGCTAGGCTGCAATTATTGCGCTAAAATTATTCATTCACATAACATATTATCAACTTTCTACTCTCTATAACGGCGTACTGATTTATACAGTAGGGCGAACTGTAGCAACGTCGGGTGAAGAACATTGCTCAAGCTTCGCAAATGTAGCTGGAAGATTCAAGCCTAGGTTATTTCGATTGAGAGCCCGATGGTCTAACCTCGTCGCCACCGCACGTCTCTGGATGGATAGTTTCAGCACCAATATACACCAACTCATAATAAAAGTGGAGATGTTTAAATGAAATAGTATGATTAATAATATCGCAATAAATGATATAGAACGATCAATAAATGTACCGACTTTACGCTAATGTGTTTATGGTATTGATTAATTTAAAAATATATATTTCCTTTGCACCATACTATACAGTAGTATGTTATATGTGAAAACGAATTGCGATTTGTCGGAATAAATTAAATAAAACACGTACGAGATTTGTTTCGCCAATATATAATTATTATAACACATTTCGGAAAATATATTTAACAGTTCACACCCCAACCCCCGTGTTCCGATATCACTGTCGAGCCAAGCCAACACGAGACAGCCAGAAGATTTGCGGCGGCGACAATTTTGCAGTGGTCCTGAAGCTCCGGTGGCTCCCCCAATATGAATTTCGTTCCCGCGTCACTGCCTCTGAAACTTGAAATGCAGAAAACTTTCCTTCCCCACTCGACTTTTAAGAGTTTCATCTTGCCGTCAAAACGTGTATGGTTGATATAAATCGCAAGGAACCTTTTGTTATCCATCGGAAAGAATTTAAAATTGTGCAAATGATCAGTATGTCTTTTTCTGAACGCAAAAGCAAGCACATATATAATACTATTCCTATTGAATAACTGGACGATAAATTTCTTGGCGGCATCAATAGCCTACATAAGCGTCTACGAGAAACATAATCGAATATACTGCGAGTTTAGTCTGGCGGATGCAATTAACGTATATTTCCTTGATAGTTCCATTTGAACTAGCGTAGCTAGTATAGGTAACATGACTAGGACAGACTTATATTTATGCCTTTATTTTCAACGTTATTACCGCCTTATTTATTGAAGCAATACCATCAGAGTTCGCCATTAAATAAACTAAGGATATACTATGTTACTACACTAAAGCGGTGATGAAACAGAGCAGGCAATACAACACATTTTACCGACAGCACGTGATACAATCACACCACTTGGTCTACGCGCCTACAGGGCCGTTTGGAACAGTATGAGTGCGAACTTTTTGAAAACCCGATTCCACAAGAGATGGAATCCTATGTGATATTTTATTCCATTTGCAAGCGGTGCCCCTGTTACCGTGGGTTATATGCTTTGTTGAATTTCAAGAAGAAGTGACTATTTAAGGCATTTGTTTGTAGAATACAGAAGAAACTAATGTGCCGCCACGTAGAGCCTACATATCATAGCATGAGTTTCAAAGGCAAAACAATGTGTCTAGTGCAAAGACGCACATTGCTAAACTACTGATTTTGTGAATCGTCCTTTTGTCCAACTTGCAACGACATGCCGAAACTAAGCTGCACACCTTGCTGTGCCGTGGTTATGCGACCGGATCAGTGCACGTTCATATGTATATATATATATACACACACATATGAACGTTCATATATATATATATATATACATATGTGTGTGTGTATATGTATATATATATACACACACATATGAACGTTCATATATATATATACATATACACACACACACATATGAACGTTCATACACATATATATATATATATATCTGCGCGAAGTTGACTGAGATATTATCCGTCTATGCTCAAGTCTCTGGTTTCCCAGGTCAGTCTTCGGAATATGCTTCCGAGTGTTGCTGTAGAAAGCTAGGGCGATATGGTGTCACCCTGTCTTACTTTTTGTTCAGGTGGACTGTCACCGAGCTATTGGTGTAGATGTGTTTCAGGAGTTCGATGTATACGTCTTCTGTTCCCTGTTCTTCAACTGGGGTCAGTATTGCTTGAGTTTGCACCGAGTCCAAATTCCTTCTCGTAGTCGACGAAAGCGATGCAGAGCGGGATATATATTCTCAGCAATTCTCTTTCAGTTGGTATACGACGTGTATGTGATCTGTCGCTTAATACCTGTTTCTGAATCCTGGATGCTCTCGTGGTTGGTTTTCGTCGAGTGTGTTCTCTAGCCTATTCGTTAGTATCTTTGTGAGTAATTTGTAGATGTTAGATAACTGACATATCGATGTATAGTTCTTTAAGTCATTCGTATTTCCTTTCTTGAAGATTATCACCATCTTTGCGTTCTTCCATGCGGTGGGTATTCGTCTTTCTGATAAGCATTTAGTATACAGCTTAGCCAGTGTTCACATGGTCGTTGCCTGATGTCTTCCAATTCTTCATATCTCTTAGCGCTGCTTCCATCTCCCATGGCGTTATTTCTGGTACCTCTTTCGGGTCGGTGTGAATTATGGTACTCTATTCACTGTCGTATAGCTCGGTGTAGAATTCTTCTATTCGTTCCATGATCATATCATGGTCTTGTATTTGTCTACGCTGCTTGTCTGGAAGTGTAGCTGATGCTGTTAGCCCTCCTTCACAATATTGTATTTTCATTTCTTGTTTATGAGAAAGCTAGCCTACTCGTGCTTGGCATGGAATTGTATAGGTCTCAGTAGGTGGCCGCTTCGTAAGGTAGTGAAGCATTCCTCTCTTGTTCTGACTTCTTTGATCCCGATCACATTCCATACCAACCCGATTTCCCTAAGTTCTTCCTCCAGTTCTTGTGTCTGTTCATATTTTAGTAGTGTTCTTATTTTGTACGTTGCTATCTTCAGTCTACTTACATTCTCTCGGCGGCTCTGCTTGACCCACATATTCTTAGTACCCCTTGCACGTAGCCCTAGTTGACCCGAACCGCCTCCTTGGCTTCGTTGTACTTTGCATGCTGGTGTTGTTGGCCTACCTTTCCACGCTGGCCGGTGCGGGTTGGAAGAGGGGGGGGGGCGATATAGGGTGAATGAAATTGCCCACGTTTTGACATGGCGGCCGAACCACCACCCGGCTGGCGCTGGGATTCGAACCCCAATTAATCCGGTTCGGCACTCTCACCACTCGGCCACTGCGCCCCATAATAGTATATATATATATATATTATGGAATATCCTGACATCCATTAAGCGCTGGGCATAGCTACAAATTATATAAACTTTGCATGGGCTAATAGTATATATAAACAACTTATAAATATAACACAATAAATATTATATATACATTTTATATATATATATATATTATTTATCTTTATTGTATTATATTTATAAGTTGTCTATATAAATAGCATAGTGATTTGTTGAAGCTATTAGCCCATGCAAAGTTGATATAATGTGTAGCTATGTCCAGCGTTTAATGGAAGTCAGGATATTCCAAATTTGTAACGCCAGTGGTTGTGTTACCCACTGCAGGGTTAGGACTTCAACGCACAACGTGTCCCTTTTGGAAGTACACAATACACAACATGCGCAGTACACCCTGGACAAGTTGACAACTTCAAGATTTATATACAGTAGCTTGGGGAATAACGCCCAGTTTTGGGGCATAACCCCACCACCTATCTAGATATACGGCTCGAAAATAAGAATGTCGAGATATCCATATGGACACACACACACACACACACACACACACACACACACACACACACACACACACACACACACACACACACACACACACACACACACACACACACACACACATGTGAGTATAGAGGCCCAATTGGAGACTCTAATATTTGTAGTGGTATGTGGGGACCTATAAAATACATGAGTTGGCCAGCTCACTGTTTAACCGTATGGTAGTTTATATGACAAATAGCGCGTACGGTAAGCACATTTTTTACTTGCGTTCAAATTAAGCCACATAAATGAAGTTAGAAATGCGCCTCTGAAGACCGCAACTGGGGACCTCGTATCACACACACACATTCACACACTGGAACTGGGGTCTTCGGTCAAGCATCACATCTCTGTTGTATTCGACAACTGTTGTGCGCAGCCTTTCTGTGAAAAATGGAGTACATGCAAACTACATGGTTCAGATGTATGTATTATTATAAAATTATATTTATGTTTATGATATGCTCACTGAAACTCGCGTTGACGTCGGCGTTGATTGCCATGTTTGTTTTGTCGCATCGCGAAGGTCAATGTTGTTCTGGCATTTCCTATTAATTTTTGAGCAAATTTTAAATTCGTACATCAACAATGTGTAATGGGCAATAAAGAACATTGCCTCTTTTAATAACTTGACATTTCAACGGGTTAAATCATATTAAGATGTAAGTTATAAGCAGACACCATACACTGTTTAAATGCATATACTGATGGAGTTACAAAAACGTCACACTTAATCAGATGTCCGCATATTGACACAGTTGTTTGATGATGTCACACCACAAGTAGCGTTAGGAAGAGATACCGAATGCACATCAACATTATTTCCATCTAAAGAGATATCATCATTCAATTAGTACGCAGGTGTAGAATGTACACACAAATGGAAGGATCATAGATTGTCAGCTGTGAAATTCCACACGAAGACTTCAAAGGTGGAATCAATATACATCTAGCTGACAAAAAACAGTTAGGATCTCAAGCACGTACAAGCTGGACGTATAGGACAAACTGTCAAATGTAGGTAGAAGATATAACATAATTATGTAAAGCAAAAAGTGTCAGGAACAAGTAGACAATATACGTAATGAGAAGGACCTAATTTTTTTTAATATAATCAGCTGTTAGATTCCATTCGGGGACTTCAAGCGAGAATTAAGTGCCCACATAGCTGACAGAACGTATTTAGCTAGTGCCTCAAACAGGAGCTAGAAGTAGAACAACAATAGGTAGAAAGTATATGTAAATATAAAATAGGTATATATTTGAGTTAATGATAATGATAAGGACCAGTGTATTGAATACATAGAAATTACATATAATGAGAAGACAATGACCAAAGATAGTCTGCTCAACCACGAGCTGGAAATAGAGACCTTTTCAATTCTGATTCCGATTCCAACACCGGTTGTCTCAGTTCGATTCCATTTCCAACTCCAACACAACTTTTGATTCAATTTGACCAAAAGTTGTGCTGGAGTCGGTTTGATTCCGATTCCAGCAAACCTTTCGATTCCGATTCCAACTCCAATCGGGCCTACTACTTTTGCTTTATATTTAAAAATAATGTAGTCAATGAATATATTGGATACAGTCAACATTACAAGAATGTATGACGTTTATGTCATGATATGATTGGTATATTGATATATCTAAACCCATTGTGTCTACCATCAATTCATTAGGTACATGACATTTTAAGCTGAGTTAATGTTCATAGCATACTGTTGGCTACAGTGACCCAGATTAAGGAAGACCAAATGTTTTACTATCCACTTTATCTAAAATGCAGTTAGCTCAGACAACCGGAGTTGGAAACTGAATCGGACTCGGAATTGAAAAGGTCTGCTGGAATCGGAATCGGAGTCGGAATCGTTGAAGCGGAATCGAACCTGGGTTCGATTCCGCTGACTTGGTCTTCTCACTTGATGTTGACTGCCCATGGGAGAGGTCGCCTGCAAACGAAATACAACATTTGTGAACTTCTTACATTTACATACATGAAGTATTTATTGGCCACGCGAATTGTCACTACCCTGTAATACGTGATAAAAAATTAATGATAATAACGATTGTAAAATACACTCTACAGACAAGTATGCCTTTCCACAGAGCTCTGGGCATCGTGCAGGAATAAAGGTGACATTGAATGAAATCCATATACCAATTTTCGTGTCGCAATATGCTATATTTACGATTATAAATTGTATTGATGAACAATACATATGTAGTGGTCATGCTACATCCAATTCGTGCATTCTAGTCTGTGGTTGATATCAAATTACCTAAATCAGTAAAATGAAATAACAGTAATACTAATACCCGCATGAGGCAGCGCAAGTGGATGTCATTTCCTCAGCTGCGTCCATGTCACTTTCACTGTCGGGATCATCTCGCACAACCACCTCTGTAAAGCATCAATTTAAGCAAAGGTCGCATCTATGTCAGGTAAAAAGAGATGTCAACAGTGCAATTTGCTTAATCAATAACTGACTAAAGAGCGTAATTGCATCTGCACACCAAACATAGATAAATAAAGGAAAGCAAAAATCGATACAATGACATTTCACTCACCATCCGAATGGACTGTGATGTCTTCAAACTTTGCTGGGGGATGGTGGCGAACCAGATTCGTGGACAATAACAACTTGGCCACTTTCGCTCTCAGGACGAGGTCCAACGGTAGCCGGTAGAAATCGCGGTGAACACGAGTGGACTGTCCCATGAATTGCGCTAGCTGGTCTTGGGACGTTTCGGACAATTCAAACACCTGGGGGAGTGTGGCCAAGTGTTTTCTCAGGCCGATCCAGGTGAAGCCTTCCGGCTGTTTTAAAACCACTTCCCGGAGACATTCTCTGAGGGAATCTGCTCCTTGGTAAGGCCTCTCAGAGTTTGATTGGCAAAACAAATAGTTCCTTACCTCTACCATGGTAGAAATATTGCCTAGCATATTTGGCGTCAGAATTAAGGCAACTCACAGACCAAATTTTCCGCGCAGTTCAACCCTCTTCATTATGCTACATAACTTTATTTCTGTTGCTGACAAGGACAGCTCTATCTCCTTGTCTGGCACGGACATTTCTTTCAGTTCATTTTGCACATCCGTGGTCTTCATTCGTTGAACTTCTCCGCCCCTCGTTCGGTTGAACATTGTAATTTCGCACAGCGTGTAGCTGTCAAATTCAGCGTAGGAACTTGCGTTGACTATCACCTGTCTTCGTAGCTGTGTCGACTTCGTTTTGACATGGGTGAACAGGTTTTGGACATCTTCGCACAGAGGATGCAGCTTCAACTTGTTCGACTTGTTGATGTCAATTGTCTGGAGTGCACCCGAAGAAATGCTGTCTGTCCGCATTACGTCATAAAGGTCCTCAAACGTCTTGCCGTGTTTCTTCTTCGTTTCATCTTCTTCCATCAACCCCTCACAGTGCAAAATCTTTGCACATTTCTTCAAAGAATAGCCGAGATTGAGGGCAAGGCTAGGCGTTTTGTACTTTCGTGAACTAGCATCATACCCTGCGACCTGCTTGACAGCTTCAACTGCGCCATATAAACTTTGCACTGTCCGGCAGAACAATTAAGAACTGATTTCGTTTGATGAAAATTTATGTAACGTTATGTAACATTAAGCAACTGGACATAAAATGGGTGTATATCACATACATGTTTTATATATATTTTGTTAAGATACGATGAGTAATTGTTTAAGATATGACTATCATTACATATTAATTATATATATATATATATGTATGTATATATATATATAGTGTGTGTGTCCACTTAATTTATTAATACAAATATGTAAGTGATTTACTATTCTGTTGTGCTTTAAAGGATTTAATTCATCACTTTGAAAGGCTTTACTAGAGGAACATGACTTGAGTGCATTCCCGAGTTGTAGCTCCTATCCAGATAAACCCTCTCATAAATGTAACGCGAGTAAGCAAAAGAACTCGATTATCATATCTGTCATGCGTTTCGTTTACGTAATATATAAAACTGCTTGTTGAAACAGCATACTAACATCAAACATGACAGTTTACATAATGATTAATTATTGTAATACGGGTAACCAAAATATACAAGTATATATGTATATATACATATATAGATATATATATATATATATCGTGAGCCACCGATATTTCAATAAAGTAAACCGGTACCAGTGCATGAATAACTGAGATAATTATTCAGACGTGCTAGGGCAATCCCTGGAAATCGATTTGTGTACCACATCCGCACGACTGATTCAGCACTGCTCACCATGACACTAAGTACTCAACCCCAAATTAACTACATGATGAAGTTATGGTGGGTGAGTGTGTTGTTGAATACAAAGATTCATTGTATCCACGAGAAGTGACCAGCATAAATTTACAACAGATAGACTATCTGGTGAGATTGATGGCCAGCTGGACGTTATTAGAAATCACCAAGCCAGAGGGAGAGCATTTATTACATAGGAAATAACTTGGTTATGGCTCTAGATCAATCGGATCTTGCAGACCTGATATGGACATTTCATTATATCTACTGTTTTGTAGAATATACTAATTTTTAAGTTAAAGATTGGTGTTTCGCTGATTGAAGGAACTAAAAAATGAAATCACCCTAAGCACCGTTGCATTTACTGAGTCATTACTGTGATATGATTTTTAGTCTTTTTGGTAATTTCAAGCTATATGGCAGATGGAACACATCTATAAACTCTATAAACTTTGCAAAAATATGAAAGAATATGGTATGTTAATGTGCTAAGTGCGCAACAATTGTGTCTGGAAGTAAATCAAATCATTAGTGATATAACAACTTAATACCATCACTGCCTGGCCCCTTCACTCTAACAACCATCACCACCTAATTATATTTCGAAAGAAATCAAAACATTAGTGGTATAACAAAGCAACACCACGACCACCTAGTCTCTCCACCCTAACCCCTCAACCATTTACACTCACTAAGTATGTCATAAAACTGCATCTGGAAAGAAAACCAACTATATAAGAGTACATTAACTACTTTACATAGAACTACATAGTTTTCTTTTTTATTAATACATACACCCGAATGCACAACAACATGTCAGGAGTCTTATACCTGCCTTGGATATAAAGATGAAACTGAGATATCTCACAAATTAATTAACAATTTATAATATCATGACTCTTGATAAGATTTAAGAAAATATATATATGAGTGTAGTATGCAGTATCTGTTCGCTGTGCTTAATTGTACCAATAATACCGTCGTTTTGTAGCATGACATAAGTAATCAAATAACTTATTGAGGCTAATTAATACAAAAGTCCTAGTGGTGGGCGTTTGCCCTACAGATGGGACAAAACGCCACTTTTAGGACCTCCGCTAAAACTGCGTTAATTTGTTTCTTTTTCTGTGACACTCGACATTAAAAATCTTAACGGTATTTATATAAGATAATGAACTAGGTGATGCATCCAATACATCAAAGTTACAGCCAAAGGATTTACACAGGAGACGATTTCCGGAAAACAGTGGGCGTTATGTCGTCCCAAGCTACTCTACTATTGTTTTCAAAGTATTCAATTATAAAATTAATATGATCATATTTACTATGCATCCAACAGTCTAATTCGGCATATTTTAACGTGGAACGAAATTGACCGACGTAACTATATATTTTGTCGGCTGCAGCGCCATCCGAAAGATGGGCATTTTTGCTATAGTAGAAACAGTATAGTACCGCTTCAATATTATATTGCGCGATCCAAATACGTTTCCAAAGGGCAAGGGTGAACAACCAGACTGGACGATAATGGCAAAGGATCGCCTTAGATGAACACGATACATCGAGTGGGGCTGAACAATTTGTGTGACGTGATACTCGCTCCCCAAGTATTCCCGTGCAGACGATAAAGATGGCGTTTGTGTGATTGGCATCTGATATGTTAGCGCATTGGCCTGATTGTGTAGCATGATGTCAGCGTTGTGGCGTGATGTTAGTCCCCAATGACATATTTAATTGCATATCTTTGGAGTTTGCGAAATCAAATGAACAGGTGCAAGAGACAATAAATAGTTATAGCACGAAATGTATCCAAACCGTATTACTGCATTTTCGTCCCCTCAATAAACTTTAATGGTAAGATGACTTCGGGCGCTGTTGGTACATTTTTGTATTAACTACCATGTAGTGGTATTGCTTGACGATACAAATTTCCTAAAGTTTGTTCTCGTCGGAGCGTGGTGAATATTTGGGGCTGACCTGCTGCCGGACAATAAGTCGTTAGGTGGGGGAGAGGGTGATCAATGTTGGACGCTGTTTCGATTGGGTAGTGTTGGGGATTTTTTTCACATTTTGAGAACGGTCAGTGTTTGAGACTTTTCACTGTTCTATGGAGGTGGTAGTGTTGGTGTCTTCGAAGTTCTGGGGGAGGATAGTGTTGAATATTTTTTGAAGCCACGAACTGGGCTTAGTCCCCTACGCTAATTATTGGGTGCTTAACCCCAAGATCTTCGTTTCGACGACGGTGTTCTTCTTTCACTGAAACAACAATATTACCAACGAGCAAAAAAGTCGCACCCGCATAATAACATACCTTGTACGATGGTGCATAATTTCATACCTTGAACAGGGAAGCGTAATTGCGTATCTTGTACAGAGATTTTGGGGCCATCGCGAAATGCATATCTTACATACTACTATGGCGAGTTTCACGTATCGTGTAAGACTGTGATCAATATAACGGCAGAATATATATAAAAAAGCATTTGCCATTATTATATATTATAATAACTGTTCTTAGTGTTATTAAATCTTATATCTTTACAATGTAACAATTCACGTAAAACGTTAGGGAAATTTAAACTGTGAAGGGACGGAGCATGGCTATCGATTGGCAATGGCAATCCTGCATGAACGATTTCGACGTCCATTCCCGTTGTCAAGTCATGTATGGATCGACTTATCGAGAGGCCACAGTTGTAACTGTATGACAGGAAAGGCCTACATGTAGTTCTCAGATCAGCTCGAGTCTACATATCAAACGCTGGAGGACCAAGAGTTGCTTCCAGAATCAAACACACAAACACATTTGAGAGCCATATTCGACAGACTCCCTGTCAATTGGCAGGATGGACGAGCGCTTCGTGTAATGGATCTTGAAAGCGCAGGGCAGAGCCCGAAGCTTGAGGACATGGTGCGCTGTGCGAAATTACAATGTTCAACCGAACGAGGGGCGGAGAAGTTCAACGAATGAAGACCACGGATGTGCAAAATGAACTGAAAGAAATGTCCGTGCCAGACAAGGAGATAGAGCTGTCCTTGTCAGCAACAGAAATAAAGTTATGTAGCATAATGAAGAGGGTTGAACTGCGCGGAAAATTTGGTCTGTGAGTTGCCTTAATTCTGACGCCAAATATGCTAGGCAATATTTCTACCATGGTAGAGGTAAGGAACTATTTGTTTTGCCAATCAAACTCTGAGAGGCCTTACCAAGGAGCAGATTCCCTCAGAGAATGTCTCCGGGAAGTGGCTTTAAAACAGCCGGAAGGCTTCACCTGGATCGGCCTGAGAAAACACTTGGCCACACTCCCCCAGGTGTTTGAATTGTCCGAAACGTCCCAAGACCAGCTGGCGCAATTCATGGGACAGTCCACTCGTGTTCACCGCGATTTCTACCGGCTACCGTTGGACCTCGTCCTGAGAGCGAAAGTGGCCAAGTTGTTATTGTCCACGAATCTGGTTCGCCACCACCCCCCAGCAAAGTTTGAAGACATCACAGTCCATTCGGATGGTGAGTGAAATGTCATTGTATCGATTTTTGCTTTCCTTTATTAGTTGACAACTTCAAGATTTATATACAGTAGCTTGGGGAATAACGCCCAGTTTTGGGGCATAACCCCCACCACCTAACTAGATATACGGCTCGAAAATAAGAATGTCGAGATATTCAATGGAGCAGCATGTAGTTCTGAATATTCGTTTAAAACAATATGATAGCAGCAAACGAAATACACACACACACACACACACACACACACACACACACACACACACACACACACACACACACACACACACACACACATTGTGTTAAATAGTTTTTACTCTAGGAATTAAAAAAATGTTCGCCACAAAAGTTATGTTATGGGGAATTACGACAGAACACTTAAACAAATAATTGGATTTGCACCTTAAATACACCTGTTTTCTGTGTGTTGGCAATGTTGCGGGTGCTTGAAATAAAATATAATAATATTCAACTAGTAATGTTTTGAATATTGAAGATATTGGGCAAAAAGACCAAGTAGTAGAAGGGGCAAATCACACAGGGTCGGGAGTTTTATATCTGCCTTGGATATAAATATGAAACGGAGTGAAAGACTTGCAAAGGTATGTATGTGCCTAAGAGTATATATTAAATGTATGAAATCAATCGCACTTGTTAAATATAAGATATATGACTAATTAATTAACAATTTATATTAAGATTCTTGGTTAAGATTGATTAAGATTTTTGATTAAGATTTACGTAAATATGTATGAATGTAGTATGCAGTAACGTTTCGCTGTGCTTAATTGTACCAGTAATTGTTTGTAGCATGATATAAGTAATCAAATAACTTATTGAGGTTAATTAATACAAAAGTCCCAGTGGTGGGCGTTTGCCCTACAAATGGGACAAAACGCCACTTTTAGGATCTACGCTAAAACGGCGTTAACTTGATTATTTTCTGTGACATTGGATATTAAAAATCTTAACAGGCGGTATTTATCTAAGATAATGAACTAGGTGATGCATCCAATACACCAGAGTTACAACCAAAGGATTTACACAGGAGACGATTTCCCGAAAAAAGTGGGCGTTATGTCCCAAGCTACTCTACTATTGTTTTCAAAGTACTCAATTATAAAACTGATATGATCATATTTACTAGGCAACCAACAATGTAATGCAGCATATTTTAACGTGGAACGAAATTGACCGACGTAACTATATATGTTGTCGGCTGTAGCGCCATCCGAAAGATGGGCATTTTGTTATAGTGAATATAACGGTATAATCAAAACAGTCTAGTACCGTTTCAATCACATATTGAGCGATCCAAATACATTTCCAAAGGGCAAAGATGAACAGCCAGAGTGGATGATAATGACAGAGGATCGCCTTAGATGAAGTCGATACACCGAGTGGGGCTGAAAAGTTTTTGTGTGACGTGACCCTCTGCAAATATTCCCGTGCAGAAGACAAAGATGACGTATGTGTGATTGGCATCTGATAAGTTAGCGCATTGGCCTGATTGTGTAGCAAGATGTCAGCGTTGTGGCGTGATGTTAGTCTCCAATGACGGATTTAACTGCATGTCTTTGGTGTTTGCGAAATCAAATGGACAGGTGCAAGAGACAATAAATAGTCATAGCACGAAATGTATCCAAACCGTATTACTGCATAGTCGTCCCCTCAAAAAACGTTAATGGTAAGAAGACTTCGGGCGCTGTTGGTACATTTTTTTATTAACTAAGATGTGGTGGTATTGCTTGACGAAACAAATTTCCTAAAGTTTGTTCTACAAATTATCGGAGCGTGGTGAATATTTGGGGCTGACCTGCTGCCGGACTATAAGTCGTTAGGTGGGGGAGAGGGTGATCAATGTTGGACGCTGTTTCGATTGGGTAGTGTTGGGGATTTTTTCACATTTGGTCAGTGTTTTCGCGGCTCCGGGGAGGGTAGTGTTGAATATTTTTGGTAGCCACGATCTGGGCTTGGTTCCCTACGCTAATTATTGGGTGCTCAACCCCAAGATCCTCGTTTTGACGACGGTGTTTTTCTTTCGGTGAAAAAAAAACAATATTACCAACGAGCAAAAAGTTAGGCCGCCAATCAATATACCACAGCCCAAAAATATCCACATCAACACTTGACCCCATAATTACATACCTTGTACAGGGATGCATAATATCATACCTTGTACACGGATGCAAAATAATATACCTTCTACAGGGATGCATACTAACATACCTTGTACAGGGATGCATAATATCATACCTTGTACAGGGATGCAAAATAACATACCTTCTACAGGGATGCATACTAACATACCTTGTACAGGGATGCATAATAACATACCTTGTACAGGGAAGCCAAATTGCAAACATTTCACATGGATACATAATAACATACCGTGTACAGGGATGCATAATTACATATCTTGTACAGAGATGCATAATAACATACCTTGTACAGGGATGCATAATAACATACCTTGTACAGGGATGCATAATTACATACCTTGTACAGGGATGCAAAATAACATACCTTGTACAGGGATGCATAATAACATACCTTGTACAGGAATGCATAATAGCATACCTTGTACAGGGAAGCAACATTGCATACATTGTACAGGGATACATGATAACATACCTTGTACAGGGATGCATAATAACATACCTTGTACAGGGAAGCAAAATTGCATACATTTTACATGGATACATAATAACATACCTTGTACAGGGATGCATAATTACATACCTTGTACAGGAATGCCTAGTAACATATCTTATACAGGGATGCATAATTACATACCTTGTACAAGGATGCATAATTACATACCTTGTCGTGTAAGACTACGATCAATATAATGAACAGATGCAAGAGACAATAATGTATAAAAATGTATTTGCCATAATGATATATTACATTAACTGTTCTTAGTGTTATTAAATCTTATAACTTTACAATGTAACAATTCACGTAAAACGTTACGAAAATTGAAACTATGAAGGGACGGAGCATGGCTATCGACAGGCAATGGAAATCCTGCAAAAACGATTTCGCCGTCCATTCCAGATTGTCAAGTCATGTATGGATCGACTTATCGAGAGGCCACAGTTGTCATTGTATGACACGAAAGGCCTACCGGAGTTCTCAGATCAGCTCGAGTCTACATACCAAACGCTGGAAGACCAAGAGTTGCTTCCAGAAGCAAACACACAAACACATTTGAGAGCCATATTCGACCGATTCCCTGTCAATTCGCAGGGTGGATGGGTGCGTCGTGTAATGGATCTTGAAAGCGCAGGGCAGAGCCCGAAGCTTGAAGACGTGGGGCGCTTCATTCAAAATTTAGCCAGAGCGCTAAATCAGTCTTCGCCATTCAATCGACCGGTAGCAACAGTTCCAGTAAACATACTGACAGGAAATATAATGACTTCAAGAAAGGTACAAATGTATCTACTGCCTTCAACAGGGTAACTACACTTTCCACCCAAGTCGCCAAAGGTGTGGAAGATATGAATGGCAAAGAGAAGCAGGATGACGGGTATCATGTGTCACGTACTAGAGACAATAAGGAATGCACCCAACCCAGTTTCTCGAGCAGCTCGACGAATAAGAAGTCTTCAATTCCCATCAGAACGGACAAATACACGCACGAAACGATCAGACAGCGTCGGATTAATTTCAAACAATTAGTATGTCCACATAGATGCCTTGAAAATATTTATAACTGCACATAGATGCACGTCCAGATCTGCTCGATAAATTACGAACGAAGTCGGCGTTATTTCGCGAGCAGCTCGACGAATAAGAAAAGTCTACATTTCTCATCAGAACGGACAAATACTGGCACGAAACGATTCAACAGCGTCGGATTTACTTCAAACAATTAGTATGTTCACGTGGATGCCCTGAAAATATTTCTAAGTGCACATGCATGCACGTCCAGATCTGCTTGATAAATAACAAACGAAGTCGGCGTTATTTCTCGAGCAGCTCGACGAATCAGAAAAGTCTTCAATTCCCTTCAGAACGAACAAATACAGGCACGAAACGATCAGACAGCGTCGAATTTACTTCAAACAATTAGTATGTCCACGTAGGTGCCTTGAAAATAGTTCTAAGTGCTCGATAAATAACGAACGAAGTCGGCGTTATTTCGCGAGCAGCTCGACGAATAAGAAAAGTCTACATTTCCCATCAGAACGGACAAATACTGACACGAAACGATTCAACAGCGTCGGATTTACTTCAAACAATTAGTATGTTCACGTGGATGCCCTGAAAATATTGCTAAGTGCACATGCATGCACGTCCAGATCTGCTTGATAAATAACAAACGAAGTCGGCGTTATTTCTCGAGCAGCTCGACGAATCAGAAAAGTCTTCAATTCCCTTCAGAACGAACAAATACAGGCACGAAACGATCAGACAGCGTCGGATTTACTTCAAACAATTAGTATGTCCACGTAGGTGCCTTGAAAATAGTTATAAGTGCTCGATAAATAACTAACGAAGTCGGCGTTATTTCTCGAGAAGCTCGACGAATAAGCAATCTGATTGGTCATTACAACTTCCGGTCCGCTCGATTAATAACACCTGGTTTCAGTTGACCAGCCACTATGTTTTAGTGATTCCGCCATACATGTGTGTCGCCTGAGATTGTTGTGCTCCAGTTTACTTTTGAATGTATACATGAATCGAGGTTGGTGAAATATTGCATTCTATACTATGTCGCCAAATCTTGATGTTTCTCTTGGACTTTGGGTCCTATGAGTAGCAGTCTTGATACTGTATTGCCTGTTTGTTGTAATGCTTTGTTGTAACTTTGTTGTTCGTCCCACTAAACCATGATGGGTAATAGTATCAGGCAAGACATTTTATTTAACTAGTTGGTCGCAAGCCAGGTTTTTAGAGAAAACCTTTATCTATGGCGACCAACCTTAATGTTGGACTTGGATGACATCTGTCCCGTAGTTAGTCGCTAGATGGTGAAACTGTTTTGGCCAAATCTCGGTGACAGTTCACAACTAAGTTGTTTGCACTGTAGGTTGTTGGCAGTTGCTGTAATCCACTGCCATTAATATCTGAATAACCGTTTGAATAATTAGTGTATAATTATGTGTAGTTCTTTAGCTGGTTTCTACTCCACAGTACAGTGAATGGTAGAGAGACTAAAACGTTAATTGTTGTCAATGTGTCAGATGTCCTATATAATGTTTTGACTGCTGTAATTGTATTGTTTGTTGAGTGATTGATACCCAGGTAATAATGATGTATTTTGTATTATGTATTTTGTATTATGAAGGCCGAGTACCAGTTATTGTTGTTGACGGCTGTTGTTCTCTTAGGGTTTCAGTGGTTGTTGTTTTGGTATTGTTTTATCGGTTTTAGAAATTTAGTATTGTTTTGTGTCAAGTTGAGAATAAATTAGTGTGTGTGGTACACGTGAAGTAATAAAGTCTTTCATAATTGTTATTAAACTTTATTATTCTGAATTACTCTTGACTTTTCCCTGACATCTTTCATATAATAACTTTGTTTATATTTTACATATACAGTAATCATTTTTACTGTGGCCTATTGAAACTCTTGTATTAGTAAGCAGGGCTTACACACACACACACACACACACACACACACACACACACACACACACACACACACACACACACACACACACACACACACACACACACACACACACACACACACACACACATATATATATAGGGCATATATATATATAAATATGTACATATATATATATATATACGTATATATATATATATATATATATATATACGTACGTGTTTTCGTTAAGCTATCCTTTCCTAGAGAGCATTTTCTTCTACCTGAGATAATTGAGTGGTGATCAGTTCACCAGATTCGCCGATGTAGACGAGTGGTTTATTATTCCACAGATGGGTGCATGTACGCTAGTAGCAGCAGCAATAGTAATTATAATCTTATTATAATCGAGCTTGCGTATGAAGGGTAAGATTTCCCTCTTAGGCGGCATGAACCTCGAGCGCCAAACTTTCAGGGATTAATCTACGACCCCTGGAATAGGACGTGCCCACATATCTTTTTCAAAATACCCCATATATTTAAAGAATTTTTTTTTTTTTTAAATCATTTCATTCCTTAACGGTTCTGAACTTAAAACATAATAGGCACATAATACGTAAAACGTAATATACACGTAATACGTAAACCGTAACCTAACAATTGCAGGAACGATGCACGCGGCAAAAACGGCTGCATGTGGAGTATGTTTATCCAGATTTCCAGTTTGAAGCCTCCACATCAACTACTACACGTTGTCTTCTGTCAATCAGCCATTTTTCTATCCAGTTTATTATATCATTTCCTATGCCATGGGCCTCTAGTTTAAGCAGTGATCTTTGATGTGGTATTTTATTGATAGCTTTTTGAAAATCTAAGTAGACGATATCTACTGGTGATCCCTCATCTACCCACTTAGTGATGTCTTCCAAAAAACATAACATATTTGTTAAGCATGACCTCGCTTTTAAAAACCCATGTTGAGATGGGTTTATCAAGTTATGTTTAACAAGAAAATCCACAATGTGATATTTAATTAATCTTTTTAATAATTTGCAAATCACTGATGTTAAACTCATTGATCTTTAGTTCTCTGACTTGTTTCTCGAACCTTTTTTAAATAACTGTATAATGTTTGCCTCTTTCCATTCTAAAGGAATCACCTCCTCTTCTAATGACAAATCGAAAACTGTTGCAAGCGGTACGCTAATTTGTTCTACAATTTCCAATAGTAGTTTGGGCGGAATCCCATCCACTCCAGGTGATTTATTATCCTTCGTAGCCCTTATTTTCTTAGCTACCATTTCCGGGGTTACAATTAACTGTCCTAAATAGTCTGAATCTGCCCCATTGAACTTAGCCTCTGGTACTGGCAATGAACTAATATCTTCCCAGATAAACACTGAACTAAAATATTCATTCAGGTCTTCTGCCGTTAAGAATCCTTCTGATATTATATTTCCAGCACTATCTTCTAGAGGACCGACCTTGTCCTGAACTTTCTGTTTGCTTCGAACATACGCATAAAAACTCTTATTTATATTACTAGCTAAGTTTTGTTCATAGCTTCTCTTTAATTTCTAATTTCAGCTGTAGCTTGGTTAAGTGCTTCTTTATAAATGTTGTAGTCTTCATCATTTCCATTACATCTATATGACTTCCACATCATTTGTTTATAATTAATTTTTCTAATGGCTTCTATCGATAAGTGTTTCTTTTTGGACCGTTTCCCTTGTTTTTTGAAGCGTACAAATTTATCGACTATGCATTTAATTTCACTCTAAGATATTCCAGCATTCTGGTGCTGTCTTATTCTTCAGTGTGTTATTCCAGTCTATCTTTGGTAAATATTTCCTCATGTCCTTATACCTTCCTTTGTGGAAATTACTCCTATACTGCTTTTTACTATTCCTTTCTGGTTTTACTTTAATGGTAAAATGTATCTGGTTGGGATCACTACTCCCCAGTGGCTCACATATATTGACATTGTCAACTAATTCATTCTGTGAGGACAAAACTATGTCTAACATATTCTCACCTCTGGTTGGTTCTAGCACATGTTGAGAAAGGAAACTATCTTGTACTAAAACTAAAAACTTGTGGTCCTCACTCCCCATACTCTGTAGAGATTTCCATTGTATATGCCCATGGTTAAAATCCCCCATAATAATACAGTCCCGTTTGCTTACTTCCCTTCTAGCGTTTTGTATGTTTTCATTCTCTTCTATGCTTATGTTTGGACTTCGATAAACTAACCCAACTGTTAACGTTGAGTTTCCTGTAACTATGTTACACCAAACAGCTTCTTCGCAATCTGCTTCTCTTTCTAATTTTATTTCATAGGCCTGGATAGATTCTTTAATATATAAAATAACTCCATCTCCCTTTCTTCCTATTCTATCTTTCCTAAACATTACATATCCTGTCAGTCCCAATTCGGCATCTGATATATCGGTGGTGGTCCATGATTCGGTTATACCTACAGGGGCTGTGTTATGTGAGGGTCAATATCTTCTACCATAATGTTTAGTTCATTTCTTTTGTTTACTATAGTCCTTACATATAAACAAACACATTTATATCCAGCTTCAGAAGAATTGTCTTTATCTATCCCTCCAGTTTCGGGCTTCTCTGAGAGTCCCCCTGCGAATCTCGTTTAAATAGATGCAACCTGTCTCACTGTCAACAGATCGCAGCAGGTTCTCTGAAAACTCCTGCCCCCTTTCTACTAAGATGGAGGCCATTTCTCATGCACATACCTTTCCTCCCAACAAAGTATGCCCATACATATGCGAATCCCACCCCTCTTCTTCACACATCTGCTCAACTAGTGCGTTGATCTCCATCTTCTTGCAGTTTCTATACGTTGCCCCACTTCCTCCCATTACTGGCAATATTCCTGAGAGAATAATCTGTTCAACTCTTGTCTTCTTTAGCTTCCTGACTAACTGTCTGTACTTCTGTATTATCCCAGTTGTTCCCTCCATGTCTGCATTATTTGTTCCTACGTGTACTAGTATAGACCCTCCCTTGCCATGCCCCAATACCTTCTCTACCTTTCAGTCACATGTTCTATCCTAGCCCCCGGTAGACAAACAACGACGTCCTTACCCTCGCTTAGTGTCTTATCCGTTTTTCTCATAATGGAGTCGCTCATAAAGACCCTCTATTTCCTCATTGCCCCCTCAATCATTGCCTCAGAGTAGCTCCTTCTCCGGTTTGCATCTGTCTGGTTGTTGTCTTTTCCCCCTGCCGTCTTCCCTCCTGTCACATTCTCTTCCGATCCCTTTTTTCCTGTCACTTGTTCTCCTGTCATCGTCCGTTTTATCGACTTCTCTTCTATCACATTTCCTCTCACTTCCCTTCGTCCCTTCATCTTTCCTCCCATCTCATTTTCTTCTCTCCTCTCCTGTCCCATCTTCCCTCCCTCTTGCTCTACGGTCACTTTCCCCCTTGTCACCTTCACGTTGTCACGTTTTCTGTTGTCGATTTTCCAATTTCTTCCCCTCCAATCACCTTCCCTCCTCTCAGTCTCCTTTCCTCAGTCTTCTTGTCACTGCTAGTCTCCTTCAGTCTTGCAGTATTCCCACCTCTCTCCCTGTCGTCTCTCTCCATTCCACCTGTCTCCTTGCTAATTTTCATCTCCACCCCCTTCACAATATCTGTCAACCTAACTATCTCCTTCTGCAGAGACTCTACCTTCCAACACCCATTGCACTGAAAGGTGAATCCCTCCTCCTTGGTTTCTGCCCACGACTTCCCACAGCCGGACAATGCAAAATCCACCCAGCTGTGGCAGTGATCGCACACCAAGTGTTGCTTTGCCTTGACTTGCAGCTTGCAAGGCGCCATATCACTATCAGAATTTATTTAATAACTTAACTAACTTAGTCTTTATAAAGACTGTTTCCTGTGTACTACAGCACACTTTAGGTTACATATTTTAATAACACAGCTGGCTGTCTATCCTATCACGAACGCTAACATTACCGGTAGTGACCTAAATTACGTTACGTTAGGCTGCTTTGTTAATGGCCTAACCGCGTGTTCTTGGAACTGCCTATACGTGTAGTAATAAGTGGGACGAAGTACCATTGATTCAGCAAGTATCCTTATATTTGTGTTGATAATACACCTGGGGTAGTATAATAATAGTATTGGCTCGAGAGAGAGAGAGATTCCAGGTACTGCAACAGACACAACTTTTTAAGACTGTTCCTTCTAACTTGATTGATGTATTCCTGTTTGTTGTGATACTTCTGCCACCCCCCGTGCATTCGCACCGTCTTGTACACATCCTTCGTCGCAGTTCTACCTAAACACGCACATCACTGGTAAGCAAATCCACCAGTCCACCAACGTGCGCAAAGGCATCGGTATGTTTGATCTCCTTCAACTCATGCAACTGTGGTGTTCGACCCTTCTTTCTTGTGTCAAATCACGTAATTTTCATCCACACTACATTTTCATATTAAGGACATCATCGATCAGTGTTTAAGTGGAATATCCCACTTTTCATCAATGATGTGGACTTCAGGAAAGCTTTTGATTGTATTCACAGGGAAAGTCTATGGAGAATTATGAAATACTATGTAATTCCGTCCACAATTATCAACCTTGTGGAAATGTTTTACAAAACGTCAGATGTGCAGTTGAACATGAAGGCAGATTGTGAAAATGGTTTCCTATAATGTCGGGAGTGAGGCAAGGTTGTGTGATGTCAGGGTTTTTGTTTGTGTTCGTTGGTAGATTGAACTATGCGGAAAACAACTAGAAGGAAAAGAGGAATTCAGTGGGGATTAGATATGCTGGAGGACGTATATTTTGCTGACGATTTAGCCCTTTTGTCATCATCAAGAATAAACTAACCAATTGCAATAGGTGTCGACGATGTGGAGACCGTTGATAGTTTCACCTGTCAGGGTTCAGTTATCGATGCAGACAAAGTTTCAACCGCGGATATAAGTTCACGCCTTAAGAAAGCAAGAGCAGCCCATTATAAACTGAGGAAAGTGTGGACATCAGACCAATACAGTAGGAAAACTAAAAGCAGAATCGACAGGAGCAAAGTGAAGTCGGTTCTGCTATACGGAGCAGAGTGTTGGAAGATAAATCAACCTGATGGACAAAGGCTAATTACATTCCACAACAGATGTCTGTGTCAAATTCGAAGTATATTCTGCCATTTCAAATGAAAAACTGTATGAAAAAAGAACCAAGTAGAATAACGGACATCACCAAGGCGAGGCGATGGAATTTTATTGGCCATATCCTTAGATTCGAGAATACAAATGACTGCCGTATAGTGATGAATTGAACTACTGTGGGGAAGAGATCGATCGGGAGACCAAAAGAGACGTGGCGACGAATGATGGAGATGCGTTTGGGTAGAAATCCTGGGTAGCGGCGGCACGGAGGGCGGTTGACAGAGTAGACTGGTGGACTTTTGTGCATGCCCTATGCGACTCGTGGCGCCCAAGGGATCCGTAAGTAAGAAAGTAATCTTCAGCCCATGCTTCTCGAACACCTCGTCATCGGTCCACTTTTAAAGCGCTTTTATTGTAGTACCCGTCTGTTCTTCTCTAACAAAGTTATGACAAGATTGGCAGATACATTCAAAATCCGTGCGGGTCAACCGAGCCTGCATGTGACTTGTGGCAGTTGCGGTCCCGACGGAAGATTCACGGGCCCCGGGCCCGCCGGCCCGCAGTTACGTCGAACGCTGGTCCCTCGCAGTCATCTACGTTTGTTTTTCTGATCGGTCGAAACGAATCACAGATTTAAAAAATGAATATACGAATTGCATTTAACAATGCAAGTCAAGTCCAGAAGCAAACCGCCAATACAAATTCAGTGGCACTGTGCTAAATGTCACTACCAGTACAACTAGAAACGGCAAGTCCGCGGCTCTATGACTATGTCCATAGCCAAATGTAATTGCTAGTCATACCAGTGACTTCTTACTCAGAAACAGAACAACTGTTGATATCCTATTAATAATAGCATAGCAATACGTACACCATAGTAAAGTAGGCCCTATCGAGTTCAAGATATGAAGTCAGGTTTGGTGCCTAACCATGTCTATATATATTCAAGACGAGTAGTCGAGTATTCAACGCAGAATTCATTCCATTATGTCCAGTTCTATTTGTTCCCTGTTACTCACGGTAACCTGCAGACCGAACGAGAAGGTGTGATGATATTCCAAGTCGCTGCTTTTGAGTGTGGGAGGAATGGGGATTCACTTGGGCTATCACACTGGATCATATCCTCTCACCTTGTGAATCAGTCGGTACATAAATAACATTTTCAAATGAAATGAAATTGAGAAAGCTTCTTTACGAACACTGTTTTGTGTGGCACAAGTAGTGCACTACTGATTTGCTCGCCAAAATATCATTGCTATCGATAGTTCAGAGTACTGTCAACAATAACTGCGAGTGGACAAATAGTTATTGATTACTTTGCGATTTGTGACGGATATATAATAGCACAGCAGCTGCATGGACTGGCCTAGCTATTAGCCTATTAAAGGAAAGTATATATAATGTCTGTACCAGGGGTACACGCAGGCGCTCACGCACGCAGGAACGCATGCACGCACGCATACACACGTGCAATCATACCTACACGTGTGCTATTAAACAAACACATTATTAGGCGAGCGGTAAATCCCCAAAAAGTGCTTTATTTTAGGAGTTTAAATGCCCCCGCTACACACACACAAATGTTACATCATTGGAAAGCCCTACATCTCTCCGTCACGATTAGGCCTATCGTAGAGTTGCCAAGTGGTGCAGTAAGCGTGAATCCAATGTCAAACAAGGTCACCATCAAACGATCAATTTTAGAAACTGGGTGCTTCCGAAAACTTCTTAATATTACAATGGCTATTTAGCTACTTTATTTAACTAGAAAATGGCCAAGTCATATATTGTTGGAAAGCGTATTGTCGCACCTTCAAGACAGTGTACGATATAATGTTGTATCCAGGAATAATAAGAGTGATGTCAAGGTCAAACAAGGTCACCCATCAAATGACGAATATTCAAAAGTTTACAATGCCGCGAACATCATAAAGTTACACTGACTGTGTTTCTACTTCACGACTACGGACAAGTCATATACTGTATGAAAGAAAAAAATTCTCCCCGTCAAAATGCGGTATGACATGGCGCTGTGAGGTGAAGCAATTTGTGTGGAGCGGCGTTCAAACAGTGTCACCGTCAATTGATGAATGTTGGAAATTGCGCTATTCCGCAAACGTTGCATAATTTCATTGGTTGCGTATATCTACGTCACCTACATACTCATGGCCATGTCATACACCATTGGAAAGCATAAATTCTCGCCGTGAAAAGGAGGTATAAAGTCGAACCATCGAGTGAGGCAGTACACGTGTAGTGAAGGTCAAACAAGGTCCCCATCAACTTCTTAATATTCAAAATTACGCCATTCTATAAACATTATACAATTACAATGTCTGTCTATTTATTTGTCAATGTACACAAGCAACATCATATACCATTGGAAAACGTATTGTATCCCCGTCAAAATGACGTATTACATGGGACCGTTTAACAGAGGTACAATTATGTGAAGCGGACGTTGAACGGTCAACATCGATGTAGTTACCATTTATGTTTTACAACACCTTGAAAATCGAGCAATTTTCTTTTCTTTTTGTATCTGCAAAATATTCAATCATCACAAAGGATTGCATATTGGTGAGTCAATGTGCTAAGGCACGTAGGACGTCTTGGTCGCCAGTCGAACGTGGGTTCCACAGTTTTCATTCCCATGACATGTGCACAGCTCTGTGCAACACAAACTGTTCTGACTGCATGAACAATTGATTGTGCAGCGACTTCTACTTGAGCAGGAACAGATGAGTCCTTCCAGGAGCTCAGACCCCATTGGATCTTTGAAGAAGACAGGTACAAGTTTGTCATTCTTTCTCTCCCATTCATGCTGCAGTGGGGACCCAGTATCTGGCTTGGCCACATGTGAAGACATCCATGTCTTCGTTTGCCACTGTGCCCGCCTTGCATGTTCCTCGAAACTTGCTTCACATGGGGGAAGCTTCGCCAACTTAGCCGCAAACGGTTCAGTTTGATGTGTGTCCCTTAGGTTGTACAACGCTGCTGTGAATGCCCGCGCTGCTGATATTGCAGCCTCTTCATCGCTGTTTCCTACGTCGGCAAGATTCATGAAGTGGCTTGTCCCCTTCTGCATAACAATGTTGAATACAGTTTGTTCCCAATTCCAAACAGGGAGAAAACTGAGTCATACCCTGTTAATGAATGCATAGCAGGAAGTATGTTGCAAAACTGCGGACCGTACAAATCAGCGCTTGTCTGGTGGTGGTGCCAGTTTCAATCCACTGACTGTATTCGCCATTTTTGGAAAGTAGTATGCAGCAAGCACTAAGACATATGTGTCTGGTGACTTAATTATTACGGTTCCTAGAACACCACATGCTCTGAAGTCTGCATCAGCAAAACCAGTATGCAGAAACATCCTGGTGTTAGCTTCTTCTTGTGTACTGGCAAAGTGTCTTCTTCTACACCTCGACTACTGATGGGTTTCGCTACCTCACCAATTGCGAAGCCTCCAACAACCAGGAGTGTACACGTTGTGTGTGCTTCCAGCCACTGGGATGCATGACTGACCACATATTCAAAAAGAAAGTTCACTGGTGATTGCTTGTTGGGTGGAACATTGAGGAACTTTTTCCATGGAGGTACTGGGCGCCCACCAATCACCTGGTACTGCTTGCAAGCAGATGTTGATTCAGCAGTTTTCACAGAGTTATCGTCATCATATCTATCAAACGCTTCCACTACTGTGTCAGCTCTCTGAAATCCTGTCAGAAGTTGCCTGAAGTATGCTACCGCTAATGCATCAAATTAATTGAATTGGTCCCTCGCCATCATTTGAATGACAGCCATGACATCCCTAATACACACTGTGGTTGCAGTGATGCTTTGTGGTAGTTCAGATACCCTCTCGCATTGAGCCTCTATTTGATGGCCTAGTTCCACTTCGTTAGTTTTCCGCATTGTACCATTAGCATGAAAAATGGCCATCGGCACTGGCCCTATCGGGTGGCCGAGAACGGTGGCCATAGAAACATCATCTCTGCACCTCGCCAACAACAGGGCTCTGCGGAAAACAATCTCTGGACTAGTAGCTGCTGTTACAACGCCTCCCTTGCCACACTTCAACTTGGTTTTTTTCGCCATGTCAGCAAATGTTATCAGGCCTGACTTTCTGATGGTACAATGCGGAAAACTAACGGGGCTGTAGAAGCTGCACGTTTCATTTGATTCAAGTGCGCCATGCACAAATCTCTCCAGCTTCTCCTCCCCGGCACCTACGATGTTGAGGAGCGAATTTTGCACATCCAGTGTTGCATGCAGCCCTGTAGATAAGTTTATGAGTGCATCTGGGTGAAATTCAGGCTCGAACGGATTGGTCATATTGTTTTCTCAGAATAATTGACAATTTCTCTGCAAAAACCCGTAGTGGCTGTGATGGAATTACATTGAAACAAATAAAATATTTAAAATTTATTTTAATAAAACCCTTAACATTACTTCTTAATCAAATATTAAAAACTGGAATTTTCCCAGATAAGATGAAAATTGCAAAAGTTATTCCTATCTTTAAAAATGATGACGAAACATTATTTTATAACTACAGACCGATATTTCTGCTACCAGTAATTTCTAAGGTTATCGAAAAAGTTATGCATAATCAGATATATTCATATTTTACTGAACACCAACTTTTTAATGCTAATCAGTACGGTTTTAAATCTGGTCACTCAACTGAATATGCCATTATGGAAGTTATCGACCGTACAATAATCGCTTTGGATTCTAATGAAACACCCATTAATATATTTTTAGACTTACCAAAAGCTTTCGATACTTTAGATCACTCAATTTTATTAAGTAAATTACATTTGTATGGAATAGGCGAATCTGCCTTAAAGCTAATGGAAAGTTATTTGAAAAATAGACAACAGTACGTTATTTACAACGATACCATTTCTGAAACCCTGCCTATTACTACAGGAGTGCCACATGGTTCTTTACTGGGCCCACTTTTGTTTTTAATTTACATAAATGATTGACCAAAGTCAAGCGAAATATTTAAATTCGTAATGTATGCGGACGATACAACTTTATTTATAACAATCCAATCTTTAAACATATGTTCAAAAGACGTCGAACAACATTTAAATACAGAATTAAACAAGGTAAATGAATGGCTGAAAATAAATAAACTGTCTTTAAATACAAAGAAATCCAAATATATAATACACAAACTAAGAAACAAACAAGTTAAAAATTTCCTGCATAATATAGATGAAACCAGAATCGAAAGAGTCCAAAACTTTAATCTTCTTGGGGTGAATTTGCAAGAAAACCTAAGCTAGGATATTCATATTAAAAATATTTCAATCAAATGTTCTAAATTGATAGGTATATTAAACAAACTAAAACGATTTTTACCAGTAAATATAAAGTTACTTTGTATAGCTCTTTAATGTTACCGTACACTAATTATGGCGTAATGATATGGGGTTTTAAATGTAACAGAATCATTAAACTACAAAAAAAACTATTAGAATAATATGTTTAGCAAAATATAATGAACATACTGAGCTGCTGTTCAAGAAACTAAACATTCTTAATGTAACAGATATGCTGCACTTACAGAAATTGAAATTGTACTATAAATATGTCCACATGACATTACCAGCATATTTGCAAAATTTACCATTTACGCTAAATAAAAATGTTAATATTAATACACGGATACATGACAACATCCATACAAATAGAGCAAAACATGACTTTGCCAAACGATGCATTCGGTTTGGTATTCCATTACTAATAAACAATACTGCACCTCACATAAGGAACAACATTTTAACACATAGCCTACAAGGATTTATTAGTTATGCCAAAATATGTTTTCTAAAAAATTACAGAATACAGTGCTCTTTGCCATATTGTTATATATGTGGACATTCTGAATAATTAACAAATAATTATATATTGTTTTAATCTTATTACTTCTGTTAATTTACGTACACAATGTACTGTTATTAATATGTCTGATGTAGTTGTAACCATCTGCCAGTTATCAAAGTAAGATAACTTTTTATATTTTTGTTGTTGAGATTTTGACATTAATTATTTGTAATATAATTATAATGCTTGTGTAACCGATACTGCATCTGATAGTATGCACTTGTGTTGTTATAATTTTATCGAAAGTGTTTAAGTAAGCCAAATATACTTTGTTGAAAATTAATTAAGGGGGTGGCTGCTACGAGAGCGACCAATAATGGTCTTAGTGGCAGTCTCCCTGACCCCTGTTTTTGTTTATCTACAGCTACCTGATAGTTCATGATTAGGATGTTGCTAATTGATTATATAATACATTGATTGTTTTTACTTTTATGTTATATATTCTACTTTATAATACATGTATTTTGTACTTATTATCCCAACACATATTTAGTTTTTCATAATTGAGCTATCAAGTCCTACTACAATATTGTGCGTATCATTTCTTCGTCTCCTCTTTGACAAGCAGCCATCTTCAGGTTGGTTGCCCGTTCAAATGGTTCAATTTTATGCAACTTGTTGTCTTTCCTGTGTGATTTCTTCGAACACACAATACAGACAGACCAATCTGTCGAACCAGTGCTCTTTCTCGTTGCCATACTAGGTATACGTGATACTGATTGTTGAGAATCAGTGTCATTTGGTGTTTCTTGTTTGTGTGGATCAGCTCGTATTTATTATGCTTCGTAGAATGTGCAATTTTGAAAAACATATGGCGAACGTATATATATATATATTGATATTCTAAAACTTAAATAATTATACTTTTCATCGTTTGACTTCAAAGCAGTTGTTAGAACAATTTGTCTTAACTTTTCCAGAATAGCACAATTTCAAAAATTCGTCATTTGACGGTGACCTTGTTCAACCTTCGCTCCACATTTACAGCACCAGTTGATAGCTCCGTGTCGTACCTCATTGTAACGAAGATACAATAAGGTTTACAATGGTGTATGAAGAGGCATTATGCACGTAGGCAAATAGATACGCAACCATTATAAACCTAGGCCTACAACGATTGTGGAATGGTGCAATTATGAACAGTCATCATTTGATAGTGACCTTGTTTTACATTCACTACATACATAATGCTTCATTTAATAGCTATACGTTATACCTCGTTGTAACGGGACGACAGTAAGCGTCCCAACGGTATATGAAATGATCATCAGTAATTAGGTAACGTAGCTCCACAACCATTAAGATTTTGTAAAGCTTGCGGGATGGCGCAATTTCTAGCATTCATCAATTGACGGTGACCCTGTTTGCTCCATAGAAACTGCTTAATCTCACAGCACCATATCACACAGCATTTTGACGGGGAGCAAGTGTCCTTTCATACAGTGCATGATTTGTCCGTAGACGTGAAGTAGAAACAGAGTCGGTGTAACTTTATGATGTTCGCGGCATTGTAAACTATCGAATATTCGTCATTTGATGGGTGACCTTGTTTGACCTTGTCGTCACTCTTATAAATCCTGGATACAGCATCATATCGTACATTGTCTTGAAGACGAGACAATACGCTTTCCAACAATATAAGATTTGGCCATGTTCTAGTTAATAAAGTAGCTAGATAGCCATTGTAATATTAAGAAGTTTTCGGAAGCGCCCAATTTCTAAAATTGATCGTTTGATGGTGACCTTGTTTGACCTTGGATTCACGCTTACTGCACCACTTGGCAACTATACGACAGGCCTAGTTATGACGGGGAGATGCAGGACTCCAATGATATAACATTTGGGTGTGTGTAGGGTGTCGTAGTATTACGCGCTTTAGTATGACCTCATTATACTAGAGGTTAGAGTTCAGTTGTTCACGTGTTGGGCTTTGATTAAACATCCATTCCTTCTAACGTGTCTCGTAGTAAACTGTCATATAATGTCTATTATCAGTACATCCAAACAACACAACAACATGGTGGCAGCGACGAGAACAAACTAAGGGCGGCGGTAACGTATTGACACTGAAATCGTGAACTTTGAATCAACTGATGAGTGAAAAATATGTCTTTATTCGCCGTGCCTGAAATTTGTTCAAAAGAATCACGCGCAACATGAATGACGCCACTCGACAGCCGCGTCGGGATCAAAGGTCACGTCACATGCAAATGGACAGCTACGTGTAAACAACAGAGACATTCAGCCTTCTGTAATTTTTGCCGGGACTCAAAAGCGGTCTGGCTGGCTAGCAATTGAACACTGTTGCAATCTGTTGTTATAGCTAGGCATATAACCCATATTGCCATAATTATAACTGACCGGGACTCATTAAAGCAGCCTGGCTGGTAGTTTTAAGCTACACAATTTATAAGACACACAGCTAACACGCTACTAGTAGGCGCGAATTGGCTAACAACAACAGCGAACATGGATCACGTACCAAGAATGGATTGGTCAGTGGAAAATCAAGCAGAAACATTCAAGTTATTTAAACAACGACTTGAATTATACTTCAAAGCAAAGCGAATTGAGGAAGGAGAACAAGTAGTACACATTCTACTACAAGTCGGCGATGAAGGACTACGCTGATACAACTCTTGGAGCCTCACAGAAGAGGAAAGGAAAGATCCTATCAAGATATTCGCCAAATTCATTGAACAACTTGAGCCGTGTGAGAACTATCGCATCAGCCGGTTACGACTTATGCACTACCGTCAAAGGCCAGAAGAAAACTTAGATTGTTTCATAAACAGATGCAAGTTGCTAGCTCTGAAATGCGAGTTTCAAGATAACGAATTGAATGAGCGACTCATTGAACTGATCATAGCTGATACGCCAATTCCTGATTACCAGAAGGAATTGCTTGGAAAAAACAAGAACTACACACTGGACGAAGCAATTCAGTTGGAACGAGCGTATGAAGCGAGTGCCTCCCATGTCCAGCAGATTCGTGACATGAGAACAGTGGCGACAACTGCGGTGCATAGCTTCAGACGTGGTGCAAACTCATCCGCCAAATGTCGCAACTGTGGTCAACAACACCCATTCAAACCGCGTGAAAGTTGTCCAGCGTTTGGAGTCAAGTGCAGAGCGTGCGGCAGAATGAACCACTGGGCGAAATGTTGTCTGACTAAGAAAAAACAGCATGCCAACAACATCACGCCACATCAGCACGGACGTTCGAAATCCAGGAACAGGAACGAGCATCGGCAACGACAACATTCGTATGCAAACGAGAAGTCAATTCATCAAATGCGTTCCAATGCACAGAACACTGACACACTTGAACAGACATTTGATGCACTCAGTTTGTTTTCATGATGTAAAGGTGTCAGCAATGTGTCTCGGGCAATATAATCGCGACGAAGCCTATGCGCAGGTGCAAATTAAACTGAGCAATCGTCCTGGCATCCACAATTTGAGTCTGAAAGTGGACACAGACGCACAAGGCAATACACTTCCACTGCGAACATTTCGACGCATGTATCCGGACAAGTTAAATGCTGAGGGGTTCCCCGTTGATAACATCGTCGCAGCAGCAAGAGGCGCACGATTGACGGCGTACAACGGCACGTCCATCACATGCCATGGCGTGGTTAACATTTCATGCAGCTACAACAAGTCGGCATGGGGTGACACTCGGTTCTACATCGTTGATGTAACCGGCCCTGCAGTGATTGGTCTTCAGTCGTGTGAAAAGTTGAAGCTGGTGACTCTACATTGCACCATCAAGACGCACTCCTCAACAGAAGATAGACCTGCTACGGGACAATCAGCTGTCACGAGCACAGCCTCTATAAACAGCGTTGATGACCTCACTAGAATGTATCCAGAACAGTTTGACAGAATCGGCTGTTTTCCTGGTGAAGTGAAGTTGGTGGTGGATCCCGTAGTTCCTCCTCGCGTGAATCCTCCAAGAAAGACACCAATTGCGCTAAAAGATGCTATCAAAAGCAGTCTTGACTCCATGGTGGAAAATTACGTCATACGCAAAGTGCACGAGAATGAGCCAATAGAGTGGGTCTCAAGCCTGGCATATGCAAAGAAGAAAGATGGGAGCCTAAGAATATGTTTGGACCCCAAATTCTTGAATCAGGCACTGAAGAGACCGCACTACAAAATTCCTACGTTGGAAGAACTTAATCACAAGTTCACAGGAGCAAGATATTTCTCCAAACTTGACGCCAAAGCCGGATACTGGGGTGTCCAGCTTCACAAGGACTCTCAACTCCTCACTACGTTTCAATCTCCTTACGGTCGATATGCCTTCAAGCGACTTCCATTCGCCTTGTCTGCATCACAAGACATCTTTCAATCCAGGATGGACATGATTCTCGAGCAGTGTGATGGAGCAGAGGGAATCGCTGATGACGTGGTGGTTTACGGTGCCACAGAAGATGAACATGACAGAAATCTTCATCAACTCATGAACATTGCGTCGAGGAACGGGCTTGTCTTCAATTCCAGCAAGTGCCTGATCAAGGAGAGCAGTGTCAGTTTCTTTGGCCTCATCTACTGCATCGATGGCATCAAACCTGATCCGGACAGGATCCGCGATCTGCAAGACATACCACCACCTCGAGACAAGAAAGAGCTTCAGCAGTTTCTTGGACTCATGACCTTCTTGAGCCCATTCATACCAAACTTAGCTGACAAGGCTTCAATGCTTGGAGATCTACTGAAAGAAGACAGCATGTTCATGTGGGAACCGCACCATCAAAGTTGCTTCGATGGTCTGAAACATCTTGTCACCTCAAGGTCAAGTCTTCAATACTTCAACGTGTCCAAAACGCCCATACTTCAGACAGACGCTAGTCTCCTTGGACTTTGCGCGGCGTTACTTCAAGAGAACGAGTCTGGTGTAATCCAACCGGTGGCATACGCATCGAAGAGTCTATCAAGCGCAGAGAAACGATATGCCTGCATTGAGCGAGAGTTGCTAGCCATTGTTTTTGGCACACAACGGTTCCACACACATCTATACGGACGCAAGTTCAAGGTCGTCACGGACCACAAGCCTCTCGTTGCGATCATCCAGAAAGGTCTTGTCAACTCTCCACCGCGACTACAAAGAATGCTCCTCAAACTGCAAGGGTATGACATGGAAGTTGAATACCAACCAGGAAAGGACATTGTCCTTGCGGACACACTCTCGCGTCTTCCAAGTACGCACAACACAGAAACGATCGACCTTGATGTTCGTGTTGACTTCGTCCGATTCTCTGATGAACGCATCCAAGAGCTCAGGAACAAGACGAAGGCTGATCCAGTTCTCCAAGCACTATCCGAAACGATCGTGACTGGATGGCCCGAAATAATAAAGGAGTTGCCAACTAGCATCCGTTCGTACTGGTCGTTCCGCGATGAACTCTCCGTGGAAGATGGTATCCTATTGAAAGGAACACGAGTCGTCATTCCTGAGAGCATGCAGACATTCATACTGGAGAAACTACACTACGGTCACCTCGGCATAGAGAAGACGAGACTCAGAGCAAAATACTGTATATTTGATCAACATCAATCGTGACATTGAGACTACAGTCGAGTCGTGTGACATCTGTCAAGAACACCAACCAGCGCAGCAGCACGAGACGCTACAGCCGCACGAAGTACCTAGTAGACCTTGGGAAGTGGTTGGTACAGACATGTTCTTCTTCAACGACGCAGATTGGCTCATCATTACGGACTACTATTCAAAATTTCCCATCGTGCGCAAAATGCCGAAGTCATGTCTAAGCTCAACCGTCGTTTCTGTCACAAAGCAGATCTTCAGCGAGACAGGTGTTCCTATGCGTGTCGTGTCGGACAATGGCCCGCATTTCGCCAGTGCATGCTACACAGACCTGTCAAAGAAGATGGCTTTCCAACACGTAACGTCTTCGCCGAGGTATCCACGCTCAAACGGCTTCATCGGACGCCAAATCCAAACCGTGAAGCATGTCATGAAGAAGGCGAGGCAAAGTGGGCAGGATCTCGACTCGACAACGCCAATTGACAGCAAACTTCCAAGTCCAGCAGAGCTCCTCAATGGTCGCAAAGTACAGTAAACTCTTCTGACGAAAATCGTTGACACACGCCAAGATCATGACGATATGAGAACGAGGCTACAAGAGCGACAGGACAAAATGACGTTTCAGCACGATCAACACGCAAGAGATCTCCCGCCTCTGCACAACGGTCAAGCAGTTCGCTTCCGTGATCAAGACGGCCGGTGGAGACCTGCGACGGTCCTTGACAAAACACCGAATCCAAGATCGTACATTCTCACGACACCGAGCACAAGCACTATCCGAAGAAACAGAAATCAAATCCGAGACAACTCGACTCACCCGATCGTCAGGAGAGTATCGTTTGCCAGTCCGACTACAGTCCAGCCCGCTCCAGCTGTTGTGGATTCAACTACTCCCACGAAGACTACAGACGGCACGGCTGAGAACATTGTTCAAAATAATACAACTGGACTATATGTGACCCGCTCTGGTCGTCATATTAAGCAGCCTCAGCGCTATGCATGAATAGATACAAAGACTGTAAGCAAGGCATACTGTATAGCTTATAGCAGAGTTAAATCTATTGCATGTTGTTATTTGACAAGTTTACAGTTATTTCAAAGACTTTATAACAAGTTACTTTGAGTAAGTCATAATCTCTTCTCTTGTAAAAAAGGGAGATGTAGTATTACGCGCTTTAGTATGACCTCATTATACTAGAGGTTAGAGTTCAGTTGTTCACGTGTTGGGCTTTGATTAAACATCCATTCCTTCTAACGTGTCTTGTAGTAAACTGTCATATAATGGCTATTATCAGTACATCCAAACAACATAGGGGGGGGGGGGGCATTTAAATCGGTCTGTTATGTGGTTCTACCGCTCGCTTATGACGCGGTCAATCGAGAGGAGGATGTTGCCATCGGAAATAGAAATGTCTTAGCCATTAGTCGCTTGGTGGAGCCACCACTGATAATTTACATTAACTGGTTGTCAGACCAGCTGGCCACACGATGGAGCCACATGTATGTATAAACTGGTAGATTGCGCCATTCTATTGTAGAATGTCTTTCTTCCACAATGTCAATGTCAATTATTCCTCTTCGTATGTTTCTTTATCATTAGATGGTGGTTGATATCGCACCAGCTAAATATTCAATTGCCACAGTATTCACAAGTGGCACCTTTGAGTTTGGGCTAGGCAAGACGAAGTTTGTATAGCAAGAACATTTCATTAATATTATAAGTAACAGCATGTTTCCTAACATGCTTTCCTTATCATCTCGAGATTTTTCAGTGGGTAGTTTTATAAATATATACACTAGCTTACACCCACCCGTGGAGCAAGAAACCACTCATGTTGGTGCCAACTGATCATCACTTACTTTGTTCTTTCAGATAGGACAAAGACCCTCTCAAAAAGCAGCACATGGAAAACGTAGGTAACTATAGTGTTTTCTGAAATATACTGCCAACTGGTAGATCAAAGGCCAGTGGTCCAAAGGAGTGAAAGACCATAGAAAGGGATGAGTGTACTTCGGCTATGCACTTAGAAAATCTAACTAATCTAAGATGCACTTACAATGATCCAAAGTTAGTGTAATAATAGCTTCCACCCGATAGATAGATCGACAGATTGATAAAACTGCATTACTATGGTATATATCATACAAACAATGTATAGTTGTATTGTATAATAGATTTTTATTTCATGATTCAATATAACAATATAAAGCACCTTATAACATATCTGCCCTATCATGTTCATGCATATATATAAAGAACACCTCGTCCAATCTAATTCATGGTTTCACTTAGGTTTAGTGAAAAGTAACAACACACAAACTATACTTAGATTTTCTGTAGAAATTAATAATTGTGCTATAATTACAATGTCCACCTACAACATCTCATACACGTGGACATACCACATCTGGAGGTTTAAATCTGTATTTGTTGCTTTAAATTATGTAAAAATCAATAAAATATTAGACAATGCTTAACCGGTTTGTAGCACGCCTCTGCTGATCAAGTTTCATAATTTACCAGGCCATGAAAATACCTACATCAAACCAAATCTGATAGGTGTTGTTAGGAATCTGCCTAGCAAATAAAGAGTATTTTGTGTTCGATGGCTATAAATTGTCATTCCATTTTATACTCATTCAATGAACACAAAAATTGTGTACTTCACCATGATTTTTTTCATGATTTGAAATCCGTACTAAAACGTGATACGGTTGTAATCATCCTAAAACTATAAACATGCATATTGTCTATGGGAAATCTGTGGCATGTCTGTATTCACTGGGAGCACAACTGAACTGCAACTTCACACACATCAAATATTCTATTGGACAACACTAAGAATGTATTTCCTGTAATCACCGGGACATTTTTATGAAGTAGAAGCAGACACTGCTCCACTGAGCTAAACAAAATACTAGGTAAGTGTGCTCGCTTTCAACTGTTCAGTAAAACTGTTACGCCACATGCAACAACTATTTACACTTACTGTTATGTATACGATATATTATGTATGCATAATATATCCATTTAGTACATGCCTATATACAATTGCTGTTAGTAGCATATCAAAACAATACAATCAGGTAAAAATACACCAGTAAGTGGCCTTGCCACTATAACGCAGTGTTAAACAATTAGACATCAAAAGATTATGTACAATTTGGGACTGTAAAACATTCAGCAGATACGGGTAGATCCCTGTTAACTGCTCACCGGGGGATGAACATATGTACAACAAATTTCACACACCCTTGAGATCTCGCCTCTGTCCAACACAGGCAATGCACAATATTCCTTGGCTGTTTATCAGTGATTTACCTTCACATAAGCTTCTCAAATATGACTCTAGGTATGCAAACTGTGTTTGCCACAGGTATTTCTCAACTGCCCTCATTTGTTGATCTTCAAAAATGCTTCTGCTTACTGGCAAGACTTTGTATCATCCCTGAAATAACATGGAAAACAATTACAGTAGCCTGTCTTGTAACTACATTGTCTCCCTGTAATAACTATGCATGTATTCAATTTGTCTATACAACAGAGAATATACGTAATTTACACCAGGAAGCTCCCGCTTGGAACAGGCCACATGGGATTTTAACAGATTTCAATAGATTCTGGAACATCTGCAGTGGAAGGCAACAAACTGTACAGAACAGAGTGTCTATCAGCCCAATTCTATGTATCGCACTGGTAGAGATAGGAAAACAAGATGGGGTCCGAAAGTTGCACCGCATCAACTTGGGCCATCCACACAATTAACATTACGCCTACAGCCGTTCTGTCAATACAGCAAATCCCCTGAAAGTAGGGTGGAACTGGCTTTGTTTGGAACCTGAGGAAATGGGAAGCGTATCGGCCCATCTCTGTGGAGGGCGACAGAAACAACGAGGCCCCTGATCCCTGTGGAATGACTTGTAAAGCTATGTAACGCATACACTACCTGCTAACGTATATCTGCTTCAGCACAACTTGCACAAGGGCTGAATTTTTATATATCGATATATAGTGGTATATTATCACTACAGTAGCACGGTTATATTGCATGAAGCACTGTAATCCACAAAGATGCAGTGTCACCCATTTATGCTATCACCTGGTTCATCTCAATTTAGCTTACCGTACAATGAAATAATCACTTTGAGGCTATAATCAAACGACCCTGTCATGGCAGTTTATCATGAAACTCCTGTGCCTACACTGCCACCCTGCTACAGATATGTACACAAAAACATAACATTATTCGTGCTTCCACCTTTAGATTGCACCAACTCTGAGGAACAACGATAGCCCCGACAAATAAAAATCACGCATCTTGGCACCCTGCCTACACTTGCCGACCCAGCTCCACGATGGTGGATCACCGATGTAATCAAAATTCCCCTGTTATGGTTCATACGTTTTGCCGACCAATTTTTAAGAGTCCCAGCATCACTTCGGATAATCAAGAACATAAATGTTGCGTTAAACAGGTGGTTGTTGCACTAAACCTGCGAGAGTTGTGCACTAAGCATGTGATGTTGAACTAACACAAATACAGAGATACAGCACCGCCGTGGTCAGACATTAATCACTGTCCACTTACGGTGTCTTTGTCCAGCTGTCAAGCAAGCACTCATCACAATTGGTTCTTCTTGTAGCGCAGCACCAATTGCCACAGCAAATAGCCTCTTATGGCCACTACAGTCGGCGTCCTCTGCGAGCAGCTGGCCATCATTAGCACAGGGCAACGTCTTGTGGAAGACCGTCAAGTCTCACTGCAACCCATACAGTGACAGTGACGTGACATGCTACGTGTGTTTCCCACCGCGCAGATGACACGTGTTCAGTAATTGTCACGGAACGGGCACCGTCTTTGTTGGCGAACTCACAAACACCGGCGACTGTAGGTTCTCGTACGTCGAGAACGGTGGCAACGTAACGACAGGCGACAGACCGACATGGTGGTTGCTGAAGTAGGAGGGGAACTGGAAGTGAGTGGTCGCCCCGCTCACCTGAGGGCTCAGTCCAGCCACAGGGCTCAGGGAGCTCCAGAAGTGCAGAGGAACGATGGGCGTGCGTTGCGTGCCACCCACAGGAAGTGGACTGAGCATCATGGGTGTCGTAATACTCGACAGCGAGATGGGATGGTTGGTGCCCGGGATAGCACTCAGTCCGCCCGATTTGAAGAACACTGAAGGACTCGCAATTGGGTACGAAGCCAGCGTACTTGTCTCGAGACTCAGCGGGTACGGCTTCGATCGGCTTATCGACGTTGTCATTGTCGTCGTCGAGCCCGGCTGGCACTGGCTGCTCGAGTTGGAACTGGTGGCACCACCTTGTGACATAGGGATGACCGAAGTGGACGAAGTAGACTGTGGCAGAGTTTTGTCATCGGGTGACGGCTGCACAATTATCGGAGGTATCGGCGACACATTTCGCCCCGGGGTTACTCTTGGCATACACAAGGTGGCGCTAGCAGTCACATTACTGCTCATGCTTGCTGGTACTGCTCGTGTTGGCTCCGTTACGCAAACAACCTCTGCCTTCATTGGCGATTGTACCGACTGCTGCGACATTGTAGATGTCGCCACCTGTGCCACGATGCTGGTGACACACGGCTTTGTGTCGAACGAACAGCTACTGACTGGCGCCGCAGGGATTCCGTGATAGCCATATTGCTGGGCTAGCGTCTCCATCTTCACATGGAATGGAATCTTGTTTTCTGTCTTGATGATTTCAGGAAACGAAACGAACCGATACACAAATTTCTGTCCCATCACCTTCTTGATGATGTTCTTGTCATAGTAGTAGCGCAGTGCCCGACTCAATTTGTCATAGTTCATGTTTTGTTTATTTTTACGAATGCCCCACAGACGTGCCACTTCCTCCGCATTCAAAAGTTTGAATTCGCCATCGTCGTTTGTCCATTCGATGATGTCACAGTGCTGGTTGCTTAGCAACAATTCCAAGAGGAACTGCCACAGTGTGATGTTTGACTCGATACCTATGTGACAGAACAATACACACTGTCAGAATTAACTACACGCAAGCACATAATGCAATGTCACACTTACAGACATATTAAAATTCATAATCATACCAAATGTATTTAAATATAATAATATCATTGCAATAGATGGAGATGACATGGTTAGAGGTGTGCCCCCCCAACATAGGACCAAAAGGAAGAATAATAACAAGAAAACATCTATCCCACCTAAAAGCTTAGTTTAAAAACTCTGGGAATAAAAAGTAGATCTGAATACATATTAATCAAACTGTAGAGGCTTTGTTTCTTGTAGTAATTGCTGGTTGTTTGGATGAAAGTGCAGGTAACAGATCGGATCTTAAAAAATAATAATAATATCAGACAGGATGTCAATGCAGAGATTCTGCTACTGGTGTTGAATGAGTTAAATTAATATATAAATATGTTTCTGTGTTATAAAAATAGTAATAATAATAAGTTCCGTAAATGTTGGCCAAGTTGCTCCCCAAACAAACAGTTCATTCGACCACCATCGACCATTACTTCTCCATGTTGCAACTACTGCGCAGACTATTCCTTCACCTACATTCACAATGGTCTACAGTCGCATTAGCCAGGTACTCCTTTAATGAACTATGACAAACTGAAGAGAAGACTGTCCACGCTTGAACACAGCAGCAAGGATCAGAACCCATGTTCTCTTAAATGAGAGTCCGATGTTCTAAACATTGGGCTATGAATGCGTGACGGCCACAGCCTGTCTGCACAACACACGGGAGTACAATAGGATAATTGTTTTGCCACACCTGCATAGTTTCATTGAGCAGGATTTTCTGAAGCCATAAACTTATCAGCCCACGATAGTTCCAATAATACCAGCTCAGTCACTGCCTATACTTGGCTGTTGTCAGATCAACAACTCAGATAAATGAAATTGTTCCTACTACCTGTAGTTGTCTGCATTTGCAGCCCAGACAGCAAGGAATCCACTAGTTTGTTGACCATTCCCAGTAGCGTCTATCATATAGTAGTGTTTACCAAGCTCTTTCTTAGAACATACCGGTAGCTGTTTACCGACATGTAATGACGTTTATTGATGGGGAAATGTGTGAATACATAATAATTATCGACTCTAGTTGAGCCAAGGTACAAGTGAGACATTCTGCAAGTCCGCTGCCTCTGGTGGTCATGACAACTATGTAAAAAACTGATCATGTATTCTAGTCGTTTAACCTGTACATGTACACATCCTTGTTTTAAAAATCAATGCCACAGTTCCATTTGGAAGAGATAAAATTATTTAAATAACAAATTTTCCAGAACCCTAGATCACCATTCAAATAGGGGAACCATTGCAGAAAACAAAATAAAACTAAATAGCATGAATAGAGATTTACCAGGATAGCGGGAGCAATTTGACAGTGATAGCATAAATACATTTACAATAATATGATGACTGGTAAGTCGGTAACTCATGATTTTAGTCTTGTGGTGCCACCTGGGGAATGACTTACAACTGAAAAAAATACAGACCTTTTAAAATAAATTCTACTGGCCTCTGTGGGTTTTTTCAGAGGCCAGTGGTTCAAGGAAACAAATCAATACAGAAAAGAGGTGAGTAGATCTCGATGCCCGAGGGGAGATACACTTGCAATGCTCCAAAGTCGCCATATCAGTTCCCCAACAGTAAAGTATGGGAAGTTAGTCCCATTAATATGGTCACCTTGCTATTCAGGTCGCTTTGACCCCGTCCTGTCGGTGACCTTAATAGAAGGCTCTACCCCTCTCAATGTGCTCTATCCAAATATGCAATAAAAACAACATATTTTTTAGTAACGTCTCATTTTGGCCTGGTGCTGGTGGGTAACATATTGCTACAGGCCCTTGGTCAGAAATTATTTTTCGCCAGTCTTGAATTATTCAAAAGTGTGCCTTTCAGACCCCGGACGGCTGGCGTTGAAGCCACTCATGTCAATCAGAGTCATTGTTGGCCAGTTTAATTTTGTTTCAATGAGAAACCAGTGTCATCTGAGCCATTTAGATTATGCAGTAAGTATGTGGTCCCCTTATAAACAAAAATATAAGGATGCGATAGAAAATGTGCAGAGACGTGCAACTAAGCAACTCCCAGGAATGAAGGATATTACTTACCAGGAAAGACTTAAGAGGTTGAAACTCCCTACATTAGCATATAGAAGAACACGCGGATATATGATAGAAGTATATAAACTGTTAAAAGGCAAGTATGATATGAATGTATCTTCTAACATTGTCAAGTTATGCAAAGACTGTGAAATAAAGGAAGGAACAAGGGGTCATAGTTTGAAATTATTCAAAGAACGTTCACATGTAAATACAAGAAAGGAGAGTTTTTCAATCAGTTACAAAAATGTGGAACAATTTACCAGAACAGGTAGTAAATGCACCTAGTATCAATTCATTTAAAAACCACCTAGATAACCACTGGAGAACGGAAGAATTCCTCTACGACTACAAAGCCAGGAAGCCGTAGAGCTTTTAAAGAAACAAGCGCAGATCTGACCACCGAGGCCACCACTTACGGTCAGAAACAACCTAAGTAAGTAAGTAATTTATTAAATTAATGCTGATTCACTCCATTTGTTTCACTGCTGGTTGTGCCAATGACAGTCATCAATGTGGGTCTGTACCCATGCAAGTATTAGTTAATCTAGTGGTCCCCTATAAATTCCACCATGTTATATCAGTTGTAATTACCCGTCTTAGCCAGTCATCTGCAGTCTTGAAGACAGGGCAGACAGGTCTCTGGATAAGCCCCTGTACTGCCATTGTTATACATTTGCATGTGCATTGAAACCAAAATGATCACGCATCATTTGGCGTGCTTGCTTACCTTTAACAGTGTTACGCATGACTGACGTGTAGTATTCCATCTTCACCGGCTGTGGCGCTGTGTGCGGCGACTGTGACAGACTGCCCCCGACTGCATGGATCATGCTGCTCTGTTGTGGCTGCTGCTGTGGTGATGATGTTGGTGAACTTGTTGCACTCTCTACAAACACAGTCATCACCACTGAACATGACAAAGTCGGACAAATTCAATCGCAACATTTGGGCCAGGTGAGAGAGCGATAAGCCAAAGTGAAGCGCCAGGGTTTAGTAATGAAATGCCAACCACAATATGCAAGAATATGGTGATTACTCTGTGGATAAAATATAGTTTTATTGTGGTAGCCGTTATGACTATAATTACAATAACTTTGCCTACGACAAAGCTGCATCAATAATAATGTTTTGTAATGATCTAGACACCCTTCATGCACATTATAGGAACATGCATTTATTGTTCTAGTGATGCCTTTTAAGCACATTACTTAACATTGTTCCAGTAACTTTCTGGACCCATTTATGACAAGTCTGTCTTAAAATAATTATTAAATATTGATATTTGTTGGGAACTGGGTCCAAGTGAACAGAACATGAACTGAACATATCTGATATAGTAAATTCATTAATAAAAAACTAGAATCAATTACACATTCCAAACATGTACATATAAGTACATATTTAATAACAATTTAATCACTGACGTTTTTATGGTCATCAAAATTATGACCATTTATCTGTGGTAAATTATGTCCAGGGTATAAATTAATTAGTTATTTTATGTGCATACTCATCACATATTAAACAATAAGCTTGATATTGTCATACTATACAGCATGTCTAACAAGCACCCCTTCTATTGATAGATCAATTCTTTTATACACATTATGCCATTTCAAAGAAATGTTTTCAACACAGTTTCCATCATCTAAATTAACAGGTTCATTACTAGTTTTTGTCAAAAACAACAGCCATCATACAATGTTCTCTGCAGCTGCTGCCATTTGAATAGATTTATGTTGCTGTGCAAAATATGAGAGTACAAATAGTTTTTTAGAACAAGAATAATATTTAATTCATAAATATCCTAAACACATCATGATACAATGAAACCTAGACTGTACAGTATAAATGGGTTATAACGAGAATTTGTGAAATATTTCTGTGAAATTTCTAGATAGGACTGGGGAATTTACGTTAAGTGGATTAGAATTAAAAAAATGGGCCAAGTGGCCCTGAAGTCCTTTGGACTAATACGTCTATATGTGACCCCGGCTGACCAAATGAGTGAAAGGCGGAAAAATTGTAACATTGTTTTCTTACATCCTTGTAAAGGTTTGGTAGGGTGCTTTACACGGTTTCAAAAATATGACTGCTACAAAAATTGGCAAAGTTATGGAGCATTGAACATGGTAGGGATCAAAAAGTGAAAATGAAGAAAACGGCTGTTGAAGTTTTACATTATATATGCAAATGCACAACATTCAAACATGGCACACAGTATGTAATATGTATGTTATGTTGCAATGATACACTGGAAGTACAAATGTGCTGCTACAAAGACTTATCAAGTTATGCCAGATTATGTCTATGTGTAAAACTAAGAGGACAGATTATTTGAGAGCAAAAGGTAGACTCACTGTTTGACACAGTTTAAAACCTACAGGCAAATGTCCAGTTTAACAGGGGTCTAGTGGCTTAATGCTGTCTGTTGACATAAGCTACTGCCAGTGACCAATTACACATTAGTCACAGTTTCCATCAAACAATAGCAGGCAGAGAATCTTAGCTCCACAGCTGGGTGTAATACACAACCAGAGCCACCACTGATTCATGGTCAAGTAGATTAGCTCAATGCACCAACTAAGACAATACACAACACTGTGAGTGACAGTGTCCAGAGTGAGGCCTAAGCAGTGTCCTCATTGCTGAATAGATCAGTTAAACCTGCCAAGTGGGTGACATTCTGCACAAGTGTTCATTAATCCTTAGTGATTGTTCAGAACACCAGACTGACCACATACCTAAACAAAGCGAATGTAATAGGTGAAGAACAGGCAGTGTTCAAATAGGGGTATTGGTTGAATTGTATTTGTCTCGACGCAAAAGGCTTTATTGTGCCTTCATCGATTCTAAGAAAGCATTTGATTTAGTAGACCGGTCCTCCCCGTGGTCTAAGATAATTTCATGCGGTATTAATGGTATTCTTAGGTGATTTACTCCAAACAGCCCAAACTTGAGCTAACGCAGGAGTTGTATTGTGCTTGTTTGTGCGCATGCATTGTGGGTAGTTTGTTTGTTTATTTTATAGGCACTTTAGATGAATGGGTGTGGTGAAAGGGAGGTTCATGATCGCTGTTTGAAACGCTATGGGGCTTTCTAGTTCAGTAATCGGTGGTGGAATCATATTCCAGATTCGAACTGCTCGGGGGTAGAAAGAGAACACTGCTGCATTGATGCGCCACGTTTTTTTGACTGTGTTAGTAGACCTGGTGGGGTGTGATGTTGATTATGTTATTTAGTATTTTGTAAAATGTCACGGCTTGTTTGATAATGCGTCGTCGTTCAAGAGTTGACCAACCAAGGGTGGCTATTAGGTCTGCTGCGTTTGTTTGGCGTCTGTGGTCATTTTTGACAAATCTGGCAGCACAGTGTTGTACTCTTTCAAGGTGTTTAATTTGGGTGGCAGTGTGTGGGTTCCATATGGGAGAGGCATACTCGAGTTTTGGTCGGATTAGCATGTTATAGGCTGTTTCTTTTACTTCAGGTTTGCATGGTCCGAGGGTTCGTTTGATCATGCCTAGGACTTTTGAAGATTTGGAAGTTATGTCAGTGATATGGTTAGCCCAGGTTAGTTTAGAATCTAATTTTATTCCAAGATATGTGTGGCTAGAGGCGGTAGAGAGTGGTATGCCAAAGAGTGAATATGAATGTAGTCTGGGTTTGGTTTTGTTTGTTATTGGGATAATGCACACATTTAGATATGTTAAATTCCATCTGCCATTTATTAGACCATGTTTGGAGTTTGATCAGGTCAGATTGGAGAGTTTCGTGGTCGGTTTCGGATGTGATTTTGCGATATATAATGCTGTCGTCTGCAAAGAGACGTACGGAAGATTGGACATTTTCGGTTATGTCGTTTATGTAGAGTAAAAATAGGACAGGTCCTAGGACTGAGCCCTGTGATACACCAGATGTAACATTTGTGCTGTCCGACAGGGCTCCATTGACTGAGACTCTCTGTTTGTAATTGGATAGAAACGATTTGATCCAGTTTTGTGTGTTTCCAGTTTTTGGATAGGAGGCGTTTATGGGGGACTTTGTCGAAGGCTTTGGCGAAATCGAGTAGGATGGCATCTATTTGTGTCTTATTGTCCATAGCAGTCATCCAGTCGTGGACTGTCTCGATGAGTTGGGATTCACAAGACAGACCTGATTGGAATCCATGTTGGAAGTGGATGACGATGTTGTGTTTGTGTAAGTGTTTCCACATGTTGCTTAGAATGATGTGCTCCATAACTTTGCAGAGGATGCATGTTAACGAAATTGGTCTATAATTAGCAGGGTCTGATTTGTGGCTTTTTGTGTGTATTGGTGTTACTAGTGCTTGGAGCCAGTCATCTGGGAGTTTGCAAGTGTTGTATGACTGCTGGAAAATGTGTGTGATGATGGGGGCAATTTCCACTGCAGTCTGTTTAAGGACTCTGGCTGGGAGTTCGTCGGGGCCTGTAGCTTTATTTTAGTTTAGGTTTTTCAGTTGCTTAATTACTCCGTCTATCCCGATTTCGAGGGAGGGCATATCGGGATAGATGGATGGAGCTAGTTGGGGGATGGGGTAGATTTCTAGTTGTTAAGTGTATTTGCTTTGTCGTGATCATTTGTGATTGGTTGGTCGTTTGCTTGCAGTGTAGGGATGCCAATGTATTCTCGTTTGTTTGCTTTAATGAATGACCAGAATTGTTTTGGGTCTGTTTTAGGTTGTCTCCAATGTGATTGTTTAGATAGTCTGAGTAGGATTTGGTTGCAGCTTTAGTGGCTTGTTTTCGGAGTTGCCTAAACCTTTCCCAGTCACTATTACGTCCAGTTTGTTTTGCTTTTTTGTGGCTTTTGTTGTGTTTTCTTTGCATTCTTATTATTTCACGTGTTATCCAGGGGAGGTGGGTTTTTGCTTTGGTGTTGCGGCTGGGAATATTATTGTTGACTAATGAAGTAAGATTATTCCGGAAAAAGTTCCAATTTGTGTTGACATGTGTTGAATTTGGGTTCGTGTCAAAGTATGTTGTTGTTAGTTGTTTTATGTCATCTTTAAGCTTATCCCAGTTTGCAGATTTATATTGGAACACTTTGTGTGGTGGTTTACTGTTATGGATTGGATTTAGGTTTACGTTAAAGGTCACAGCTTCATGATCACTCATGCCGGGAGTGGTGTGAGTGTTAGCAATTATCGATGGAGTAGAAGGGAGTATGAGGTCAAGGATATTGCCGGAATCACCTCGTGTGGGATCGTTGACCATGTTCTGTAATCCAAATTCTCTAATTATTTCTAGCAGTTTGTTATGCTTGCTGGCAGTTCTGTTGTCAGTGGTTTGCTGCTTGCCCCAGTTAATATCAGGAAGGTTGAAGTCACCTGCTATAACTACATTAGGAGAAGTTTTTTGTGATCTGTACAGTTTTGTTAGGGATTCATGGAGAGCTTCAAGGGATTTAAGGTGGTCACTGGGAGGTCGGTAGTAGCATGCAAAGTATATGGATTTGTTTCGTGTGAAATGGATTTTTGTCCATACTATTTCACAGCTTGAGTTTAGTTTTGTAAGTGGTTCTGCTACAATCTCATCGCGGAAGGCTATGAGAACTCCACCACCATGGGTGTTTCTGTCCTTTTGGATGGCGCAATAGTTAGGTGGTAGGAACGAATAGGTAGGGTAGTTTTCGTCTATTTTGGTTTCGACTAGGAATAAGTTGTCAGGATTATTTGACTGAATAGTTGTTTTTAATTGGGTTGTCTTTGCAATGCTTTTGACACTGTTGGTATTGATTAGAATTCCGCTAAGTGTGTTACGTTTGGTTTTCTTACGACGTTCAGGGTTTGATGCATTTTGAGGGTTTGGTCCAAAGGTTGGATCCCAGGTTTGGGGTGTACGACTCGTGTTTGTTTGAGAGATCTGTGTGTGGGGGTCAATGTTTTAGTTATTTTAGTATGTGTCACTAAGGCTGTTATATCGGTTGTAAGAACATTCCAATAAGTGGTCTTGGAAGAAGGAATGACTGTAGTTAGGATGGTCGCATTTCATGCAGTGCCAGGAACAGGAACTGTTACAGAGGAGATTATATTGATCTGGACTTATGTCACAACATTTAATGTGTACCCATTGGTTGCACAGGTCGCAGCAGACTGCTCGGTGATTTGAAGCAACAAGCTTTTTACAAAATCCACAGGGGTGTCTGACTGGGCCGGGGTTTGTTTGGATGTCCCCACAGAGGATTAGTAGGACAAGATAACATGTTTAAATATTGTGTTGAAAGTTGTATACAACATATACAAAAATGCTAAATCATGTATAAATCAGGGCCAGACTGTGTCAGTTTTCTTCTCATGTGATGTATAGGTATGGCAAGGAGAAAACTTGTGTCCTTTGTTATTTGCTATTTACCTGAATCATTTTGAACACTGTTAGTCACAATTATAACGGACTTGACATGGCAGCTGGTGAAATTTACAACAACCTTAGGGATGATGATGTAGAAAATGTATGTTCTACTATATGCTGATGACACTAGAATGATTCAATCAAATACAGATTTCTTGCTTGAGTATAGCGGAACTACGTCAACTCTTCTAATGGTTGACATTTGGTTGTTTCAGGTGTCAACTATATTGTGAATCTGTAATTATTAGTCTATATTGATACAATTGATTTACACAGTACCAAGTCTACACAAGGCATGGCAAGTGTAAACAGAACAGTAGAATGAATTTGATATCAATAAAGTGTAGGATATTTCACTCTATAGTTGTCCAGAATATTAATTTTCTATGTTTGTCACCTACAGGTGACAGAATATTAATTTTCTATGTTTGTCACCTACAGGTTTCTACAGACAATACATCTTTAACCAATAGACACCACAGTCACACCATTTTATAATAATTAAATGAACATCAAAATAAACACAACTTGCAATTATAGAAAATCAATAGCTTTGAAGATAAAAAGTGTTAGGCAACTGTCCAGTCTAACATGGGTCAAGTGTGTCTATTCTGCCTGGGCACTGTGACCAATTAAAGATTAGTCAAGATCTCAATGGAACAGTAGCACTAGGCTGCAGAGCTTAGTCATGGTGTTGACTTTGTGGCACATTAAACAAAATCTACTGTTGGGGGTGTCTACTCTGCCTGGGTGCTGTGACCAATTAAAGATTAGTCAAGGTCTCAATGGAACAGTAGCACTAAGCTGCAGAGATTAGTCATGGTGTTGACTTTGTGGCACATTAAACAAAATCTACTGTTGGGGGTGGTCTCAAGGGCCCTTCTCAAAAACCACATCACTAGATAATGTAAAACTTTTGCACTTTGGGGGCCCCTTAGAATGATTCAATCAAGTACAGATTTCTTGTATATAGTGGCAGCACCCTAAGATACATATATGCAAAATTAGAAAAAAAGTTGCTGAACAGTTTTTGAAAAAATAGGCCAAATGTTACATTTTTACCAGTTTTGGGGTCCTTGGAGGCCCTAGGGAGCCCTTAAAATGATTCAATCAAAATACAGATTTCTTGTGCATAGTGGCAGTGCCCTAAGATATGTCTATGCAAAATTAGAGAAAAAGTTGTTGAATGGTTTCTGAGATACGGCAGCTAACGGCAGACGCAGAGTGATGACAATAGTCCCTTGGACCTTCGGCCAAAGGACTAAAAATCAGTTGATTTGCCGAGATTGGGTGATCACATCACAAATGTAATTGCCTGTACATAATTAATGTTAAAATCTGTATTATTTATAATACAATTACTTTGACAATGAGTGTAACTGATTACTTATGTATGTAATACTATCAGATTACTTGTAATCATTGTTACATAAACAACTTAGCCGTTATATACATTGTTCTAAAAAAAATACAGATATAGAATAAGGTATAGAATAACCTGCTACAAAATTATGGAACTGAAGCAAAAAGTATGATTTTTAGTGGAATTTAGTCATATTTACTGACTGCTTGCATTGTAGCACTTTTGAACCTGGACAACTTACATATTCACACACAAGAACAAGACAGAGGTAATCACCATTTCAATCATTATTACGATTGATTACTTTTGTAATGTAATCATGTAATATTAGTTTGCATTTTGTCTGGTCAATGTAATTGATTATGGTTACTCTAAAACAATTAGCATATATTGTGTACACAGGATTATTGAGTACGATTATTATATCTCTGTTTGTATGTTTACAAACCAGGGTTGAACGGTTTTAACCGCCCGGTTTTAACCTGGTTAAAACCGGGCTCATTTTCCCTGAAAAGTGGTCAAAACCCAGTCAAAACATAATTTAGTGATAATTGTGTGCAATATTTCTGTAATTAATTGTTAATCACTATAAAAACAACGCAAGTGTCAAAATATATGTTCAGTATGAATAAGAAACAAGATATCTTGAGGTGTTATTGCTCATTGTATTCAAATCAAGCTCATGCAAAAAGTAGACCATCATTTTCAACAATACGTGTAAACATGTCAGAGTGGTAATCAATGTAAAGCATAAAACTAAAAAAGTATTACATGGTCCATGCTTTGTTGTTGGTCCTGTTTTATTCTTCAGATTAACCAATTCAATTTGTGTTTTCAAAAGATAGCCTAGCTATGTTCTCATGATTGATGATTACAGATACATGGAACATTTACCCTTACAATATCTATAAGTTTTAATTAACTAGTTTTAGTTTTGGGGTAATATTCTCAGTGACATATCAGTGCGATGTAGTTGATGTTATATTTGATGTAAGTGTACTCGTTGTTAAAATCATACAATATTGCATAGCAATTTAAATTACGTCGACACTTTCACCACGCCAAGAAACTAACGCCAATACAATCGTCAGGTGGCATGCTATGTTTGTCGTTTTCACTATTAAGCATACACTTACATCCGTTCCCGAATAGTGGGTTATATCTGCACAACAAAAACTTATATATATTCAGATCCAAAATCCAATTGTTTTCATTAGCATGACACTGCAAAAATTGACACCAGACAATGTAATTGAATTTGGCGCAGCCAGGCCATTTCCGACATAGTTTAGGGTCAGGCCATGGTCTGTGAACACGGCCACCTTTTTTCTGCCAAAATAGTTTCTAGAATATTTGTGCAAATAAAGAACTGTGTAACTGCTGAATACTTTACAATAATTAATAAGTGTTATACACATGCTTTTATTTATTAAGCATGTGTGTCAATTCAGTTTCAGTTGTGCAAGAACAAAGACTGCTTCAAAGTAATTGCACGACAATTCAGCATTGACGTTTCATAATAAGATTAACATAAGCTATGCTTGTTTTAAGCAAGTGGATATTTACATTCTATCATTATGAAAATTAATATGAGCTAAATATAAGCTAGGAGAAGTTTGGTGTATGTTGGGTTAGTGTTAGGCTTTTTAATAGTATTAATAGGTTTTGGCCGATTTTGACCGGTTTTAACCAGCTAGAGTGCAACCATGTTACAAACAATACAAATGGTGTCACTTGCTGCAATCATACATAATTAAATAAATTTTTTTAAATTCTATTTCTAGTTGATAGTCACAGAACTGCTGAACATTACCCAGCAATGTTGTCGTAACTCATATCACTGAGATATCATGTTAAAATATATTCCATACGTACGTACCTTTTTGATAATTGTAATATCCAATAATGGACAATATGAATATAAAATCTAAATATCCTATTATTGTGATGTTTAGATGTTGGAATATGTCATCAAGGTTTTATATACAGATAAACATTCCACAATATATATATCTTTCTCTTACGTTCACTTGTGTTAATTATAAGCATGTGTTAATTATAGTTGTCTTGAATCTGGAAACCAAATACACCAACATCAAAGAGCCTTGCAGTTAACGAAATATTGCCAACATGCGAGTTTACAATTACAATGTTTTGTTTACAATTTGAACATATCATGGGTACAACATTCAAATTACAAACACTGTTTCGGGCTTATTAAATGTAATCTGGCAGGGAGCATACTGTCAACATTGAGCTGGTCGCTAGGTGGCGCAAGTGGTGGTGTTGTTGTTTTGGTCTCTGGCAGAATTTGTTACTTTTACAAACTTACATGCAGTCTTCTTAACCATAAATCAACACATAGATGATATACTACACAAAGAACTGGAAGGGAGAAATTTGTAAACCAAATGACGAAATCAGCTGAGTAAACATTTATTTTGCACTTAAGCCTGTCAGATCAAAATTTGCATTTTCTGCCTTCTTGGTCACGGTCGACCTGGATGCAAACAAACACTCTTAGCTGACCAACGTCATCATTTTTAACGCAACTTAGCCTAGTAGACGCCCGAAATCGGACATCAACACTTACAAATATATCTCATAGTTGCAAAATATCTGCCACATACCCACCCCTTGTACTAACCAGGCTTTTTATTGATGCCGAGTTACATGATCTAGTGCCGCCCTAGATCGCTACGATTTAATCTTGAAATCCGTCTTATCCTGCCCCGCCTTCATGTATGCTCTCTTGCAGTCATTCAAGTTTTATAGATGTTTCAGCCATTAGCTATTATTATTTTTTGTTTTATAATTTTAACACAGCTTTATTATTTTTTAATTATCATTTTTTATTATTTACAATTTTACACCTTCCATTTAAGATAAAGCCCTTGCTGGTCAAGGGCCCATTTATATTTTAATTCTTACGATGAACCTCGCAATACAGATACATTTAATTATGGATTGAATGTCAAAGCCTCCTAGCAAACATAGCACCAGCCTACTTATCGTAAATATGCAGTCAATCTGCGCAAAGAAACTAGAATTTCACCTCATGATAGATGACGCAAAACCTGACGTCATAGTTGCATGTGAAACTTGGTTGAAGCCTGCTATCAATAGCAGTGAATCCATGCCACCTGGATATGACCCTCCTTTCAGGAAAGACCGAGCAGATAGTTATGGTGGCATCATAATTGCCATCAAGACTGGATTGGTTGCTGAACAGTTACCGATAATGACACCGTGTGATATGGTTGCTGTGAAAATCCAGACCGCACACACTCCTCTCATAGTAGTTGGAATTTACAGGCCCACAGATAATAACACTGACTACTCAACCTCTATGTGTGAAGCCATATTCAACATAGCCAGGAAATTCCCAAACAGCCCCCTATGGATTGCAGGAGACACAAACCTCCCGGATATCAAATGGAAAACAAACACAGTATCGAAACACCAGTACACCAAACAGAAAAACAAACTCTTTCTCAACATATTTTTCATGTTGGGCCTATCTCAAATGGTCACTTTCCCGACAAGACTTGACAACATCCTAGATGTCTTCCTCACGAACCGGCCATCCCTCGTCAACAGATGCGAATCAGTACAAGGGGTCAGTGATCACGATGCAGCCGTATATGTAAATTTGGACATATTACCAAAAAACACAGACATATCCAGCGGAAGATCGACATCTGGAGGAAAGCAGCCACAGAGCAGTCAAGAAGAGCTAGCAACATTTGCTGATGAATTGCAAACTCAACACAATCCAGATACACCTGTGGAAACACTGTGAGCATTGTTAACTGCCAAGTGCCAAAATGTATTATCCAATCACGTCCCCACAAGACTGTCTTCCCAACATTACAACCAACCCTGGGCCAATGGCATAATTAGAAACTTGTCATGAAAGAAAAAGAAATATTTCAAGCAGGCCCAGTGTACCACATGTGCCCATGACATGGCAAAATATCGAGAAATAAAAAAGCTTGCCCAATCAGAGTGCTGAAATATATATCAATCCCATGATAGGCGAAAACAATAAAAATGAGGGAAATCTAAAGAAGTTTTGGTCCTTCATCAAAAGCAAAAAGAAGGACAACAGTGGAATATACACACTCACGAAGAATTGCATTGTCCTCAGCGATAGCCAGACTAAAGCCTACATTCTTAATATACAGTTCTCATCACTCTTCACCGACGGAGACACGAACAATGCACCGAGCCTTGGAATGAGCCCATACAGTAGTTCCTGAAAGACTATGCTGCAGAATTTGCACCAGTGCTAACGCTCATATACCAGGCATCACTCAACCAAGGTACTGTACCAGCAGACCGGAAGCATGCCTGGGTCATACCAGTATACAAGAAGGGAACAAGAACTACTGCCTCAAACTATAGACCCATATCCCTCACCAGCATCTCCTGCAAGACATTGGAACACATCATACACAGTAACCTGATGGACCACTTGGAACAACACAACATCCTATCTGACTACCACTACCAGCATGGGTTTCACAAACGTAGGTCCTGTGAAACCCAACTCATCCTACCTGTACCTGGCTATTGCATGAATGCATGTGTAATGTATTACCCTGTTAGACGTACTAGTATAAATAATAAAAAATCATAAATATGTCAATAAACAATATTATATTGATAATGTAAACGAAATAATTAATAAACACGAACAAACATGCCCCCCAGACACGTACTAGGCATCCCTTTCAGGCTTTTAAAACGTCAGATATGCGAGTATTGTTTGATGATACAATACACAATAAATCGTCTTCGGTGTATGAGTATCTATTGAAGTTTAAATAAGAGTCTTACACGGCCTGTAAATACTCGTAGATATGTACACCACGAGTCTGTGTGTACACGTAAACGCGATCACCTTTTGACCGTACTGCCAATGAACTCAATAACGTCGATTCCACAACACAGCGACAGCATTTCTACTTGAGTTCGACATTGGCATAAGGCCAACTTCGGTTAAAGTATTCCATCTTTATATAATAAGTACAATATCTCTGGAACCTGTGGCATGATGTTTTAGGTATTTAGACAACGTTGACGGCTACTTACTTTGAGAAATGTGATGTTGTTTCGCGACCAATTAATCGGAATGTTGGCCTACCACGTCCTCGATTTGGACCGACCGCTACGCTGCTAGGCGCTAGCGATTTGTTCGCTATCATTAGTCGAGAATGTACTCGTTTATGATTAACTGTACGCGTGTGTCAACTTTACAAGTTGGGCAAACGCATCGGTAATAAGAAACTGCATACAAGAGGATCATCAAAACAAAAGTTTGCCACATTAGGAGCAACTTACTGTGAGTCATTGTGAAACTTCCGGGTGTGGTTCTTTAGGACAAGGGAACTCCTTTAGCCTGACGTCATATCTGACCACGTGACCATTACGTACGTTGCCAAATTTAGCAGAGAACCCATTCGCGCCTCGACAGAAATGCTAGTAATGCACCTTGCCCATTATATCCGGAAAGTTTAGATATGCTTGAAAAGAACATTACACCCCCGTACAGGGGTATTTTGTGATTATTTGTTTAAAGCGTTTTCATATCAGAATTAACTGACAGGCAATATTTCACAATGTTTTAATACAATAATAAATGTGTTTAAAGTAATAGTTATATAAATTATATTATAAAATATATATTTTTGTATAATATATGTAATTTGTATATATATAAATAATGTATATATATATATTCAATTCAATAGCTTTAATTCAAACTTAACAGGGCACATACATATAACATAATACATGTGGAACTGAGGTCCATTATGATGGTGTCAGGCAGACATTATAATAATAATATAATAATAATAACTAACTTCTTACACGCCAATATCCTCAGACAATCCGAGCTCAGTGGCGCACCAAAACCAAAGGATTAAGCATTCTTGTACTCGTGTGATAGGCGAAAGTCGTCAACAAATGGATGGATGTGCTAGGAAGCTAGGGAGGATAGGCGATATTGAAAAGATAGGTTTTGAGGTGACGACGAAATGTAACAGTATTTTCTGCTGATTTAACATTAACATTGGCGCGGCAACTGAAAAAAGCTCGAGTTCCAGCCTTTGTCTTAACTCTAAGAACAGATAGCAACTTCGAACTAGACGACCAAAGTTGTTTGGCTTGTCTATATAACATAATACATTCTTACCTGCTGCCTTATATATTTTATACAGTTGTTTCTGTCAAGCATTCAAATATAATAGCTTGTTCCAGTGTTTACGTATCCTAAAGTAAAACTCAAACTGGTAGCTATAGATCGATGTGTATCCTTTATAATATAGTTAACAGAACTATCAAGTTTACACATAAATCTATACACCATGTTCATAATTACAGATTGGCAGCAGTGTACATCAAATAGAGTGCATAAGAAACTGGTACTTTCATATTTGGACATACCAAGAAACAGCTTAAAATATTATGATATGCAATATGTAAACTATTTGTAGTGGATTTCTTGTAATTCCACCAGAGTTGTACCGCATACATAGGAGAGCAATATGAATGAAACAGTGCGAGTTTCACCTCTAATTATGGAGCACATATTAAACTTATATAATTCATTATTCAATATAACATTCCCTTGGGCGTATAAAGTTCTACGTTGTCTATTAATATCATCAGAAAGATCATCCATAATATAGTGTCCAAGATACTTATACGTAACAACATGTAAATTTATTCCTTTTAGCTTAAAGTCAGGAAGAGAACATCCTTTTTAGTGTCTATATCTGAATATAATAACTGCACTTTTCTTGGCATTGTATTTTACATCATATGACTCGTTCAAAATTTCTCACATTCAAAATGTCTCATATTCATGCAATAACTGACATAGTCCAGCTGATGATGGCGATATCAAGACCAAGTCATCAGCATACATTAATTTATGTGATTATTTAAATGTCCATTCACATTATAATCAATTATATATATAATTATATATATAATTTTAAATAATACATTTAAAAAGTACAAAAATCAAGATAAAAACATACGTGTGTGTTTATATATTATGTGTGTATGTGCGTGCGCGTGAATGTGATATGTTAATACTACTAAGACTACACTAGTATTAATACTAGTTACGTACTAACCGATACTTACGACGTTGTGTAATGCAGTGGCACGTATTGGGACAATTTAACTCTGCCCCGGTGTACTGGTCTGGAAGGAGGTTCCGGTCTGAAAGTAAGTTCCGGTTCCGTTTTGCGTATTGCGCATGCTCGCGCAAGCGCAGTACATCAAAATCGACCAACTATGAGCAACGTGACCTCAGGTGACCGATCAACTTTGACCCCGTGCCAGAAGTATGCGGCGACTGAGTTACATCGCTGTGAGCAACGTGACCTCAGGTGACCGATCAACTTTGACCCTTGCTCGACGCACTCGGTGACTGAGATATACAATTAATCATGTTTCGTTTGCTGTAGCGACCGTTACTTCACCGACCTATTTGCCCCCTACGTTGCTGAACAGGATCGTACATCTGCGTGTGACGACTGTCTACAGGCACATTAGTTAGTATCAGCTAGTTCACATATCTTTTGTTGAGAAAATACCTGTGATGCAACGGAAGAAAATAGGAGATGAGTACCGACGGTACATGACTTGCATAAGGCATTACCTAGTCACCAAAAAGCACTTGGTGTGTGAAAAGCGAATGCGCAATGCTGTCTTGAAAGCTACGCAGCTTGGCAAATAGTATTCAAGTAGACGGTGAGTAGACAGTCCAGCCCCAGGGCCAGGCTAATAGTCTGTAGCCTAGCGTATAGTATACTATGCCATAAGCCAGTCTATTAATATGAGTCTCTTAAATTATATAGGTGTCAGAATAGGGGCCTAATTTTTTGACAGAAGTATAACTATGTAACGATGGCTGGACGCAATGACGTGGCTATTAACACAGCTGCTCTGCAGGCCCACCGTTTATTATCTAGAATGGTTATTATTCTTATCTTTCTGTGGGTTGTCCCTCTTGATTTCCTGAACCATAAATAAATATTCCTTTGACAAAACAAACACCCATGACAGACATTACAGGTTGGTGGTTACTTTTTGACAAATATTAATAAAAATTGCACTCAACCTAAGATGTCAAATGGCTTCAGTCTTAAATGAACAAATGTACTGCTAGTTTGTCACTAATTTGTGTCACATAAAATTTACATTCCATGCCCATGGGAGCCAAATCTTAATACACTGGCCTCCACGATAAGTGCTACTTGAAATTTGTTAATTGTGAATTATATTTTGTGAATATTCTTTCAGCTGAAATTATTAACGCTATTAAACAATCGTTTTACCTAAAAATGTATAAGCCCTAGCCTAGAAGCCTAGCACTAAAATGTACACCAACATAAATACCAATGTATTTGACCATATATAGTGCAATTAATGAATGAAATAGATTAATAAATCATGGACAATCACTCGCTACAGTAGTTCCTGCCTTCAGCGGACCCTCTGACGAGGGGACACCTGCTATGTCGGGACACTTTCGCAATGTACGGATTGTTCTACCATGTTAATGTCCCTCTGATGAGGGGATACCTGGTGGACGTATCAGTATTGCATTTAGCACAGGTACTTACATTGTTATTGTCACACTGTACTGTACTGTATTTGTGTATGAATAAAGTGATATTTCCTTTCTCAGAAGTAGACACAATGACACATAAGCTTATTGACAGTGTGTAGGAATACTGTTACATGACAGTAAGGAATTTACTAATTAATTGTATCATACTGACTTGGTAGACTTTGTAGTGCTAAATTGTTTCAAGTGAATTATGACATTCTCTGCATAGTTTGCTCAGGCCCTTATCACTAGAATTTAGACCCCTACTGCCCTAGGCTATGGCAGTGCAGCATCAGGTAACTTGTGTTCGTAATTTCAGCCATCATTTATGTAGTAAGCTTTACTGATCAATTGTAACAAGTGAACAATACTATTTTGCAGCATCTGCAAATTTTGTAAATGGCCTTTATTAAGTTGTCTGTTTTTAATTGAAACCTGAAACAGTGGTTTCCTTTTTAACATTGTTTATTTTAAATTAAGAGTACACCTGTAGATGCTAATGTCTCGGTATCTGTTGGTGGTTCAAATCCGCCAGGTAAATGCACAAACCTTTGTGCACAATTACCCCTGGCATGGGCTTATTGACCGATACATTGCATCTGCGAGTATGATTATGTTGATATTTAATTAAAATGACTTTCAACGATGCAACAGTTGAATCGTCAGATATAATCCTTTGAAAAAAGATCCAAACAACTGATTTACCCCATACCTCCATTGTCCACCTAACAAGATTGTCACACAGAGAATTAACTCTAGATGGCAGGTGGACAAGGAAGCCTTTTGGCTTATTGAGAGCCCAACCCTTTTTTATCCAACCCTTCTGCATCCCGCCCTTCTGAGGTGTGTCGATTGTATGTTTACACATATTCACGCAGCAAACACCCACACAATCAGCAGATAATCTGTTCTATTCATTTACAGTCCTTTGTGAAAATTAGAACTTTCTTATACCTAATCTACACTGCTCCTTTACTAATATAACTTCATGTCCTCTAGTACTTCTATCCTTCCTAACTGAGAACAAAGTATTTCTATCAATATTTTCATAACCATTCAATATTTTAAACACTTCTATCTCATCTCCTCTCAATCTCCTGGTCTCTAGTGTTGTTAAACCATCTTCTTTTAGGTGTATTTCATAACTAAGATCCCTCAGTTTTTGTATCATTTTAATCGCTCTCCTCTGTACTCTTTGTAGCATATCTATGTCCTTCTTGCGATATGGCCTCCACGCTTGTATACAAAATTCTAATTGAGGCCTAACTACTGTTTTGTACAATTTATCTTTTTTTTTCTTATACACTATATTTCACCTAATTAATCCAAGGATTTTAGTTCCCTTTGTAGCTGCAATTCCGCACTACTTAGAAACCTTCATATCAGCACTAGTGGTTAACCCCAAATCCTTTTCTTTTACAGTTGTACTTAATACAGTACCCCCCATTGTATATTGTACATCTTCGTTCCCATGTCCTGTGTGGAGGCATATACATTTCAAAAAATTGAACCACATTTGCCCCTTTTCAGACCATTTGATCAACCTGTCAAGATCATCTTGTAAATGCTGTCTATCTACATAACGTTTAATCCTTCTGAACACTTTTGTATCATCCGAAAATTTCAACACCTTTCTTGTTATATCATCGTCCAAATCGTTGATATATATTAAGAATAATATAGGGCCCAGTACTGATTCCAGTGGTACCCCACTCAAAACTGATTTCCAGTTTGAATCCTCCCCATCAACTACTATCCGTTGTCTTCTGTCCGTTGTCTTCTGTCAATCAGCCATTTTTTTATCCAGTTAATTATACCATTTCCTATGCTATGGACCTATAGTTTAAGTAGTAATTGTTGATGTGGCACTTTGTCGAAAGCTTTCTGAAAATCTAAATACATGATATGTACTGGTGATGTCTCCCATATATAAATATATGGAGTATCTTGAAGCGACCCTATTGTGGGGGTCGTATATTAATTCCTAAACGTTTGGTGCTCCAGGTTCAAGCTGTAAGATGAAAACTACCCACATGCATAATATGCAAGCGTGATTCTAAGTCAATGTTATGCCTCAGGTGGTTTTCACAGGCCTGTTGTCATTAGATGTAAATTCTAAGTGCACACTAGTAGCAGCCAGTGACCCAACTGACATGAAAGCAATTAGTTCAGGTTCAGGCAATTGTTTGCACAATCTCAAATCTCCAAATCTTTAGCGGATAATGTGTTCTTTTTGTCTTAAAATTAATCGTCAGGTGAGTTCAAGTTGATTTCTAATTTCATTGAAGTTAGTTTAAATTGAATGTTAATTAAATGAAAGTTATTTGTTAATTTTATTTTATAAAAAAAAATTGGGAGGTTAATTTTATTTAATTGACCTGATAAACGTATTATATTAATTAATTTAACTGGAAAATATCTTAGTTTTGTATTTTAAATAATTTTCAAAGTTAGTTTCCCATGCCTGCTCTCAATATTCTTTGATGTTTCCTGCACTAAATAAGTTTAGGTATGCAAGCATGCCAAATTGTTTTATGTAAAGGAATCTTCATAGTATAGTGAATTACTTTGTTGTAATAAAAATTATTGATCATAGAACAAGATTTTATACTCAGTATTTAATTATTGTGTTGTGTTATATTTTATAAATACCATAATGTGTCGTCTTGGCATCCATATCGTTTAACAAATAAGATAATTATACATTAAAAAATGTAAATTCTTATATAGCGCAGTATCCAGTCCTTAGGACTGCTCGATGAGTTTTACACTTTACTCCCTGGCAGACCTGTTCAATCGAACACCATCTCGACTTCTCTTGGAAGTATTCAGCCATGCTGTGATTAATGCGTGAAGACTATTCGTACACAAATATCCACCACTGTCTACAGCCAGGTACTCAGTCATACAGCTGAGTGAACTGAAGCAATGCAGAGTAAATGAACTTTCCCAAAATGTGACACCGCCGCATAAGATTCGAACCTGCTTCCTCTCAGCCACAGCTGTGATGTGTTCACAATGATGGTGAGCATCATTTGAGAGACAATTAGGTCTTACCATTAATTGTAATTTAGGATATATTAAGACAATAAATTCCTGCCAATTTGAAAAAAAACAGCAAATGTGCCAATCCTCCACATGGTGCTATATACACAGAGACACAATAGTCTCTTTCCTGGCATATTCCTACATGACATTTGCTATGTTACATATTTGAACAGTTTTTCGCAATGCTGGTTACATAAAACGTCCCTCACTGATGTAGGAATGAAAACTTCACATGATCCAGTAACATTGAGCATGTTATCACACTACCAAGTACCAAGTAGGTTTTTATAAAGTATTATACTTCACAGAATTAGCAAAGGAAAATTGTGACCTGTATCTATGTATGCTATTAAGGGATGATATGTTTTCAGATGAGTGTATTATTTATGTAAGGAAATGTTAACATTAATGTGTATCTGTATGCCAGTATGCAAAGGCCATCAGCGTTGGAGTACCACCTCACAAGATATGCCAGTGCCATGTCGATGCTTTCAGAAGGCAGTATTAGCAGAGTTCCTGCAATACAAGACACAGCAATGGCACAAGCAGCACTGACTATATACTTTAGTTTGTCATCTCACTATTTTAATCCCATTTCATCCTATTATGTGATGGTTCTTAGTGTAATTTATTATTTAAATGAGTTTATTCATTATATATGTTTTAGGTATAATGCCCTTATATTTAAATAGTTTTTTAATTCATTGTACGATTCTTAGTTGTGTTGTTTTTATGATATTTAACTTAATATTTTAATGATCTAACTATACAGGTTTGGTATTATGATTGTATTGTAAAGCACCGTAGAGCACTGTGTGGTTATGGCGCTATGAAAATATCTTATTTTATTATTATTACAGTCATGCAGTCATGCTATATATGAATTAATGATTACTTGTGACAATGGTTTTATTTCTGAATAATGAATTTTATATTACTTGGCTGATTAAATATTATGATATACTTTATTTGTAGCAATGTTGTATTGCAAGCGAGTGCAGCGTTATATAACGGGCTACGTGGTTTGGTTCTTTGTAAATGTATGCCAATCATTTTAGTGTATTCCTGTTGTTTTATGTTACTTTGTTTAACGTAATAACAATCACAGCTTTAGTTTCATAAGGATCTCCTCAGTTTAATTTACATTACATAAGATTGCCTATAATGTGACGTAAATATGTATGACCAGAAAGGCTAATGTTATCTACGAGTTAATAATTATTTGTAACAATAGTTTTATTTTTTAATAATTGCATTTGATCACTTGTCTGATGAAACATCACAGTATTCAAAGGGCTAGTTTTGATCTGTATAAATAAATACATTTTTGGCATTTTATATTTCATTTAATAATACTGTTTGTATAATTATACACGTTGACATGATAATAAATGTTTACTTATGTAAGTCGTGAATGCATGACCCGTTTCCATTAATGTATTATTAAAGAATTGTTAAGTTACTCGGAGTTGCGTTGTGAAAAACTGTTTGGAAATGATGACCCCAAGATCCCCACCCTCTAGGAATTTTGAAGTGCCTCAATAGGACTTCCAGACTGCACACAAAATGTCAGCCCCATATTTTCAAAACTGATGGAGATAAGTGCTATTTTATAATTGTGACCCCCTGACCGCCACCCCGGAAAAATTTAGAAAAAAATATAAAACTACGAACTATCCCAATGGGTACGCTAGATCGCAGAAAAATGTCTGCCCCATACACGCATAACAGGCCCAGATAACTGCCATTTGAAAATTGTGACCCCCACATTTTGAATTTTCTTTAAATATCTAGATCCCAATGGGCTTGCTAGATCAAATACAAAAGTTCAACTCAGCACATGACAAAATGACAGAGATAAGTGCATTTTAAAATTGTGACCTCCCCCGAGACCCCCACCACCTGGATGAATTTCGAAAAAAACCTATATGTACAAACTACCCCAATGGACACCTTAGATCACACAAAACATTTCAGCTTCATATATGTCAAATTAACAGAGATATGTGTCATTTATCAATTGTTACCCCCCAAGATTCCCACCCCCGACGAATTTTTAAAAATCTAAATCTACGAACCACCCCCAATGGGCCTGCTAGATTATACACAAAATTTCAGCTTCATACATGCCAAACTGACGGAGATAAGGATGTGTCATATCATTTAAAATGCGGACATTTGTGTTTACCACAAAACCCGCTGTGCGTATAAACAGCGCTGAAAACTGCAGCTCTGTGTGACGAAGTCGTAAGATACAACGTCAACGCTCTGAGACAATGACATCAAAATAAAACACCATTTGTTTTGCAAATAACTACAAGTTATGCTAATTATGAGGTTTTGTTATGTATACTAACAATTACAAAAGTAATCGTATCATTAACGTAAACTATAATATAATTGGATCACACATTCTTTCGGCAAACACCGTGTTAAGCTGGCCAAAAATAGGCGCTAACCTTTGACATGTACTGTGTGTACGCAAAACGGAACCGGAACTTACTCTCAGACCGGAACCTCCTTCCAGACCATACAGCTGCGGGCCGAAAGTAGGCGCTAACCTCTGACATGTACAATCGCATGCGCACTACGCAAAACGGAACCGGAACTTACTCTCAGACCGGAACCTCCTTCCAGACCAGTACACCGGCATTCAGTAATTTTATGATGCTGCTCCTCTTGCTCTGCAGAATTATGCTTATCATTAATGTTTAGGCCGTGATTCAACGACATGTTACTTTTGCCCTTGTGTGTATGTGTGTGTTACACATAATTGTAGTCTCTTCCAAAAGAAAATGACAGTTCAATACAGCAGCGACTATTTCACTTTACACTATCGGAACACATCAGTCGGTGTCGCGTGTAATGGTGTTCCGACGAAAGATCATGGCGATGCCGTTGGTTCAGCGATCGGTTATTTGCTGGTAATATCACATGGAAGAATGAAGTTGCGGGTACGCTTAGGGAGAAGAACTGTTGTGTGTAGCCTTGACGATTCGCATGGCGAACCAACGGTGATATCAATGAAGGAAGAAGTTAGAAACCAATTTGAATTAGCAGGGTAAGCATTTGACTTGTCATGCAGTGCTGTTTTCCTTGTTGACATTAACTTAAGACAAGTCATAATCATGATGTTGTCACTTCACACTGACTGACCAAAGACAGTCAGAGACCGATAGTCGCCGTCGGCATCTCGGGATCCACATCACATAACGCTACTGTTTCTGTATGGAACTAGTCAATACAAGCCATAATAATGCATCATTTCTCGACGACTTGCCATTTAGTATAAATTACGGTATTTATAGTAATTAAATGTAATAGATTACCGCGTTTTCTATCATCACGCACGATCACACCGTATTACGTATAACATTAACAAGTTGGGATTTTTCCTAGAAACGGTGTAATTGATTTGTTGTTAACATCGACATTGTCCGTCAAATATGGGTATCGTCGATCAATAGACGTAACTTACCTATGGCTATGCTGGATTTTGTGTCACTGTATTGACACATTGTCTTCTTGGGCTGTAACTGTAAAGTAAACGTGATGCTACATAATTCATTCAATCTTCGCCGGGAACATGTCGTTGACTCCCGTCGGTGAAGTAATCCGTGATGCAGGGATGCAGGTCAACCCGAGCAAGGTGCTGTTGCCAGCGCTGGTCATTCACTATTCAGCTCTGTGTGTGAGACGGAAGCAATGTGACGTCGATATTCCATTGTTGCCACGGCAACGTTGACGTACTGATTGCCAGGTGCTATTGGGTATAATAGATCTTTGTCGACGATGCACTCTAGTATCTCTACTCTCTCTTATTCTGGTGTAAACCAGTGTTCGTAATACCACCGTTTTGGAAGTTGCCTATTTTTGTTTAATAAATTCTACAATACCAAATATACCACTTATCACCTCAAATGATAATGTAGATGAATGGTTTACATTAGTGAGGTCCTGGTAATGAAGGTGCAGATGTCTGCAGCACTAATTGAATGAGTGGTGGGATTGAGTTAAAAGCATGTGCATGTGGCTACGCTATGCTTACCAATATTATCCCAATATTTACACTAACATATTTTCATAACATGTGACAAACCATAGTATTTACAGCCTGCTGCCCTGCCTCCATTCAATAGAATGTAGAATCAAACATGTCAGAGGTGACATTATTGTATTGCCAGAAACTACATGTTTTAAGACTACTTGGACTTATTTGAAAACACTACAAATCTGGCACTCCAATCTCATTCACAACACGAATATATTAATAATTCATCAGCCTGCCAGGCTTTGTGATTGATAATACCTTGCCAGCCATGTAAGATCAGTTGAATCCAGTGGCAAGTGACTGGAGTTTTGAAATAATTTTGGGTTACCCCACTTTGAGAACACGCTTAAACGTACATTGTTTGGGTTTTTCTCAAGATAATTTCACTGTTTCATCCCAGGTGGCACCAGTGTTAACTTATGCACCAGATGGCATCAGCATTTGTATACAATCTGTTGTCTGCAGAGAAACCACCATGTCATTCCTAGTCCTACTTGCATAATATGTATACATTCAGGTCAACTATTTGTGGTTGCCACTTGTTTTATTTTCAAACTACTTATGTGTCATCCATTGGAGACAAGTTGACAGTGGTGGGGAGGCAACCAGTCAACACTGCAGATGTGCACTAAACATTCTTTAAAACACTGTTGGTAAATACATAATTTCTGCAATATTAAAAACCATGAAGCATCAATTTGTATCCAATCTGTTTTTTTTTTATTTAAATTCTTATTTCAGCGTGCCATTTAGCCTGAGTCTAAACAGCTGCGACTTGCTGGACGAAGATGCCAACACGACCTTGAGCAACCTTGGGATCGTCTCTGGTGACCTCATCTTTGTCGTGATTGCCGACAACCAGGATAGGGGAGAGAGACAGAATGACAGTCACAACGGGGTGCCTGACGCCGGTGCTGCAGAGGCACGGATGGAGGGTATGGAGACAGCACAAGACGATGGAAAAATGCTGGTCACTGACTGTCCACCCACGGGACTTGCGGCGCCTCACAGCCAAGGACTGACTATCACTGCCAGTGAGAACCCAGACGAACTCCTCATTCACGATGTCGAGGCCATCCATGATGCCATGTCGAACCGGTACCTCCATGAGCCTATGTTCATCCGTGAGTCAACTGGCAAGGCGGTGCCACAGACTCTGCGTGCCATTGTAGAGAGTGGTGACATTGATAACTCTCACGATGCACTCTGCTTGGTGCTGCATCTGCTCATGTTGGAGGCAGGCTTTCATTCATCGGTCTGTATGTCTCAAGCACTTGTTAATTATTAATAATGACATCTTTTGTTCTTGTGTAATAGTGGTGTCTGCACCATGAGATGTCATGATGCTTGCTCAAAATTTGACTACTAAATCAGTTGAGTCGATAAGTAAAGCAATAATTTGAAAATAAACAAATTTTATTATTATAGTTCTTGTAAAACCATTATTCTAAGTGATTCTCATAAATATCATCAGATTAATGTCGTAAAGATTATAACAGTTGTATCATAGGTATCATAAAATGAGTAAATGTCATAAGATACTTTTTAAGATGTTGTTGAAACGTCATAACTTCAGTAATCAGTAACTATACTTAGTTACTTTCATCATAAAAATAGAATAATTTTCATAAATAGTATAAAATCAGAATCGCACGTTTCTAATTCTAAACTCGTTATCACAAAAATACATTAATAATATATTCAAAAGTCATTATTTCAATAGCAAATATCCACATTCTACAACAAATCTTATTTTATGTTCATTTTGAAGAGATGTGCTTTTGTTATTAAAGATCTATGTTTATTTTTTCCAGCCATCGGCAGGGAGTGAGGAGAAGCTGTTGACTAGGATGCCTCGAGACTGGAAGTGTCCAGGGACTTACAGACTGAACTACGAGCACCCGGCTTGTGAAGGCACAAGCTTCCAACTACTGTGTGTGCCCCTTGGCACCGCCATCATGTTACATGGTGAGACCAACCGACAGGTGTACAGTGTACAAGTTTATCTGGTGTACAGCAGTTTCTATAATATACATGGTGGTTCTATGGTGTACATCACTCTATGGTGTACAACACAATGTCTATGATGTACAATAATTTATCTAACAGTGTACAGCACTTTCTAACAGTGTACAACAGTCTCTCTGGCATACAACAGTTCCTATAGTGTACATGGTGGCTCTATGGTGTACACTACAGTGTACAACATGATGTCTACAATGCTATGTCTCAACACTTGATTGTACAATGTATGATACTATGTCTGTATAGTATACAACACAATGTCTGTACAGTGTGTAACATTGTTTCTAGTGTACACCAGTGACTCTACACTGCACAGCACAATTTTGCATAGGAAGAGTCCTATGTCTATCTGTAACAAAGTTGGACAAGTATTGCAACTGCACATAGGCTGTGACTAGACACCTGCTGTGAACCACTTGCATTTCTTTCTGTCATAAGAACCATTTTTGAATGTATTTAAGGAGACATACATGCTTTGTGAACCCAGCTCTAATTCATGGTCCATGTAGTCAGGTAGCAATCAGACCCACAGTTCCCTGCTGTAGTTAGGTAGCAATCAGACCCACAGTTCCCTGCTGTAGTCAGGTAGCAATAAGACACACAGTCCCCTGCTGTAGTCAGGTAGCAATAAGACCCATAGTTCCCTGCTGTAGTCAGGTAGCAATAAGACCCACAGTTCCCTGCTGTAGTCAGGTAGCAATAAGACACACAGTCCCCTGCTGTAGTCAGGTAGCAATAAGACTCACAGTTCCCTGCTGTAGTCAGGTAGCAATAAGACCCACAGTTCCCTGCTGTAGTCATGTAGCAATAAGACTCACAGTTCCCTGCTGTAGTCAGGTAGCAATAAAACTCACAGTTCCCTGCTGTACTCATGTAGCAATAAGACACACAGTTCCCTGCTGTAGTCAGGTAGCAATAAGACTCACAGTTCTCTGCTGTAGTCAGGTAGCAATAAGACACACAGTTCCCTGCTGTAGTCAGGTAGCAATAAGACTCACAGTTCTCTGCTGTAGTCAGGTAGCAATAAGACACACAGTTCCCTGCTGTAGTCAGGTAGCAATAAGACTCCAGTTCTCTGCTGTAGTCAGGTAGCAATAAGACCCACAGTTCCCTGCTGTAGTCAGGTAGCAATAAGACTCACAGTTCTCTGCTGTAGTCAGGTAGCAATAAGACACACAGTTCCCTGCTGTAGTCAGGTAGCAATAATACTCACAGTTCTCTGCTGTAGTCAGGTAGCAATAAGACCCACAGTTCCCTGCTGTAGTCAGGTAGCAATAAGATTCACAGTTCCCTGCTGTAGTCAGGTAGCAATAAGACACAGTCCCCTGCTGTAGTCAGGTAGCAATAAGACTCACAGTTCTCTGCTGTAGTCAGGTACCAATAAGACACACAGTTCCCTGCTGTAGTCAGGTAGCAATAAGACACACAGTTCCCTGCTGTAGTCAGGTAGCAATAAGACACACAGTTCCCTGCTGTAGTCAGGTACCAATAAGACACAGTTCCCTGCTGTAGTCAGGTAGCAATAAGACACACAGTTCCCTGCTGTAGTCAGGTAGCAATAAGACACACAGTTCCCTGCTGTAGTCAGGTAGCAATAAGACACACAGTTCTCTGCTGTAGTCAGGTAGCAATAAGACACACAGTTCCCTGCTGTAGTCAGGTAGCAATAAGACTCACAGTTCTCTGCTGTAGTCAGGTAGCAATAAGACCCACAGTTCCCTGCTGTAGTCAGGTAGCAATAAGATTCACAGTTCCCTGCTGTAGTCAGGTAGCAATAAGACACAGTCCCCTGCTGTAGTCAGGTAGCAATAAGACTCACAGTTCTCTGCTGTAGTCAGGTACCAATAAGACACACAGTTCCCTGCTGTAGTCAGGTAGCAATAAGACTCACAGTTCCCTGCTGTAGTCAGGTACCAATAAGACACACAGTTCCCTGCTGTAGTCAGGTACCAATAAGACACACAGTTCTCTGCTGTAGTCAGGTAGCAATAAGACTCACAGTTCTCTGCTGTAGTCAGGTAGCAATAAGACACACAGTTCCCTGCTGTAGTCAGGTAGCAATAAGACTCACAGTTCTCTGCTGTAGTCAGGTAGCAATAAGACCCACAGTTCCCTGCTGTAGTCAGGTAGCAATAAGATTCACAGTTCCCTGCTGTAGTCAGGTAGCAATAAGACACAGTCCCCTGTTGTAGTCAGGTAGCAATAAGACTCACAGTTATCTGCTGTAGTCAGGTACCAATAAGACACACAGTTCCCTGCTGTAGTCAGGTAGCAATAAGACTCACAGTTCCCTGCTGTAGTCAGGTAGCAATAAGACTCACAGTTCCCTGCTGTAGTCAGGCAACAATAAGACTCACAGTTCCCTGCTGTAGTCAGGTAGCAATCAGACTCACAGTTCCCTGCTGTACTCATGTAGCAATAAGACTCACAGTTCCCTACTGTAGTCAGGTAGCAATAAGACTCACAGTTCCCTGTTGTAGTCAGGTAGCAATAAGACTCACAGTTCCCTGCTGTACTCAGGTAGCAATAAGACTCACAGTTCCCTACTGTAGTCAGGTAGCAATAAGACTCACAGTTCCCTGCTGTAGTCAGGTAGCAATAAGACACATGGTTCCCTGCTATACTCAGGTAGCAATAAGACACACAGTTCCCTGCTGTAGTCAGGTAGCAATAAGACACATGGTTCCCTGCTATACTCAGGTAGCAATAAGACACACAGTTCCCTGTTGTAGTCAGGTAGCAATAAGACTCACAGTTCCCTGCTGTAGTCAGGTAGCAATAAGACACACAGTTCCCTGCTGTACTCAGGTAGCAATAAGACTCACAGTTCCCTACTGTAGTCAGGTAGCAATAAGACTCATAGTTCCCTGCTGTAGTCAGGTAGCAATAAGACACATGGTTCCCTGCTATACTCAGGTAGCAATAAGACTCACAGTTCCCTGTTGTAGTCAGGTAGCAATAAGACTCACAGTTCCCTACTGTAGTCAGGTAGCAATAAGACACACAGTTCCCTGCTGTACTCAGGTAGCAATAAGACTCACAGTTCCCTACTGTAGTCAGGTAGCAATAAGACACACAGTTCCCTGCTGCTGTAGTCAGGTAGCAATAAGACCCACAGTTCACTGCTGTAGTCAGGTAGCAATAAGACCCACAGTTCCCTGCTTTAGTCAGGTAGCAATAAGACTCACAGTTCTCTGCTGTGGTCAGGTAGCAATAAGACCTACATTTTCCTGCTGTTGTCAGGTAGCAGTAAGACTCACAGTTCCCTGCTGTAGTCAGGTAGCAATAAGACTCACAGTTCCCTGCTGTAGTCAGGTAGCAGTAAGACTCACAGTTCCCTGCTGTAGTCAGGTAGCAATAAGACTCAGTTCCCTGCTGTAGTCAGGTAGCAGTAAGACTCACAGTTCCCTGCTGTAGTCAGGTAGCAATAAGACTCAAAGTTCCCTGCTGTAGTCAGGTAGCAATAAGACTCACAGTTCCCTGCTGTAGTCAGGTAGCAATAAGACTCAAAGTTCCCTGCTGTAGTCGTACATGATCAGTTTAAGAAACAATAATCTATTACTAGATTTTTTATTCAGATATACACACTTATGAAACAAATGATGTAGTTACTGAGGGAAATGTGTCCAAATATCAGTCCAATACATGTAAATCATTCTGTTTCAGGAACAGTAAAACTAAGTGTTGAATCACAGACACGAGAACTGAACCTGAATGTTAATGAATTCATCAAAGAGAATCAATCAGGTACTTTATGTAACAGAACGGTTTACATGACTCTTTTCACATGTCAGGATTGAGGTCAAATAATTCACACTTTTACAGTAAAATCAAGTAATTGTTAATGACTTCAGTCAAGTATGGTCTACTGGCTATATTTAAATGCAGCAATGTGCAAGATGCAGTGTAACTGTTGTGAATAGTTTATGGAAGTGTAGAGTGTACCACGTTAATGATTGTTGATAGCAGATCTAATCTTGTAGCCGCATAGTTTTTTGTTAAAGTCAACCGTACCTGAACAATAATAATATTTACATAAACATCAAATCTGTTTAAAAACTATTCAGGGCATTTTTATGCAAAAATAAAAATACTTGACCCTTATTGTTTGTTTTTCTTGTGACAGGAGTGACCGAGATGTTCCACAACCTACCCAAGTTGTCACGCCTGTTTAAGGACGGACTGGTCTACTGGCTACTCCAGACGGGACAGCCTGGTAAGACAGTGGCCACTTCAGACCAGTTGTTCCATGCAGTCTTTACAATAGTAGTTTCTTTCTAGACGTTTGTGGCTAAACAATGGTCACTGTGACAACACTAAAAGTAGACTGCAAAACAATGGATGTTTCCTATCCCAGACGCAGTTTCAACAACCTGGATATATGTAAATATAATATACGCTTACAGTGGATTATGTTTAAATAGAAGAGTTGTGGGTGCTGAAGGTTGTTTCTTCTGTTTCCAGACGGTGATGCCTTCCTCATCCCGTGTCTTATGGGTCTGCCTACAGAACTGAAGGTGAGACCACAGACAGGGCTCCCAATATCTTACACTAGTATTACAACTATTAAGACCGAGATCTCAGATATAAGTAGTACAGTGAAACCTCAATATTAAGTGACCTGAATGGTGATTTGGTGATAGCTTAAAGCGAGGTTGGACTCTGCTTACAAACAAACACAGTCCAACCGTTTATGGAGTGGTGGCCTTACATTATGTGGCTGTATGAAGTGTGATGCTGCATCATTGCATGTGTTTATGTTGTTTCTCTCACCTCGTGGTGATGACACTGCATGTGTAGTTGTCTCTCTCACCTCATGGTGATGACACTGCATGTGTTGTTGTCTCTCTCACCTCATGGTGATGACACTGCATGTGTTGTTGTCTCCCTCAGCACATGGTGATGACACTGCATGTGCTGTTGTCTCTCTCACCTCATGGTGATGACACTGCATGTGTTGTTGTCTCTCTCACCTCATGGTGATGACACTGCATGTGTTGTTGTCTCTCTCACCTCATGGTGATGACACTGCATGTGTTGTTGTCTCCCTCAGCACATGGTGATGACACTGCATGTGCTGTTGTCTCTCTCACCTCATGGTGATGACACTGCATGTGTTGTTGTCTCTCTCACCTCGTGGTGATGACACTGCATGTGTTGTTGTCTCTCTCACCTCATGGTGATGACACTGCATGTGTTGTTGTTGTCTCCCTCAGTTCATGGTGATGACACTGTGTTGTTGTTGTCTCCCTCAGCTCATGGTGATGACACTGTGTGTTGTTGTCTCTTCCCTCACCTCATGGTGATGACACTGCATGTGTTGTTGTCTCTCTCACCTCATGGTGATGACACTGCATGTGTTGTTGTCTCCCTCAGCACATGGTGATGACACTGTATGTGCTGTTGTCTCTCTCACCTCATGGTGATGACACTGCATGTGTTCTTGTCTCCCTCAGCACATGGTGATGACACTGCATGTGTTGTTGTCTCTCTCACCTCATGTTGATGACACTGCATGTGTTGTTGTCTCCCTCAGCACATGGTGATGACACTGTGTGTTGTTGTTGTCTCCCTCAGCTCATGGTGATGACAATATGTGTGTTGTTGTTGTCTTCCCTCAGCACATGGTGATGACACTGCATGTGTTGTTGTCTTCCCACATCTCATGGTGATGACACTGCATGTGTTGTTGTTGTCTCCCTCAGTTCATGGTGATGACACTGTGTTGTTGTTGTCTCCCTCAGCTCATGGTGATGACACTGTGTGTTGTTGTTGTCTCCCTCAGCTCATGGTGATGACACTGTGTGTGTTGTTGTTGTCTTCCCTCAGCACATGGTGATGACACTGCATGTGTTGTTGTCTTCCCTCAGCTCATGGTGATGACACTGCGTGTGTTGTTGTTGTCTCCCTCAGTTCATGATGATGACACTGCATGTGTTGTTGTCTTCCCTCAGCTCATGGTGATGACACTGTGTGTTGTTGTTGTCTCCCTCAGTTCATGATGATGACACTGCATGTGTTGTTGTCTTCCCTCAGCTCATGGTGATGACACTGCGTGTGTTGTTGTTGTCTCCCTCAGTTCATGATGATGACACTGCATGTGTTGTTGTCTTCCCTCAGCTGATGGTGATGACACTGTGTGTTGTTGTTGTCTCCCTCAGCTCATGGTGATGACAATGTGTGTTGTTGTCTCCCTCAGCTCATGGTGAAGACACTATGTGTTGTTGTTGTCTCCCTCAGGTCATGGTGATGACACTGTGTGTGTTGTTGTTGTTGTCTCCCTCAGCTCATGGTGATGACACTATGTGTGTTGTTGTCTCCCTCAGCTCATGGTGATGACACACCTGGATGCTGTGAGTCTAGTGCGTGTGTCAGCCGTGTGTAAGGAGATGCTGGTGGCAACGAGAGAACGCTTCCTCTGGCGTAAACTCTACCTCAGGGACTTTGGCCGTAAGTACCAAATATCTCACATTAGCATCCCTTCAGGATCACTCACAACATCAAGGAAACACAGTCATAAAATGAGTAGTAGTCTGTCATAAAGACAAGAAAAAATGTCCATCTTCCAGAGAGCACTATTTGCATACAGATGCAGAAGATGGTTTCATGAAGTATTTGTACTGACATCTGTTATGAAGTAAATTTTACCAGTTTTCCTTAATGCCAGTTATGTAAAATATTCCCAACGGATCAGTGGGTATCGGAACAATTGCAGAAAATACGCATAATATTATGAACAATTGATTTATGTTCATCTAACATCTATTGTGAACCCTAAAAATGGAAATTCTCTTTGCCAACCCACACCTCCACATACATTAACATACACACACCTCCACATACATTAACATACCAACACCTCCACACACATTAACATACCCACACCTCACCTCCACGTACATTAACATACACACCTCCACATACATTAACATACCCACACCTCCACATACATTAACATACACACCTCCACATACATTAACATACCCACACCTCACCTCCACATACATTAACATACACACCTCCACATACATTAACATACCCACACCTCCACATACATTAACATACACACCTCCACATACATTAACATACCCACACCTCACCTCCACGTACATTAACATACCCATACTTCCACACACATTAACATACACACACCTCCACATACATTAACATACCCACACCTCCACACTCATTAACATACCCACACCTCACCTCCACGTACATTAACATACCCATATCTCCACACACATTAACATACCCACACCTCCACATACATTAACATACCCACACCTCCATATACATCAACATACACACACCTCCACATACATTAACATACCCACGCCTCCACATGCATTAACATACACATACATCCACATACATTAACATACCCACACCTCCACATGCATTAACATATACATACATCCACATACATTAACATACCCACACCTCCACATGCATTAACATACACATACATCCACATACATTAACATACCCACACCTCCACATGCATTAACATACACATACATCCATATACATTAACATACCCTCACCTCCACATGCATTAACATACACGTACATCCACATACATTAACATACCCACACCTCCACATGCATTAACATACACATACATTAACATACCACACCTCCACATACATTAACATACACATACATTAACGTACCCGGGCCTCCACATGCATTAACATACATCCACATACATTAACATACACACACCTCCACATACATACCATAACCTCGATTGTAGTTAGATTCCATCCCAGGTTTTCTCATGAGTGCTGGTCTCCAGCTCTCTTGCGTATTCACCAGTGCCAGAACAGTTCAACATCATTTCTTATGCTGTCACATCACTCATTCAATTGTTAATCATTATATATATCCCTTTAAAGTTAACTAAAGCATACCCACCAATCTTCTTTAAAATGTAGGCTGCATTTGGCAGGTGATTCTTAGATGTTTCTTTTTCTGATAATGTAATAAACACATTTCAAATCATCAACGTTCACAGTTTACCTAAATATTTTGAAGGAATGTAAACAAGTAATGTCTACATCTTTATTTTAGGGAAAAGAGACAATGATTTGGATCAAGACTGGTTGAAGGTGAGATATTATCAAAGCATAGAACAGCCAAATCTAATCACATTGAAACAGGGCAATTTCTCGTATAATAGTTTTAATCTATTATTGTTTTATTTTATCAATGTGTGATATAACTACTATTTGTACTATGTTGTTGATATTGATGCAAAGGTTTTATTAAGTAATGATGGTAACTTAATTATATAATAACATTTGTGATGCTTTTGTATTATATGTTGTTTATAAATGTTTACCGACCATTGCATGGTATCTATATATATATATACCATATTCGATCTTTTTAGCGTACATGCCCTAATTATATATATATATATTAATACGCTAACTTTGGAGCATTGAAAGTGCATCTCCTCTCAGGTTCAGTGGTCCACTCGCATATTTTTATGTTAGTTCGATTCCTTGGATCATTGGCCTCTGATTGGCAGTCTTTCAAAAGCACAAGATTAGGTAGTTCTTTACAATTATTTACTTTTTCAGTGGACAAATTGAATGGCGATATACCTATAGGACACCACTGTGACGTTATGTTCGACACTATTTCTGGAGAATTGTCAGCTTTATGCAGCGCTGTAATTCACGATAGCAGAAATGAAATGGTTAGCGGGAACAAGTGTATGATAGAAATAATGGAATGGTGATAACTGAAGCCCTTTGTTTCTTGTGTGAATATAAGTTAGTGTGCGATAATAATTAAACAGAGACATTCTTTGTAAACTGCATTATATTGCAGCTATACAAGGACATGTTCATTTTGCCGACTTGGTGTTGCAGTTATATCGGGACAAGGCGGTTGAGCGCCGGGCAATAAGAGACATGTACACGGAACAAACCCTCATCTTCACCTCAAATCCCCTGCCTGGTTCATACCGCCCTTACAATCCGTACATGCCCCCATACGACCCCTTCAACCCGTTTCGTCCGATAACCCCGATGTACCCACCTGGCTTCATTGGGGGCGAGTACGATCTTCGACCCAACTTTCCAGGTGAGTTCACCTGAGGACGTGTTTAAAACTGTAGAGGGTTAAAGATGCTGTCTTTGTGCTTTACATAGGATAGATTGATGTTTGTGTACATAAAGTGAGGAGAGTTAACAATGCAGTCTCTATGTTTATATATATCTGGTGTGGGAACCGTTTATATATATATATATAGAGAGAGAGAGAGAGCGAGTGCATTTGTTCTCATTTCTGACAGTCAGATTGTGTCAAATAAGTATTCTTTTGGATATAATCGAGCAGTATACATTAATATTCTCACATTTTTATTGGTGAACTAATATACATTCTCTTCTCACTGAAACAACTAGATTTTTGTCACAAAGACACTTTGTGGGCCAGAATTTCAACGGAAATATACAGAGTAAATTTGTCGGACCAAACTGCTACGCAATGTGACATCATGTGCCAATTTTGCCAGAAACCAGAATATTTGTGTAGAATTCACACCACACACATACCAACCAAATGTTTTCTGTGCAGCTCCTTTTGGAGGAGTCGTACCAAGGCCAAGGTTTGACCCGTTTTCCCCATTCCCAACCCCGCGCTTCCGACCAGGGAGAGGAGGACTCTGGGATACAAGAGGAAGATTTGGACCAAGGTTCATGTGATCATTGCTCATAGACCGATACTCCATGGAAAGACTCATTTCTTACATGTTAGAAAATGTATATAATGCCATCATTATGTTCTAGTCAATTCATGCCGAGGACAGTGTGTGATCCTCATGCATTAATAATGTCTGTTTAGTTTCATTAACAAGTTGGGCAATTTTCCGATTGCTTTGACTATTGCGAGATTTGATGCTCCCGTTTGACTCGGAGAAAAGAAATCAGAAACACCTATTTTTAAATTCTTACTATTTAACGTACGCCGACTTTGTTCAAGTTATCTCCAGGCTTGTCTGAAAAAACAAGGCCATTAATAAGTGTAACAAGAGCAAGATATGATGAAATAATAATTTATTGTTATACATTACACAGGTAAGTCACAGACAGTTTTTATGTGTCGGTCATGCATCGGCAAAGCAGTTAAAATACAAATTTAATCAAAGATACTTCACAAACAAATTAGTTGGCAGAAGCCATTTTTACGAGATGTATATATCGCCAGTGTCCTAAACTGGTCTGTTTTTGCCGACAATTTTGTATGCATGTTTATTATGCTCCATTTTTCTGCCATGAAAGAGTGTAATATGTAGTCTGTATGTCAAAGCTTTGCCAAATAAATTTTTTTTACAGATGTATTCTGTTTAATTAAAGATCTCTCCACATTTACAGAAATCCTGATAGACATCTCTCAGACTGCTGCGTCTTTCAATTTCTGAGTTATAAGTGATCCACTTGAAAGACTCTGGCTAAAGAACAGTATATATACAAAACAGTTCCCCACAGACATCTGATCAGTTGATGTCAATATGTCTATGCATGCACCATAGGCTCTTTCCTAAATAGAGACATTAAAACAGTTTTCAGTTATTTATGTGCAACTAAAAGCATGAAAAATTACAAAGGATGATGTGTTCACTGTTGATGTATGCAACTGTAGACTCAAAAATACCTAACAAAGAATTAGAGCCTAGATTCTTGCTGCGCAGTGTAAGTTGGTTGCAGGATTAGATACTTATATGAGCTAACACACTGCAGTGTCTTATTTCATAGAACAGGTCATAGCATGTCAACCAGTGAAGCGACACCTCCTCATGGTGAAGCCACGCTTGTCACAACGAAACCACACTTACCACAGTTAAACTACACCTGTCGTAGTGAAGCAACGTGTCTTAGCAAAGCCACGCTTGTCACAACGAAACCACACTTACCACAGTTAAACTACACCTGTCACAGTGAAGTCATATCTGTCGCTATGAAGCCACACCTGTCATGTGAAGCTATGCCCTCATCTCGTTAGTAGTAAACCTGATGCTCATCCTGCCATCATGTTCTGGTCACATGTCTTGGCCGAGACATCAGCCAAGATCTAAAATACACTTAACGTGGTCATCTGCTAGAATGTATCAGTAGCAGTAATGATATTTCAGACACGAAGACTGTTGTCCTCTCAGCATACTCTACCGTGTAAGACACTCTGACAGTCCACTGTGGTTATTGTGCGTGCATGAAACCCATAGCTATAACCAAAAAGTGTGTAAGGAACACATGCCTGCTCAGTACAATGCAACCAATTTGGCTGTACACAGTCTCCGGCAGACCCCGCTGGTTGCAGCCATCCCTGACTACACCAGGAAGTGGACAAGCAATGTAGACACACCACATGCATTTTGTTGGTCTCTGTCCTCTTCGTGCCGGTCAGTCGCCGTCCATCTTTGTAGTCAGTTGTAGCCGGAACATGATGGACTTTGGCGAGGTTGGGTCAGCTACTATGATTTCTTGACCGTCCCTCAATCCCAGCTCTGCAACAATGTGTCGACCTGTGTCAGTGTACACCGGCGCCTCGTTAATCCAAACACTTTTGGTTCCCATTGAATGTGACCCAACTAACAAGTCTTCTGTACCATGCACACAATGCTGGTATACTAAACTTGGGATGTACCACTCCTGTGAAATGGTGACCAGACTCTAAAGTTTCCTGATTACCTGGCTACAGATTAACGGGATTCCATAGTACATTTTTTTTACACTTGTATGAGTATGACCAGACAAAAATACGGTCACAATTAACAAAACAATGTATAAAAATGCAACATGGAAATATCTGTACCGCATATCGGAAATCAATGTAGTGTACAATTATATTGTATAGTGGGAATCATAGTTGGCCAATTTCTACGATGACGCATTACAATACACAATGTCCAACACTATTATATGATTGTAAACAGACTCAAACAGCATGTCTAGGGTCATCAGTTAAAAGGCCAACAGTAACTGACAAACCTTGTAATGTTTTCCTTAGGTTTGGCTTGGTAGCTTCCTCTATAGATTTGACAGTTGACATGTAGAGTGTCTTGTTCTTCTCATTCACCATTGTCACGAGACCCGGCGACCGCAACTGGCTGAAGACGGAGCAACATCGTGACGTACAACCATGCACATCAGCAGAATGTTGGGGGAATTTTGAAAACAATATATGTCTGCTTACAAATTATATTTTATACTGCCACAACAGCATCCAACTGAAACATGTACACAATGTATGTGTGCTCACACCCAGAAGACTGGGTGTGAGCAACAAGTAACAGCCAATAATGGAAGGTCATAGCGGAAAACAGAGAGAGAGTTGGCGAGAACTAATGAGAAGAGTGACGTGGACCCCACCCTCAAGGGAGGAAGAAAAAGAAGAATCAGAAGACTGTGTAACATCACAGTAGACTTCTATTTTGTTCCATGTTTTGCACGTCTATTATGTTCCACCGTTTACATCTATACGTGACCTGTCACAGGGATGTGGGTATTCAGTGGCAAAATTCTGAAATGAAGTTTTGTACTTTTATGGATTCCACAAATCATGAGCTTTAAAATGATACCCCATTTGTTGAAATGTCTTCAGCAGTTTTTTATTGATAAAACTTTTAAAAGCAAAATTTTTTGTATTTTAGTTTAGGATTATTTGTCGAGAAAAATAAACATGATATTGAAAGTGACCTGGAAAGCTATCCTGGCTTGTATGCAGAACAGCCCCATGTCACTTAATACATGGTTTACTCGACACTGGTTGTTGCTGAGACTTACAATGCAGCACTGTCCTTCAAGTATTGCACGACGTCCTGCAGAATGGCATCCTCAGCAAAAGTCAACACTTGTGGTACCTGACTGCACGCCGGACAGTTCTCCTGTAGCACACGTCACAAGATGTCAAATGACTGGCATCTCAAAAATAACTGGTTTTAAACTACCAAACCACTATCTGCTTGCTTTAACCATTTTGCTGCCGCCAAAATTGTGCCGACGTACAAGAAAGGCAATTGCACGTTGTTGAATTCTTATGCATTTAGTATGTACATTTCACCATGTAAATTATGCTTACCATATTGTTCCCTATAGATGTGCACTGCCTAATAGACGTGTGCCCCTTTTTACAGAAGTGAAACCACGCACGAAAACATATTTTCAAGTGAGTGCACTTTAATAATGGCAAATACGGTATACCTCCACTGGCGCCACCTTGCGGATACTTTCTAGATTCCAATTATTTGTACATTAGCTGTAATATGGCATTACGTTTTGTCAGTTTCGTTTTATTAGTTAAAGTCAGGCGTTCTAACAACGCAGAGGAATGGTCAAAATAATGTAATATTCAATCAGGTAACCGTATGTCGCCACGAGGATGGGTCAGAAGAATGAAGAGTGCATGGATGTCCGACTTAACGTCTTCGGGAATCGATCCCTTCGACAGGCTTCGTGCAGTGCTCGCATTACGTTGGCATTCCCCCGTTGAATCGCTGCCCAGACGTTGGCAAAGCACGTGGTTTTGAATTATTTGAGTGTTGATTCAGCACATAGGATTTCCTGCACTGTCCAATTGTATTTATCCAACGATGTTGTGTGGCTAGTGCAATGACTGTCTGTTTAGCATCGTTTTAATAATCGAAGCTGTCTGTCTCTACTGACGCTTCTTGTCGTGTACCGTGTTCTGTCGATCTAGCGCTGGACGTATTGGTAGATTTGCGGAATCTGTTTTTGTTGTGTGTTGCATGTGTGCGACGTGTATGCAATTTGTGCATCCGCCCTTATCCTATTTATGTCTTAAGATAAATTAATAGACACGCACCCAAGCCCTTGCACTCGCACGTCTATTGGGGATAATATGGTATCTTGAAAGGGTAGGTGAGCACGTCCTATCCTTTATTACGGTGAGCAGTGGTGCAGCATGTTGTTGTGCAGCATGTTGTTTCAGACTGTACATGAAATTACAATCGCGTAATTTAATATCTTTTGACATCACCGTAAAGATAATATTCTATTCTACAAGTTTGTTGCTGGATGTATGCAGGAATTGTGTTAACTTTTTGAGTTATTGCCGTTTGAACATCGCGAATGATTAACCTTGCATTATAGCCGCTGTCGTGTAAACATTACAGGATTAAGCATTCACAATGTTCGAATGGCAATAACTGAAAAATTAAAAACAAATCCTGGGTACACCCTGTGACAAACTTGTAGATAAGATTATTATCTTTACTGTGATATCAAAAAGTAAACCTGCATAGATGCGCGCCATGCTAAATCCTAGCAGTGCTACCTGTGATGACATTGACTGCTAGGTGTCACAACAAACTGTGCAGAAAACGTACAGAGAGGCACGACCAAAAGGGAATATCAGGACACTATTTTTAGATTATATTTCATTCAGATTGTGCATAAGAAAGGTTAATTCTGCTAAGTCTTTAAATCTGTTTAAAAAAATTTCACGAATCAACTACACTACCATTGGTCTACATTGGTCTAATAACAAAAAGGTTTTGCCTATGAGATACGCCAACAGATTTTAAAATAAAACAAAAATAGTTAATATACAATCACACATAAAAACCTAAACTGCATTATTTATAAGTACTCACATTTCTCTCAGCCTCAAATGTATATGTGTAAACACCATCTGCATCGTTGAAGTTCATATAGTTATTCAACGTTTGACAGCAACTGTAAACAACAAAACACAAGATGTATTTGTTACAACTTATTTATTGATCTTATGTCATTATCATTTCATCTAATAATATAAAACAGTACTTAGAGTATCACATATGTATAAAGCTAAAGGCAGGTGAATAAGGTTGCCACACGACATAAAGATATAGATACTACATTTGCAGCTATCTTTAAAATATTTCCATTCCAAATCAAGGAATCTGTAGAAAAAAATTAAAATTGGCATGCCCAATTCGTGTTGATGTAATGGATTCTACTTGACAGAATCACTGAAAACAGGAAGAATCGTTTAGTACAATCAGATGTATTGGCTAGGACGGAATCACCCTCAATTCCCCTGTATGTAATTAAGCGAATCCGCCACTAGAATCAAACTGTTTTGGCCCAAAGTACATTAACTGGAGTCCACAGTAAGGACAAAGTAATTGTGTTTTACTAAAAACAACTCCTCTGCAAGATTACGCAAATATGAATTAAACTTCGTTGTTTAAACTGTGACCATGGGAAGTCAGGATCATATTAATACAAATGTAGAATGTTGCCATTTTGATGCCGAGTAAAAAGTTATAGTTTTTATAAATATTAATAAATATTTGTTTATAAATAAACAATATATGTGTTACAATAGGAACATTACATTCATTGCACAAATTAATATATTATTTGTTAGTCTAAATTTAGAAAATGGAAATATATCAATTCAATTTTCCATGGGACGTTCCACAAAACCACCACATTAGATTACGTGTTTACCACAATTACCAATAAGATTATGTAAATTGAATATTATATGACATGTGGCATTCTTTTCTTGTAGATTGAAAATTTGATCACTTTTTGAGATATCACAATTAATTCAAATTTGACATTTTATGAAGAGCTTGTGTCATTAAAAAGACTGAATGTCACTCACCTGGATGCCAGTTTAAACACCTCTGTGGCACAGGCAGCTGAAACACATGTGATGCTGTAACCGTAAACAATCTAATAGATGCACGGTGCTGTCACAGAGAATGGGTATGCTAAGTGTGTCACTATTGTGTTCTTGGCATGTATGTTGGTACACAACTAATGCTGATGATTGCCCATGTAAAACTACTTTCAAGGACTTATACATTCCTATTTAACAAGCTTAGTGTTATAAATTAGTATTTTACATGGTGGTCTAGTACAGCAGTAAATGTGCACTATTTCAAGGGTGAGGTTTGGCAATATAAACAATTTACCTGCAATGACTGCATTTGTGGACGCCACTGCTGGAATAATTCGTTTTACCACACCTGGAAGAAATACCAACACTGCATTCAGATAATGTAACACCACAACAAAACAATTCAAAACTACAAAACAACCGCAGCATGGCAACAAATAATACACTTATTCTAGGAAGCATAACAGTGTTTATAGGAAAAAACGTAAATCTATTTTGTGCATTTCAAAATAAGCTGTTTCCTGTTTTATATATATATATATATATACTATCAAGTGTCAGACAGGAAAGCCATAATTTCATCAGTGAATAGCGTGGAAAACAACACATTTTATCTACAAACATTCGTGGAAAACAACACATTTTATCTACAAACATTTTTACCTCAACTACTGTCAACTAGATACCAGTGTAAACACACTAGTAAATCAATTCATGTGATTTTTTTATTTAACAGATAATCAGCAGAGAAGACTTCTCAAACAACCCTGCAATGTTTACACATTTAATGCGCCGTGTCTTCTTACAACAGGAGGTTTCCAAACACGCTGTAAGTGTAACAGTTTTAAACACTAACAATGGCATCTTTTTTCACAGAACCAAAACGGGTTTCAGTTATTCAGTTATCATACATATTTCACTCAAAGAAATTTGTATATTACCAAAACTACCATCGAGCACACAAAATTGTAATTGATTAATTGATCAGAAGCAAGAATCAACCAATCATCAAAAAATGTATCAATAGGAACAACACTAGTGTTCCCTTAGCCTGGTGTGTAGTCACACCATGTCCCCCCCCCGCGTGCCCTCACCCTGAGTGAGTCTGTAGTCAACCCCTGTGATGCCGTACTGGTTGGCGCGGTCCACTGCACGCTCATAGATCCACTTGATATGATCCGGGTCGTCACCGTCAATCCCCATAGACGCTAAACACACAAACACAGGTCTAGGAACTGCTTCCAACAACTACCCTATTAGTCTTCCTATCCTGAACCTTAATTTTTAGCGGTGACCTAGATAGCAGGGTCAAACTAACCAAATTACCCCCCTGTTGCTGGCTGAAGACAATGACGACAGTATAAAATAAAATATAGAGTATTATAACTTGCATCCGCAGGTCCAAAACTATTAGAATGGTCCTACCGCACACATTCAAATTTATACATTAATATGTTAACTTGGCGCTGAGGTTCACTTGCCTCTTTCTAGGTTCATTCACATCCTTGAACCATCAGGGAAACCATGCAGTGTTTTCATTGACCTAAAATAGTAGTGTATCAACTAGATGTGTATAATAATGTAAAACTAAATGGAAAAAGAAAGTTCTGAATCTAAGGATGCTATGAACTCATCCACAGATAAATATCCCAAGACTAGTAACTGGTAGTACACTCACCACCAAATGGATGTTCCTGAGGCCAAAGTAGAACTCGCACGTACTCAATGCAGTGCTCTGGTAAGCGTGGCGTGTGAGCGATCGTACACATGGGGAAGTTTATCTGCATCAAACACATGGCATCCATGCTACTGATTATAATTCAGCTTTAATAAAATAACATAGAAAGCTTATGCCACAGGCATGTTTTAAGTATCAGATAGCCACAACTTATAATAAACCACAATATTATACAGCACTTGCAAAGTGCAGCCACATAGGTTCAATCTTGTGACGCAAGCATAAAAGCAAATTATAGCTACCTCTAAAATGGCAAACATTTATAAATGGTACCAATATTAATACCTGAATGTTTAAGTTTTGGTCAACTTCAACAATAATAAAACTTGTGTCTTAATAATTCAATGAATGTATTTTTAGGGTTATGAATCTATCGGTATTCTTAAACACGGCATATAATTGAGATAATACTGTACACTGGGTAGTTAAATTTGTAACATTTTCAACAAAATTACCCTCAAGAAGTTTGCCAGTCATATAATAATTAAGAATATATGTTATTTAGGAGTGTCTATGAAACATTCCTTCAATCAGCTGTCGACATCGAGAATATCAGTACAGAACAAATGAACTTGAGAATAGTGGCTGGCTGCCTCTTAATTGTCTTCGCTTGATATCTCCATACAGTAATAAAGTGAACAGAACTGTCTCCAATGGAACTGATTTAAGCATATAATGATGTAGCTAACATTAACAACATGTCTGTAGCACTGTTCATTTGGGGGGTGCATTTTTACACCTCTACACAAATATTGACGCTCACCAAAACACTTAATTTACACCCACCCTTGCCGATTACAAAAACCGCTTATTGCACCCCGTTGACACCCATCAAAAACCTTCAATTGAACCCCCGACACTTATCAAAAACATATAATTGCACCCCCTGACACATATGGTCTGGTCAAATGGAACTCATTTGCTTCAAACGCAAGTCTTGCCTCAGTGGAGGGGGGGGTGAATACAACCATCACCCCCAGCCTATGTGCTGAAACGAGGGTACTGACCTGAGGTGGGTAGAGTTCTAGTGTGCACTCTATGCAGGCTGTGATGCCAGGAAGACAGACCCGCGTGTTGCCCTTGAAGCCTTCTGTACCGCCGTCTACCATCGGTATGAGGGAACTCTGGTCAAGTACTCCCTCAGTGTCATACGACAACAAGCTGATCTACAACATGACACGTCAGTCTTAGACACCCCTCAATGTCATACGACAACAAGCTGATCTACAACATGACATGTCAGTCTTAGACACCCCTCAATGTCATACGACAACAAGCTGATCTACAACATGACACGTCAGTCTTAGACATCCCTCTAATCATACAGTATCACGGAAGCTCAATATTGAATACAATACATGTAATCATCTGCCATAAACATCAACAGTTTCGCTTAGCGAATAGTCAAGGAAGCAGACCTAGACCAAAATGTACGGGTGGCGCTTAAAGTTGGAGTCAGTTGTTTCACAATGGCGATCCATGAGTGATGCCGATTTGATCGACAACTGTTGATGTTGGGTCAGTTGCCTGGGTAACTAAGTAAACAATCATGTTTGTGAACAGTGTTATAGTGACACAAGTCACCTGCTGGTGTGTTTGGCAAACTATCGTTCCTATCGATAGTTCATTGTGCTATCGCCGATAACTATCGATAGTTGGATTTACCATCGATAGTATTGCATCGCGACATCGACTAGCGCGATGCATTGATAGTTTGATGTATCGTTACACCCTTACTGGCATACAATTAGCTGGCCATGCAGTTGATCAGACTGCCTACAAGACATGACAACTCACCAACATGCCGTTGATCCAGCGTCGTGCCACAATTGAATCAAGTCCACACACCACAATGTGGAACTCTGCAACATGCACTCAAAATAGATGGACTCATTCAATGTTTTGTTTTTAACTATAACTGTTTCAATCAAACAATGCCTTATTTCCAAATGAAAATTAAAACAATAACAAATAACAATATAAAATAACCAAACATGTTCAAATGGAAAGGGGTGAATTTTTGTAATACCAAAACCATCCTTTTTTGTAATATTTTCAAGCACTTTCCCAAAAACAAAGGTCACATGCACAGGTATACATATTAATGGCATACACAAATAGATTGTTTTATATTGTGACCTATGAACTTGTAAACCAAAATCAATCCCAATTACACAATCACTCACACAATAATTGTGTGCTTGATATTATTCAAGACATAATTGCATTTAACTAGCAATGTCGTGTAGTACTATTATTACATCTGGACTTAACTGATAAAAAATGACACTGCTCTTGCCTGTATGCATGTTGCACGTGCCCAGCTGTTCAAGCACACATGTAGACAAATGTATATCATACATACTTACAGAGCTACTTTACAAAATACACTTACGCCTGTAGAAATCCATGTCGAAGTCCTGTATTTTGGCGTAGTGTCTTTATAATAAAGTCAAGGTCCATTGTGACAAGTTGGAATTATACATTGTGGTAGTAACCCTACATACATGATCCATAAAGCTAATAACTCATATTTTTATTAACTGAAATGCCGTTATAGCTTACCACGTAAATATGGGGCCACTTATCTCCAGAAACATGTAATAATAATATACTAACACAGTGTCCAGTTTTAAAATACTTAAAGTGGTACATTTTAAATTAAAATTAATTAATTAAAAAATAAAAGTCTTGAATGATAGTGCCATATACACACAAATAAAAGGACTTACCGCCAAGTCAAACAAATTATTAAAAGTGGCCTAACTGGTCAAGTTCAAGCATTGACACTGGTACGTCATTCCATAGATTTGAAGCTGCTGTCATGAAACCTGCATCCCTGGTCTCTTTCAGTAATTGTGTTATCACAAAGGTGTTTGAATACAACTCTTGACCTTTTAAATAGAACGAATGTGACAGAGTATTTAGGGATGCAGAAGCTATGGCCGTGTGACCTTGAGGACTTATGAGGATACGGAGTGACCTTGCATCCCACGATACGGTTGTTGATGAATGCAGCAGCAACAGTTGCCTTCGGTTCGCCAATGTCCTTCTTCCTGTCAAAACAAACGAACACAACTGATTTAGCATCTGGAAACATGCCTTAATTCAATCACATATCAAAGCACAAACAGGAAGCAAAATACAATATTTTATATCAATGTCATCAGCATATTGTGGCTTGTAATGCCATTAAAATAGTTAAAAGGAATTAAAAACAAGAGTAGGGAAATCATTAGATGTGATTTTTTTGGTATACTGGAGTGTTTTATTGATTGTATTTGTAATGTCATACCACACAACATGCCTTCTTTCAGTTCTTTGAGTAGTAATAATGCAATAAAACAATGGTGCATTGTATTCTTACCTAAACAGAAACTGTCTGTTTAGGTTTGACAAGTCTATCGTATCCATATCTATGACAGATATTTGCCGGAAGCCCATGTATGCCTGAAACATATAAGAGATAACTCATTGATTTTGACATGACATCATTGAATCAGGCTGATATACCCATGTGTGTAGTTGTGCTATCGATGTACGTCTTCTGCTAATGGTAATAACGTAACAAATTATTTGGAAAATAATTATTCACATCCACACTTTAACAAAAAATTTAAGTCAGTGTAGTTTAGGAATACCGTGGAATCTCACTGTTAAGGTCACCTTTGGCTAACTGGGAGAAAGAGACTTGTTTAACGAGGTGACCATATTAGTAGGACTATTATCCAATAAATTACGCTACGGGAAATAATTTGGAAGTGCCCTATGGTGACCTTAATTGCAAGGTGGCAGTAATACTGAGGTGACCTTAATTGCGAGGTGGCTCTATTACCGATGTGACTTTAATTGTGAGGTGGCACTATTACTGATGTGACCTTAATTGCGAGGTGGCACTATTACAAAGGTGACCTTAATTGCAAGGTCACACTATTACTGAGGTGACCTTAATTGCAACATGGCACTATTACAGAGGTGACCTTAATTGCAAGGTGGTACTATTACCAAGGTGACCTTTATTGTGAGGTGGTACTATTACCGAAGTTCAACTGTAATAACATAACACTATTTACATGATCATTTCTGTGATAAAATCCAATTATTCCACGTAACTGAACATGCTTGATTCCTAGAACTGCTGAGAATATTCAAATTATGTAATTTTATCCACATCAAAGTGATATTGCTTACAGCAGGCCTTTATCTAAGATATAATGTTTACCAGTCAAAAAATGTCCATGTGTCTGCACACAGAGAATCCAGTCCAACCGAGCATATAGAGAGTATACACATAACTATATATATATGTACACAGTAATACACGCAAGTGTGACACACATTTTTAATGAACAATTGACATATCACAGTGAGAGGCAATAATATTTATTGTCACAAATACTACGACACGCTGTCTGATAGCTGTCAGGTTAAGTTTCCCCGAGTCCAAAACGAACTTGACCCGTCCAAAAGAGGGGAGGACTGGTCTCTAGCTAAAGATGTGACTTATTATGAACACATGGACATACCAGATCTTTGAGGAGTTCACATCCGAGACCCCCGGCTCCTATCACCAGCACTCGACAGGTGTCCTCGATGAAACTCAACACCTGGAAAGGAAACAGATTTTCTGTTCAACTCAACAGACCAATGAAGCAAATGTAAACCACATTGTCTACTTTCCATATCAGGACATTTGTTAATGTTCATAACATTTGATTTCAACAGTTGCATAATGATATTTGTTTTTCTAAAGATGTTTGGAAAAAGAACACTGAGCAATAAGGTGAAAATCAGGGTAGCATACATATATCTAATTATAATTGATGGTATCATCAGCATTGTTAAAAACTAATCACATCTTTATAATGTTTCAGTGTCTTTGTCTATCATTAATGGCACAGCAGAAAGATCCCAAACATTTCAGCATTGAATGTGGGGGGGTGGCATCACATCAACTGAATGTAGATGTACATTAACAGAAAAAAAAGGTGCTACCTTCTCCGACAAAAAATATAGATAACATTAAGTTTACCTCTGAACTAGCTTCAAATTCTGGATGGGCAAATGGTCCTGAACGCTCAAGAATTGTTTGCAAGTGGCTCCATCTACCAGGCCAATCTTGCACTTCTGTCGACATTCTGCAAGAAAAAGGAGATCTGTTGCAAAAACCAACATCAATGACTGAATGGTGCATATATTTGTAACTGATTCAAGAAACAGATTACTATAGATAATTAGGTAATTCTAGCTATGCTGCAGAGGCAGCATGATCTTGGCCACTAGCAGATTTAAAGTCTTTGCAAACTATACCTTCGCTGATTGATAATTGTATATCACCCAAAACAGCTTTTCAAACTATTTCTTTGCATTCAGTCATACATTCTCATTTGATAAAAGAAGCGTTAAAGAGCTCTTATACAAGAGTTTGTTCTAACTGCAGTTTTTTTTTAAAGTGGCATGTTCTATTAAGTAAAAAGGATTTAACTGTACATAACTTTTATAAGACTTCACCTACTTACCTACCTACCATGTCTTTATCGGCTGCATCAGTTCACACCCTTTATATGCAGTAAATCGCCTGTTCAAAGGTGACTAAACATAGAGATTGTCCACCCAAGTTGCAAAGACCCAGTGAGATATAATTAAAAAGTTCTTTATTCTCTTTAATGGCTTGTTACATGCCTTACAATAAGTATGTGTAGTTTATTTGTTTGTTGCAGCATACTAATAGAGGTATACAAAATCAACAGTCATCAACAGCTTAACCTAAGGCTAAGCTAATGTAAATGTTTTTTTAGCACATTGTATGTCCCCAAACCCTTTAAGTAGTTAACTGGCTTCAGTGATTTGAACTGATGAAACACATGACAATAGTTTCAAAAACTCTTTAATTAAGGTGTAATGTTGTGTTTCACAGTAAGCTGGCATTATATGTTAATAACATAATTTGTTTATGAACATGTCTGCTTTCAAGAAAATATTTATCCGGTTATTAAGATTAGCGAAACATTTCCTAGTTAGAATAAGCAAGCGCATAAAAGTAGTTGGTAGATTTCTCATGATTTTCCAGAAGCTTAGATATATGCAAAGTGAAATAGGCACAGCAGAAACTGAGTAAGTCGGAATAGCAATTACAATACCTACAGCCTATTTAAGTATTTTCCAGTTAGAATATGCAAGTCAAGATTGTTGTAAGTCAGACTTCGGCACTTGTGTAGAATGCAGACCCACCTCAATTTCATCGTTATAACTTGAGTTTTGCCTAACTTTGATACCTCAGTGCGTTAGTTCCATTATTCAGCATTATCCCATGCATATTTATGTTTAAGAATACTGTGTCTTAGTGCACTTTTCAGGAGTAAATAGCGCCCCGGTTTGCATCAACATATGCCATTATATCGCTCATTTTACGAGCGCAATGCGGTAACGCAGGGTTTGACTAAAAGGTGCATGACCACGAAGTTGACAAACGACCATATAATATAATGTGTTAGTAGATAGTCTGGCTGTTGCTGGTGTATATATATATGGTTTGTGTGTGTATTATTTAAAATGTTGAGTCTGCATTTCACCGAGGAATTACACAATTTAAGCATTTTATCCGATCTTCCGGGCGAGCATTTTTTCTTGGCACAGTAGCGCCACATGGCGAATTAAACCGGCGAGTTACTACAAGCGATGATAAAAGTTACGAATTTTGTTACTTCAATGTGAAGGACATATCCGAAATTTGGCAAGCTGCACACACATACCTCCTACGTGCCACCAACAGCACGCTTGGTTACCAACACTACATACATTTTGCTTGTGCACCTTTTAGTCATACCAATTACACATGACCGCAGCAGCACAGACTGGCGCAAGCTGGGTCGCTATTTGGGCTTCAAAAGTATGCTAAGTCTAAGACACAATATTTTCGTAATTGCCTGGGATGTTGTTGAATGATGGATCTAGTAAAGCATTGTCTTTGACTTTGAGGTATCAAAGTGAGGCAAAACTCAAGTTATAACGGCGAAATCGAGATGGGTGCGGATTCTACACAAGGGCCCAGATTTCCAAACGACCATTCGGACAATGGAACCCGCTGGCGCAAAAGGCTCACAGTTCACCGGTTGCGAAAACGAATGGTTCGGCCTCTAGACCGAACAAGTCAGTGGGTCGAATCAGGGGTCAGGACACTGTTAGACTTCCTGCTTGGTTACAGACGAAAAAAAGTGCAGTATATTTTTGAGAAATGATTTTTTACAATATTCACTTGCTCTGACATAAGTGCATTTGAATAGTCAGATTTCTAGATGTGATTGTAGAAGCTGTCGAAATGGTGTCTTTTTAGCTGATTTTACTAAGCGGAAGGGTATTTGGCAGCAATTTGGCTAGTTGACACTTTACTTTAGCCGGATTACTGCCTGCATCCATTTGTAAATATTGACGAGTGTCATACACACAGCCACGGCACAGGCATTTTGTAAGAGCTAAAAATATTATATTTTGACTAAACTCGACCAGCATGTCAATGAGATGATGACAACGGCAGGTGAGAAGTTTAATACATTTTCTTGGTCACGTTTTCTTACAATCAGACAAAACGTTAACATGGTCGCCAATGGGAAAACTATCAGTGTGCTGACCCCATCATGCGACACCCGGCTTGGACCGGGGCAAGGCTTGGTCAACATTTTCCGGCATATCTAATGTAATGAATTATCGCCGTCTTCTGTCTTACCATGGTGAATGTGTTTAAAATATGACAGCCGGTTATTGGAATATGTCAAATGTCAACAAGAACGCTGTGTAGACATTTATGACATTAAGCGGTTTTAGACTTACACTTCTTCTGCCATTTCGCTTAAGGGCAACGTGATGTTGATTGAATGTCATTCTGCCGTGAGAACATCTGTACTGGGGGGGTTGCGAGCGCGACACATGGTGGCGCTACATTATGAAGCCGCCATGACACGTCAGGGACTCGCTGATCTTCACAAACAACTTCATTTGTAAAGATTGATCGACAATAATCGTATAGTTATATTGCACCGTTTTCTATTAATTATTTGGCCTTCTCTGGAATACTACCCCAAAGGAGTGGAACACATTTTGCTTGACCTTGTTATCAAAACGGCCCCTTTGGGACTTTACCCATTAGATCATTGGTATAATGGGGTATTTTGCCATTTTTATTTTTCCCCGATTTACTCCCTGTTATATGACATAGCTTTGAGTAATGTGTCTTATAATTATGTACTGTAGGCCTATAAGTGTTTTTGTGTACTTTTTTCTTTTGAGGGATGCTATTTATACGTTCATGTCTTCTTGCATTTCTTAATTTTTCCAACCAAACTTTTCTGGTTGTTCAATCTTTAACTATATTTTCATTGGGCACTTGTGTCGAATTCGGATCCACCTCGATTTCGCCGTTATACTACATTGTTGCATAAATTTGATATATCAAAGGTTAAATTCAGTCATTCAACATCATCCCAGGCATATAATTATTTATATTATGAAAATATTGTGTCTTAATTAGTGCACTTTTGAAGCCCAAATAGCAAAGCAGCCGTGCGTTATCGCATCGCACGCATAAAAATGAGCGATATAGCAGATTGATTGATTTATTTATTCAATATAACTTGCCTGGATCTTCGGGTTTTAAAGTAAGGCACAGCAGCCTTGTGTACACCCGCCTTTATGCATCGTATTTTGGTATTGAGAACGTGGCTTGTCTTGTTATTTTGTGCTTTTATTAAAATTTAAACCTGTCCATCTTCAATTCTTTGTCGAGTTTTGTTTTGAAGGAGAGGATATTTTCAGCGTTCACTGTTTGCTGAGAAAGGTTGTTCCAGTCTAGGAAGATGCGTTGTGAGAAGGAGTGTTTCCTAATATCAAGTCTGCTTGGTGTCTTATACAATTTTTTTTTTTGGCCTCGTGTGCGGTTTGTCGTGATCTTGAAGAAGTCCTCTTGATTGATGTCGTCGATGCCATTGATAATTTTGTAGACTTGGATCAGGTCTCCTCTTCTTCTTCGGTATGCCAGACTTGGTAAGTTAAGATGTTTCAGCCTGTCTTCATAGTTCAAGTTTTTTATTTCTGGGACCAGCTTGGTTGCTCTCCGTTGTGCTCTTTCAAGGGTGTTGATGTCTACGGCGTAGTGCGGGTTCCAGATGGAGTCAGCATAGTTGAGATGTGGTCTCACTAGCGCTGTATATAATAATCGGAAGCTGCTACTGTCCAGATGTTTAAACGTGTGTTTGATGAGGCCTGTCATCTGGTTTGCCTTCTTTGCAATGGTGCCAATATGCTGTCGGAATTTTATGGATCTGTCGAACGTTACACCGAGATCTTTTTCTGTTTCTGATGTGCTGTCGATTTCTGACACTTCCCCATCTTTATTTGTCATCGTGTATGTGGTGTTAACCTTCGGCTTGCCAAAAGTCAGATGTTTGCATTTTGATGGATTGTAATGTAACTGCCATTTCTCTGATCACGATGTTAGTTTGTTAATGTCTTCTTGTAATAGCTTTTTGTCCATTTCACACCTTACATCTCGATATATTTTTGTATCATCGGCGAAGATCTTGAGTCCACTGCACGTTTATACCATCTGGTAGATCGTTGATGAACAGGATAAATAGAATGGGGCCAAGGACACTTCCCTGAGGTATGCCACTTGTGACCTCTGCCCAATCTGATAGCTTTCCATTTACTACTACCCTTTGTCTTTGTATATAAAATGTAAGCTTGTACATGCATGCATACATACATGCATACATACATACATGCATACATACATACGTACATACATGCATACATGCATACATGCATAACATATAAATACAGGGTACATTAAATATAAAGGATGACGCAAGAAAGTGTATAAGCACTTGTTTCCATTGTGGTCCTTAGCAGCGTATGTTAATGCAAACCGGGTCGATATTTACGCCTCAAAAGTGCGCTAAGAGGCAATATTCTTAAACGTAAATTAATATGCCCTGGGTATAGTGTTGAATGATGGAACTAATTGCGCACGGAGGTATCAAAGTTAGGAAAACCTCGAGTTATAATGGCAAAATCGAGGTGTGTCCGGATTCGACACAAGTGCCTTTCGTTGTTGCACTGGTAGTCAAACCTACAAATGTGCAAGTTAACAACATTATTGAAAATGTATCTTGATTATGCGAAATGTCGAATAAATTTCACACTATGTTCACGCAGCAGATGTCGTTTGTATGCGTTCAAGCAGCACACATGTTAAACATGGCGGACGTAGAGCTTGCTCCGTTGCGGCAGATGAACGACTTTTTATTTCAAGGCGCTCGGTTTCAGGTGCCCAATTTTAAAGACACAGAGGCATGGGCCAATCGAGTGCTCAACAATCTTCTGTATTATCAAACTAACTATTTCCTGACTGCGCTGATTACATTTTTAATCGTAGGGTAAGTAGGACATGGCGAGTCGAGAGCCTGATTCAGTGATTGCGATTCCTGACCCGTCCCGACTCCCGAGTGATTGATTTGCAGCTGTTTAGTGTTGCCGCAGCCCGACAGCAACATGTCACATAAAGTCATAATATAATTACATCAACTTGTTGACGATCTACGCAGATGGTGTAATTGTGTGTGTAGTGACAACAAGCTGTTTGTTTAGATTCTACTTTTTAGAAAAGGGGGCGTGGCATCAACAACTACGGCACATGGCACATATTATTCTTATATGGGATTCATATGATGTATACTGTTGTGGGCAATAATAGTGGGTCCAATCGTGTTTTGCCATTTTTAGTAAAACCTGATCAAATTGTTCCGTAAGATATATATAGGCACTTGTGTAGAATCCGGACGCACCTCGATTTTGCAGTTATAACTTGAGTTTTGCCTAACTTTGATACCTCAGTGCGTTAGTTCCATTATTCAACATTATCCCAGGCATTTTTACGTTTAAAAGAATGTTGCGCCCCTGTTTGCATCAACATATGCTGCTATATCACTAATTTTATGAGCGCGATGTGGTAACACACGATCGCAACGGTGCAGACTAGTGCAAACCGGATCGCTTTTTGGGCTTCAAACATGCGCTAAGACACGATATTTTTGTAATATGCATGGGATGTTGTTGAATGATGGAACTAACGCTCTGAGGTATCAAAATTAGGCAAAATAAATATAACAGCGAAATCGAAGTAGGTCCCGATTCTACACAAGTGCCTAGACTTCCAAACAACAATTCGGAACATGGAACTCGCTGGCGCAAAAGGATCACGGTTCACCGGTTGCGAAAACGAATGGTTCGGCCTCTAGACCGAACCAGTCAGTGGGTCGAATCATCCGGCACCCGGCTTGGTCAATATTTTTCGGTATATCTAAATAATTATCGTTGTCTTCTTAAAGGGAATAAAAACACCTATTGCTTGAATTCATGTTATATTACATCCTGCTATCTATTTCCATATCCACTAAGCCAAAAAAATCAAAAAAAATCAATGAATTAGAAATTCCACATTTTATGCTGTGCATCCGGACATTTTCGAATATGCATATTTTTGGTGCGCTTTTCGGGATGCCGAGATGTGACGTCATTTATGACTCAAACTCGCATCAGGCTGACCCTTTCTATGCATTCAGAGCATGTTTACAAGTATAGCTTTTGGGTCGAAACGAGCGTCAGAATGAGTTAGTGTGCAATATTCCGATGTAATACAAACACTAGTCATCATAGAGGAACAAGTAGTTATCTTACGGTTCCACATGAATCAAATTTTATTCAAAACAATGAATGCGAATGGGCCTACTAGGTTTCGCTGAGCTTGGGCTCGTTTTCCGTATAATTATATCGAATGCAACCAACGGGAGATAATCTACACCAATAAACATACACAGCAAACATATATTGTATCCAGCTACAGAAAGTAACGTGTATAATCTCATAATATCACTAGAATATCGATATATGAAGGAGGAGTTGTACAATTTATCATAACAACTTAAATCAGTCGGCGAGTTTTCACTGGTGCCGCTAGCTCAGTTGGTACGCGCGTTAGTTTCTTGTTGCTTATTTTATAATCGGGCGACGCCGGTTCAGTCCCGACACCATGCAAACCATTGATTTTCTTTACGTTTTTTTTTTTTATGTTTTCACGAAGTAATATAAACCAAATGATTTTATACTATAATGCACTGTTTGTAAATAATTTTTTTTTAATTATTTATTCGCCACAAAAATGAAAATATGGTCATTATATATAACATATAAGTTTATATTACTTCGTTAAAACATAAACAAAAAAGTGTAAGGAAAATCAATGGTTTGCATGGTGTCAGGATTGAACCGGCGTCACCCGATTGTAAAACGAATGACAAGAAACCAACGCGCCTACCAACTGACCTAGCGGCACCAGTGGAAATTCACTGACTGATTTAAGTTGTTATGGTAAATTGTACAACTCCTTCATATATCGATATTCTAGTGATATTATGAGATTATACACGTTACTTTCTGTAGCTGGATACAATATATGTTTGCTATGTACGTTTATTGGTGTAGATTATCTGCCGTTGGTTGCATTCGATATAATTATTCAGAAAACGAGCCCAAGCTCGGCGAAACCTAGTCGACTTGTAGTTGTAGGCCCATTCGCATTCATTGTTTTGAATAAAATTCGATTCATGTGGAACCATAAGATAACTGCTTGTTCCTCTATGATGACTAGTGTTTGTATTACATCGGAATATTGCACACTAACTCATTCTGACGCTCGTTTCGACCCAAAAGCTATACTTGTAAACATGCTCTGAATGAATGGAAAGGGTCGGCCTGATGCGAGTGTATGTCATAAGTGACGTCACGATACCACGTGATCGCCTAGTTCATAAAAAAATTATTTTCCGCGGGAATCGCTTCACAGACGGGTTTAAAATCGATTTTATGCTACAAATGTAGTTTTCTGTATTTTTTTAATGTGGTCAAATGTAACATACAATGTTAAACTTTGTGTACACATGGAAAAAGGATTTTAGCTGGTGCCTTATTTTTATTTCCTTTAACAGCTACTTCACCATTACCATGGTGAATGTGTACACATGGAAAAAGGATTTTAGCTGATGCCTTATTTTTATTTCCTTTAACAGCTACTTCACCATTACCATGGTGAATGTGTACACATGGAAAAAGGATTTTAGCTAATGCCTTATTTTTATTTCCTTTAACAGCTACTTCACCATTACCATGGTGAATGTGTCTAAAGTATTTAGGCGGTTGTGACAGCTGGTCGCTATTTGGGCTTCAAAAATGCGCTAAGACACAATATTTTCGTAATATAAATATGCCTGGGATGATGTTGAATGATAGAACTAATGCTCTGAGGTATCAAAGTTAGGCAAAATGCGAGTTATAACGGTGAAATCTAGGTGGGTCCGGATTCTATTCAAGTGCCTATATATGTGCTAAATCTCTAACACATATTCCTTCCAATTTCTGCAAACAAACTTACAAAAGTTGTTTTGAGTGAAGTACTTACGAAAATATACTGGTGAAATCCGAATCTCATCGAAGACGCCTGCATAAAAAATTGTGGGTTCAATCTATGCTGTGTAAATTGTTCGCGTGTCACGTGAATCAGTGCGAGACCACGCAGTGTATTAAAATAGGCAGAGCGTTAGACCACAAGATTTCTGTGCCACAAATTTTTACCTGCCCCAAATTTTCAGGTCGTGAGTATAGACAGTCCTTATAGGCACTCACAGGAATGGGGACAATTTACTTCCGGGTTCATGGTAAGCCTATATTATATGTTAGGCTACATATGTTAAACAGCAATGTTTTCAAGGAAGACAGTATTCAAATTTTATAAGTGAAATCATCACCACCCGCCGAACTTCAAGCTCATATAATTTTTGCATATCTACATAAATCTAAAACAAATTGTTTTCTCAAAAGTCAACATTTGTGTAAATTTTACATTTATTTGTTATTATGCACATGTATTTAATTATCCGCTCATGTTATCGTTGTAGTGCATATGTTTGTGCTGTAGGGTGGTCCACCCAGTTCAGATGATCTTTGGCTGTGCTGCTGTTGCTGCTGCCTTTGCCGGGTTTGTTTACGCCTCTAACAATCAGACAGCGATACGGAGATTGAAGAGAAAACATCCGAGCTTGAGCATCATTGTTGTGATGGTCGGAGGCTACATCCTCATCTACCTGTTCGGCTCCGTCCTCGTATTCCTCTTTGGCATTGCATTGCCAATGCTAGGTAGGTCGCACAAGTGGTGATGGTTTTATAATATGATTTATTAAAATTTATGTGCAAAAGTAAAACAATAGTTAAACAGGTTAATTATAATGTGTGTTTTCAACATATAGCCCATTGTTTATACTGATTTTGTTTGAATGTGAACAGTTTACACACTAATTTATATACGCCCAGTTTATATGAGGGCCTTAATGGAAGGTTGTCTAGGTAATTAATTAAATAGCACTTCCCCATCAATTTACTTCAATAATTCAAGCTGACAAATTATTAATTGAAAGTAACCCCTGCCTGTACACCAAGTACGTGACATAGGTAATCATCTCACATTTATACTTATAGAATTATTATTAGATCATAATTTTATTCTTTTGATTTTAGAAGATACTGTCATTGATTAAGCCAGTAGAAGATATAAATGTCATAAAATCACCATAAGTTCTGACTCGTCTTATAACAAAGTTACACAAGCAGTAATCATTTCACAAATGTCATAGCCAGGGAAACACTTAGATATACTATAGTTAGTAATGCTTTCATTTAGCCCACGTATGTTGCTATTAAAGTGTGTGTGGTTGTGTTTGCAGTTGTCCTGGTCCATGCGACACTGAGGATGCGGAACTTCAAGAACAAGCTGTCAAACAAGATAGAATTTGTTGGTTTGAAGCGCACACCCATGGGACTGCTGCTTGAAGCACTCGGGCAGGAACAGGAGGCTGGGTCATAGAACCTGGTGTCACTGCATTGTCAGTCGGGTCATGTCATAGCCAATGTCTGGATCATCTCAGTGTGCGTCATGTCATACTCAAGTGTCCGTATCACGTCTGTGTCATGTCAGTGGCTTGATCATGTCAGTGTCCATGTCACGATCATGTCAGTGTCTGGATCATGTCACTGTCGTGTTATAGTCAGTGTCTGGATCATGTCAGTGTATGTTTCATGTCATAGTCAGTGTCTGAACTATATCATGTCATAGACAGTGTCTGGATCATGTCTATGTCATGTCATAGCCAGTGTCTGGATCATGTCTATGTCATGTCATAGCCAGTGTCTGGATCATGTCTGTGTCATATCAGTCTATGTTTCATGTCATAGTCAATGTTTGGATCATGTCGGTGTCATGTTATATTCAGTGTCTGGATCATGTCAGTGTCATGTCATAGTTAGTGTCTGGATCACGTCGGGTCGGTGTCATGTCATAGCCAGTGTCTACATCATACAGAGATCCTATAAGCATCACCTAAAAGTAGACATCAACTTCATTATGAATCTCTGCATCTGATAAACCAAAAACCCGAATAATGTCAAATGCAACTCTTGGTTGATTCTGCCAATAATTCTTTGCCGTCATTAGTGTGTCATTATTTGACCACTGTCACATTTATTGTAATATTTTAATAATTGGTCTCATGAAATTCTATATAGTGAAAAAATCAGGCAAAATTTTTATTTCTTGCCGTCTGTACATGGTGTGTACACTTTGTTTTGCCTGTATCTTTTAAGAGTGTGTTGTTATACTTTAAATTATGAAATTATAACATAACTAGAGAATATGTATAAATGTCATGTAGTATCAATGTGTACTTGTTGGCACAGGTTTTGTATTATCACCTTCAATACCCTCACAAGAACAACTTCAAAATATGTTGCATGGCAAATCTGGAATTCCGGTGGATATTCTGGTTTTGACAGTTTCCCTGCCTAAAAAATTGAGATTGTTAGAACTTACCCAGCAACTACATTAACAATTTTGTCCAAACTGTAGATGGCTATCTTCAAATTGTTGTGCTATTTTTAAAGATCTTTTGATAGTGAAATCCGTTCTATCTCATTCCTCTGTGTCAGTGGGTGAAAGCCAACGTAGCAGTGTCATTAGTATGGTATGGTGGCTGTGCAGTGATTTTCATTGCATTTAAATATGTACCTTAACATGAAGCTTGCTGCATGTAATACCTTTGGTTTTCTGAATTTATTTGTTGCTTTGCGAGCACATATGTCTATAATGGAATTACTATACCAAATCATGTCAGTTTGTCAGCACAAAACCTAATTGCATTTAGGCGTATGGTTATACATTGCTGGTTATTTATTATATATATGATTATGTGGGTGCAGGGTAGATGAAGTGATGACAGATAGTGTTCGCTGACCGATTGTCACATCAAATGATGTTTCAGCGTATATCCACACACTGGTACCTATTTTAATAGTAAGCTGTGTTGTATTATATGATAGGTGTAACAGTGGAGTTCAGACAGGTTTTGAGAAGAACCCTCAAATTATCTGCCACTGAGGGATACCCAGCTTTACAGTGATGTAGTATCTTTAACTGTAACAGCAATAATGTGTGTCCTCTCAAATAAATATTTTGAACATAAAAATATATGGGTGTCCGTGCATCTGTAAATTAACAGCACATAAATGAAATGATGCTAGTTGCCAATCTTGGTACCTTGATGATATACAGCAGTATGTGTTATTTGTCAGAAAACTAACAATTCACTGTTTCTATATCTGTTTGAGCTTTTGCTTGTACATATTATGATCGTGCGTGTAATTTATATCGTGGGTCTACGTGGGTAGAAACGGTCGAAAGATGTATTCGCGTTCTCTAACATTGGTATTGCCTGTGGTAGATATTACACAAAATTGTAAAAAAATTATTATAACTACATCGTTTATTATTACCAGATCGCAACAACACTCACGCGCCGTCGTTAGGTAGATATATAGAGTAGGATCACATCGGTAGAGAGACGGTGCACACGCGTTAGCACCGTGCATTGATATACTGATCAAGCATACAACTCTGCAGTTATTTATTATACATTTGACACTACGCTAAACGTGATGTAGATCGACAGTGCACAATCTGCTTGGCTGTATACAACTAACAACAGTTTGGTTTCGTTACGATGTGACATTTAGTCTAGTAAATCCGCGTCTTGTGTAACCGTTTGGATGGTTTGGACACCCTCGATAAATAATGGCATATATGATTTTGTGTACAATTGTGTTAATGTACAATTAAATACGTACTAATCGTTGGTCTAGTGGTTGTGTGTCGCTGCTTCGTCGTACCGGTGGCTCATCAGCGTGTCGCTTGGACCCACACGGAGGAACAACTAAATTCTTAATGGCGTCTACACATGTAATGCATACGATGTCTTGCAAACACTGTTGAACTGTGTGGTCAATGCTCGCACGAATGCGCCACCCAGTAGAACGTTGGATGGAACCGCTTCGATCGTTAGAAGGCAAGCGAAGTAGTCAGGGAGCATGTGTGATCCCGTGGAGATTTAGTGGTGAAAGCAAACCGTCGGTGCAGTCGGCTAAATGGGACCCCAATGAACAAAAACATATGTCGGCAATATGGTAATCTGTTCAGTAATTTTTATGAGTGGTGAAAAATACATGGGAAATACCACCTGCATAGGATATAATATTATTTTAATTTAATACCGATTACATCCTAAACGTGACTGACCTGATATTTATATTACCCGAGATATGTTGAACACAAAACCAATGAATTACATTTCTTGTAAATGGTCGCCAAAGATTGTACAACTGGGTTTATTACTGGATAGACGCATGTGCTATTTTGTCCACAAATAAATGTGATGTAGGCGTATGTCATTGTTATGCAAGTGAATTATATTGATTGTAAATCCACACACCTATTGGAATATGTCGGAAACTCATTTTCGTTAACCGATTCAAAAATTGTCATTTAGGTAGTGTCTTCCTGTAATAGATCGAGGTAAACTATTAGCCTAGTGTGCAATCAGACGAGACTGATTGTTTTTCGAAACCATTACCTCTGTGATTCCACGACAGAGTTTTCCATTTCACGCAGATGAATATATTATTTCCTCTGGCATAGACACCCGGTAGAAGGAACTGTGCAGTGGATTTTATTGTCTCTTCCGACCACCAAGATCCACGGTTTGTGCATTGCAGGTCACCCACCGCACCGAACTTCACAGTAACAGCAACGGAAGCCAACACAATTATACATAACATACTCAGAACGTTGATGGTTTATATCAAATGAAATTTCTTTCATCTGGCTTCAGCCCTCCACCCTCTCCTCAGACGAAAGTTTGTGAACATTGATATGATGATCTAAGAAGGGGAGACCGAGGCACTATGCACGTAGTTTTTTTCTTCAAATTCTCCAGTGGCCAAACATAATATATATCAAGTTCATAAAATGGAATAGACCTATTGTACGTTGTTAAAAACTTTATTGTTGGCTCACATATACATATATGTGCGCAAGTAGGGAAACGAACAAACATTTCGGAAACGGCAACAGGCAAATTTGGCCTAGGTGTGAGAATCGAAAGAGACAACACCTTGGTAAAATGGGCAACATCGAGACAGTACAAAATCATGACTACCATGTTTCAGACGAAAGCAGGGAGGAGATGGACGTGGAAAAGCCCAAATGGAGAAACGAAATTGACTACATCCTAGCTGACAAACAGGGCAGACATGGTCATTAACGTAAATATCATCAACCAAGTTAACATCGGAAGGGATCACAGAATGGTAATGAGCAACATCAAACTGGTCAAGACTGAAAGGAAGAAGTTGATAAACAAGCGACCACCAAGTGTAGGTATCACACAAATAGTAACAAACAAGATCAAATTCCAACTCGAACTGCGAAATCGGTTCGAGACACTAAAAGAACTAGAATACATAGACACCATGAACGAAAACATCACTGAGATGATCCAACAACTAAGTGCGACAAGTGTAGCCAAAGCAATCAACAGGCATGTAAAGACGAGAATATAGTCACCGACACGAGCACTGATGGAGAAACGACGAGAAATGGTGGATAGCGGCGACCATAAAAACAAATAGAGTTCGCAGAAATATGCAAGACCATCAAAAAAAGAAAGCGAAGAAGGACATCAGGAAGTACAAACAAGAGATCACACGAGAAACAATTATGGCATCAAAGAGCCAGAAGAACATAGGCACTAGGCCGATATAGATATGTGATGTCTGCGACTCCATCCGGAAATGCTGTAAGTCGTGAAGTGTTTTGAAACTACTTTTAATCACGCTTTCGTCGACTACGAGAAGGCTTTCGACTCGGTGCAAACTCAAGCAATATTGACCTACTTTTAAGAACAGGTGATAGAAGGCGTCTACATCGAACTCCTGAAAGACATCTGGGGTCAGGACACTGTTGGACTTCCTGCTTGGTTACAGTGCAAAAACGAAAAAGTGCAATTTATTTTTAAGAAATGATTTTGTTTACAAAATTCACCCGCTCATTTGACTAGTCAGATTTCCCGGTGTGATTGTAGAAGCTGTTGACAGTAAAATGGTGCATTGGTAGCTGATTTTACTAAGCGGAAGGGTATTTGGCAGCAATTTGGCTAGTTGACCCTTTAGCCGGATTACTGCCTGCATCCATTCGTAAATTTTGACGGGTGTCACACATACAGGCATTTTACGAGAGCTAGAAATATTAGATTTTGACTAAACTCGACCAGCATGTCAATGAGATGATAATAACAGCAGGTGAGAAGTTTAAGAAACTTTGCAGGTCACGTTTTCTTATAATCACACGAAACGTTAACATGGTCACCAATGGGTAAACTAACAGTGTGCTGAGCCCATCTACACCAACAGCTCGGTGACGGTCCACCTACACAAAAAGAGCAACAAGATCAACATCAAGAGAGGAGTACGGCAGGGTGACACAATATCGCCGGAGCTGTTTACGACAACACTCGAAAGCATATTCCGAAGATTGACCTGGGAAACCAGAGGCTTGGGGATAGACGGATAATATCTCAGTAATATTCGCTTCGCAGACGACATACTCATATGCGCAACTATACCGCAAGAACTCCAACATGCTGCAAGAGCTAGCTGATGAAAGTGAAAAACAAGGTCTGAAGATGAACATATCTAAGACAAAAGTGATGCTAAAAAATGACACACCAATATATATAGCAACACCACGTACGCAGATAGAGAACGTTGAAAGCTACGTCTATCTGGGACAGCGATACAGCATCAGAGACAAAAACCAAGACAAGGAGATTCAAAGACGAATCACCGCCAGTAGTAGGTAGGGCCATCTGGTGTATGATCCTACGGTGTCTTTGCACCTCATATGGCTCAAATCTAAGATGGCGGCGCCTTTCGTCGGGTATCTATACGTGTATGTATGTGTGTGTAGTCACGTGACCGGATGTAGGGGACCCCCTGGCGGAAGAGAGTGGAGTGAGTATCCTTTGAAGTCCCATCGTGTATAAGGAAGATAGAAACGAAAGAACAAAGAGGAAAGTTTTAAAAGGTGGGTTATTAGAGATAAAGAAGTATACTGAATGATGTATTGATGATGTGATATGTATGTATATAAGAATAAGATTGGAAATGAAATGTGTATATATGTATGTATGTATGTATGTGTATGAAAGAATTAAAGCTAAGATAAAAATCAACAAACAGACAGACACCGCGGAGCTAGCCGACACGACAAGAGGGCATGCTAGGTCAACAGACGGTAGAATGGACTATGATCTGCTGATGCAACCGGAGCGATGTAACCAGACATCACGCAGCTAGCCGACACGAGAAAGGGCAGGCTAGGTCAAGATAAGTAAGGGCTGTGACACAACATGTATATATGCACATTGAAGAGAATGAGAATCGTGGTAAGTAGGTCATTAAATAGTGATATTAGTATTAGTAAAAGTAGGTATATAATCGTTGAAAATTTAAACATAGTCACTATATACACTGTATGTATTTGGACACATAAAGACATAGTCATTATATACACTGTATGTACGTATATACACTGTATGTATTTGGATACCTAAAAGCATAGTCATTATATACACTGTATATTAGGACAACTAACACATAGTCATTATATATATATATATTGTATGTATTTGAACACCTAAATACACAGCCACTATATACACTGTATACATTTGGACACCTAAAACATAGTCACTATATACACTGTATGTATTTGGACACATAAAAACATAGTCACTATATATACTGTATGTACTTGGACTAACATAGGTGATGACGCGGAGACCGTGGGAGAACGGTGCATGACGGGAGGTTGTCGGACTAACCTGCAAAGTGTACTGCCCACTATCCTGCAAGGTGTACTGCCCACTAAACCGCAATGTGTACTGACCACTAAACCGTAAGGTGTAATGCCCACTAACCCGCAAGGTGTAATGCCCACTATCCAACAAAGTGTACTGCCCACTAAACCGCAAGGTGTACTGCCCACTAACCCGCAAGGTATACTGCCCACTAACCCGCAAGGTGTACTGCCCACTAACCTGCAAGGTGTACTGCCCACTAAACTGCAAGGTATCCTGCCCACTAACCTGCAAGGTGTAATGAGGTGTTTTCTTGTGTCAGTGCGGCGAGTGGTTGAAGGGGCAAGGTGTAATGCCCACTAACCCGCAAGGTGTACTGCCCACTGACCTGCAAGGTGTACTGCCCTGGTAGTGTAAGAGTTAGAGCAGTGGACTCTCAGTCAAGAGGTGGTAGTGTAGTGGTTAGGGCAGTGCACTCTCATACCAGAGGTGGTAGTGTAGTGGTTAGAGCAATGGACTCTCATACCAGAAGTGGTAGTGTAGATGTTAGGGCTCTCATAAAACGTGCTTAGGGCAGTGGACTCTCATATCAGAGGTGGTCGTGTAGTGTTTGTGCAGTGGACTCTGATACCAGAGGTGGGAGTGTAGTGGTTAGAGCAGTGGGCTCTCTTACCAAAGGTGGTAGTGTAGTTGTTAGGCCTCTCATACCAGAGGTGGTAGTATAGTGCTTAGGGCAGTGGACTCTCGTACAAGAGGTGGTGGTGTAGTGGTTAGAGCAGTGGCGACTTATACCAGAGGTGGTAGTGGACTCTCATACCAGAGGCGGGAGTGTAGTGGTTAGAGCAGTGAATTCTCATACCAGAGGTGGTAGTGTAGTGCTTAGGGCAGTGGACTCTCGTACAAGAGGTGGTAGTGTAGTGGTTAGAGCAGTGGCCTCTTATACCAGAGGTGATAGTGTAGTGGTTAGTGCTCTCATACAGAGGTGGTAGTTTAGCGGTTAGGGCAGAAGACTCTCGTACCAGAGGTGGTAGTGTAGGGGTTAGAACAGTGCACTCTCAAATAGAGGTGGTAGTGTAGTGGTTAGAGCAGCGGACTCTCATTTGAAGAGGTGGGAGTGTAGTGGATAGGACAGTGGACTCTCATACAGAGGTGGTCGTGTAGTGTTTGAGCAGTGGACGCAAGGTATACTGCCCATTAACCTGCAATGTGTAATACCCATTAACCTGCAATGTGTACTGCCCACTAACCTGCAAGGTATACTGCTAACTAACCCACAAGGTATACAAGGTGACCGTGGGAGAACGGTGCTGGATGGGAGGTTGTTAGGCGTGGTTCAGCCCAGAAAGTTTTAAAGTACAAGTTATATAAGCAAAGATGACATGTAACAGCTGGCAATGCGTGAGCGCGGCTTATCAGAAAACAGACGACAATTACCGAGGAGAGACCCATTGGAAAAACCGAGGACAGATCCATGAGAAAAACATATGACCGTGTGGAATAGATATGATTAAAGGCTAATTGACGTAGACTGAGTCTGCTTATATATATCACTCTGGGCGGGGGCACCCATGGGGAAATTCTAAGATGGCGCCCGTCTCCACGTGACCTACCCCCTGGAGGAAAGAAGTGTAAGTAGTGGACCCACCTGGTAGAAAGTGAAGGAGCTAGTGTCTGCTGCTGGTGAGGGGGAATTAGCCTTCCTAGTGGAAGTAGTGCCACCTGTCGGGCGACGAATGAGTAACGAGGGAAGACTAAAGGCTAATTGACGTAGGCTGAGTCTGCAGATATATATCACTCTGGGCGGGAGCACCCATGGGGAAATTCTAAGATGGCGTCCGTCTCCACGTGACCTACCCCCTGGAGGAAATAAGTGTAAGTAGTGGACCCACCTGGTAGAAAGTGAAGGAGCTAGTGTCTGCTGCTGCTGCTGAGGGGGAATTAGCCTTCCTAATGGAAGTAGTGCCACCTGACGGGCGATGAAGGAGTAACGAGGGAAGATTAAAGGCTAATTGACGTAGACTGAGTCTGTAGATATATACCACTCTGGGCGGGAGCACCCATGGGGAAATTCTAAGATGGCGCCCGTCTCCACGTGACCTACCTCCTGGAGGAAAGAAGTGTAAGTAGTAAAGAGGTAAAGAAAAGCACAAGAAGAGACAACACAAGCTCAAGCACAGTACACACTAGCTGAGAAGGAGGTAAAGAAAAACACCAGAAGAGACAAGACAAGCTCAAGCACAGAACACACAAGCTGAGGAGGAAAATAAAAGCACCAGAAGAGACTAGACAAGCTCAAGCACAGTACACACTAGCTCTGAAGGAGGTAAAGAAAAAACACCAGAAGAGACAAGACAAGCTCAAGTACAGTACACATAACTGAGAAGGAGGTAAAGAAAAGCACCAGAAGAGACTAGACAAGCTCAAGTACAGAACACACATGCTGAGAAAGAGGACAAGAAAAGCACCAGAAGAGACTAGACAACCTCAAGCACAGTACACACTAGCTCAGAAGGAGGTAAAGAAAAGCACCAGAAGAGACTAGACAAGCTCAAGTACAGTACACACTTGCTCAGAAGGAGGTAAAGAAAAGCATCAGAAGAGACAATACAAGCTCAAGCACAGTACACACAACTGAGAAGGAGGTAAAGAAAAGCACCAGAAGAGACTAGACAAGTTCAAGCACTGTACACACAAGCTGAGAAGGAGGTAAAGAAAAGCACTAGAAGAGACTAGACAAGTTCAAGCACAGTACACACTAGCTCAGAAAGAGGTAAAGAGGTAAAGAAAAACACCAGAAGAGACAATACAAGCTCAAGTACAGTACACACAAGCTGAGAAGGAGGTATAAGACAAGCTCAAGCACAGTACACACAAGCTGAGAAGGAGGTAAAGAAAAGCACCAGAAGAGACAAGACAAGCTCAAGCACAGTACACACAACTGAGAAGGAGGTAAAGAAAAGCACCAGAAGAGACTAGACAAGTTCAAGCATAGAACACACTAGCTCAGAAGGAGGGAAAGAAAAGCACCAGAAGAGTCTAGACAAGCTCAAGCACAGTACACACTAGCTCAGAAGGAGGTAAAGAAAAGCACCAGAAGAGACAAGACAAGTTCAAGTACAGTACACACTTCATCAGAAGGAGGTAAAGAAAAGCAGCAGAAGAGAAGACAAACTCAAGTACAGTACGCACATGATCAGAAGGAGATAAAGAAAAGCACCAGAAGAGACAAGACAAGCTCAAGCACAGTACACACAACTGAGAAGGAGGTAAAGAAAAGCACCAGAAGAGACTAGACAAGTTCAAGCACTGTACACACAAGCTGAGAAGGAGGTAAAGAAAAGCACAAAAAGAGACTAGACAAGTTCAAGCACAGTACACACTAGCTCAGAAAGAGGTGAAGAGGTAAAGAAAAACACCAGAAGAGACAAGACAAGCTCAAGTACAGTACACACAAGCTGAGAAGGAGGTACAAGACAAGCTCAAGCACAGTACACACAACTGAGAAGGAGGTAAAGAAAAGCACCAGAAGAGACAATACAAGCTCAAGTACAGTACACACTTGATCAGAAGGAGGTAAAGAAAAGCAACAGAAGAGACAAGACAAGCTCAAGTACAGTACGCACATGATCATAAGGAGGTAAAGAAAAGCACCAGAAGAGACAATACAAGCTCAAGTACAGTACACACTTGATCAGAAGGAGGTAAAGAAAAGCACCAGAAGAGACAAGACAAGCTCAAGTACAGTACACACTTGATCATAAGGAGGTAAAGAAAAACACCAGAAGAGACAAGACAAGCTCAAGTACAGTACACACTTGATCAGAAGGAGGTAAAGAAAAGCAACAGAAGAGACAAGACAAGCTCAAGTACAGTACACACTTGATCAGAAGGAGGTAAAGAAAAGCACCAGAAGAGACAAGACAAGCTCAAGTACAGTACACACTTGATCATAAGGAGGTAAAGAAAAACACCAGAAGAGACAAGACAAGCTCAAGTACAGTACACACTTGATCAGAAGGAGGTAAAGAAAAGCAACAGAAGAGACAAGACAAGCTCATGCACAGTACACGAGAAGGAGGTAAAGCAAAACACCAGAAGAGACAAGACAAGCTCAAGCACAGTACACACAAGCTGAGAAGGAGCTAAAGAAAAACACCAGAAGAGACAAGACAAGCTCAAGCACAGTACACACTAGCTCAGAAGGAGGTAAAGAAAAGCACCAGGAGAGACAAGACAAGCTCAAGCACAGTACACACTAGCTCAGAAGGAGGTAAAGAAAAGCACCAGAAGAGACTAGGCAAGTTCAAGCACAGAACACACAAGTTATATCACTCTGGGCGGGAGCACCCATGGGGAAATTCTAAGATGGAGCCCGTCTCCACGTGACCTACCCACTGGAGGAAAGAAGTGTAAGTAGTGGACCCACCTGGCGGAAAGTGAAGGAGCTAGTGTATGCTGCTGAGGGGGAATTAGCCTGTCACGGGACCGACCTCCTAGTGGAAGTAGTGCCACCTGGCGGGTGATGAAAGAGAAATGAGGGAAGATTAAAGGCTAATTGACGTAGACTGAGTCTGCTGATATATATCACTCTGGGAGGGAGGACCCATGGGGAAATTCTAAGATGGCGCCCGCCTCCAGGTGACCTACCCCCTGGAGGTAAGAAGTGTAAGTAATGGACCCACCCGCCCTCGCCGCCGCAATCTATGCATGTATGTATGTATGTATGTATGTATGTATATGTGTGTGTGTGTGTGTGCGTGTGCGTGTGCGTGTGCGTGTGCGTGTGCGTGTGTGTGTGTGTGTGTGTGTGTAGTTATGTATGTATGTGTATGTACGTATTTTGTGAATTATACTGTCAAAAGAGTGACATTTTGTGAGTTCTACTGTGGTGTCCTAGCCTTACACACATGCACGCACCCATGCACCCACCCACCGTCGCCGTCCCCACACGACCTCGCCGCCGCAGAGGCGGCGCGCACGCCGCCCTTCCCCGAAGTAATACATACATACATACATACATAGATACATAGATTGCGACGGCGAGGGCGGGTGGGTCCATTACTTACACTTCTTTCCTCCAGGGGGTAGGTCACCTGGAGGCGGGCGCCATCTTAGAATTTCCCCATGGGTCCTCCCTCCCAGAGTGATATAGCTTGTGTGTTCTGTGCTTGAACTTGCCTAGTCTCTTCTGGTGCTTTTCTTTACCTCCTTCTGAGCTAGTGTGTACTGTGATTGAGCTTGTCTTGAGCTTGTCTTGTCTCTCCTGGTGCTTTTCTTTACCTCGTTCTGAGCTAGTGTGTACTGTGCTTGAGCTTGTCTTGTCTCTTCTGGTGCTTTTCTTTACCTCCTTCTCAGTTATGTGTACTGTGCTTGAGCTTGTATTGTCTCTTCTGGTGTTTTTCTTTAGCTCCTTCTCAGCTTGTGTGTACTGTGCTTGAGCTTGTCTTGTCTCTTCTGGTGTTTTTCTTTACCTCCTTCTCGTGTACTGTGCTTGAGCTTGTCTTGTCTCTTCTGGTGCTTTTCTTGACCTCCTTCTAAGCTAGTGTGTACTGTGGTTGAGCTTGTCTTGAGCTTGTCTTGTCTCTCCTGGTGCTTTTCTTTACCTCGTTCTGAGCTAGTGTGTACTGTGCTTGAGCTTGTCTTGTCTCTTCTGGTGTTTTTCTTTAGCTCCTTCTCAGCTTGTGTGTACTGTGCTTGAGCTTGTCTTGTCTCTTCTGGTGTTTTTCTTTACCTCCTTCTCGTGTACTGTGCTTGAGCTTGTCTTGTCTCTTCTGGTGCTTTTCTTTACCTCCTTCTGATCAAGTATGTACTGTACTTGAGCTTGTCTTGTCTCTTCTGGTGTTTTTCTTTACCTCCTTCTGATCAAGTGTGAACTGTACTTGAGCTTGTCTTGTCTCTTCTGGTGCTTTTTTTTACCCCCTTCTCAGTTGTGTGTACTGTGCTTGAGCTTGTCTTGTCTCTTCTGGTGCTTTTCTTTACCTCCTTCTGATCAAGTATGTACTGTACTTGAGCTTGTCTTGTCTCTTCTGGTGTTTTTCTTTACCTCCTTCTGATCAAGTGTGAACTGTACTTGAGCTTGTCTTGTCTCTTCTGGTGCTTTTCTTACCTCCTTCTGAGCTAGTGTGTACTGTACTTGAGCTTGTCTTGTCTCTTCTGGTGCTTTTCTTTACCTCCTTCTGATCAAGTGTGTACTGTACTTGAGCTTGTCTTGTCTCTTCTGGTGCTTTTCTTTACCCCCTTCTCAGTTGTGTGTACTGTGCTTGAGCTTGTCTTGTCTCTTCTGGTGCTTTTCTTTACCTCCTTCTGATCAAGTGTGTACTGTACTTGAGCTTGTCTTCTCTCATCTGGTCTTTTTTTTTACCTCCTTCTGAGCTAATGTGTACTGTGTTTGAGCTTGTCTAGACTCTTCTGGTGCTTTTCTTTCCCTCCTTCTGAGCTAGTGTGTTCTGTGCTTGAACTTGTCTAGTCTCTTCTGGTGCTTTTCTTTACCTCCTTCTCAGTTGTGTGTACTGTGCTTGAGCTTGTCTTGTCTCTTCTGGTGCTTTTCTTTACCTCCTTCTGAGCAAGGGTGTACTGTACTTGAGCTTGTCTTGTCTCTTCTGGTGCATTTCTTTATCTCCTTCTCAACTTGTGTGTACTTATAATTTCCCCATGGGTGCCCCCGCCCAGAGTGATATACATCAGCAGACTCGGTCTACGTCAGTTAGCCTTTAATCATATCTATTCCACACGGCCATATGTTTTTCTCATGGATCTGTCCTCGGTTTTTCCAATGGGTCTGTCCTCGGTAATTGTCGTCTGTTTTCTGATAAGTCGCGCTCACGCATTGCCAGCTGTTACATTTCATCTTTGCTGATATAACTTGTACTTTACAACTTTCTATACATATCAATAATACTATGGTGTCATAAGTCACTACACTAAATCTACGTTTGGAATAAGACGGATTTGATATGCTACAGGTAAGTTATTACAATATGTTTGTGGTATATTGTCAACATAAGATTGGTGAGTCACGTCCGCTTATTAATGAGATGATGTAGTGTCATGCATCGAAATGTGCAATGATATAGGAGGACGACAACAGACCTCAAGGGCTTCGACAGGGGCCATCAGCCAGAGAGAATCGTCGGAGCGACATACCATAACGGGGAAGTGATCTTCCTTATGAAATGGTATGTAACCGTTGATTATCTGCAAGATAGATTCAACAATGATAACACTATAGTGGATCTATTTAAGCAACAAGCAATGTTGCATCATAATGGAATCGATTCTAGAATATTGTATGTACCACCATTCTTCATGACAGACATACATTTACATATTACTACCCCGGTTAATTCAGGATAGATGGATACTGGCTTCCATTCAATAATGTTTACGATTGTATAATTACAACTGAATCTTCTTCGACGTTCACGATACAAGAGAATGAAGTACATTGACCTGTGTGACTTGCAGACACTAGCTCCTTCACTTTCCACCAGGTGGGTCCACTACTTACACTTCTTTCCTCCAGGGGGTAGGTCACGTGGAGACGGGCGCCATCTTAGAATTTCCCCATGGGTGCCCCCGCCCAGAGTGATATATATAAGCAGACTCAGTCTACGTCAATTAGCCTTTAATCATATCTATTCCACACGGTCATATGTTTTTCTCATGGATCTGTCCTCGGTTTTTCCAATGGGTCTGTCCTCGGTAATTGTCGTCTGTTTTCTGATAAGCCGCGCTCACGCATTGACAGCTGTTACATGTCATCTTTGTTTATATAACTTGTACTTTAAAACTTTCTGGGCTGAACCACGCGTAACAACCTCCCATCCAGCACCGTTCTCCCACGGTCACCTTGTATACCTTGTGGGTTAGTTAGCAGTATACCTTGCAGGTTAGTGGGCAGTACACATTGCAGGTTAATGGGTAGTACACATTGCAGGTTAATGGGCAGTATACCTTGCGTCCACTGCTCAAACACTACTCGACCACCTCTGTATGAGAGTCCACTGTCCTAGCCACTACACTCCCACCTCTTCAAATGAGAGTCCGCTGCTCTAACCACTACACTACCACCTCTATTTGAGAGTGCACTGCTCTAACCACTACACTACCACCTCTGGTACGAGAGTCTTCTGCCTTAACCGCTAAACTACCACCTCTGTATGAGAGCACTAACCACTACACTATCACCTCTGGTATAAGAGGCCACTGCTCTAACCACAACACTACCACCTCTTGTACGAGAGTCCACTGCCCTAAGCACTACACTACCACCTCTGGTATGAGAATTCACTGCTCTAACCACTACACTATCACCTCTGGTAAGAGAGCCCACTGCTCTAACCACTACACTCCCGCCTCTGGTATGAGAGTCCACTACCACCTCTGGTATAAGACGCCACTGCTCTAACCATTACACCACCACCTCTTGTACGATAGTCCACTGCCCTAAGCACTACACTACCACCTCTGGTATAAGAGGCCTAACAACTACACTACCACCTCTGGTAAGAGAGCCCACTGCTCTAACCACTACACTCCCACCTCTGGTATCAGAGTCCACTGCTCAAACACTACACGACCACATCTGTATGAGAGTTCACTACCCTAGTCACTACACTCCCACCTCTTGAATGAGAGACCGCTGCTCTAACCACTACACTACCACCCCTGTATGAGAATCCACTGCTCTAAACACTACACTACCACCTCTGGTACGAGAGTCCACTGCCCTAACCGCTAAACTACCACCTCTGTATGAGAGCACAAACCACAACACTATCACCTCTGCTATGAGAGTCCACTGCTCTAACCACTACATTATCACCTCTGATATGAGAGTCAACTGCCCTAAGCACGTTGTATGAGAGCCCTAACCACTTCACTACCACTTCTGGTATGAGAGTCCATTGCTCTAACCACTACACTACCACCTCTGGTATGAGAGTGCACTGCCCTAACCACTACACTACCACCTCTTGACTGAGAGTCCACTGCTCTAACCCTTACACTACCAGGGCAGTACACCTTGCAGGTCAGTGGGCAGTACAACTTGCGGGTTAGTGGGCATTACACCTTGCCCCCTCAACCACTCGCCGCACTGACACAAGAAAACACCTCATTACACCTTGCATGTTAGTGGGCAGTACACCTTGCAGGTTAGTGTGCAGCATACCTTGCAGTTTAGTGGGCAGTACACCTTGCAGGTTAGTGGGCAGTACACCTTGCGGGTTAGTGGGCAGTATACCTTGCGGGTTAGTGGGCAGTACACCATGCGGTTTAGTGGGCAGTACACTTTGTGGGATAGTGGGCATTACACCTTGCGGGTTAGTGGCCATTACACCTTACGGTTTAGTGGCCAGTACACATTGCGGTTTAGTGGGCAGTACACCTTGCGGGATAGTGGGCAGTACACTTTGCAGGTTAGTCCGACAACCTCCTGTCATGCACCGTTCTCCCACGGTCTCCGCGTCATCACCTATGTTAGTCCAAGTACATACAGTATATATAGTGACTATGTTTTTATGTGTCCAAATACATACAGTGTATATAGTGACTATGTTTTTATGTGTCCAAATACATACAGTGTATATAGTGACTATGTTTTTATGTGTCCAAATGCATACAGTGTGTATAGTGACTATGTTTTAGGTGTCCAAATGTATACAGTGTATATAGTGGCTGTGTATTTAGGTGTTCAAATACATACAATATATATATATAATGACTATGTTTTAGGTGTCCTAATATACAGTGTATATAGTGACTATGCTTTTAGGTATCCAAATACATACAGTGTATATACATACATACAGTGTATATAGTGACTATGTTTAAATTTTCAACGATTATATACCTACTTTTACTAATACTAATATCACTATTTAATGACCTACTTACCACGATTCTCATTCTCTTCAATGTGCATATATACATGTTGTGTCACAGCCCTTACTTATCTTGACCTAGCCTGCCCTTTCTCGTGTCGGCTAGCTGCGTGGTGTCTGGTTACATCGCTCCGGTTGCATCAGCAGATCATAGTCCATTCTCCCGTCTGTTGACCTAGCATGCCCTCTTGTCGTGTCGGCTAGCTCCGCGGTGTCTGTCTGTTTGTTGATTTTTATCTTAGCTTTAATTATTTCATACACATACATACATACATACACTTTCATTTCCAATCTTATTCTTATATACATACATATCACATCATCAATACATCATTCAGTATACTTTTTTTATCTCTAATAACCCACCTTTTAAAACTTTCCTGTTTGTTCTTTCGTTTCTATCTTCCTTATACACGATGGGACTTCAATGGATACTCACTCCACTCTCTTCCGCCAGGGGGTACCCTACATCCGGTCACGTGACTACACACACATACATACACGTATAGATACCCGACGAAAGGCGCCGCCATCTTAGATATGAGCCATGGGGTGCAAAGACACCGCAGGATCATACACTAGATGGCCCTACCTACTACTACCGCCGGCTGGACAGCATTCGCCAAACACCGCGACATCTCCAAGGATAATTTTGGAACCTGCTTGAAGAGACAAGTCTCATGTCTGCAGCTCATGCGTACTTTCAGCGACGACATACGGCGCGGAAACATGGGCATTCACAATCCAAAGAACAAGCTAGCAGCCACACAAACAAAGATGGAAGGAAGTATGTTAAACATCACATATCGGGAGAGATCGAACAAAACAAACATCTGGGTAAGAGAGAAGACAAAGGTCATAGACGTAATAAAACAAATCAGAAGACAGAAGTGGACCTGGGCAGGAGACATCAGCAGCCTACGAGATAACCGATGGACATCGCGTATCACAACCTGGAGACCTTACGAAGGGGAACGATCTAGAGGAAGACCGGCGAGACGGTGGAGAGACGAACTAGACGAGTACTGGAAAGGCACCATCTGGCAGAGGATAGCGCAAGAGAGGCAGTTCTGGAAACGACATGCTGAAGCCTTCGCCCAACCACGGGCCACTACGGCTGCACAATGATGATGGTGATCCCTGGGCTAGAGTGGCGTGCCCCCATTGAAATTGACACCACAAAAATCTAAAAGTTATGAAAACGCTCTCCACTTTTACTGAGAAATTTAACTTGATTGGTGAGTATGCTTTCTTTTCTACTACTCCGTTACCGATATTCTCAAGCGGTAAAGCGACGTAGTTGGTTTTTGATACGCGTGGACTGATAGTCTTCGAGACACCTTCGCATGCACGGATGGTCTCCACATTGTCGCCCATTGACAGCTGACGGCGATGTAAAAGTGATGACATTTTTACTCCGTTACTTCCCACTCCGTTACAGTCTAAATGGTAATGGAGTGGTGAGCTGGTGGTTATGGAGTGGATATACACATACATGTAGATCTAGAATCGTGTTTAGTATTTATTAAATAATAAGTGGCATTGTCCACCTACTTACCTGTCAGTCAGGGTGTGGCTTTACAGGCTGACTTTATTACCAATCCGTTACATAGTAACGGATTGCAGTTACTTAGTAACGGAGTGCAGTTACTTAGTAACGGAGTGCAGTTACTTAGTAACGGAGTGGTAATATATGGAATAAATAGATCCAAGTTTGTTCTTGTTGGAAAGCAAAATGTTTTCCTTGAAGGGCTCCTTCACGATGTTCACTTTCACGGTTACTTTGTTCAAAGTTTAACAATAACATTTGATCTTCAATTGCACTTTAGTTGTGCTTATTCCACTTTTGTTTTCCTTTTAGCACTCCGTTACCTAAGTAGCTGTTCTGTGTATGTTATTAAGAATAAAACTTGTTTTATATTTGCCCTAGTTGGTTCAAAGTAAACTATTTATGCTCTATTCAAGCTGCGTAGACTTGGTAAAGTCAAGAAATGAACATCAGCCTTAGGATCATCATTGCAGTTTGGTAACGGAGTGGAGATATTATTTTTGTCTTACATATTCAATGGTTATTTATTTGCAAGAGAGAGAAGATTAAGCTCGGCTTGACATTTATTTATCTTCCGGAGAGATCAAGGTGACATGTACTTCCCAAATTGAGTTGATTGCTTCATCTAATTTTTCCATCAAACTTCATTCCAAAAGTGTCACGTAATTTGATTTTTCCCATATATATATATACATATATATATACATATATATACATATGTATATATATAATATATATATATATATATAATTCTTGTCGCTGTTTCATATATAACGTAAAAACATATGTGAGCATGGTACCCATATATATATATATATATATATACATATATACATATATATATATATATATGGGGCACCATGTTCACATACGTAAATACGTTATATATGTACGTATATATATATTTATATATATATATATATATGTGGGTCACCAAGCTCACATATGTAATTACATGGTACAGCGAAAAGAATAGGCTATTTGTCATTGTATGACTGACCAGTTTATATAATTTGGTTCTATTTTACAAGCTTATGTTGCCAGCGTCATGCTAATAATCACAATATTTTTTTTCAATCATAAACACTTTTATTAAAAAAAAAAAAAACATACAATGTAGAATTATCCGGTAAACAATAGACTACTCCGTAGGCCTATTCCTAGAACTGTGCACTCAATTCACCGAGATCAACAGAAAACACGTCCTTGTGCGGGTAGTGACACATAGTGCAGTAGGAGCAGTGAACTGTTTCACTGAGGTCGACAACTAGATAAATAAGTCAACAGAAAACACGTCCTTGTGCGGGTAGTGACACATAGTGCAGTAGGAGCAGTGAACTGTTTCACTGATGTCGACAACTAGATAAATAAGTCAACAGAAAAATCGACCATCGATCATCTTTGTAGGGGCAGTGACGCCCAAATAACGCAGAACAAGTGAACTGTTTTCAAAGAAGTCGATAACAAGTCGATAGAAAACGCGACCGTCTTCTTTGTGTGGGCACTGGACTGTGCCACTCAAAACACAATTTTCAGCGCTTAACATGCACCAGGTCTATCTGGGGTCAGCACACTGATAGTTTTCCCATTGGCGACCATGTTAACGTTTTGTCTGATTGTAAGAAAACGTGACCTAGAAATTGTATTAAACTTCTCACCTGCCGTTGTCATCATCTCATTGATATGCTGGTCGAGTTTAGTCAAAATCTAATATTTCTAGCTCTTACAAAATGCCTGTATGTATGACACCCGTCAATATTTATAAATGGATGCAGGCAGTAATCCGGCTAAAGTGTCAACTAGCCAAATTTCTGCCAAATACCCTTCCGCTTAGCAAAATCAGCTAAAGAGACACCATTTTACTGTCAACAGCTTCTACAATCATACCTGGAAATATGCCTATTCAAATGCACTAGGAATACAACATATCTATATTATAAAACATTTCGTTCTCTGTTTGTGGGTGCACCCACATCTACGTTAGTTTTGCATGTATCTGGTTGAAATTCCAACCCAGCATTCTGGCTGCCAAAAGGCTGTCCTGGCATTAATAAATTGTAACTAGTCACTGGCCTAGTTGAAAGTTTTGGGATAGGTTTGGGGTGTCTGGTACATGTGACTGCCTTTTTTCCCCGGGTAACGCCGGATAACTCAGCTTGTGTGTATATATATATCTATATACATATAATATTTATATATATATATATATATATATATATATACAAATATATAACTTTCAATACTTATTATCACCCATAGTGCAGAAGCACAAACAGCATGAAATGCCATAGTTACAAAAGCAGTGCTACAATATGAACTACACGATCAGCTAGTCGGATTAGTTTTGCTGCTCCAAAACTACTAAATGCGATAACTTTAGGCAAAATTACGCTAGCTTACTCATACTCACAGGTAACGTGTGCAGTATTTAATTATAAAGCAGATTAAAAACTACGTCATCATCGTAAATTACCGTAAAATTAACAAATAGCACCCGACGAGTATGGTACCCCGGTCACAGTTGAAATTAAGATATATCATACCAAGTATTAGGATTTTACCAAATGAGATAAATATGCGCGCAAAATATGCACAATGAAACGTTAGTTTTGTATTCGTAAAACGCGATATTTCTCTTACACATCCGCCGAACAACTGCAGAATAATATAATTGCCGATTTAAGGCTTAATTAACAGCATGACTAGAATTGTGGCATTATAGCGTAAACCGAGATATAATCGGATGCTGTAAAGTTTACTCATTTCAGCAGCGTTGGGACCCGAGTCTGTCAACAGGTTCCAACTCCGACTAGCTATCTGGTGGACGACGCTGCCGACGACTTGTCACCTCGGCTACAGACAGCTCTGCGACCGCCGTGAGCGCCGCCAACAGAACCCCGGCAATGAGGAACATGAGTGGCCCCGTGACGTCCATCAGAGACGTTGGTTTGGCGTCCGTCGCTTGAGAACTGTTACAGTGGTCCGACTCGAAGTAGTTCTTCGCCCACTTGTCAATAAGACCATGCTCAGCCATCATCTGGATCCTGAAGGAGATAGGAATCGATTAAATTGTTCGATTGCTGGACTTACATCGATTTAACAAGAAGATTTAACAAGATTGCCACCCAGAGAATTAACTCTAGGTGGCAGGTGGACAAGGAAACCCTTTGGCTTATCGAGAGTCCAACCGTTTTATCTATGTGTATCCCGCCCTTGTGAGGTATGTGTCGATTTTATTTTTAAACATATTCACGCTACTAGCACCCACACAATCAGCAGATAATCTGTTCCATTCATTTACAGTCCTTTATAAAAATGAGAACTTTCTTATATCTAATCTACACTGCTCCTTTGCTAATGTAACTTCATGTTCTCTAGTCCTTCTATCTTTCTTAACTGAGAAAAAATATTTCTATCAATATTTTCATAACCATTCATTATTTTAAACACTTCTATCTGATCTCCTCTCAATCTCCTGGTCTCTAGTTTTGTTAAAACACATTCTTTTAGGCGAATTTCGTAACTAAGATCCCTCAGTTTTTGTATCATTTTAGTCGCTCTTCTCTGTACTCTTTCTAGCATATCTATGTCCTTATTGCTATATGGCCTCCACGCTTGTATACAATATTCTAAATGAGGCCTCAATATTCTTTTGTACAACGGTATTATTAGTTCTTTTTCCTTATACGCTATATTTCGCCTAATTAATCCAAGGATTTGATTTCGCTTTGAAGCTGAAATTCTGCACTGCACTGAAACCTTCATATCAGCACTAATGGTTAACCCTAAGTCATTTTCTTTTACAGTAGTACTTAGTACAGTACCTCCCATTGTATATTCTACATCTTCATTCCCATGTCCTGTGTGGAGGCATTTACATTTCCCAAAATTGAACATCATTTGCCATTTTTCAGACCATTTGATCAACCTGTCAAGATCATCTTGTAAATGTTGTCTATCTCCATCACTTTTAATCCTTCTAAACACTTTTGTATCATCCGCAAAATTCAACACCTTGCTTGTTATATCATCATCCAAATCGTTGATATATATTAAGAATAATATAGGTCCTAGTACTGATCCCTGCGGTACCCCACTCAATACCGATTTCCAGTTTGAAGCCTCCCCATCAACTACTACACGTTGTCTTCTGTCAATCAGCCATTTTTCTATCCAGTTTATTATATAATTTCTTATGCCATGGGCCTCTAGTTTAAGCAGTAATCTTTGATGTGGTATTTTATCGAAAGCTTTTTGAAAATCTAAGTAGACGATATCTACTGGTGATCCCTCATCTACCCACTTAGTGATGTCTTCCAAAAAACATAACATATTTGTTAAGCATGACCTCGCTTTTAGAAACCCATGTTGAGATGGGTTTATCAAGTTATGTTTAACAAGAAATTCCACCATGTGATCTTTGATTAGTCTTTCTAATAATTTACAAATCACTGATGTTAAAGTAACTGGTCTAGAATTATTTGACTTGTTTCTCGAACCTTTTTTAAATAACTGTATAATGTTTGCCTCTTTCCATTCTAAAGGAATCACCTCCTCTTCTAATGACAAATCGAAAACTGTTGCAAGCGGTACGCTAATTTGTTCTACAATTTCCAATAGTAGTTTGGGCGGAATCCCATCCACTCCAGGTGATTTATTATCCTTCGTAGTCCTTATTTTCTTAGCTACCATTTCCGGGGTTACAATTAACTGTCCTAAATAGTCTGAATCTGCCCCATTGAACTTAGCCTCTGGTACTGGCAGTGAACTAATATCTTCCCTGATAAACACTGAACTAAAGTACTCATTCAGGTCTTCAGCCATTAAGAATCCCTCTGATATTATATTTCCAGCACTACCTTCTAGAGGACCGACCTTATCCTGAACTTTCTGTTTGCTTCGAATATACGCATAACAACTCTTGCTGTCATGTTTTATATTACTAGCTAATTGTTATTCATAGCTTCTCTTTGAATTTCTAATTTCAGCTGTAGCTTGGTTAAGTGCTTCTTTATAAATGTTGTAGTCTTCATCATTTCCAGTACATCTATATGACTTCCACATCATTTGTTTATACTTAATTTTTCTAAAGGCTTCTTTCGATAAGTGTTTCTTTTTTGACCGTTTCCCTATTTTTTTGAAAGGTACAAATGTATCGACTATACACTTAATTTCACTCTTTAATATATTCCAGCATTCTGTTGCTGTCTTATTTTTCAGTGTGTCATTCCAGTCTATCTTTGCTAATAATTTCCTCATGTCCTTATATCTTCCTTTGTGGAAATTTCTCCTATACTGCTTTTTACTATTCCTTTCTGATTTTACTTTGATGGTAAAATGTATCTGGTTGTGATCACTACTCCCCAGTGGCTCACATATCTTGACATTGCCAACTAATTCATTCTGTGAGGACAAAACTATGTCTAACACATTCTCACCCCTGGTTGGTTCTAGCACATGTTGAGAAATGACAGTATCTTGAACTAAAACTAAAAACTTGTGGTCCTCACTCCCCATACTCTGTAGACATTTCCATTTTATATACCCGTGGTTAAAATCCACCATAATAACACAGTCCCGTTTGCTTACTTCCCTTAGAGCGTTTTGTATTTTTTCATTCTCTTCTATGCTTATGTTTGGACTTCGATAAACTGTTAACGTTGAGTTTCCTGGAACTATGTTACACCAAATAGCTTCTTCACAATGTGCTTCTCTTTCTAATTTTATTTCATAAGCCTGGATAGATTTTTTAATATATAAAATAACTCCACCTCCCTTTCTTCCTATTCTATCTTTCCTAAACATTACATATCCTGTCAGTCCCAATTCGGCATCAGATATATCGGTGGTGGTCCAGGATTCGGTTATACCTATTATGTGAGGGTCAATATCTTCTACCATAATGTTTAGTTCATTTCTTTGGTTTACTATACTCCTTGCATTTAAACAAACACATTTATATCCAGCTTCAGAAGAGTTTTCCAGACTGTTCTTTGCTGATTTATTTGTGCTGTCTTTATCTATGCCGCCAGTTTCAGGTTTCTCTGTGAGTCCCCCCTGCGAATCTAGTTTAAATAGATGCAACCTGTCCCATTGTCAACAGATTGCAGCAGGTTCTCTGAGAAAACTGCTGTCCCCTTTCCACTAAGATGGAAGCTATCTCTCATGTACACATCTTCCCTCCCAACAAAGTATCCCCGTAAATCTGTGAATCCCACCCCCTCTTCTTCACACATCTGCTCAACTAGTGCGTTGATCGTCATCCTCATACAGTTTCTATACGTTGCCCCCCTTCCTCCCATTACTGGCAACATTCCTGAGAGAATAATCTGTTCAACTCTTGTCTTCTTTAGCTTCCTCACTAACTGTCTATACTGCTGTACTATCCCAGTTATTCCCTCCCTGTCTGCATTATTTGTTCCTACATGTACTAGTATAGACCCTCCCTTGCCATGTCCCAATACCTTCTCTACCCTTTCAGTCACATGTTGTATCCTAGCCCTCGGTAGACAAACAACGACATCCTTCCCCTCGCTTAGTGTCTTGTCCGTTTTTCTCAAAATGGAGTCGCCCATAAAGACCCTCTCTTTCCTCTTTGCCCCCTTAATCACTGCCTTAGAGTAGCTCCTTCTTCGGTTTGCATTTGTCTGGTTGTTGTCTTTTCCCCCTGCCGCCTTCTCTCCTGTCACATTCTCTTCCGATCCATTCTTTCCTGTCACTTTTTCTCTTGTCACCTTTCCTCCTGTCATCGTCCCTTTTATCGACTTCTCTTCTATCACATTTGCTCTCACTTCCTTTCGTCCCTTCATCTTTCCTCCCATCTCATTTGCTTCTCTCCTCTCCCGTCCCATCTTCCCTCCCTCCTTCTCTACGGTCACTTTCTCCCCTGTCACCTTCACGCTTGTTACGTTTTCTGTCGTCGATTTTCCAATTCCTTTCCCTCCAATCATCTTCCCTCCTCTCAATCTCCTTTCCTCAGTCTTCTTGCCACTGCTATTCTTCTTCAGTCTTGCAGTTTTCCCACCTCCCTCCTTGTCGTCTCTCTCCATTCCACCTGTCTCCTTGCTAATTCCCATCTCCATCCCCTTCACAATATCTGTCAACCTGTCTATCTCCTTCTGCAGACACTCCACCTTCCAACACCCCATGCACTGAAAGGTGAATCCCTCCTCCATGGTTTCTGCCCATGACTTCCCACTGCCGGACAATGCAAAATCTACCCAGCTGTGGCAGTGATCGCACACCAAGTGTCGCTTTGCCTTGACTTGCCGCTTGCAAGGCGATATATCACTATCATAATTTATTTAATAACTTAACTAACTTAGTTAACATATCGATGTTTGATGTAGAGTAAGCCTGACAAAACTGATAAAAAGCCAAACATTTTGTCAATCACACGCACGCACGCACGCACGCAAGTTCATAAACAAGAAAACACACACACACGCGCGCGCGCGCATGTACACGCACCCGCACGTATCCAAACACTTGCGCACGCGTGTGTGTTTGTGTGCACGCGCGTACGTGGTGTGTACCAGCACATTACACATCGAAGTGGAGGAAAACAGGCATTAGACAAACACATAATCAACCAATAATGATACACATATTGTATAAAGAAGATACGTTACTACGTAGTTTAGCACTTGAGGAGCGGTCTGCTTACTTGGCGTTGATGACCGGCAGGTACGGGGAGTGCACGGGAAAGAGAAAGGCATAGGCGGCCGGGTAGAAGGTGTCTTTTCCCAGCACGAACTGGCAGTCGGTGCGCGCCTGTGCTTTGAGCACGCTGAGGTCGCCGAAGAAGACGTAGTGACTGTTGTGGACGCGGTCGAAGGCCTCAGCGAGACTGGACACCGAGTTGTCGTCGTACTGGACACTCTGCTCCCACATCGTCTGGTAGATTCCCGACGTCGCCGCCTGTCTCCAACACAACGCCAGTGTGATAGACTCTTACACGTGACGGTCATTTCAGTGTGGTATTCGTGACGGTGACGATATTATGACCGTAGTATTAACAACGACAGGAGTGGATAATAATGATGTTGATACCTCTTATATTGAAATTGCATTTATGATTTATTAATACATGAGTCTTGGCATATTTACTTAATCTGTAAGGTGAGGTTCACGTCCGGCACTGCCTCCATTAATGAATAACAACGTTGAAGGTATAGACTGCCCGCCAAACTGCATTTACTAAGTCCAAAGTAACCAAACAATAAAATTGAATACGAAATATTCAAATAATAAACACAGAATAGTAGGACATAGACATATAGGGGCCAACGGCCTAGCCGCATGTTCTTGGAATTACTTATTGATGTCGTATGGTTCCCTCAATCAAGACCGGCGAAGACAGTAAGTGGGACGAAGCACCATTGATTCAGCAACACATGTGTTGACAATACACCAAGGATAGTCAACTAATAGTATTGGCTCTGGAGACTGATTCCGGATACTGGAACATACACGACGTCTTAAGACGTTCCCTTTTAACTTGCTTGATATATTCCTGTCAGCGGACTTGCGAGACTCTGTCAAATATTTCTTGAAGTCTATGAAGTTGTGAAAAGTCCAGCCCGCTCTGAAACCTGGTTGTTCTTCAGCTAGGAGTTCTTCAGCCATGGACTTCAACCGGTTGAGAATTACTCTGAGCACGATCTTGCTGGAGTGGCTGATCAGGCTGATCTTTCGATAGTTCTTGAGGTGTTTGAGGTTCCCATTTTGGGTAGCGGAATGATGAGCGACTGTTTCCATTTCTGTGGCCACTCTTTGGACTCCAAAATATTCTGGCGCAAGACTGTGAAGAATGTTGTTGTTGTTGTTGTTTCTCCTCCCTTTTCAGCTGCTCTGCGGGAATGTTGTCCACACCAGGTGATTTTCCCGATTTCAGACATCGCACTGCTTCTTCAACCTCTTCCCTTGGGTAAGCTTTCGGTTTCTATGATCTGGGTCAAGTCTCTCTGAATTATGTTGGCGTCTGGCTGGAGATTTTAGTTGTAGAGATCAGTGCAGTATTCTATCCACCGGTTCAGTACAGCAGTCAGTACCGTGGTACAGACTGGAAACTGTCCCCGCGAGGAGGTAGGCTAAAGGGGCTCTTGCCACCTGGAGAGGGGTGGTCTCCGCCAGGTTCGAAAAATTTGCCTCAGACACGCTGCATGAGGAATAAAACACCAACGTCAACACCGGATCGGTCGCAGACCGGGTTACCAATGACCGCAACATCCGTCTCCCATCGGGGCGGACGCGACATGTATGGTAATGATGGTACCTCACCCAAGAAGATGTGGGAGGGATTACATCACTATTGCCTCATGAAATGTTAAAATACTTAGTCAAGCAGGAAAAATTAAAGAACTTGCCCATGAAATGGAAATATATACATGGCACCTCCTTGGACTATGTGATGCCAGATGGAAGAGCTTTGGAGAAGTACAAACACATGAAAGACGTGCATTCTATTACAGTGGAGAAAATGACAAAACATGTGAAGGACTTTGGATTCATTGTCAACAAAAGCATAAAGAACTCAGTACTATGGTGCCGCCCAACATCAAGCAGGCTCATAATCATACGTCTTAGAGCAACACCTTTCAGCATCACGGTGGTACACGTTTACGACCCAACAACAGATTATGATGATGAGTAAGTGGACGAATCCTACACCCAACTCCAAGACATCGTCGACAGGGTAGACAAGAAGGACATTCTGATCGTCCCGAGTGACTGGAATGCCAACGTGGGTGCCGATGTGGAAAACATTTATGTGGTCCTTTCTGTAATACAACCAACGATAGGGGGCTGCACCTGGCTGGAATTTGCCAGTTACAACAACATGGTGCTTGTAAACACACCTGGAAAGCGTAAAGCATCCCAAAGATGGACATTGCATGCACCTAACGGAAGACATCACAACAAGATCAACAAGTGCAGAACCGGTTCCGACGAGGAATCAACAGAGCTAAAAATCAGGAACATTCCCAAGAGCAGTCGTACGAAGTGATCATGATCTTGTATTGATGAATTTCAAAGATAGGTCGAAGAAGATCAACAAGTCCAAGAACACCAGGTTCAAGTTCAACTTGGACACACTGCAGTCTTCATTTCAAGCAACAATTGGAGGGAAATTTGCATCACTCCTCACGCTTGAAGAAGATCTAGAAGCGATGACCACCAACTTTAATATAGCAATGACAGAAACAAGAAATGACATTATAGGAAAGCAACTTCGAACGTCCAAGCCCTGGGTCACAGAAGAAATGTGTGACAGTAGGAAACATTTGAAGAAAGACAAGTATGCGGAGGAGGGAGCAACAAAATACAGTGATATCAACACAAAAATCAGGAAGGGAATAAAAAAGGCCAAGGAAGACTGGATTGGAGAACAGTGTACAGAAAATGAAGACTGCCTCACCGGCAACAACAGCATGAACGCTTACCAAGTTGTGAAAGAACTTACAAAACAATCGCAGGTGAAAATCAACAACATTCTACACAACAAAAAGGAGATATCTCACAGAAGAGAAATACGTCATTAACAGATGAGTGTTCTGAATTGTACAACTTTAAGCCGAAAGGAGATCCAAGTGTTACAATCATCCAAGATTCATCAAATGAGGAAGACTTTCCCATTTTGCGTGAAGAAGTGGAGATAGCTGTAAGGTGTTGAAGAAGGGAAACGTTACACGATTCGACAACATCCCAGCAGAACTTATAATGAATGGCAGAGAAGCGGTGTTAGACACCCTCACCAACGTCTGCAACAAAATTTGGCAAACATTAGAGTGGCTAACAATATGGACCCAATCACTGATAATTACTCTTCCAAAAAAGGTCAACATTATTGAACCATCAGCCTCATTAGCCATGCGAGCAAAGTTATGCTGAAAGTCATATTGAACAGATTTAAATCACAAGCAGAAGGGATCATCATCGAAGAACAGGCGAGCTTTCGCAGTGGAAGTTCCACCACGGAACAAATATTTAATCTTCGTGTTCTTGGTGAGAAATACCTGCAACATCAACAAGAATTATGTCACGTCTTCGTTGACTTCAAGAAGGCCTTTGACAGGGTCTGGCATGCATGAGCAACAATGAAGCATTACAACACTGGACGCAAGCTTGTTCACACCATTGAACAGCTGTACGCTAAAGCTAACAGTGCAGTACCGGTGCAAGGCGCAATAGGTGAAGGATTCCACACACCAGTTGGAGTCCGCAAAGGATGCCTCCTGTCACCTACACTGTTCAACATATTCCTGAAACGAATAATGGCAGATGCCCTGGAAGACCACATCGGCACAGTCAACATTGGAGTTCGCATCACCACCAATCTGATGACACCGACGGGTTGGCTAGGTGAAGAGGAACTTGCTAACCTGGTGAACCGACTGGACGAAACATCAACTAGATATGGAATCGGAATCGGAAGTGTTTATTTGACCCACATGTACAAACAAAAACGGTATCATTATCAAAAACCCAATAACTACCTGCAGCTCAATTATGAAAAACTAAATATGTGTTGGGATAATAAGTACAAAATACATGTATTATAAAGTAGAATATATAACATAAAAGTAAAAACAATTAATGTATGATAATAATCAATTAGCAACATCCTAATCATGAACTATCAGGTAGCTGTAGATAAACAAAAACAGGGGTCAGGGAGACTGCCACTAAGACCATTATTGGTCGCTCGTAGCATCCACCCCCTTAATTAATTTTCAACATAGTATATTTGGCTTATTTAAACACTTTTGATAAAATGATAACAACACAAGTGCATACTATCAGATGCAGTAACGGTTACACAAGCATTATAATTATATTACTAAATAATACATGTCTAAATCTCAAAAACAAAATATAAAAAGTTATCTTACTTTGATAACTGGCAGATGGTTACAACTACATCAGACATATTAATAACAGTACGTGAATTAACAGACGTAATAAGATTAAAACAAGATATAATTATTTGTTAATTATTCAGAATGTCCACATATATAACAATGGGATGAAAACATAAAACAAACAAGCTAATGACAAACACAACAATGCAATGAAGGTCCGAATAACTGACAATGGACAAGAACTTAAATCAGTTTAAAAACACCCCGGAGCCATCACCAGTAACAAGGGTTACAAGGTCTGCACATTGGCGAAACTGAAAGCAGTTTGGAGAGACAAGAACATCACACTGACGTTCAAACTGAAACTATTACATGCACTGGTCCTTTCCATCTTCCTATATACATGCAAATCGTGGACACTCACAGCGGAACTGCAAAGAAAAATCGCGGCAATGGAAATTAAATGCATCCTCGACATCTCCTACACTGATCACATCACAACGAAGATCTTCTGACTAGAGTGAAGCAGAGGAAGCCGAGATGGTGTGGGCATGTAACACGTTCAAGCAGGCTCACAGAAACAATACTTCAAAGAACAGTGCCGGGGGAAATAAAACAGGGAAGACAGAGGAAGAAATGGACAGATAGCTTGGAGAATGGACTGGGAAAACCTTCGCTGAAACCCAGGCAATATCACACAACCGCAAAAACTGGAGTCAACTCGTGCAACATCGTCCCTATTACCCGGGCGGGTTACGGGATCAGTGAGCAGTAAGTAATACAAGGGTAATATACAACACGCAAGTTCGTCGGCGACGAGAGGGATATTTTATGACGGGCTTAGGGTGAATGGCGGTCTTACATTTTACTCTGGACCTTCATTAAAGTTTTGCAAAGATGTACAAAAACAGCTAATTCAAATATCAATTACCTTCATCCATTCTCTGAATATTTACTTAGTATTCTGACTTCATTGAAATGAACGAACCGACGATTGGATGGTCGAACGAAAAGAACCATGCTCTGACACAATATACACCCGCAATCACGCACGCACGCGCGCATCACACACGCACGCGCGCATCACACACGCACGCAATTTTTTTTATAGGAAGCACCCACCTCAAAGGTGGACACAAGGGCAGACGTCTTCAGTGAGCCGTAGGTGTATTGCGACTGCGAGGCCAGGTCGGCGAGAGACTCAACGGGCAGGACGAACCGCGGCACCGTGAGGGACGCGACGATGTTGGCGACGTACGTGGCCGCGACGACGATCGAGAAGATCCACAGGAAGGACAGCACGATTCTCGTGGCTGCATGGCGCGTCACACTACACACTCCTGCAAACACATCACACTACACACACACACACACCTGCAAACACGTCACACTACACATTCCTGTAGACACGTCTCATCACACACTCCTGTAGACACGTCACGTCGCACACTCCTGCAATCACGTCACATGACATACTACCGCGAACTAGTCACATACACTCCTGTAAATGATCACACCACACACTCCTGCAAACAAGATCTAAAATGAGCTGAATTGGCGTTGTTGCAACGCTCTTCATATACGTTTAAGCTTAACTTTTTAATTGTTACAATAAATAGCATAAACTGAAACGTAATAACTTAATTAAAAATGCAACAGTAGGAGCAGCAGCAACAACATGAAAAACACAAGAAACTAAAACTCGGCTACTTTTGGTAAGGCAGCACAACCGAGAGGGTCGTATGGTCAAAGGGCCAAGCCATGTAAATGTTATTCACTGCGCTTGCGCGCCCATGCGCAGTACACAAAGGCCAATTTCAGACAAGGGACTACTCTCGTCCCGTCACACCGGGCAGCTAATGCTGCAGCGTACCTTGCTGGAAGTACATGTGGAACACGACCCACATCGACTCGAGCACGATGTTCGTCGCGTCGACCCTCCCCGCACCGACGACGACCGCCGACTCGAGGTAGATGATGGCGGCCAGTGCGAGTCCGACCAGAGGCAGAGATAGGCCGAGCGCAAGCCAAACGTCGGCCTGGAACGGGCCGATGTACACCGTCAAGTAGTCCCGATGTGGGCGCCTTATTATCATACCGGACGGCTCCTGCCAGAACGGATACGTGTAGTTGATGACTGTGGCTCGCTGTTCCGTCACCGTGAACTTGGCAACCGCGAAGTCGACTATCTGCATCACGGATAGAGGGCAGACTCGATATGTGTACCTTGTCGTTAAGTAATCGTTGTTATAGCTTACACCCAATCATGCAACACACTAAGCATAGCACTTTTAAATACCCTTCTTAATTATGTTTCCCGCTGACCAGTCAATCTCTGGTGTCACTAAATACGGCTAAATATATCCAAGTAAAGCGAACGTAAGGCTACAATGGCGCCATCTGGAGAGTGGCTCATTCGCAGCAACAAACACGTAGTTAAGTCATTATTTATAAATAACTATTATTTTGTCTATGATCAGATGCCGATGGTCCAAGGAATGAAAGAACATAAAACAATCAAGTGTACCTTTATTATCAGACTGCTCAACAATAACGTATAAATTTAATAATTATATAGATTATATTAATTAATAGCGGAGAGTCGACTTCAAACCATTTAATGTATCAATAAATTGGCACAGCGCTTTTCATGACTTTAGTGAGTCTCGTGTTCAATTTATATTGTGGAAAAATACTAGCACCCTCACGCGCGGGTGAACGCAATAGAGCACGCGCGATTGGATTCACTTACGCAAACACGCGAACGCACGCCACCATGCCAACGGTTCCATTCCACGTCCCGGTCGTGCGCGCGCGAACACACACACACACGCGCGCGCGCGCTCATGCACGCACGCACACACAAATGTAGTGACCATATACCTCTTTGGCCACCATGCTAACGGCTCCATTCCACGTCCCGTCCAACTCCTTCGCTCCCCATTGATCGGTCTCAACAATCTCGTAGCTGGAAACATAAAAGCCTCCTGCATATAGCTCAGGCACATAGACTCGGGAAGTTCATAGGGTTCAAACGCACCCCCGGCTGACTCAAACGAGTTCCGCGCGAAAGGAGCAGAAGAGGACGGGGAGTGCAATTGGTTGTTTTTGTGAGTCTCAAGGGTAGTGCAGAGGTTAATACACTCAATCCACACCAACCACGCTACATGCCAGTCACATAGTTGCTGCAATTTACTTTCAAACCACACGCGTGCACGCACGCACGCACGCACGCACTCACATACATTAATAGAGGACATTATTAGGGGATACTATTAGACAGACATAATATTACTAACATTGCCACCAAATCGTTTCAGATGATCGAAATATCTTTGGTGACGCAGCCAACTCACCTGAAATTTAGAGTCTTTGCCAGCACATTGAGGATCTCGAAACATATGCCTTTCCAGACAATTGTACCGTTAACATTCTCCTTGAAATGGAACGTTGGCAGCTGAAACAACAACTAAAAAGTAAGGTAAGTTCTTATATAGCGCAGTATACAGTCTTTAGGACTGTTCACAGCACCTTACACTTTACTGCCTGACAGACCGGTTCAATCGAACACCATCTCGACTTCTTCGGGAAGCATTCAGCCACGCTGCAATTAATGCGCGAAGACTATTCGTACACAAATATCCACCACTGTCTACATCCACGTACTCATTCATACAGGTGAGTGAACTGAAGGAACGTATTGTCGACGAACTTCGACACGGCAGCACAGGATTTGAACCCGCCTTCTCTCGATTGAGAGTCCCATGCTCTAGCACTGTGCCACTGCGCTCCACTAAGAAAACTTACTTGTGCACGTGGCCAGTTGTATTGCGGTGATGCGTGGATTTTATACGGAATATTACCTCTTGTTCGTACGAAACTTCAAAGCTACTAGTGTAAAGCCAAGGCTGCGTGCAATATGCTATCAAACATTTATGTTTGCGAGAGTGGTACCTAATTGCGTTCTCTCCTATTACATTGCCATGAATTTGACAGATGACGTGGTATTTATGAAATGCAGAATAACGTCAAGCAGTTATACTGGATCGGTTATGTATTCTGCGAGCGCGACGCTACGTGCGTTGTAATTGGAACAACGGTCGCGCCACCGTCCGTTGCACTAGTAGGACTGTATCCAGTCTTTAAATGCCAGATATTCAAGAGAACACAATATCAGTGATTGCATATGATGATTGACACGTTACGTCATTGTGAACAGGTCTGCTTTGACAACGTATTTGGAACTATAACAAACTGAGAGCAGCGGTGCACTTCTCTTACCTCAATTGTGACCACTGTAAATGTCTTATTTGCAAACCCTTCGAAACGCCACAAGTTCTTCCCAAACGTGCTCAAGTCGTTTCCTCCTTCCGCGTCCCAGGTTGCCACTTGCTGCAACACTTCCCGACCCAAGGACATTATCCACACCGGGTATCGGGATGTGGTGTTCGTCCGGATCTACAAAACAGTATCCTCATCGGGTTATGGGGCTTAACGTTCACCAGAGACTCCGAATGTGCAATGACATTATCCACGCCAAGGTATTGGCACGTTATGTTCGTCCAGACCTGCAGTTACCTTAACCATACTGGGTATTGGAATGTTACATAATTGGTCTGAATCAACAATGACACTATCCACACCAAGGTATTGCAAAGGTATCTTCGTTTGGTAATCTACATCGGGTAATGCAGCAATCGCATAATCCGCACTTCGTAATGTGTGAGAAATAGTGCGGCTAAACGAATGTGGCGTCAGTCAGTCTGACAATAATTGTTTTATAGTTTCCTTGGACTATCTCCCTGGTAGGTAAACAATCTTGATAGCGATAACTGTTTGATGTATTACGCTGATAATAATATCGAATTTGCGTTGGGAGGTTAAAGGACGATGCTGCTAACAATATTGACCTGTTTATGTAAGTACAACCCATCACATACATTTTCTTGATTTTACGGACCTGACTTGACTATAATATGTTCATAGGTATCATGTTAAAGAATTAGAATGTGGGAGAAACTTTTTTGAAAAGTTCTAAAAAAGAGATAATTAATTATAAGAAGAAAATTAGGAAATGTGATAACAATAGCAAGACAGAATGTCTGAACGTGCGTGCGTGCGTGCGTGCGTGTGCTTGTGTGCGTTAATGCTTTCCTCCTAGACGATTTTCATATTTGGCGTCACGGGGCTCATCTACGACGTGTATTTTCTAAACTTGCCGACTCGTAGTTTTACCTTGTCACATTGTGCCTCGTTCACAGTAATGTGTGCAGCCACCTCAATCAGGATGGCTCTATCGCCGGGCTTGAGCGCGTTCTCCCATTCGACCGCTCGTCCGACCACGAAGAACCAAGTCCGAGTTGACGTCATCAGTTCTTTCTGCTGCCCCTGCGCAGTCGAGCACGGCAGAGTGAGCAGTGTATCAACAAACAATTATTCTGTAAATTATTTTAAGGATTTCTACGAGTGGTTTTCTACAGAACATTCTGTACTGTTGAATTCTACAGAATCTATAGTAGTCATGCTTATCTGTAACATCATCAGATTATTATAAATATTTTTGCGGGCATTTTTCTATAGAACATTTTATTTACCTTATTATACATGGTAGGCGTTATATAGGTAAACAAATAATTTGTATCCGTGTTCGAAATAAAAAAAGTGAAATTAAATTATAGCTATCTATAACCAATGAAAACATTTTAAACACCACACTTCTGGTTTCTCTTAATATTCATGAAGTAATGACGTAAATTCGCACGCGCTCCGTCATCAACGAAGCGGTAATTATTTTGCAGGGAGATATGTGGGTGTGCATTTTCATACCAACATAAAATAGTATATATTATAAAATAAAGTTACGCGTTTTTCACGTTAGTATATAAAATTGTTTAATTGCGTGCTTTGTCACATTATTTTAAAATATGTTTTCCTGTTAAAATGTGGTATTTTCAATGCTTCCTACCAGGTATTAACAAGATGCTCATGGAGACATGGCTACCCTTTTCAAAACAACATCACTCACGCCTGCATAGACGTATTTGAAAATGTTATTATCTATTATTATGCTACTGGTGCCAGCCAAATCATGTAATCAATATAATAAATGAAGTTCTGTAATTCACAGTTACGTTATGTCATGGTGGCACGTATAAGTTGTTACTTATGCTTGTGTTTCTTCTGTATAACTGTTGTGCCACACTGTTATTATTTCACAAAACTGTAAACCTTATTTTTCATATAACTTTATTTCAAATTATCAGAAAAAAATTAGTGTTCTAGTTTCTACGATTCAAAAATAAATATTAAAAACAATTGAAAGCACTTAAAATATTTAGAATATGCACATTATTTTATTATGTGGCTGAACCCATTATATTTACATATTTGGTTAATAATAAGTATGTACAATGATCTGGTACTGACCATTTGGGCGACAAAACACACATGACCTATTGCTGTAACCACTGACCTGACAGCCTATGTCAGTCAATAGTATATAATAACAAGAGCCTACAACATACTTCTACATAATAAACACGTGAACAAATCCAGCTTTGTTTATGTTATGCTCTAATATGAATCATTTTAGGCACGAAATAAGGCACCTGCCCTACCCTTTAGAAATATTTCGAACTGAATAGTTGACAACATGCAACATGTTGAGGCTTAAATTCTGATGTTTAACTTAACATATTTCATTTGTAAATCATGCATATACAGTAAACCTCGCCTAAGTCGGATTCAATCGGACCGAGTGATTTAATCCGAGTTACGCGAAAATCCGACTGAGCCGAAGATGGCATATCCCAGCGCCAAAGGCAACCCTCTAAAAGCCCTTAGGTAGCTGTGAATAACACTTGAAAGTGCGGTAATTCTACATATGTTGATGTCCACAAGCAAATTACAACATTATGCCGTATTAGAACAGTTTTGTGCTTCGTTTTGGCACGAATCTCTAAGGTTATAGCTTAGTAATTATTATTGATTGTAAATGTCAGTCATCTTCTATCTCATGATAATGGCATCTACTTACCAGTCAACTCTTCGATTTCACGAGTGTCAAACCAGAGTGTCTGAATTAGCGTCCATAAAGCAGTATGTCTGCCACTGAGTTGTGCTATCTTATCTTCAGACACCGAGACTTCGTCGCTGTCATGCTCTTGGTTATATCTGCGTCCATTGGCTTGGTGGTGCTAGTTGTATTAGATGAGTGAAAACGTGACGCATACGTATGTTGCTGTGGCTGTCTGGATTATTTTTTGGAATAGCCGTTTCACTAGTTCATCTAGTACATATACTCCAAGCAACGAAGTGATTTGGTTGAATAATGCAATCCGATTTAGGCGAGAAAAACATAGTATCTCGGATCAAATGGACCGACTCAGTTATTCAGAGTTAAGCGAAGATCTGACTGACATAATCCGACTTAGACGAAGCTTTTTATGGGACTTACATTACAAATCAATCGTTCCTCGGAATTCTATCCGAGTTGAGCGAAGATCCGAATTACGCGAATCCGACTTAGGCGAGGTTTACTGTAATTAAATTGTTGGTCAAAAAGGAAGCACCAACCAGTAGGTAGAGAAGATGCTACTTTGTAGACAAAACATTTGAAACGTTGCAAAGTGTACCTAGAATCTGGTTTTCAGCCATTCAATATAATTTCAGTTGTGTACCAAAAGTGGTGTCCAATCCCCCTAGACCCACCTCAGGATCCGCCCCGGTTTATTGTTGTAATACCACATTTTCATTTTATTTGTTATCGAAACAGGAGTTCGACAGAAACAAATTCAAAATCTTTTACTATAAATTATGGACAGAACAAATAATTATTGCACTCCTAGTACAGAATAAAACATGTTTTTAAACTGATGCAATATATTTAAATATTTTGTCGATAATAATGTTATGCTCTTTATAGATCTACATTTTTTAAACTATTAAACCTTATGTAGATAGGAAAGTACATAACTAACCACATTATTGTCGAAAAAATATTAAAATATATTGCATCAGTGTAAAAACATGTTTTATTTTGTACTAGGAGTGCAATAATTATTTGTTTTACCCATCATTTAGAGTAAAATATATTGAATTTGTTTCTGTCGAACTCATGTTTCGATAACAAATAAAATGGTCATTGTATGATGGAAATAAAGTTATAAAATTACAAAACTTTAAAAGTAATGCATACTTTAAAACACTGTTTTCAATCATCATTGGTGTATTTAGCTCAAGAAGATCCCAAAAATATTTTGATTGTTTTGGAACATTTATATTTTTATTAATTTTCAAAATTATTGTAAAAGCAACTTTGTCGACACCTTTTTATACACTACTCCCAGCATAGTTCACTTAACACAAACTTGTTTCAAAACATTTTGAAGAATATGCTGTAGAACACAATCCAAACATGATGAGCATAAGAAAACATAAATTTTATTAAGTACTCCTACTTTGCAACATAATGACGGGATGATGTGCATTTGGATGCACAAATCGATCGACTGCATAAATCGTAGTGATGTACATATTCCCAGCAGAAGCCACACGGAACTAATGTGGCAGAACAAAGTCAGACATCTTCTTCACTACTGTGTCAGTTAACATATTGTCCTATTAATAGCACTGCTATGTATTTTGATACACAAAGCTATCAGATGCACTCATCCATTTGAAACTCGAAGTGAGGTACAACTTCCCAGTAGATGTCGCACAGAATAGAATGGGGCAGAACAAAGTCAGACATCATCTTATGTCAGGTGACCCATTGTCCAAATAATGGCACTGTTAAATAGAGCTCTTCAATATTCTCTTTCCATCAGCTCAGCTATTTCCAAAGTTCCTGCAAATAAACAAAGTTGAATTTAGGAAACTGAGCCTAAATATGAGTTAACTAACTGAACACTGTGCAGATTAATTCAGTTTAGATATTGGATTATGGGACTTATCACCAAGTGTACAGCTGGCTAAATGGTAAAATAATACAAAAGAACCTTGTTATGTTGATTCAGTCAGACTAAAATCCCAATCCATTACTTTGGCCAACTTTTAAATTGCTTCTAGATAATTGCCTGTATGCATTGGTTATATACAGTGCATTCCAGATAACTCGAACTCACCCTAAGTTAAGTCAATCTTTTCCTCTGTCCGGGGCAAAGATCCCAATGGGGACCTTCTGATAACTTTCTAGTTTTAAGAAATTCCACTTATCAGTATTGTCATGGGTCCCTGGAAGTTCGACCTTATCCAGAATGCACTGTATATTTTCCTTTATTCTTGCTCTAATAATTAATGTTGTATATAATTATACTTATGGGCCATTCTCGTGAAAAGTGTACAGTAACGGTAAAGTAACATGTAAAAAAATAAATGTTTAATTTGTTTTTAGCCGAGTACGATTATTATCAAATGTGCTATTCACATGAAGCAGTGCAACTTTATCTGATCTATTATTAGATTAAAAAAATATAACGGGAAACGGGGACTTTTCAAAAACGGCTGACTGGAATTTGGAAAGGCAAGACCAGGCTGTAGACACACATACCCAAATCCCAGATTTAGGCAAACAAATTACATCCACGACCAGGTTAATCCTCTTGCTATGGTTGCATATACTTATATTTTAGTGTGCATTTTCCTTCACTGCATGTCAAATACCGGACAATGCAGTTTTACTAACTAGAAAGGCGAGACCCTTGCCTAAGGCTATGTTATTTACTGTAGTAGAGGCTCGACGGACTCGGTGACAGTCCGAGTGGCAGCTGACACCGAGTGCAGCCGCCCGCTAAATAATTTTATTTAATCGAAACGTTACTCGGCTGACGGCATTGGGAAGCAGGATAAATAATCAATGCATACGCTTCTTCAACTTATAAAAATAGCTGTCAGTATACCTATGTCTACAAATTGCTTATTTACAATGCCATTGCTTGACTCAACTCACCTCGGAATCACACTTGTTGTTGTGTGTGTGTGACGTCAACGGTCTTTGTGTGGTTCACTGCGCGTGCATGAATATTCATTATACTCTGGCTGCAGAATTAATCATCCACGTGGCAACAAGCTCAAAATGATTCGCGTAAACACAATTGTTTATTGGCTTTTTGCGCAGATAAAACCCAAATTATGCATAAACATGCAAGACATAAGTAGCAGAGAAAGTACTTATGGGAAATTAATACGTTTTGATACGGTACACCTCGAATGTATATTAGCTTACAAAGAATCCATTTAATGCTTGTCTTAGTATTGAGTCAGTCATTTTGAATGTAACTTCAGCCAACAAACCGTTAGCCGGCAATTCCTCCTTGAAATATGGGGTTAGAATCGCCGTGTAACGAAATGTGTCTACATCATGCGAGAACGAAAACCGAGACCGCAGTGCCACGCAGTATTAATATCGCACTCCATAATACCCAGATATCTATTAAAATAGACCTAAACCTCTATTACTCTTAACATTCATGTCGCGACGACGGTCTAAGTTTGTGCAGGCATGTAAGTCTACTACCGGTAGACACCATATATATATATATATATATATATATAGGGCCTACTGATTTATAATAATGGTAATTTTGTGTCTTTTATATAACTGGTCATTGGATATGTTTTGAGGCAGATTGGAATTGGCTTATTCTAAGCTGGACGTACGCGCCATTGGGGGGGACAATCGTGATGACGTCATCGTATGACGTTCGTTCCTTATTTCTACCAGACAACCAGTTGGACGTAGGCCCACGACTTCGAATGATTTGGACGTGGTTCGTGTCGCTCAATTCAGCCAACGAGATGTGGACGACACCTCGACAGACAGGTTCGGCATTTGGTAAATTACACCACCTCCTGGTTCTCAATGTTTTTTGTTTGATATTTGACGGTTGCCAAGCCGGCTTACACGTTTCGTCGTTGTTAAAATGCCGTCTTCAATTGTCGACGATTTTCTAAAGTTGATTCGGGGTAAGACAATGACTGGCTGACTGATGGCTATGTTTTATTCGTGTATCTACGTCTCTTTTTATTAAATATAAAACTGAGGACGTACCAACGTTGCCTTGCATAGATAGGAATAGACGGAATTGGCCTTAGTGTTTGTTTCACGCATGAAACAGTTTCCACAATTATCGCAGTCAAATGAAAGTAGGAATTAGAAACAAACAGATCTATTTTGATAACGATAATGGAGATTAGTTTCAATATTACAAAGAGTTCTTTAAACGATCATGGTTCCGGCATTTCCCGAAATACTCCGCGTCGACCAAACATTCGTTATCTGATCTGGCGAGTATATGTATTGCACCAGTTTGGTGTAACAAAAAATAGTTGCTTACTACTACACAACATTCGAGATGCTAAGGACTAAAATAAAATTGGTATTGACCGAACATACCAAGTATAACAATTGCTTCGCTAGTGGGTTGTTTGCAACGACGACAAATCCGTCAGTATTGCCGTTGATGACATCAGATATGGCGCCGGTGTCACGTGACACCAGCCAGTAAGACGCCGTGATGCTGCTGTTCAATTTGTCAGTAATTGCCTCTTGAAAGCGGGAAAACTCGGCTGTAATGAATAATATAATATATAAAATCAAATATATTCTTTTATTTTTTTGCAAATACGTATCCTTCATCTACGCTCATTCCCGTCGTGTTATCTTTCTCCTTTACATGTCTTCCGTTACCGTCTTTCTATTACCTTTCTTCCTCCTGCTTTATTTAAGAATACTTTTCGTAAATCGATTTTTAACGCAATGTTACTTCGTGTGTGTAGCCAACATTTTAGTGTATGTAGAGTGTCGGCATTTTGTTTCTCTATGGATTTCCGTATATTCCACATGCATACAGCATCTAAAATGATCAATTATTACAAGGGAGGGTACATTTAAAACAATTCTGGATCTGGTTTACCTGTGTAAATAACGACAAGACGTTTGACGTTCTGCGTTCGCGAGATGTCTAGTATAGCCTGAGCGACGTCGCTTGGATGTCTGACATAAGCCATTTTAGTCTCCGTCGATATGTTTGGCAAGAGTCCATTGTCGACCTTACATGTTCCATCAAACGATGTCAGGGTGTCGTTTGCAGCGAGAATAACTTGAAGAAAAACACAAATACTTCGTTAACATCACACGGGAACATTCAGAAGGTTCAACAATGTTGCTTTTCGTTGCAATTCATATTGAATCAATATTTCCGTTACGGGGATATTATAACAACCACATGAAACATAAATGTAAATATATTAATAGGTTTAGTATAAATACAGTATTGTATAACACGAGATTGCTACATTACTGGGAACTTCTGTGAATTCCTGCTTTTTGTTTGCGCTGACGTTCAATTACAATGGCCAACTGACACGATGTCGTAAAGTTCAATTACAAGTGCACAAACCACTACGACTATAATTTCAACAAGCAAGGGCAATTCCTACCTGAAGCGATCACCAGCACGCCGGCCAGTAACACATCCACTCTAACGACGCGCGCCATCGTCTGGTTGTCTCTGGTCCGCGAAGGCCACGTGAAGCCTTACTCCGTCGGCCGAGGTTGGCTGGCGTAGAACGCTGCGTGCCGTAGGAAGTTTTTGTTTTATGTTGATAAGGCATAGCATAATGTCACCTGTATGAAGTCGTTTTGAGTTACGATTCCCATCTGATACGAGGCCACACCTTCAAAGGTGTCACGCTGCCAAGTAAACACATGGTCTGCTGGGTTCCCCATATCCCATTGCGGTCGTCCATAGCTCCGCGAGAGCGTGACACGGAAACCGAATGCGTGAAAGTTAAGTGGTAGATGTGTATCGCGATGGAGTCTCCCAGTGTGTGAATTGTAGAAACGACTCATAGTCGAACACCCAATGGTACAGTATATCATCATCATCATGAAAATGTGGAAATTGTAGAACAAATTAGCATACCGCTTGCAACAGTTTTCAACTTGTCATTAGAAGAGGGAGTGGTTCCTTTAGAATGGAAAGAAGCAAACATTATACCGTTATTTAAAAAAGGTTCGAGAAACAAGTCAGAGAACTATAGACCAGTGAGTTTAACATCAGTGATTTGTAAATTATTAGAAAGACTAATTAAAGATCACATGGTGGATTTTCTTGTTAAACATAACTTGATAAACCCATCTCAACATGGGTTTCTAAAAGCGAGGTCATGCTTAACAAATATGTTATGTTTTTTGGAAGATATCACTAAGTGGGTAGATGATGGATCACCAGTAGATATCATCTACTTAGATTTTCAAAAAGCTTTCGACAAAGTGCCACATCAGAGATTACTGCTTAAACTAAAAGCCCATGGCATAGGAAATGGTATAATTAACTGGATAGAAAAATGGCTGATTGACAGAAGACAACGGGTAGTTGTTGATGGGGAGGCTTCAAACTGGAAATCAGTTTTGAGTGGGGTTCCACAGGGATCAGTACTGGGACCTATATTATTCTTAATATATATAAACGATTTGGACGATGATATAGCTAGCAAGGTGTTGAAATTTGCAGATGATACAAAAGTGTTTAGAAGGATTGAAAGTGATGGTGATAGACAGCATTTACAAGATGATCTTGACAGGTTGATCAAATGGTCTGAAAAGTGGCAAATGTTGTTCAATTTTGGGAAATGTAAATGCCTCCACACAGGACATGGGAACGAATATGTAGAATATACAATGGGGGGAACTGTACTAAGTACTACTGTAAAAGAAAAAGACTTAGGGCTGACAATTAGTGCTGACATGAAGGTTTCAGAGCAGTGTGGAATTGCAGCTTCAAAGGGAAATCAAATCCTTGGATTGATTAGGCGAAATATAGCATATAAAGAAAAAGAACTAATAATACCACTGTACAAAACAATAGTTAGGCCTCATTTAGAATATTGTATACAAGCGTGGAGGCCATACCGCAAGAAGGACATAGATATGCTAGAAAGAGTACAGAGGAGAGCGACTAAAATGATACCAAAACTTAGGGATCTTAGTTATGAAAAACGCCTAAAAGAATGTGGTTTAACAACACTAGAGACCAGGAGATTGAGAGGAGATCAGATAGAAGTGTTTAAAATATTGAATGGTTATGAAAATATTGATAGAAATATGTTTTTTTCAGTTAAGAAAGATAGAAAGACTAGAGGACATGAAGTTACATTAGTAAAGGAGCAGTGTAGATTAGACGTGAGAAAGTTCTCATTTTCACAAAGGACTGTGAATGAATGGAACAGATTATCTGATGATTGTGTGGGTGCTAGTAGTGTGAATATGTTTAAAAATAAAATCGACACATACCTCAGAAGGGCTGGATATATGTAGATAAAAGGGTTGGACTCTCGATAAGCCAAAGGGCTTCCTTGTCCACCTGCCATCTAGAGTTAATTCTCTGGATGGCAATCTTGTTAAATTTTGTTAAATCTTGTTAAATCATTGGTAGGCCGTGGCCAGAGTATAGATGAGCCGTTTCCATATTGGTCGATCGTTCATCAGGGATGGACGATCTGTGTCTTCAATATCAAGGTTATAGCAGATCAGTTTGGTGTGTGTTTCCTTTTGTTTCCCTCTATTTTTCTTGCCACCAGTGGGTCTCCACAAGATGAATGGTGCAGTATACACCGGCTTGTAAATGCTGGTTATAGCTTTGAATTGCACCTATAATTTACAGTCAGAGTTCCGAGGAAATAATCAAAGGTAGACATTATTTTTCACATAGACTGCGGAGTATGACGTTGACACACAGTGCCACGCACGGGAAATGTCATACCTACAATTAATTAATAGTACACGTGCTATCGATTGTGCCAGTGTTTGGTTTGGGAATTTAGCAATGCTTATCGACGGGTCTGATCACATGTGATGCAGACAAACAACCACGTCCTTCTCCGTCTAGACGAATACATTACGCTAACAGTTTCATCCATTGTCCCGCGGTGTGTTTTACACGGCTAGGCTCATCAGATATGACAGCTAATGGCCACATCTGTTAGCTTAATGAAATACGTGACAATTGAATTACAAGTCGCTTTATCTTGAAAGGTCTGTTTGGGTCATATCGATGAATATATCCCAATTAAGCACTGGCAGTAATTACAGTCATCAAACAATAACATTACGTGCTTTCAGAAAGACCTAACTTGGCGTCAATGCAACACGGGCGTGTGTTGTAGGGCCTACTCGTATTCGACGTTTGCTTGGCGGCGTTGTCCCATTTCTTGTCTGCACAGCAAACTAGATAAATTCATGTGTAATAATAGGCTAACTCTATAGATTATGTGTTTTTTTACTTAGACCTTTATCCTTGACAATAGCAAACCTGAGTCGGTTTCAGGTTAATGGTCAAGCGCTAAACCATCGATGCGGTCCCATCTAACTTATTAAGCCTTCTGACTGGCGCATATTCGCCTGAGCATTGAACATAATATATAGACCGACGTAAACAGGTCGGTTCAACAGTGTGCCAACTACAAGGAGTGGTAATGTTTGCACGGCATCGTATGTATTTCATGTGTGGACACCATTGAGGATTTCCATTGTTTTTGTGTGCGGGTCCAAGCGACACATTGATGAAGTACCGCTAAGAGGAAGCATCGCCACATACAAACACTAGAGTCTACACCAACGACTAGTACGCATATCGTTTAATTGTATATTTTCATATACAATATTATATATGCTGTTATCTATCGAGGATGCCCAAATCACCCGAACTGTCAGACTAGCTGCGTATTTACCAGATTAAGGGGTCATACCCCAGTTAGACTTCCTGTTTCGTTACAAACGAAACAAGGGCAGTGTATATTTCAGAAATGATTGTTTTTACAAAATTTACATGCTATGACATAAGTGCATTTGAATAGGCATATTTCCAGGTATGATTGTAGAAGCTGTTGACAGTAAAATGGTGTATTTTAGCTGATTTTACTAAGCGGAAGGATATTTAGCAGAAATTTGGTTATTTGACCCTTTAGCCGGAGTACAGCTTGCATCCATTCGTAAATGTTGACAGGTATCATACATACACTATATTTTACGAGAGCTAGAAATATATAATTTTAACTAAACTCGACCAGCAGGTCAATGCGATGATGATAAGAGCAGGTCAGAAGTTTCAGATTGTTTGTAGGTCACGTTTTCTTATAATCATACAAAACGCTAACATGGACATGGCAACCGATGGGAAAACTAACTGTAGACTGTCACGTAATTACAAAACCAAGCTCTTACGTCAAGTGTGTACAGTCATGCAGATTATACACTGTCGAACTACATCACGTTTGCGTCTGCCAGTAGGGCTTAGTCGAAAGAACATTTTAAGTACTTACTTTACCATGATAATTGTTTTCTTTTTAATCTACTGATGTTTACACAGCATTATTATCTTGATTTGTTTATTTTTATATTTAAATGTGCTTAATTTTTACTATTTATATTTTAGTTTTATGTAAAGCGCTATGAACGTTGTGGATATTTCGTTACATAAAAACCCTATGTAACCGACTTATCTGTTCGACAGGCAGTCCAGTAAAAACAGAATTGCAGTAATCACGATTGGAGGTTACCAAAGCAGTGGCAGGTCTAGCAGAGCCGCTTTTTGTTAAGCTTTCTCAGCTCTCCTTTCCCTGAATAAACTCTTCGAAAATCTTAGAAAAGGTAGGACAACATTTGCCTATTAAGCAGGCCCTACACATGTATACAATTACGGAAAACAATGTAATAACTTCGATCGTAGGCTTTCCTGTCATATGTATGTTCTATTACATGAATGGTTATTATAGAGTACTGCTTAACACAAAAAGACACAGTATATATACGTGCCATCTTGACAGTAGTGGAGCGCGGTGGCATAGTGCCTAATGCTTCGGATTCTCAATAAAGATATTCCGGTTTCAAATGCCCTTGCGGCATGTTCGGCTCTTGGGCAACTTCGTTCAGTACACGTTATCTTCGAGCGCATATGGAGTAAGACACGGTCTTCACTAGATAGGACACGCTACACTAAACAATGTCACCATTGTAATAGAGAAATGGTAAGAGATCAGATTATTTCACACAAAAATGTGTTAATTAACTCTGAAAATCCACATCAGCTATGGCGTTGTATAAATAAAATTCGACACAGATTGACCGCTCCATCCCTACGTAAACATGACTCATTAAGTTATCTTTGTCTACGTAAAGATAGCATTACCCTCATTCGTTTGTCTTCCCACTTCACACTTTAAATCATGTAAACGGTCAACCTCCGCAAATAAACTATCTGAGCCATTCTACAGTAACGTGTATTTTTCAGCCGATAACTTTTACAAATTGTGTTTATCTTAATTTATCTAAAAAAAATTGATTGATTAAGATGGATTAATGTATCATCCCCAATGACCAACAGTCAGCAGTGATCGATATTAACATACTTAGCCGACATGTGTGTTTGCAAACACCTACCATCGCCGCATGTCTGAACCATAACGAGATTGGATTGTTACTAATATGACAGAAATGTCATATTTTAAAATGACATGGGCAAACTAATGTCAATTTTCGATTACATAGATATCAGCTTGCGAAAATTAATGTACTAATGTGGTAGTATAATGTTATAATCATAATTACACTGACACAACATATCAGGATCTTATTTGTCCAATAACCTGCATATTTGGTTTGATATAGTTATGGACAGTATTTGGTAAACACATCTGATCATCAATTGGGTTCATGAAGTTCATCAGTACTTAGGACAGTTACTCGTCAATATAAGTACAAATCAGTGTACTGTGTTATAAAAACAATAATGTTTAACTTGTGTTACGGCTAAGACAAAACGTTATGACCGAGACATTATTGCTATGGCTAAGAAACAAATTCTTATTACTACTGTGGTGAGTAACATTATTACAATTTTACGTAATACTACATGGCTTAATCGGGTATATAATTGTCAAACATTACTGCTGTTAAACATTTTATCGCCGCCGCGCTATTTATTCGCTTATTACTGGGGGAGGGGGCAGAAAACTGAATGTCTTCCCTCCAACTGCACCCCACTTTCACGGTCGCCAAAACACCGCAATCGTCTCATAAAAGCTCGATTTGCGCCCGGCCTTGACACTCGCCACAAAACAAACATTAACGCTCACATTTACTGTGGGGGGACATAACCATATGTCTGCGCCCCCAGCGAAATTGCAGGAGGGGAACTGCCTCCTGCCCTTCTCTTCCTGCGCCTATGGACACTAAGATGTTTCAGTAAGTGAACATAGTTTATTATTGTTGTGCGTATTTACAGTATGGTGGCATAATAACAACGTACAGTAATATAATAACTAAATTTGGTTGAATATCTAAAATGCAAAGTAAAATAGAATATTTCCATCATATATATATATATATACATATATATATATATATATGTATATATATATATATATAATTGACGCTGGAACGAAATTAATATTGGGTGAGCTGGCTGTTGTTAAATATTTTGAAGCTCACCAAATCCCTTAACTGCACCCTCTCTAGAGACTGACCAAAATCTCCAACTGCACAAAAAAACCACTTTGAGGTCTCTCCAAAACCTCAAATTGCACCCCTTGAGGCTCTTCGAAAACCTCCAATTGCACCCAAAATACATCTTCTTCCCTAGATACTGGGGGGTAATCCTATCTCGACCAAAATATGTGTGGTGCTGGGACCCCCCAATCCCCAGGTTCCGGTGACTATATATTATATACGTATAATATAGATGATATATATATGTATATATATATATATATATATATATACATATATATATATATATATACATACATATTATAAATGGTGTAGCTTTTTAAGCTATGTAATTGTTGGCTTGCACAAAGTTATAAAATCTACTTCTTTGTTTTATCATAACGTAGTCTTAGCCATAACGCAAATTGTCTTAGCCATAACGTATTATTCGTTATGGCTCCGGGGTTTAGAAAAAGGGGTCCAAGATAAACCCTGAAACTTTATGGCCCGAAGACAAATCGCGAAGCGCCGCGAAGGGGCGTAGACGGGGTATCCCCTACCACCCATTTGATGTTTGCTTAGGCAAGAACACTTCAAATGGTGTAATCTAGGATACCAATTATCTGGTGAGTGGGTGAATACCTAATATACCTAAGTTGTAATGGTCAACCCACAAATCTGACTTGTGATATCATACAAATGTTCTGTATAGAAAACGGATCATTGGGAGAAATACGACCTTCGGCCATATCCCGTTTTAAAACAAACCTAAAACAAGTATAATACTGCAACTGTTTGATAAACAAGTATGCTACAATTAATCGTCTTAACTCTGTATCGGCATTATTGCAAACTAGAGAGGAACGGTAGTGTACTATGTAGTAATAATACATATTTATTCGTACAACAATGTGAACAATTGAATATTATAATCCGATCTCTTTGCACAGAAAGAGACTAACATATCTTTGATTACAAAAAGTGCTACACACAGTTTTTATACTATCCAGCTCTTTTTTGCTAAGGAAACTGTGTTTAGGAGTTTCTCCAGATAGTAATAATCACAAAACCCAAAATGTAAATGTAATGATTTGCACATCCGCCCTTCGCGAATGCCAAAGTTCTGAATTCAAGACACATATGGACATGGTACATTTGGTGTTTAAACCTGGTTCTCAACATTTAACAATATTTAACAAGATTGCCACCCAGATTAACTCTAGATGGCAGATGGACAAGGAAGCCTTCTGGCTTATCGAGAGTCCAATACTTTTTATCTACGTGTATCCCGCCCTTTTAAGGTATATGTCGATTTTATTGTTAAACATATTCACGCTACTGGCACCCACACAATCAGTAGATAATCTGTTCAAATCATTTACACTCCTTTGTGAGAATGAAAACTTTCTTACATATAATCTACACTGCTCCTTTACTAATGTAACGTCATGTCCTCTGGTCCTTCTATCTTTCTTAATTGAGAAACATATTTCTATCAATATTTTCATAACCATTCAATATGTTAAACATTTCTATCTGATCTCCTCTCAATCTCCTGATCTCTAATGTCGGTAAACCAAATTTTTAGGCGTATTTCGTAACTAAAATCCCTCAGTTTTGGTATCATTTCAGTTGCTCTCCTCTGTACTCTTTTTAGCATATCTATGTCCTTCCTGCGATATGGCCTCCACGCTTGAATACAATATTCTAAATGCGGCCTAACTATTGTTTTGTGCAGCGGTATTATTAGCTCTTTTTTCTTATACGTTATGCTTCGCCTAATTAATCCAAGGATTTGATTTATCTTTGAAGCGGCAATACCGGGACTGTGTATCCCTTGTGACTCGGAGATCACATAAATATCGGTCCCATCTCAAGTTGGGACATTAAATATCATTGAGATCGGTTTGGCGATAACATTCTGAGAAAAAACATTATTATAGTTGCATGATCTCAAACGACCATAACATTCTAACCACAATATATAAACAATATAGTCAGTTAATAGATTGTTGCTGAGTGCCGACAATAGCTAGATACTAGAAACTCTGTTTACATCAGCTGTGTTTTAATAACCTTTGTTGATGAGCAGATGTTAATCACTACTTAAACTGCACTACTCGCTGATTTTCCCATTTCAGCATCGCCGATACCTGTTGACTAACTGCCATCCGGAACAGGATGGAAATGATAATATTTGCACACATGATTTGAGTCACGTCGATTATTGATACAATATGTAACTTGAGAACATTTTCCGTTTGTTCCTTTCTATGAACATTATATGACAAACGTTATCCTGATCAAAATCCATACTGTGGTTCACGTTCATCAGGGTGAGCCCATCCTCTTGCGTAGGTAGGTTTTGACCCGTCGCAAGCAGGAGAATGAATGTTCTAACTCACAACTTCCAACAGGAAGAATGTAACCGATCCTCAACAGGGAGCGGGTGTTCGGGAAGATGTCTTCATATGCGAGCTCGAGACATTCAGCCAGGTTAGGCGAGGACGATGACTTTGTGGGCTCCGTGGTTCTTCAATTGTGCTGCCATTCTTTCACCTCGATCTGCTTGCTATGAAGAGAACTTGGCTTGTCCCAGAACATCAATCCGTCCACAACATGTTGTACATTTCCTTTCTCTGTGATGATCATGGGGGAGTAGAGCAAGAGTCTCTATACCTTTACTGCTTTCTGGGTTAAATCGATTGTGGAATTCGGCAGACCGGTGGTCACAGAACTGAATGTGCTGGGTGCGTTGTCGTTCTGCATCTGCCGGGTCGATCGGGGTGTCCTTGATGCTGATATGGATGTACCAAGAAGTGGGGCTGAACGTGTAGCATCTTTATACCATGCACTGTACTCTTCTTCTATCTCCTGTCTCATCGTCATAATTAATTCCTTGGTTTGGTCGATCACAGTGTATGCTAGATATATATCCAAGCCCCTCTTTTGGAGCTTGGAATCTATGGGCCTGGGATTCTGCAATACATTCTTGGTGACAATTAATGCAATGATGGTAAGTGACGACGTGAGACTGGTTAGCAGCCATTGCACCTTCGTGCAAGTCTATTGGTCCCAACTGCCAGTCCATGAAGCTTCCTCGCAGATATCACGGTGTTCAGACGATTTCAATATGACTTCCAAACATTTACACAATAATTCGTACATCTCGTAAAACGTGTCGTAGCATGTGTGACGCTCTACCCATCTGGTCTTACACAGTCGAACAAGCTTCTTTTTTCTACCTATTTGACGAGAGGTTGTTTAAGATTAGTTCCAGGAATCAGTGCCGTTTCGGGGATAGGTCAAAGCAAAGGAAAACAGAATTCATGCTGGCAATAATGTTCTGGATGACAGGGAGTCTAACATGTATTGGCGATGCTCAAGTTGAGGACATGGCTGTTGCGTTGTATTGTACGTACAAAGCCTGTGGAGATAACTGTTTTATCATGGCCTGCACGCCAACCTTATACGAGGACATACACTGAGCACCTTCGTAGCTGTGACTCCTGGCTTTACTGATGTCGATATTATGATTGTTCAGGCCTCAGTGGGGTGGACATTTCTTGGAATTAAAAAAAGAACACAAAACTGAATAATAGCATAGGGTGGAAACAATGTATACGTCGGAAAACTTGTTAACAGAAAGTTGCTGTTCCCCAACTTAATAAGAAGTTCCTATGAATTTTAACCACACGGTATTATAACTTAAGTGTCTCTCAATCAAAAGCAGTCTGATGATGACCAACGTAGCAGCATGTGTGGAAGGGAAGTCTACGTATTGGCATGTCTGGTCCGCTGCTTTGAAGTGGTTAGAAGTTATTACACTTGTATTACACTTGTTCCAAAATCGCTGCATCGTTGCTCTTAGTTTGGTGTAAAAATGAGCTCACTGACAGCACAATGCGATTTTAGAAAGTGTATTACTTGATATTATATATTAGCGAATAATCTTTGCACGTCAAACACAGCGTGGTTAAACTTTTCACAATGAAAATCGCAATGGTGACAGGGGGTGTCGTGTAGAGCATGCAATCTGTCCCAACTGTCGAAAGTGATTGAAAAGGTTGTGGGCAACAGATTGAACATTCACCTAGCCAATTAAAATCACTTACGGATACATTTCAGTCCGCCTACAAGCGAAACTACTCGACCGAGACAGCCTTATTGTGGGTACTCAACGAGATCAGGACTGCGCTAGACCGTAGACAATGTACGATCGTCGTACTCATCGATCTAAGCGCCGCATTTGACACGGTAGATCATACAATACTCCTGGATCTCCTACAACGACGCTACGGCATCACCGGAGTGGTTCTCCATTGGCTGGAATCTTACCTAAGTAATCGCAAGCAGAGTGTCGTCGTCGACCACGTGTTATCCAGCGAGACGACTTTGTTAACGGGAGTGCCTCAAGGGCCAGTGTTGGGACAACTATTATTTTTCACTATACGTGCAGCTGATCGGTGATATAATTCACAAACACGACTTAAAATATAACCACTCCGCCGATGATCTACAACTGTTCTGCCACTTCGACCTGGATGCATCTTCTCTGGTGAACGCCGTGCATCGGATCGAGCGGTGTATTGATGACGTGAAAGAGTGGATGACTTGGAATTATCTGCTCATGAATGACACCAAAACAGAAATTCTACCGGTTGTCCCCAAATCAGCATCTGCCATCGTATGTGGGCTACGAGTGCGCGTCGGAACAGATGAAATCATTGCAACTGATCATGTTAGAAATATCGGCGTCCACCTTGATAGACACCTGGATGTGACGATGCAAGTGTCACGTACTATCAGCACTTGCTCACTGTACCTGCGCAACATCGGGTTGATTCACCATTACCTCACTCAACCGACAGCGGAACGGGTAGTCAATGCCATTATTACATTCCGTTTGGACTACTGCAACTCTCTACTACTGTTCGGTACCTCAACAAATAACATCGGTCGATTGCAGCGACTCCAGAATGCCGCCGCTCGCTTTATCACTCGACAGGCTCGTTGTGAAAGTGCGACCCCTATTCTTCGCGAACTGCACTGGCTACCTATTCAACAGCGCATTGCATTCAGGATCGCTGTTCTTACGTACAAGGCGCTGCACGAAGACTTCTCTCTCGCCTGTCTACATGCAGAAACTCGTGCGTGTCTACATGCCAGCCAGACGTCTTCGGTCTGCTGACTCGAACGCACTAGTTGTTTCGAGAACACGCAGCAGAGCCGGTGACTGTACATTTGCTCACGCAGCGGCAGCAGTGTGGAACGCTCTGCCGTCAAGTGTTACCAGCAAAACATCACTGGAATCATTTAAATCTGTGTTGAAGACTCACCTGTTCACTGCAGCGTATATGTAACCCGGACGCATACCAACACTGTTTTATCACAGCTGATTGATGTTTAACGTTTATTTATTATTTATTTATCTATTTATTTACTTTTCATATACACTCTAGCCTAACTTATTGATGTTTACATTAATTTTAGTTTATTTATTAAAATAATAATAATATGATCTTTATTATTTTATTTTATATTTTATACCACATTCCTGTTCTACTTCTGCTATATTTATTGCCTTAATTACTAGTATTATTAGTTCATGTTATCTATGATATAACAACTATTGTTTTTTATTCAAATGCATTATTTTTAACATACATTTGTATATTGTTGTAAAGCTCTGTGAACAATATTGGATGTGGCGCTTAACAAAATAGAATATTATTATTATTATTGTAGCATATAGTGTTTGGCATAACTTGAGAATTCTCTCAAACTATGGGTCACTGTCTTATCTATCACTAAATCATCAGGGATATTATTAATAACATGTGGTAAATTATATTTAAGACACGTTTTTTGCAAATTCATGTTTAATTCTGCATGTATGTAGTTCAGTTGCTCTCCGAGCATTACAGTCATGTATGCCAGCATTTGGGGTTTTCTGCAAATTTAATAAGTAGACGGGTAAATTTTGATGTCTACATTTGTAATAAAATTTTAGTTCTTGTAATTTTAGTAAGTCGTTTACTTATATGTTGAGTTGTTTAAAAATCGGTTCTGTATGTGAATTGAATTTGCTTAATGTTATAATTTGCACTGCTTTATTTTGGATTTTCATTAATATGTTTCCTTGATATCCCCATGTCGTGATACAGTAATTTATATGAGATAATAGTAATGCATTATATGCAATATAACCTTTATTTCTAAAAGTAGCATATGTTTAATGTATTTAATATTCCTAAAGTTTTAGAACACTTGTTTGATACTTTTTCGGTGTTTTTTCTAATTTAAGTTAGTGTCTAGAGTTAAACCTAATAAGTTCAATTCTTCCACTCTCTGAATATTTATGTTATCTATTTTGAGTAATAATCTTGGTGTAGGTTTATTTGGCATTTGGAAGGTCGAATATTTAGATTTAGTTTTATTTAGTGACAACTTATTAATATTAAGCCTCTCAAGTATCTTCAGAAGTTCATAATTTATTACAGATTCTGTACTTTTGTTTTTTACTGTATAACTGAACATTTTAATGACGCTAAATAAAGTAGTATCATAAGCATATATTATAAATTTAAACATTTGGCTGGCTTGTGGGAAGTCATTTATATATATATCGTAAATAATAGTGATCCAAGGATCGACCCTTGTGGTACACCAACGTTTATTGGTAAAGTTTCAAGCTGGCCTAATTGTGATTAAATGAGGATATCTACGGTCATACTTCATCTTCCAAGTGATTGAGGACGGAAGAAACGAAACAAATATGCGTGAAACGTGAGCTATCGCTTACAGAATCTAGGATAGTTTGTCGAGAACTCTGCCATGCAATCAACTGCGGGCAGGACTGCAGGTGACAGAGCAAATACTTCAGAGGCACGTAGCTGTGGTGGGCAATGTGATGGGCAATGTGATATAAATTTATAAATTAAATCAGAAACAATATTTAATATTGCATAGGAAACACACATAATTTAAATATATATAATGTTTTAATTAGTAACAACATGCATGGAATTGTCCAGTGAAAAATATGTTGTTGTTTGTTCAAATATCAAACAGACTTAGCAATGTATGTTGTAAATACTGTATAATAACCACACTGTTCAACCTTTTCTAAATAAGTAACGTAATGCAACATAGTTTGAAATAAAAACGAACCTAGTCAAATGTTGACACAATTATTATCTAAAATTGTGGATCTGTATGAAATTGAGAGATAGTTTTACTTGACAATTATTAGGATTTTATCAAACGATACAAGGATGCGAAAAATCTGCACAGTAAAAGTTAGTTTTATAATTCGTAAAACGCGATATTTCTTTTACACGTCACATCCAACAACAGGAAGCCAAACAACTGGCGAATAGTATAACTGCGGTCTTATGGCTAAGTGAGGACATTCTCCAGAATTATTGGGTCATAGATCTAATCAGATGTTGCAATGTTGATTCATTTTAGTAGCGACGCGACCCGAATCTGTCAAAAGGTTCCGACTCCGACAAGCTGTCTGGTGGACGACGCTGCCGACGACCTGTCACCGCGGCTACAAACAGCTCTGCGACCGCCGTGAGCGCCGCCAACAGAACTCCGGCAACGAGGAACACGAGTGGCCCCGTGATGTCCATCAGAGATGTTGGCTTGGCGTCCGTCGCTCGAGAATTGCTACAGTGGTCCGACTCGAAGTAGACCTTCGTCCACTTTTCTATGAGACCGTGCTCAGCCATCATCTGGATCCTGGAGAAGATAGGAATCGATTAAATTGTTCGATTGCTGAATTATATCGGTGTTTGCTGTAGAGTATAACTGAGAAAAAGCCAAACATGTTTCAATCACAGGCGCGCACGCTCCCTCTCACGCACGCACACACGCACACTCGTACGTACGTATACACATTTGTGCGTGCGTGCGTGTGTGTGTATATATATATGTATGTGTATAAAAGTACACAGTTGTATTATACTGATATGCCAGTTGATGAAGAATTCCAGAACAATACACATCGAAATGGAAGAAGACAAGCACCACACATTGACAAATTGACAAATCAACCCATTGTAATACAAGCAATCTATAAAGAAAATACCTCACTACACAGTTCGTTACTTGAGGAGCGGCCTGCCCGGTACCTACTTGGCGTTGATGATCGGCAGGTGTGGGGAGTGCTCGTGGAAGAGAAAGGTCTGCCAGGTACTTACTTGACGTTAACGTCCGGCAGGTAAAGTAAAAAGTAAAGTGAATGTAAGTTCTTGTATAGCGCAATATCCAGTCCTCAGTACTGCTCAAAGCGCTTTACACTTTATTCCCCGGCAGACATGTTCAATCGAACACCATCTCGTCTTCTCTGGGAAGCATCCAGCCCCGCTGCGCGAAGACTATTCGTGCACAAATGTTCGCCACTATAGTCAGGTAGTCATTCACAAAGCTGAGTGAACTGAAGCAACGTAGAGTGAACGAACTTGCCCAAGATTCGACACCGCAGCACAGGACTGATTCGAGCCTGGGTTCTCTCAGTCGAGAGTCCGAAGCTCTAGCACTGCACCACTGCGCTCCTATGTAAAGGAAATACTCTAGGAAGAGAAACGTCTGCAGGTACTTACTTGGCGTTGATGACCGGCAGGTACGGGGAGCGCTCGGGGAAGAGAAAGGCGTAGGCGGCCGGATAGAAGGTGTCTTTGCCCAGCACGAAGTGGCAGTTGGTGCGCGCCTGTGATCTGAGCGAGCTGAAATCGCCGAAGAAGACATAGGGACTGTTGTGGACGCGATCGAAGGCCTCAGCGAGACTGGACACCGAGTTGTCGTCGTACTGGACACTCTGCTCCCACATCGTCTGGTAGATTCCCGACGTCGCCGCCTGTCTCCAACACAAAGTCAGTGTCTTAGTGGGTGTCATGATGGTAGCGGTTTTGTTCACCGTAACATTGACATTGACAGGTCCTATAAGAATAATAATAAGGTATAATTCGTCACGCATAGAGGGTGGGGGGTTCTGGGTCGGCGTGACGACGCTTTACATTGCGGGGGTGTGTCTGGACGTATGACAATTAAAACGAAAACATGTTAGCTCGTTTAGCTGTCAAAATCAAATTTATGGGAATAATTACTATGTCATTTGCAATCAGAAGTGTGTGTACTTTAGTCTTTTGAGCCTACCAATACAAAAAGAACTCCCAATGGTGTAATTATAATTACCTAATATACAGTTATGATGTGTTGTCTTATACTGCGCTGGTATCGCCTAGACAAGGCGTTCGTAGCGCTTACTCCATGATCAGAACAATGATTCTGGCAGCAGCTAATGAAGCGCCGATAAGGGGATTTTTATTTACCTGCATACATTTTTTACTTTCCATTTTACAAAGAACACGACTTGTAGTGTCTCTTCCGAAAGAAACAGGAAACGTAGGGTTAACGAGATTGTGAAAAGTTCGAAACCGAAGTAGACATAGGGAGGCCACGTAACGGGGACACTTTCAAAGGGGGCACGCCACTCTAGCGCACGGATCATCATGATCATCATCATTGTGCAGCCGTAGTGGCCCGTGGTTGGGCGAAGGCCTCAGCATGTCGTTTCCAGATCTGCCTGTCTTGCGCTATCCTCTGTCAGATGGTGCCTTTCCAGTACTCGTTTAGTTCGTCTCTTCACCGTCTCGCCGGTCTTCCTCTAGATCGTTTCCGTTCGTAACATCTCCTGGTTGTGATACGCGATGTCCATCGGTTATCTCGTAGTCTACTGATGTGCCCTGCCCAGATCCTCTTCTGTCTTCTGATTTGTTTCATCACGTCTATGACCTAGCTAGGTCTTCTCTCTTAGCCAGGTGTGTGTTTTTCTTGTTTGTGCGGCTGCTTGTTCTTTGCCCTTTGCCTGGTTGGTGAATGTCCATGTTTCCGTGCTGTATGTCATCGCTGGAAGTACGCATGAGTTGAAGACTTGTCTCTTCAAGCAGGTTCCAAAGTTACCCTTGAAGATGTCGCGGTGTTTGGCGAATGCTGTCCAGCCGGCTGTGATTCTTCGTTGAATCTCCTCATCTTGGTTTTTGTCTCTGATGATGTATCGCTGTCCCAGGTACACGTAGCAGCAGGATTAACACGGCCAAATTACAAACGTCAAGGGGCACGTCCCCTCAGGCCCCCTGGATCTGCTTAATACTCACTCAATCACCTGCCCCTCCCCCTGTAAATCATCACACCTATTAAAAATACACAAGTCTAAACATGAACAGCTGGTGTTGTTGTTTATTATTAGTTATACGTGTACCTTTATTCTACCTGTGAATTACGAATCAACACAGAAATGCGACGAGCGAACAAAGTTGGTGTGTTCATAATACACGGAAATAAAGAACGTGCTTTACGGGATGTAGACAGACCAGCATTGCGAAGTGTTACAATTACGTGGGAATACAAAACTTCAAAAAGTAGCCTGACTTTTTAGTGGATGGCCCCTAAGGGTGATACGTCTTATATTCAACTTGTGCTTATAATTATTTTAAGATGCGTGACATTGAGTATGCACGACATTCCAGTTCGCGTAGAACTCGGCCAGGCCCTTGGTGATGAGATGAGTTTTTAACGAATCGGTTTCGATCTTACATTTTATTCTGAACATATATTATTAAAGTTCTGCAAACATCTACAACAAAAACGGCTAATTCATACAAAGTAAATACAATTAACTGCATGAACTACTGCGAATTGCCTTCATTTGTTTTACATATTTTGGTAATCTTTTTATGTTATCAACTACTAGCTGAGTTACCCGGCGTTTCCCGGGGAAAAGGCAGTCATATCTACCAGACACCTCAAACCCATCCCAAATGTTTCCAGCCTCCCCGCATTAATAAATGGTAACTGGTCACTGGCCTAGTTGTTGGGACAATCTTCTGCCAGAAATCTCAGTCTCAATCGCTCACCCGTCTAACTGACGGAACCAGCAACAGCGGATGCTGGGTTGAAATGTCACCCCAATACATGCAAAACTCACGGAGATGTGGGTCCACAAACAAACAGAGAACGAACTGTTTTATAATATAGATATGTCGTATTCCTGGAAAACCTATATAACTTTTGACACTAACTTGACCGATATAACTTTTGACTCTAACTTGACGGGCGATTATTTCGACGCTAAATGACAAAATGACTCCAACTGTAGGAAATATGTGAAATGCGAAAGAGGGCGCTACTTGAAAGCGTGTGGACGTAATCAACGACAGGTAGAGGTGGTGCATGTTAAGCAAGTGTGTAATGTGTTCAAACGTCAGTAACTTAAACAAAAACTATTAAACATTTATTTACGATGGTTTAGAAAAACATGAAATTCAGCCTTTTGAAATATTGAACCCCCAAGTTCTCCCCCCCCCCCGGACGAATTAGAATGGCTTTGTAGGAAGCACCAACCTGGAAGGCGGACACGAGGGCGGACGCCTTCAGAGTGCCGTAGGTGTAGTGCGACTGCGAGACTAGGTCGGCGAGAGACTCAACGGGCAGGACGATCCGCGCCACCGTGAGGGACGCGACGATATTGGCCATGTACGTGGCCGCGACGATGATCGAGAAGATCCACAGGAAGGACAGCATGACTCTCGTGGCTGAGTGGCGCGTCACACTACACACTCCTGCAAACACGTCACTTCACACACTCCAGTAAACACGTCACATCACACACTCCTGCAAATACGTCACTTCACACACTTCTGCAAACACGTCACACATTCCTGTAAACATGTCAGATCACATATTCCTGTAGACACGTCACGTCACACACACCCCTGTCATACACTCCTGTAAACACGTCACGCCACACACTCCTGTCGATACGCCACGTCACACACTCCTGTAAACATGGCACATTACACACGCATGTATACTCGTCATATCACACACTCCTACAAACACGTCACACTACACACTCCTGTAAACGCGTCACATTACACACTCCTGTAGACATGTAACATCACACTCTCCAGTAAACACGTCACATAACACACTCCTGCAAACACGTTACATCACACACTTCTGCAAACACGTCACACATTCCTGTAAACATGTCACGTCACACACTCATGTAGACACGTCAAGTTACACACCCCTGCAAATACGTTACATCATACACTGTTGTTGGCGCGTCACGTCACACACTCCTGTAGACACGTCACGCCACACACTCCTGTAAACATGTTACATCACACACTCATGTAGACTCATCATATGACACACTCCTGCAAACACGTCACACTACACACTCCTGTAAACTCATTACACTACACACTCGTGTAGACACGTCACATCACACACTCCTGCAAACACGTCACACTACACACTGCTGTAAACTCGTCATATTACACACTCATGCAGTCAACCACATCAAATTGTTGCAGACAAGATCTAATTTGAAGTGATTTGGAGTTGTTACAACGCTACTCTTAATTGTTAGAATAAATAGCATAAACTGAAACGTAATAACTTAATTAAAAACACACAACAGTAGCTACAGGTGCAGGAACAACAACAACATGAAAACACTCAAGAAATTTAAACTCGGCTACTTTTGGTAAGGCAGCACAACCCAGAGTGAAGCATGGTCAAAGGGCCAAGTTAAGTAACTGTTATTCACTGCGCTTGCGCGCGCATGCGCAATACACATAGGTCTACTTCTGACAGGGGAGCACTCTCGGCCTGTCACACCGGCAGCTAACACTGCAGCGTACCTTGCTGGAAATACATGTGGAAGAGTACCCACATCGACTCGAGCACGGTGTTCGTCACGCCGACCCTCCCCGCACCGACGACGACCGCCGACTCGAGGTAGAAGATGGCGGACAGAGCAAGCCCGACCAGCGGCAGAGAGAGACCAAGAGCGAGCCAAACGTCGGTCTGGAATGGGCCGAAGTACACCGTCAAGTAGTCTCGGTCTGGGAGCCTCAGTATCATACCTGACGGCTCCTGCCAGAAAGGATACGTGTAGTCGATGACGGTGTCTCGCTGTTCCGTCACCGTGAACTTGGCAACCGCAAAGTCGACTATCTGCATCACGGAGAGAGGGCAGATTCGATGTATACCTTGGCACTGAGTAGTTATTGTTAATGGGTTACGGAGCAACATACTACGCACAGCAGTTATCAGCAATAAATATTGTTTTTATTTTAAACATGTTCGTCTGATCATTCAATTTCTGCAGTCGTCAATTACGGCAAAATATTTCCATGTGAAGCGAACGTAAAGCCATTTACAGAAATTCGAGTGAACATTGGCATCTGGGAGGAAATACTGTCAGACTTCCCCAAATTTAGCGTGATACAGAGCTTCCAAGTTGAATGAACCCAAAATAGGGAGATCTCCCTATATTATCAAAACACTATAGGGAGATTGTACCTGTAATTTTTAACGAAAGCCACCTAAACTGAAACATACACATACCAGCAAAACTTACAACATACAAATTGTAAAAACAAAATGCAAAACATAAAAAAATGAGACAAACAAAAGACTGTGATCGCCATGCAATCGTCACTTTATTGCTTCTGCAACATAGCGTTGTAAAGGTGAGTCGCCTTTCTAATCGACTCCAGCAAACCTGGCGACATCTTCAACTGGTAGCATGCAGAGGAAACGTTGATTTTGCACGCCAGCAAGGCACTCAGGGACTCATGCCCTAGCGACGGCCGAAACTTGGTGTCGATCTTCCCTATCATGCTGAACATCCTTTCCACCGGAGCCTGGTCGTAGGGGACTGTGAGGAGCGCCTGGACGAGGCGACTTAGGCACTTCTGGACCAACTCCTCCATGAAGTTTGGAGCCAGCGCATGATTAATCTCGGCACAACTAAACATTCGGCGACAACTAAACTTATTGGCGATTTCGCTGTCCGTGAACATCGCCTTCACGAGATCAGTGAAATGGTCACCGACAGCGAAGGGCAGGTTGTGTTCGGCGACGAACTGGCAAAATAAAGCCTCGGCTTTCGTCACCTTCTCCGCGACCGTACCGGTAGCACCTGGCTGAAAGCGCATGCTTGTCAGCTTGGCCTACACGCCACACCTCTTTGCGTCGACCACTTTGTCATTGCGTTTTTTGCTCGACACTTGTTTCTCCACATAATTTCTGCCCCCATGACTGACGGAGAAGTCGTCCTGACAGATCGTACGTAAAGCAAACGTGTCGCCTTTAGAGCTTTTTCGAATTCCTCCAAACTTGTCCGCTCGTGTGTGCTGCCATTTGGAAGCGTACTTCCTAGCCTTTCTCTTTGCATCGTTGCCATCATCGTCGTGAAGAGTAAAAGTCGCGATCGCGGCAAGGGATAGTACAAAATGGCGTCGACCGGAAGTTTCGAGCAAACAAAAATTTATGCTGTGAGGCCAATTTGAGCATTGCCAAAAGAGGGCGCTGCAATGCAGTTCTTTTAATTTTTCGAATAAAATCAGGCAATTATATTCTAATTCGTGAGATCGGGATATTTTCTAGATCCTGTCAAAATTCGGGAGATCTCCCGGCAAATCGGGAGACATGGAAGCTCTGGTGATAGCGTGTTAACGATAGTGTTCGAACATATGTACCTCTTTGGACACCATGCCAACTGCTCCATTCCACGACCCGTCCAACTCCTTTGCTCCCCACTGATCGGTCTGCACAATCTCGTAGCTGCAAACATAAATGCCCTCTGCATATGTCTCAGGCCCGTAGGCTTGGGGGAGTCATACGGAGCAAACTGCGGCTAAAACGTTCCGCTTGAAAGGGGCAGAAGGGGAACGCTACGTGTATGTTATTTAGTCACCTGGTCAGTGCAATTCACCTTCAAACCACAAATGCAAACACACACACACACACACACACACACACACACACACACACACACACACACACATACTTGCATGCATGCATACAGACACACACGGTAGAGCGCCGGACTGTCGATCGAGGGGACAGTGTTTCGATTCCACCTGCCGCTGTTTCGAAACTTTCGTTCACCTCATGTTGCCTGTGTTTTTCGGAAGGTACTCTAAAAGTCGTTGTTCCCTTCTATCTGGTGTTTGTGCCAGGGGAAGAAAAATGTGCTACACAGAGGGTAAATGTGTAAACTGTCGTGGACTCACAGAGTGGTGGTCTCTATCTCTAACCTACTTGATCTTGCTCCCAGCGGCCGGAGTTGATTCGCGGTCGGGTGTGTGAGATACGCCGTGCAGGCAGTGTATACAGTGTATACAGTGTATACACTGTATCATTGGACCCTCTGGGTCCTACTTGAATTTACAATAACAAGAACATTATCGTGGGCTACGGTTAGACAGAAAAACTATTAGTGACATTTCCAAATCGCGTAAGATGGTCGAAATATCTTTGGTGACGCAGCCAACTCACCTGAAATTTAGAGTCTTCGCCAGCACGTTGAGGATCTCAATACATATGCCCTTCCAAACGATTGTACCGTTAACATTCTCCTTGAAATGGAACGTTGACAGCTGAAACGGCAACGGAGCCTAATTGTGCATAATATATTTTATGCTCGGGTATATTGCATGTGGTCAGGTCCAAATTAATGACACCGTCAAGCGAAGACAATGTAATATTCCGTATAAAGGAATATTACATTGTCTTCGCTTGACGATTGTTTCTCTTATTACATTGCCGACGTATATAAAGTGCACAAAACTGTCAAACAATTGCTCTGGTTTTGTTAAGAGCGCGACGTATAGAAAACGCCATTTGCGTAGTAATTAGAACAATGTTCGCGCCATCATCTAATGCACTTGGTAGCGCTGGATCCAGTTTTTAAACGAAAATCCATCAAAATAAATTTAACCTGCCGTGTCAAGAGAAGCCATTTTTTCAACAAACGCGTATAACGATAGGTACCTGTCGTCAACATGAACAAAATCTACTTCGCCAAAGATGATATAAAATGCAGCAGTTCTGTGTTTCTCTTACTTCAATTGTGACCACTGTGAATCTCTTATTCGCGAACACTTCGAAATGCCACAAGTTCTTCCCAAACGTGCTCAAGTCGTTTCTTCCTCCCGCGTCCCAGGTCGCCACTTGTTGCAACACTTCCCGACCCAAGGACATTATCCATACCGGGTATCTGGACGTAGCGTTCGACCGAATCTACAAAATAGTAACCACACTTGGTACTCACACTTGGTACAGGGGCGTGACATTATCCATCCCGGGAATTAGGAGGTTACATAGTTGGTCTTCAAGCTGAAAGAGAAACCGTATGCTTTCAAGAGTGGGGACCGTGCACTATACAAGAAAGCCAAGTACGATATCTAAAGAGCGATACGGGGAGCAAAGACTGACTACAGGCGCAAGCTTGAAGGCCAGTTCCTTTCCAACGACACCCGCGCTCTCTGGCAGGGACTGCATAGTTTTACTGGCTACAAGCAGATGCGATCCACTCCTGGCTGTGATTCTGCAACACGGGAGAACCTCAACAACTTGTATGCTCGCTTTCTACCGCCAGAATTTGACGTCTGTCTCGGTCAGCCCGCCCGAGCCTACTATGCCACTCCCTCTTCCCTTTACCGTGCAGGAGCTCGAGGTGAGGAAGCTCTTCAAGCAGCAGATCCACTGCTGACGCTGTTGCATTGACCCTTCACTTCGTCTTGCAGCACCTGTAGTCTGCGAACATGTGCACGCATCCTGTTCGTAGATTACATTTCCGCGTTCAATACGATCGTTCCGCAGAAACTCTTCGACAAGCTGCGTCTGCTGCCGGTAGAAGTCTCCATGTGTCACTGGATCCTTGACTTTCTTCTGCTCCGTCCTCAAAATCCGTCAAAATTAATGACATCGTCTCCAACACTATCGTCCTGAACACCGGAACTCCCCAGGGTTGCTCTTCACGACTGTATGTCCCAACATTCCTCCGTACAGCTGGTGAAGTTTACAAATGATACCACCTTGGAAGGATTGGTGAGGAACTCAGATGAGTATGAGTCTGGAACGGTAAGTTCATCCGTGTCTGTAAATCGACGCCATCATCCACATCGGCTAATAGAACTTGACGTTCAGCCGGATCTGCAATTACATAGTACAGACTGGGTATTAGAACATTACGTTGATTGAGAAAATTACGACTAAGCGAATGTGTCGTCAGCCAGTCTAACCATAATTGCTTTATAATTTATATGAACCATCTCCCGGGGAGGTAAGTATAAATGGCGATAAATGTTCGACATATTGCGCTGAAAATAACATCGAATGTGCGTTGGGTGGTTAAGGCGCGATTCTGTTAACATGGTTGACCTGATTATCTAAGTGAAAACCATCACATAATTGTACTGATTTTATGGATCTAAAGTTAAAATTTGGCTATGATATGTTCAGAGGTCACATGTTAAAGAATTAGAAGGTATGAAACACTTCTCACTCAAGGGTGCCATTTGATGCATTCTGTTGCCATATTGTCATAAAAATTACAGCTGGTTCTAAACACAAGAGATCATTAATTAGATCATTAAAGAAGAAGAAAAGGAGATGTGATAACATCAGCAAGACAGAAAGTGTGTATGTGTGTGTGTGTGTGTGCGTGCGTGCCTGCGTGCCTGCGTGTATGCGTACGTGCGTGTGTGTGTGAGCGCGTCTGTGTTAGGCCTAACGTGTTCCTCCTAGACGATTTGCATATATCTGGCGCCAGAGACTCATCTACGGCGTGTTTTCCAAGCTCATATGTGTACCTTGTCACATTGTGCCTCGTTCACAGTGACGTGTGCAGCCACCTCAATCAGGATGGCTCTATCGCCGGGCTTGAGCGCGTTCTCCCATTCGACCGCTCGTCCGACCACGAAGAACCAAGTCCAAGTTGACGTCATCAGTTCTCTCTGCTGCCCCTGCGCAGTCGAGCACGGCAGAGTGATCAGTGTATCTTAGCTAACCATTCTGTAGAGTATTATACAGGATTTGTGCAGACGGTTTTCCACAGAACAATCCGTACTGCTGATTTCTACAGGAACTTAGTTGCACACGTAAGTCTACTTCAATACAAAATATGTTAACTCGTTTTTTTTGCTTAAAACATTCATTTCAATAAGAACGTGTTGCGCATAGATAGTCTACGTGAAAGCTATTAAGCAATTTATTGTATCATTATTTTAGTTCCCATGTCGGAATTATATTTATGTTTGAAAGTATCTGGAGGCAACCAATCGTTAACTGGCAATTCTTTCTTGAAATAAGGGATCACAATCGTCGTGTGACAAAGTGTCTACGTCCGCCTAACATATACAAAAGCTGAGAGTGTAGTGCAGCACAGAATTAATATCGCACTCCATAATACTCAGGTACCTATTAAACATAAACCTATAACTTATAATAGGCCTAGACCATTCATGTCAAGACGACGGGCTAAGTAAGCCTAAATGCAAAACCTGCTGGTATTGTGCAGGAACATAAGCCTATTATTGGTAGGCCCAACATATAGGGCCTACTGATGAACACTAATGGTAAGTGTGAGTCTTTTGTAATTGGTCTTTGGACGTGAGCTGGAGCAGATTGGAATTGGCGTATTCTGAGCTTGACGTATGCGTCAATGAGGCCAACCGTGATGACGTCATCGTATGACGTTGGTTGTTTATTTCTACCTGACAACCAGTTGGACGTGGGCCCACTACTTCGAATTATATGAGCGTGGTTCGTATCGCTCAGTTCAGCCGACGAGACGACTTTAAGATGCGGACGACATTGCGACGGAACAACAGGAAGGATTGTTCGGCATTTCGTAAACGACACCACCTCCTGGTTCTCATTTTTTTGGATGGTTGTCAAGTCACTTGCATTATCAACTGTCAACGATTTTTAAAATTTGATTCCGGGAAAGAAAATGACTGGCTGATTGTTGGCTGTATATTTTGCATGTTTCGATGTACCGTTTTGTGAACAAATTAAACTGAGGACGTATACCAACATTGTCTTGTGGGCAGACCTGGGGTCAGATACATCATGTATCTGTATCTTATGAATCTAGATACAATTTTGAATGTATCTGTATCTGTATCTAGATACATTGCGCCGAAATCAATATGTATCTGTATTTTATCTAGAGACATTCCAAATGTATCTGAAATTTTAGATACATTTCAAATACATTTTAGATACATTTTAGATAGGTCATTGGTCAAGAAGGGATATGTCCCACTCCCACGTAGCCAAAAGGTGTTAATTGTAATTATAGGAAACAATTAGAAGCCAAGTACCTACTCATGGCTTCATCATATCCACCAAAGGAACCAGTTTCTTTTGAAAATGTCTGACAACAATTAAAGAAGCCAATTAATTTACTCATGGATCATTCGAGCAGATCAGTGTAATATTAGTCAAATAAAGCTGTCATAAATAAATAAACTGAGTGTTTTTTAGTTTCTTATACTTCGCCATTACCTATCGCCAATTTAACCATACAAATGTATATGTATCTGTATCTAGATACATTTAGAAATAATGTATCTGTATATGTATCTAAATACATTTAGAAATAATGTATCTGTATATGTATCTAGATACATTTAGAAATAATGCATATGTATGTGTATCTGTATCTGGCCAAATTAAAATGTATCTGTATCTTATCTAGATACTTTTCAAATGTATCTGCCCCAGGTCTGCTTGTGGGCATATTGTTTGTTTCACTTAAGTACCAGTTTTCATAATTTTCGCAGTCAAATGAGGAGCAGACAACAGAAACAGATGGATTTATTTTGGGGATGATAATTTTTGATGTTTGAACAGACGGAAATGGTTTGCAGCAATTTGGCGTAGCAAAAACAATTGCTTAATTAGTACTACATAGCATCCGAGATACTAAGGACTTAATTTTAAAATTGTATTGTCCGAACATACCAAATATAACAACTGTTTCGCTAGTGGATTGTTTGCAACGACGACACATCCATCAGTATTGCCGTCGATGATATCCAATATGGTGCTGATGTCACGTGACACCAGCCAGTAAGACGCCGTGATGTTGTTGTTCAATTTGTCAGTAATTGCTTCTTGGAAGCGGTAAAACTCGGCTGTAATAAATAATACAATATATAGCATAAAAATAAACAGAATAAAAACCAAAAACGTTTCTTGAGAGGTAAATATACTAAACATAAAAATATACTTTTATTTTTTAATACGCACCCTTAGTTTCCGCTCATTCCAAGTCTTGTTATTTCTCTCCGTTAGGCCTACATTTGTTACATTACTTCCATTACCATTTTTCTGTTACCTTTTTTCCTCCAACTTTATTTAAGAACACTTTTCAGAATGTTGATTTTAACCCAATGTTACTTCGTAACCCTCTCTGTATATATTAGTACATGGATCTTCCACATACATGCGACATATAAAATGATGAACGGTTACAAGGAGAATGGAAAGAAGCAAACATTATACCGTTATTTTAAAAAGGTTCGAGAAACAAGTCAGATAACTACAGACCAGTGAGTTTAACATAGGTGATTTGCAAATTATTAGAAAGACTAATTAAAGATCGCATGGTGGATTTTCTTGTTAAGCATAACTTGATAAACCCATTTCAACATGAGTTTCTAAAAGCGAGGTCATGTTTAGTAAATATGTTACGTTTTTAGAAGATATCACTATGTGGGTAGACGAGGGATCACCAGTAGATATCGTCTACTTAGATTTTCAGAAAGCTTTCGACAAAGTGCCACGTCAAAGATTATTGCTTAAATTAAACGCCCATGGCATAGGAAATGGTTTAATTAACTGGACAGAAAAATGGTTGATTGACAGAAGACAACGGGTAATAGTTGATGGGGAGGCTTCAAAGTGGAAATCAGTTTTGAGTGGGGTACCATAGGGAACAGTACTGGGACCTATATTATTCTTAATATATATATATATATATATATATATATCAACGATTTGGACGATGATATAACAAATAAGGTGTTGAAATTTGCGGATGATACAAAAGTGTTTAGAAGGATTAAACGTGATGGAGACAGACAGCATTTACAAGATGATCTTGATAGGTTGATCAAATGGTCTGAAAAGTTGCAAATGTTGTTCAATTTTAGGAAATATAAATGTATCAATTAGACGAAATATAGCGTATAAGGAAAAAGAACTAATAATACCGCTGTACAAAACAATAGTTAGGCCTCATTTAGAATAGTGTTTACAAGCGTGGAGGCCATATCGCAAGAAGTACATAGATATGCTAGAAAGAGTACAAAGGAGAGCGATTCAAATGATACAAAATCTAAGGGCTCTTAGTTACGAAATACGCCTAAAAGAATGTGGTTTAACAGCACTAGAGACCAGGAGATTGAGAGGAAATCAGATAGAAGTGTTTAAAATAATGAACGGTTATGAAAATATTGATAAAAATATTTTTCTCAGTATGAAAGATAGAACGACTAGATGACGTGAAGTTACATTAGTAAAGGAGCAGTGTAAATTAGATATAGAAAGTTCTCATTTTCACAAAGGACTGTAAATTAATGGAACAGATTACCTACTGATTGTGTGGGTGTTAGTAGTGTGAAAATCGACACATACCTCAGAAGGGCGGGATACACGTGGATAAAAAGGGTTGGACTTTCGATAAGCCAAAGGGCTTCCTTGTTCATCTGCCACGTAGAGTTAATTCTCTGGGTGGCAATCTTGTTAAATCTTGTTAAAGGAGGGGTACCCTATTAATTTATAACGCACATCTCTGCCAAGCTATACAATGCTAGCGTTAACGCTGTATGCGCTTCGGTGCCCTGTTTGTCCTTGTCAGAATGCTTTAACTGGGCATATTAAGAAACGCAAACGACGATCGAAGTGGTAATAATATTGCACAATGCACATACATATCACTATATATCCCAACACATCTAAAGGAATTAACCAGCTTCTTAAAGACAAGACATTCTTTACCTGGCTTACCTGTGTAAATAACGACAAGATGTTTGACGTTCTGTGTTCGAGAGATGTCTACTATAGCCTGAGCGACGTCGCTTGGATGTCTATCGTAGGTCGTGTTAGTCACTATATTTGGAAAGAGTCCATTGTCGATCTTACAACTTCCATCAAACGATGTCAGGGTGTCGTTTGCAGCGAGAACAACTTGAAGATAACGAAAATACTGCTTTAATCTCGCTTTAATAAGAAGGTTCAGCAATTTTACTTTTGGTTGCGATTCGTATTGAATAAATGTTTCCGTCATGGTGATATTTTAGCAACTACATGTAATATGAATTATAATATTTCGTTAATTAATGTTGTCAACAAACGGCAATGGTTCATCGGTTCAGTACAATTATTGTTGTTTTACACGAGAATGTAGGGGAAACCGGTGTTGGTTGTCAGATGGGTTGGTTGTCACAAAGCCTCTAGAGTTTCCCATAGATGGTGAGAGCATTCAGGATTGTCACTGTACTGACCGTTTAGTAGACATGAACCCCTATTTGTATTTTGTTGTTCCGCGACTCAGTATTGACGAGATGGCGACATGGTTTTGCTTTTTTCACGTCATTAGTAAAACCTTGCCATGTTACTATTGATGATGTAGCACCGAGTAGTAGTTAGTTTTTATTGGAGAAATTGCCATGTCGAATAGGACCGATTGTGACCTCTCACATGTATTACAGCAAACCCATTCACACAACAAGTGTCATTTCAAGAATAATATGTTATGCCAAATTGTGATGGCAGGGCAGGTTGTCACAAAATAGTTGGCGTTGGTTGTCACGTCGCTCACCTATGAGAAGTCGTTGTCAAATTCGAACTTTGGAAGATCCTTCCGATCAATGTCATACTTTGGGCATCTATCAAACACACGCCAAAGTATGTCATGCAGAAATGGACCGTGGTTTCAACAAATACATTTCATGTAACATCTGATTAAGAAAACTAGTAATTATTATTATCGTGAAACTTTTGATATTACGGTTTTTAGCCACTTGCAATTTTTCACGAACACATTACTTTATTTTCCATAATCGAAGTCCCAACATTTTGTGACAACCAACCCTACAGTGTGTGACAACCAACCCGGGCATGGGGCAGGTTGTCGCACGACAGACCCTTTTTTAAATCACCCAAATATAATACTTGTAATAAGGCTACGTCGACATTATTAACATCCATACGTGCATTATAGATTAAAGTTAATCTTAGCAACAACAAAACTTGGGGAACTGTTATTACAAGGGAAAAAAAACAAAAAAGTGTGACAACCATGCCCGGTCTCCCCTAGTTTTATAGGTAACTTTTAGTGAATTCCTACTTTTTTGCTTTTGTCTTGACGTTAAATTACAATTGTCAATTACATGACACCATAAAGTTCAATTACAACTAAAATATTTAATATCACTTAAATAACTACAGCTAGTACATTATAATTGTAATTCTTTACAAATAATAGGCCATATACACACATCAGAACCCACCCTGGCGCAGATGCGGCCAGCTAAGAGTCGTTTTTTGATGGATGCATATCTAATCCATTCAGCTATGTGAATAATGCAAAATTATATTCAAGCAAGGAGAATTCCTACCTGAAGCGATCGCCAGCACGCTGACCAGTAGCACATCCACTCTATGGCCGCGCGCCATCGTCTGGTCGTCTCTGCTGATGGTCTGCGAAGGTCGAGTGAACCGTTGGTCCGACGGCCGAGGTTGGTTGGTGCAGTGCACTGTGTGCTATAGGCGCTTCTCTCCACACTCGCTGTAGCAGTGCATGACGTGTCAGCTACGGACCACAAGTACTCTTTTGTCATACCTGTTTCGTTTTCATCGACTGTCTTAACGGTGAATTAACGGCAGAATGTACGAATAGTTTCAATGGGAGAACGAAAATGTGATGTTTTGTGATGATTTTGTTGTTTCATGCAACTATTTAACAACAGTAATTAGCACGGCCATAAAGCCCGAGTATACTACGCCATATCTATATGAAACTATTTTATCGCGTTGAGCGTTGACGTACCAACTAACACATTTAAAGGAACGTGTGTGTGCGCGCGTGCATGCGTACGTACGTGTATGCGTGTGTGCGAGAGAGAGAGAGAGAGAGAGAGAGAGAGAGAGAGAGAGAGAGAGAGAGAGAGAGAGAGAGAGAGAGAGAGAGAGAGAGAGAGGCAGAGGCAGAGGCAGAGGCAGAGACAGAGACAGAGACAGAGACAGAGACAGAGACAGAGACAGAGACAGAGACAGAGACAGAGACAGAGACAGAGACAGAGACAGAGACAGAGAGACAGAGAGACAGACCCTGTTCAGAACACGCGGGCCAGACTCTTGCGGCGAAACAACCTTGCTAATAAAATAACAACACGACACAGCACATACTAAAAATTTAACAAAGGCTTGTTTATTGGTTGTAATGATCTTATTTCCAGTTTTCATGTGGCTGTTACTGGCACTTTGTACAGCAGCATCACTCAGCTCCGTCGACTGTCTAGGCACACGTGACTAGTACTGTCTACCAATGTTTCCATCCCAGGTACCTTGGGGGATTAAGAGACGGTCTTGTCAGGTTTACCCAAAAAAATGAAATTACATGCTTTCATACTTAGTTATTTTATGTGAACCCAAAAAAAGTATAATTATTTTAAATTATTTGAAGAAGCATAATCTAAAATAGAAACATGAGTACACATAAAATCTTAACTCAAAATCGGTACAAAAATTAACAATATAGCTCAGTTAAAAAACGGTAATTCCAGTTGGTCTGTCCTAGCTTGCTCTTCCATGCACTGACTGCTACAATATATTGGTATTGGATTCAAACAAAACTTAGACTCCACAAGAAGAACCAAACTTCAGACGAGATCGGTGCATGAGTTAATTAAATCACACGATAGCGTCACTTCATTCATCTCGAAGAAGATTTATGCACAAAGTATGTCAGCGAGTTACTCGTATATCTACTATGGAAGGTACTTCAAGCGGACTCGGAGATGACGTCACAAAATTCCCGATCTGCCTTCCTCTCCACTGCAAACTACTGTTGTGAAAAGACGAAGCGATCGTGAATCTCTGACAACCTACTGAACTCAGTGAGGCAATCCGATCGTTTTTATCGTGAAATCGTGACATGCAGTGTAATATATTATGTTATACTGACAGGCCCGTAGCCAGCTTTTCACAACAGGGGGTTCACTTTTTCCCAATATACAGACTCCGGGATGTGCCACCCGCTCGTGTGGGGATATATTTTTCATATTGTTCACGTGGGAGTTCACCCCCATAATGGAGAGGGTCGCGTTTCTAGCTGATAGGACAATAAAGTGAGGCGTGAGGTTCGTGGACCGTGTGGTTTCATCTTATATTCAAACACCACATTAGCATAACCAGCAGGCCATTAGCGAGACGGTTTCGGGGGGTGGGGGAGTGGGATTCATGTATGTGGTCTGTGGAAATTTGTCTCATTTTTGTGCTGATTAAGCACAATTGATACCCAATTTTATTCATAAAAGCCAACAGGCAATGATATTATATTTTTAACATAACTTAATTATTTACTAGAAACACTTCAGCATATGTACAGTTTTGAACACACACACACACACACACACACACACACACACACACACACACACACACACACACACACACACACACACACACACACACACACACACACACACACACACACACACACACACACACACACACACACACACACACACACACACACACACACACATACACACAATAATATCATAAACGAGGCACCGAGAAGTGTGGCTGTGTACAAGTTTTGTTAGTGTAAACACGTGTTATATTCGTGAAAATGTTCATCGCGTTGGAAGAATAATTAAATAAGCAAATTTCTGAATTCACAACTATATAAATTCGATTCACTTTGAAGAAGGCCGCCGCGGGCGGTCGAAACGTCGAAGTGAGTCGAATTTATATAGTTGTGAATTAAGAATTGTGCTTAATATACTTAGTGTTACAATTTGGTGACCTTAATAAATTACACATGTAACTGGTCTGCAGAGCAAAATGTCCACATTTTATCAATAACAATAACATAAGTAAGTAATATAAATAAACCTTTATAAAATGCGTACCATAAATAGAAGATTAGAACATATTTCCTCTTGGGGAATTTCAATTAAATTATAGGTATTATCGTTACCTGTATATGGCAGCTAGCAAACAAAATGAACGTAATAATTGAGAATAAAGCTTCTTCACACTTTCTTGCCGAGAATAGCCCCCCTTTTTTAGATATATAACTATGCAACCAGCAACAACTGGATTTCGGCAACCACAACTAAGGCCACATAATTCACGGTTTCTCACCAGCACGCGGCGCATTTTTAAAATAGGTGCCATTAAACTGTATTTGTTATTGTTCAAATAAAATTGATTTGTGTCAAGCTGGATGAATTTCTCTACAGGTTTGTCGCATGTACGAAATACACTCGTTACACGTCTTAACTTGTTGATTGCTGAGAATAGCCCTTTGATACTATGTGGTTAACTGAGAACCATTGTCATTATGCAGTGAAATGTCGATATCAAATTGAGTCACTCACATAAATCCTTTGGTATATCTCTGTTTTGTGTGCACCAGCAACATTTTTTGTCAAAACGACGAGACATAACTCAACACGGTTGGACAAAACGGCGCCAAACAGAGGTTATTGGTCAAAGCGGCGAAAATACGCATCGTAGTCGTTGGATAGTATTTACACGGTTATTGTTTTGGTTGGGACCGTTTTGATATGTTGGTGTTGTGACATGTCTCGGGGCCACTTCATCCCATATTATAACAATTAGCAAATATGCACGTCACATGGCGGGATGCCTTGGTAGATGACATTCGTGATAGTAGAGTTGACCAAATGTTACAGAACACACAGCATTGTTGTAAAAAGACCATAAAGCGCTCGCAGATATTCGTTGTTTGTTCAAAATGACGAAGGTCGGAAAGAATGTAAAATTCACGTCAATTGATAGGCCCCAATGGTGATGATGTAGAATTATCAAATAATATTCGTATTGCTACGCTATTGGAAAGAGAGTAGACATAAGCATTATTGTGTCAGCGTCAATTCGCGCGCGTGGTTCGTACGATTGTTAGTTTACGTTTTGCGTATTACATTACGTTTTGCATTCTAAACAACTAATTTACTCCGTTAGAGGTTGACATATGTGGGGTATTTTAGAACATATAGAACTGGAGGAAGAATTTAGGGAAACCAGGTTGGTACGGGATGTGATCGAGATCGGAGAAGTCAGAAGAAGAGAGGAATGCTTCTTTACCTTACAACGCAGTAATCTACTATTCCATTCCATGGCTAACAACGGCCAAGCAGGAGTATGCTTTCTCATCCAAAAAAAATGGAAAGACAATATAGTGAGGGTTAACAGTATCAGCCCCAGAGTAGCAGAACTTGTTCTATGCGTAACAAAGCGCTACAAACTGAAGATAGTACAAGTATATGCACCAACAACATCATACTCAGAAGAAGACACAAACAACTTCTACAACGACGTGGGTGAGACTTAGAAAAGCCAACCCACTACACGATAGTGATGGGAGATTTTAATAAACCAACTGAAAGAGAAGTTCCGAGAATATAATACCCCGCTCTGCATCGCTTTCGTCGACTACGAGAAGGCTTTTGACTCGGTGCAAATTCAAGCAATACTGGTCTCCCTTCAAAAACAGGGGGTAGAAGACGTGTACATCGAACCCCTGAAAGACATCTACATCAACACTTCGGTCACAGTCTGCCTACACAAATAGCAACAAGATCAACATTAAGAGAGGAGTATGACAGTGTGACACCATATCACCCAAGCTGTTTACGGCAACACTCGAAAGCATATTCCAAAGACTGACCTGGGAAACCAGAGGCTTGAGGATAGACGTGGAATATCTCAGTCATCTTCGCTTCGCCGACAATATACTCATATGCGCTACTACACCGCAAGAACTACAAAACATGCCGCAGAAGCTAGCTGATGAAAGTGAAACAAAAGGTCTGAAAATGAACATCTCGAAGACAAAACTGATGCTACAAAATGACACACCAATATATATCAACACCACGCAGATAGAGAACGTTGAAAGCTACGTCTATCTGGGACAGCGATACAGTATCGTAGACAAAATCCAAGACAAGGAGAATCAAAGAAGAATCACCGCCGGTTGGACAGCATTCACCAAACACCGCGACATCTTCAAGGGTAACTTTGGAACCTGCATGAAGAGACAAGTCTCATGTCTGCAGCTCATGCGTACTTCCAGCGACGACATACGGCGCGGAAACTTGGGCACTCACCATCCAGGCAACGAACAAGCTAGCAGCCGCAAAAACAAAGATGGAAAGAAGTATGTTAAACATCAAATATCGGGAGAGAAAAAGTAACATCTGGGTAAGACAGAAGACAAAGGTCATGGACGTGATAGAACAAATCAGAAGACAGAAGTGGACCTGGGCATGGCACATCAGCAGACTACGAGATAACCGATGGACATCGCGTATCACAACCTGGAGACCTTACGAAGGGAAACGATCTAAAGGAAGACCGGTGAGACGGTGGAGAGACGAACTAGACGAGTATTGGAAGAGCACCATATGGCAGAGATCAGCGCAAGACAGGCAGACTTGGAAACGACATGCTGAGGCCTTCGCCCAACCACGGGACACTACGGCTGCACAATGATGATGATGATGATGATGATGATGATGATGACGGTCTAATGGTATGAATTATTTCGTGTATACAGTACATTGGATAAACGCTGGAGCGCGATGGCGAAGCGTTTACAGCGTCTGACTCTCAATCGATATATTCCAGGTTCGAATCCTCCAGCTACCGTTTTGAAATTAGGGCACTTTCGTTCACTTCACGTTGCTTCAGCTCACTTCGCTGAACCTGGCAATATACAGTGGTTGACACGCGTGTGTACTAATAGTCTTCGTGCAATAATTGCAGCGCGGCTGAATTCATCCAAAATAGTGAAGATGAGATAGTTTTCGATTGAACAGGTTTGCCAGAGAGTAAAGTGTAAACCGCATTGAGCAGTCCTAAGGACTGGACACTACGCTCTAAAGAACTTGCCTTTTAATAAGTAATATTATACTACAACTGTATATGTCTGCTATTTTAATGTTGGTAAGGCACAGTATAATTTTATCAGAATGCAATCGTTTTGTGTTACGATTCCCATCTGACATGAGGCCACAGCTTCGAAAGTGGCTCGCTGTCAAGTAAACACACGATCTGCTAGGTTATTTTACCTTATGTCGCCCATAGCTCCGCGAGAGCGCGACATAGAAGCCATGTGCATGAAAGTTAATTGATAGATCTCTACCGTTAATTGATAGGTGTCTATCGTATCTCCCGGTGTGTGAATGGTAGAAACGACTCGTGCGCCCAATGGTGCAGTATATATCGGCTTGTAAATGCTGACAGTAGCTTTGAATTGCACCTAACAATCAATTGTCAGAGCTCCTGGGAAATATCATCAAAGGCAATATTGTTCTTAGACTACGGAGAATAACGTTGACACGCACTCTCACGCAGGAGAAATATCCTACCTACAATCAATTAAATAGACGTAATAATACATTGGCTATCGATTGTGTCTGTGCTTGTATTTGAAATTTAGCAAAGTTTATCGACGGGTCTGATTAGATATGATACAGACAAATAACTACGTTTTTTTCCGTTTAAATTTCTTCAAATACGTTACACTATCAGTTACACGTTACACTATCAGTTACACGTTACACTATCAGTTTCATCCATTGTCTCACAGTGCATTTTACACGGCTAATTTCAATAGATATCAGAACTCGGATCTAATAGCTTAATGACATGCGTGGCAATTCAATTACAAGTCGCTCTATATTGATAGGCCTGTTTGGGTGGTATCGATGTGTGTCAATTACGCACTGTCAATAATTAATGTCGTCAAACATTAATACTACGTGCATTTAGAAAGCTGTGTACTATCAATTTACCATAGTATGCCATAATATAAGCATAGTAAAATGTACTATGCTATAGTTTACTCTGCTTTATTCTAATTTCCTATGGTTCATCGTGGTTTACAATAAAATAAAATACAATACAACTCTATTTATCCCAACATTGAGAAATTGTACGCCTGCCGTCAACTCCAGTGCATAAAAACAAAATCAACCCTCACGCACTCATACATAAAAAATAGTAATATAAAAAAGTATTTTACAACAATACCAGCTCAATTGAAGCATTCACTAAGTAATCATGCAAATCAATTACTATAACTTAGTTTAAAATATCACATTTACACACCCACACCCACACCCACACACTGTATGCATTGAAGACAGTAGCCGGAGCAGCAACGTCGGCATCTATCTGTCTATATGTGCATTGAAAATGTGTATTGCAGACGGTATGAATGAATTCCTATAGCGTGTCGTTCTAGTGCGTGGAGCTCTGTGTCTGTTACTCCTGTCTATCCGTCTGCAGTCAAATTCAGGTCTGAGTGGGTGTGTATCGTCTGCCAAAATCGTCTGTACTCTGTCCATTATCCGTCTTTCATGTGTGGATATGAAAGTGACCTGTCCCCTCCCTACAATCCCGCTTGCTTTCCTGATATATTTCTCTAGCCTGTTCCTGTCCTGATTGCTGATATTGCCACTCCAGCACACTGCACCAAAGTAAAGCACACTGTTCACCGTTGAAGTATACAACATTTGCAGCACTTTTTGGCGTACATTAAAAGATCTGTTTCCGTAACAAATACAACCGAGTTGTATCATGCTTAGTGTGAATTTACCATAGTGTCGCATGGCAAGCGTATGTTAAAATGTAGCATACTATGATTCACTATAACTTACGATGGTTTTACTATAATTTATCATATATATATATATATATATATATATATAGTTTAAAATGTCTTCGTATTATTGACTATGGTGGATGCATGATAAAATGTAATATACTATGGTTTATTATCATTTACCATGATTTAATTACTATGGATTTACCATGATTTACTATAGTAAACTATAGCACATTTTTAGTATATATATATATATACATATATATGTATGTATATATATATATATATCCTATCTCCTCTATCTCTCCCCCCCCTCTCTCTCTCTTCTCTATCTCTCTCTTTCTTTCTCTCCTCTCTCCTCTATCTCTCCCTCTCTCTCTCTCTCTCTCTCTCTCTCTCTCTCTCTCTCTCTCTCTCTCTCTCTCTCTCTCTCTCTCTCTGTCTCTCTCTGTCTCTCTCTGTCTCTCTCTGTCTCTCTCTGTCTCTCTCTGTCTCTCTGTCTCTCTCTGTCTCTCTCTCTCTCTCTCTCTCTCTCTGTCTCTCTCTCTCTCTCTCTCTCTCTCTCTCTCTCTCTCTCTCTCTCTCTCTCTCTCTCTCTCTCTCTCTCTCTCTCTCTCGTCTCTCTCTCTCTCTCTCTCTCTCTCTCTCTGTCTCTCTCTCTCTCTCTCTCTCTCTCTCTCTCTCTCTCTCTCTCTCTCTCTCTCTCTCTCTCTCTCTCTCCCGGGCCTCGATCGAATTAATGTATGGGACAGGAGACTCCTAGTGACGCCACACGGTGAGCATGGTGTAAACCAAACTCATACTGGCGCGCCGCCTCGTGAGTATACTAAATACAGTAATGTTCCTAACACCACAGAGCAATCACATAAACCTCTCAATAAAATACATTTCAGAGACGAATTACCTAATCTGCAAATATGTATTATTTTGTTTTTGAATAACTAATTTAATGTTAAACTTATAGATAATTACAATACAAACTTGGCCTGTGTTTACTTTGAGCAATTACGTTTGCCATGACCTTGTTTTTAACGTTAAGTTGTCGTCTCGGTCGTAATATTTTCTGTTAAAACTATGAAAATCTGAATGACAGCTACACATTATCCACTAACGAATATCTAGAGAATGCTTTGCACAACATGGATGTCCACGATCTGTTTCTAAGCTGTAGAAAAGGAGATATTGCACGAGTAAAGTATGTTTACGTCTTATTTATTTCCTTGTCTGTCAGTCTCGGACTCACTCGGTCTCAGACTCGGTCACACTCACAGTCACCAGTGTCAGCGACCATGCAGTCGCTGTGACTCTGTCAGCGTTAGACTAGGGTCATGGGAGGTTGTGCTGGTAACAGACCAACCCAATCACAACTGAAGTTTATAACTATCAAAATTCCGGAGATTGAGAGTCCGATGGCGATGCTGCAGGCTGAAGCATTATGCATTGCCATGGCATAGGCCATAGCCTAATAGTAATAGGCGGCCCGGCCCCTAGCCTACCTAGGCTTAGAGGCTAGACTTTTGGAATTTGGCGTGCCCCTATTCCTTTTTTAATGTGCCCCTGTTACGTGTCCCTCTAGCTCTTTGGAATGTGTGACCTGTAGGAACACTCTAACAAGGGACAATAACCGGACAAAGCAACATGAACAACAGAAGGATGGAGATGGATTGGCCAAGTCCAGAGAAAGGAGGATAACAACATAATGAATATAGCATTGGGATGGACACCTGAAGGGAAAAAAAAAGAGAACGGATAAAAAAACCTGGAGAAAAACTGTGAATGGTGCACTTGAATGAAGGCACGTAAGCTGGAGCCATACTGCAACACAAGCAACAGACTGGACGAAGTGGAGAATCCTTGTTTCTGCCTTATGTGCTAGTAAAACAACAAAAGTTATTTATTACAGTTACTTACTTACACGTTTCTAATATGCTCTCCTTTCTAGAGCCTTTCTCTAAGAGAATTGAGTAATGAGTAACTCATACTCATTGTACTCAGATTTCTATGAGTACATTACGAGTACATCTGAGTACTTTCTCAATACGTACTGGGGAAAATAAATATATTTGGTTATAAAATTAAACTTTCCTGAAATATTTTAATGTTCAACTATTTTTTAAATACTTTTTTATTTCTGATAGTATACAACCTTACCATCCCTACACATCCCAGTACATCCTCATTCTCTGATAACAATGTCTATGATACCCAAACATGGCAACAGGCAGCATCTTTTCCCAGTCAGAAACACCCTGTTAAGCAAACAATAATTGTAGGCTAGCAGTTCAGGCCATAAACCTGTTTGTTTAATTAAGCCATAAAGAGTCAATTAGCAGTTAACCCACCAGTTAGACAGGAAATGCCTTTGATGTAGTATGGAGACCATGCCACTTGGCACTGGCTGAAAGTGCTAAATGCTAAGAACAAGAACTGCCAGTCTTCCTCTGTAGAAGTAAAGTGGCTCAAGTCAGACTGTCTCCTACACTAGTATAATCCCATGCCAGCAGCCTGGCTAAAAAGTCCAAAGGGGATGCTGAGCCTGTTATGTGGACATGTGCTAACCCTCTCAACAACTAGTAGTCTATGATCAGAAAATATAACTTGCAAACTTATAACGTCAGCAGACGAACGTGAGGTGAACGAATACCTCAGTCAGTACCTTGTACAGATTGTCACAGTGACCCACTGCAGTTCTGAGTTTTCCAACTCTGGCTCAGTTGGTCCCTCACCATCTCAGCATTCCAGCCTCATCAGCCCCAGTTGAAAGGGTATTTAGCATAGCCGAGAAAGTATTCTGCCCTGAACAGTGCAGCCTGAAAGACTCAACCTGTGAACAACTCATGTTCATTTGGTGCAATGGCAAATAGATGATAAGATCATAGGATGCCACTGAAATGAATGCCAATGAAGTGAATTTCATTGTTGATGAAACAGAGGTTTTTTAGTTTTCCTCATAAAAATTGATCAACTGCCATTACATATTCACTTGTGCTGAGTTATATAAATTAGATTAATTAATAATTTTTAAATACGTAATTATTTAATATTTATACTTTTCTAAATGTACTCATACTTTTACTCATATTTGTGAGAATGTACTCGTACTTGTACTTGTACTCAGCTTTTAGCAATGTACTCGTACTCGTACTTATCCATTGTCAAAGTACTTGTACTTGTACTCATAAAAATGTACTCGGCCCCAGGTCTGGTGTAAGTTAGTAATAAATCTGTAATATTAGATTAAAAGACAGACACCTTAGAGTTGTGACTGGTTAGTGTCACATCAGCTGATGGCATGGCTTATCGGTGTCATCACTCGCCACCTACCAGTATACTGGTCCGCTCGGTTTCTGCTGGGCATAATCATAATTTAGAAGACAATGTCGTTGCCTTCTTCAACGAGAAGTTACAACTCGCGATAACAAAGAGTGACATTTCGTTCTGCCACACAATAAAGCATAAGACCAGTGACAATGACAGGGGAAGCACGCAAACAAAGGACATCATCGTCCGCTTCGTAAGCAGAAGAACCAAAATGGCAGTTATGTGAAACGCACGGCGTCTGAAAGGGACGAAGATCTACGTAAATGAACACTTGACAACATGAAATGCAGCCCTTGCCAAAACTGCTCGTCGCCTACAACGAGAAAATAAGATCTCATTCACATGGGTGTGCAATGGCAAGGTATTTGTAAAATCGCTCGGTTCACCCGAAACTGCATCAGTCCATGCCATCTCCGACGAACATGACTTTGTCACGCTACGGCTGCTTTAAAGTAGTCGCTTTACAAAACAACTGTTCTGCCAGTGAACTGTAGGGGCTATAGCCGTTATGAACTCTTTATGCTGATAAAAAAAAAAATTACTTTACACCATATTACTTTATATGTCAACCTGTATTTTTGATGTTATTACATACCTTAACTCCTGTTGTGACTCTATTAAAGATGTCACCTTCTTATGTCTTTGGATGAACGTATTCTTATCAACAATGGTGGCACTGAGCAAAATTTGTTGCGTAGCATTCTACGACAACGATAAATATATGCTTGAAGATGAAAGCATTGATATAATACAACACTCGCCATATGTAGATTTAGATAACCTTTCTAATATTTTATCCTCTAAGCGAAATAGTTTCACAATCTTAAGTACAAATATTGAGAGTATTAACGCCAAGTTCGATGAACTGCAAATATTTATTGACGATTTGAATAACATAGCGACACTTCTCTTATACAATTAAAGTCGTATATGTGTATTCCTCAAAGTAGACGATGCAGCAAGAAAGATGGCTTAATTATATACCTAAACGATAAATACAATTACACAGCCATGAATATTAATAGTAAGTCAACTATTTGGGAAGGCCAGTTTATCAAAATGAATTCTAAGTCTTTACACAAAAATATTATACTTGGAAATGTGTATAGACCACCAAGAAATAACCTCGATAATTACAGGACATTCATTGATGAAATAACGCCGTTATTAATGCGTCTAGAGAGTTGTTGTTGTGATGTTGTCATCGCTGGAGATTACAATATTAATCTCTTAAAAGTAAACGAGATTGAAATCTTTAGTGATTTTTTTGATGTACTATCTACACATAGTTTCTACCCCAAAATTACTCTACCCACAAGATTCTCTAACTCTAAGGGTACATTAATAGATAACTTTTTCTGCAAACTTTCCAACACTACTATGAATACTACATCAGGCATTATGATAAAAAAGTTTTCAGATCATCAGCCTTATTTTACATGCCTAAATATTCAAAGAAGTCTCCAGGAATTGCCTCCAAAATTTATAAAAGTGATAAAAGAAAAACCAAATGCCTTAAACAGGCTACTACACGAATTAACAAGTAACAATATTGCTGGAAAACTAGACTCATCCTATAACACTAACCCAAATACAAACACAAACATTATGTGTGATACCATTGAAAAAATACACAAAAAACATTTTCCAAGTAAAATTGTTAAATTCAACAAACATCGCCACAAAAAAATCAAACTGGGTCACACAAGGCATTATTAAATCTATAAAACATAGAGATAAATTGTACAAGAAATTACGCACTTATACCTATTTCACATGACTACACACTACTAAAAACGGAACTACATAACATTAATGTTGTACTTAAAAGAACAATTAAATATGCTAAATTAAGTTATTAAGACCCTTGTTTTACTAGACACAAAACAAATATAAAAAAGACATGGTCAACTATAAATGATATACTAAATAAAACGGAAAAAAAAGAAATAATTCCCAGAATATTTTACTGTGGAAGAACAACAGGTCTCAAACAAGCTTACTATCGCAAACAAATTTAATTCATTCTTTACAAACATTGGACCGGAACTTGTCAAAAAAATACGTAACCCAGATAACAAAACATTTCAAGACTATCTGCAATTCAAACATGATGTACAATTTTCCTTTCCAAAAGTTACCCAACGAGACATAGAAACTGTCATTGATTGCCTTCACCAGAAATCCAGTTGTGGCAAAGATGGCATATCAACAAAAGTATTGAAACAATTAAAGACACCTTTACTTGAATCACTCGAAATCATAATAAACCAGTCTTTAAAAACAGGAACCTTTCCTGATATCTTGAAAACAGCCAAAGTGATTCCCATATTCAAAAAGGAAAACAAAAGATTATTCAAAAATTATCGACCAATTTCAATACTTTCAGCAATCTCAAAAGTGTTCGAAAAATTTATCTATAACCAGCTATATTCCTTCTTTCAAAATCACAAACTATTCTATAATAGTCAATATGGTTTTAGACAGGGACATTCTACAGAATTAGCAGCACTCGAAGTTATTGACAAAATCATCTGCGAAATGGATAAAGGAGAAATTCCCATAACAATATTTCTAGACTTATCAAAAGCCTTTGATACACTAGATCATGACATCTTATTAAACAAATTATCATACTATGGAATTAATGGAAATGGAAACACACTTCTACGTAGTTATCTAACTGGAAGAAAACAATATGTCGAATTTGAAGGCACTAAATCTGATATGATTCCCATTACCACTGGAGTGCCTCAAGGATCCATTCTAGGTTCTCTCTTATTTCTGATTTACTTGAATGACATTACAAACGCTAGCACAGTTTTTAAACTACTACTATATGCAGATGATTCAGTATTAACAAGTACATTGGAATCCTTTAACATACATGACAATTTCCAAGAAATCAATATTGAGTTAGACAAAATAAATGCGTGGTTAATAGTTAACAAACTATCATTATACATTAAAAAATCTAAATACATGTTATTCCATTCTCACCAAAAGAAAATCCCAAGATTATCCTTAAAGATAGACAACACACCAGTCGAGTGCGCAGATAATTTCAACTTCCTAGGTTTAACTATAAACAAACATCTTAAGTGGAACAGCCACATCGATAAAATAGCTTCCAAAATATCTCGCACAATTGGAATTATAAATAAATTGAAATGGTTCATTCCTCAATATATATTATTAAAACTATACAATTCACTAATTCTCCCCCACATAACTTACTGTATACTTGTATGGGGATCTCAACTCAATAAAGTAACAAAACTACAAAAGAGAGCAATACGAATGATTACAAACAGTAAATATAACGCACATACTGACCCTTTGTTCAAAAGTCTAAAACTCCTAAAAGTTGAAGACATCGTTAAATTACAACAATTAAAATTTTATCACAAATACGTAAGTAGAAACCTTCCTGAGTATCTACAAAATATAACCATAAGACTTAACTCTGACGTACACATATACAGTACCAGAAGTCAGGAGCGTATCCACACAGAAAGTACGAACAGTGACCTCGCAAATAAAAGCATCAGACATAGCATCGCTCGAGTATATAATGATACTCCCAACTTAATCGCAGACAAAATCCACACCCACTCTCTCAAAGGCTTCAGTGAATATACAAAAAACTATTTAATTTCAAATTACAGTTCTTTGGCTGTTTTCAAGATTACAGGTACTGTTATACATGTGTACATTCGAGTTAAATAAAACTACACTTAAAATGTACTTCTTTTTTATTAAAAAAAAACCTGTCTGATTTGTTTCCCCGTCTTCTTACATCTAAGATATCATTATACATGTAAGATATGCTGTGTCTGCTATTATAATGTATTAGTAATCACTTTCAATTGTATTGGCATTAGTCTCATAGAAAACCCGGTATCTACTGTTCACTCGATGTGTACAAAACTCCCAAAGATATATGTGAATATATGAATAACTGCAAGATATACATATATATATATATATACTGCATATATGTGAATGTATTAGACAATATTATATTGTTGCACCAATTGCCATAATATATTATGTTTATTTTATTTTATATCCGTACGTACACACATACATACTCGTACGTACGTGCAAACCCTCTTTCTGTTCTTCATTTCTTTCTCTTAGTTTGCCATAAGAACGATGAATATCAGCCTTGAATTGAACTGTTTTATTAATTAATCAATGAATTATTGATAAATCTAACGTTGTAATATTTAAGGGTGGTTCTTACGATAGCGACCTTGCGGTCTTAGTAAGAGTCTCCCTGGTCAGTACAGTAACATCGTATCAACTAAGTTTCTGTTCTATAAAATGTAAATATAGACTATTATGTTATTTAGTTGTTTTCATTTGTTAACAAATTACACGTTAAACATATTCACGCTGATGTACATATATTATGTCTCAATATATTATGTCTCAATATATTATGTCTCAATATATACTTTATGATGTGTATTATTTTACTATTGGTTCTTGTACGTATTGACCAAAATAAACTATATTCATTCATTTATTCATTCATTCATTCATAATATGCAGTTTTGTGGGGCATCAATATTATTAATCAGAACTACTTATTTCAGCAATGGCATGTAAACATTGCATCAAAGAAGTTGCCTTTAGTGAAGTACTTAAAATATTTGTAAGATGACACGATTTCACGTGCCAAGTGGATGCACTCGGTTTCTGCCCTGGTTGTGTTCAATCATCACTACGAAAAGACACAATGCGTTAACTGCATAAACAACATGGGCTGTTTGATAACTTTCCTGTGACGATTAGTATGAACGGTTGCTTACAATTTTGTCCAATAAATGGAAATGTTACAGATGTTTACATGACCATCACCGATATGGTGCACTGTAGTCACACGGTCTGTGTTCACTATCAAAACATGTCTCATAAACCTAATTGCCTTATTTTAATTTGAGACAACTAACTTTGTTGCAATTTTATAGACGTCCCTCACTCACACTGACCGATATATCTGACTAAAGATGGATCTAATGTGAAGTCTAGCGAAATATCAAAAGGCAGCAGAAACCTAGATGCAGCATAAACTGTGCAGGTGACTATATTATCCAACATTTTGCATACTAAAACTTTACCTGTGTATTTTTAACAAGTGTTATGTTGTTAATTAGGTATCTTATTGAGGAGAAAGAAGTGGACCTAGGTGTGAGAGATCGATGGGATACCACTCCACTGTAAGTGTCAACAATGCCAGGCATTATATATGTTAGACCACACATTTACAATAATTCATCTATTTCAAAGGGACATGGCCTGTTCGTTAGTGGGCGTAGTAATTTCTAACTGGAAGTCTGCTGTGTTGACTGTGGGAAAATGAGCATTGTTAAACAGCAAAGGGTATAGCCGTTAACTTAACCCGACTTGGTCATATTGCCAATAAAGCTTGTTTTGAAAGTGGATGTATTTTTACTATTTGAACATGCACCCGTGGTCATGCCTTCAAATTGTGACCATTGTTACAAGCTTACTAAACACAATTTGGTGGGCAGTATACCTTCAACATAGTTAGTATAGTCTTAGTTTTAATAACACATATATTAATTAATACATAAAAAATAGTCCTGAACAGACTACATCCTTTTAACATCTTACTGATATTTGTGATTTGAAAATTGTTTCGTAAATGTAGTGGTACACTGGTTTTCATATTTGTTCTAAAGCCATTTTAGTTGCTTGGTAATTTACATTATAAGTATATTTTATAATCAAAGTTGCAGGTTTGCTCAGCCATGGTACAAAGAAATGTAGACTTATCCAGTAAAACAGGACAGTAAAACTACCAAAAACTAAATTCTATGTTTCTTTCCAGATACTATGCCTGTCTATGTGGTCACAAAGAATTGGTCAAACATCTGCTCGCTAATGGTATGTTTTGGTGGCTCATCTGACATATGTACATGTTCGTAATGTTGATGCACATTGTGCGAACAAAACATATATATTTGTATAGATATATTTATAGATATATTTAGAAAATGTTTTCATGTTACGTGACTTTTTTTAACACAATATTCGCAATGCATGCACTTCAGGAAACTGGCCCCCAATCGTAGTTCAACTGACAGTCAATAGACGTTGCATGTGTTATGAGTATTGTTTAATAACAATGTGCTAAGTACCACGGATAGAAATAGTTGCCAAAACCCAATTGTACGTGCTTGGCTTTAACTGATAACATGCCAAAATGGAAATATTTTCTGAGTCTGTCAATTGTGTAGTCAGAGATCTTACTTTTGGTGCCAATGTTAGTTGTTTTTACAACGTGCACTGCTGCTGAAGTGCACTGCTTTCCAATGAAAACGTGTATGTTTGTAGGATACCAACCCAAAACCGTAGTTCAATTTTTAAATTTACTCACCACATGCTGAATGTGTTGTGAATACTGTCTATTAAAACGTATATTTTGTAACGTTTTTCCATGACTGGCTGCAACTCACGTTCGGTAATAATGCATTGTAGTTGTGATTCAGCTCCTGTGCCGTAATGTTACATCATTTCTAAAAGGTAACTCAATTGTTTACTTTCCTGGCCGAAGGTGCAAAATGTGAAGCAAATACTTTTGACGGTGAGAGGTGTTTGTATGGAGCTCTCAACAATGACATCCGTAACCTCCTGAAGAGCTACAAGGCTATCACGCCATCTACCATTGTACGAGACATCTACTCGGAGTTCCTCAGACGGTAGTTATTGCCAATCTCTGTGTCGTGTATATTGCTACATAATGACCTTTAGTACATGTGGAGAAGTAAAGGTAAGTTCTTATATAGCACACTATCCAGTCCTTAGGACTGCTCATGGTGCTTTATACTTTATTCCAGCATTCCGCAAACTTTTTAAGGGGCAAGCCACATTTTTCCTGGTTATCTTGATGTGGGTCAAACATTTTAATTAGATAATCCATGCATTTTTGTAGGTGCTCGTAAAGAGGACGTGTTGTTTTATGTTAACATGAAACACATATAAACAACAAATAAATCACATTATTTAAACGCTATGTAAAAACAATATCTAAACAAAATGGTGTCACTGATTTATATACTGCTTTAAAAGTAGCACACAATGTCAATAGACTGTGACATGATTTCCTTCTTTCAGGATGTTGGACAATGGTCTGTACACAGACGTTGTGTTTGTCGTTCACGGCAAGCATCTCGCCGCGCACCGCTGTGTCCTGTCGGTACGAAGCACCTACTTCAGGAAGATGTTTCGCAACAAGTGGAAGGACAGACAGATGATCACTCTCACCAACAAATTGGTTAATTTCAGTTCTCTTGTCACCTCTGAACTTATACTCTTAAGTCCATATCCAACTCCGATAGCACAGTGACGCAATGTTTAAAAAAGTAGAGTTTAAGGCTAAGTACATACTTCCATGGTTTGTTTTTGTATCATGTATTGTCTGACTAAATGCAAAAGTTGCTGTATACAGAGACTGGAGTGGCACACACTGGTGGACCAGTCTGCACCCACTGTGCAACACTAGTCTGCACCTACAGTGCAACACTGGTCTGCACCCACTGTGCAGCACTAGTGTGCACTCACTGTGCAGCACTAGTCTGCACCCACAGTGCAACATTAGTCTGCACCCACTATGCAGCACTAGTCTGCACCCACAGTGCAACATTAGTCTGCACCCACTATGCAACACTAGTCTGCACCCACAGTGCAACACTGGTCTGCACCCACTGTGCAGCACTAGTCTGCACTCACTGTGCAGCACTAGTCTGCACCCACAGTGCAACATTAGTCTGCACCCACTATGCAACACTAGTCTGCACCCACAGTGCAACACTGGTCTGCACCCACTGTGCAGCACTAGTCTGCACTCACTGTGCAGCACTAGTCTGCACCCACAGTGCAACATTAGTCTGCACCCACTATGCAACACTAGTCTGCACCCACAGTGCAACACTGGTCTGCACCCACTGTGCAGCACTAGTCTGCACTCACTGTGCAGCACTAGTCTGCACCCACAGTGCAACATTAGTCTGCACCCACTATGCAACACTAGTCTGCACCCACAGTGCAACACTGGTCTGCACCCACTGTGCAGCACTAGTCTGCACTCACTGTGCAGCACTAGTCTGCACCCACAGTGCAACACTAGTCTGCACCCACAGTGCAACACTAGTCTGCACCCACTGTGCTGCACTAGTCTGCATCCACTGTGCAGCACTGCTCTGCACCCACTGTGCAACACTGGTCTGCACCCACTGTGCAGCACTAGTGTGCACCCACTGTGCAGCACTAGTATGCACCTATGTGCAACATTGGTCTGCACCCACTATGCAACACTGGTCTGCACCCACTGTGCAGCACTAGTGTGCACCCACTGTGCAGCACTAGTCTGCACCCACAGTGCAACATTAGTCTGCACCCACTATGCAGCACTAGTCTGCACCCACAGTGCAACACTGGTCTGCACCCACTGTGCAGCACTAGTCTGCACCCACAGTGCAACACTGGTCTGCACCCACTGTGCAGCACTAGTCTGCACCCACAGTGCAACACTGGTCTGCACCCACAGTGCAACACTGGTCTGCACCCACTGTGCAGCACTAGTCTGCACTCACTGTGCAACACTAGTCTGCACCCACAGTGCAACACCAGTCTGCACCCACTGTGCAACATTAGTCTGCACCCACCGTTGTGAACCTAACATTTCATTAATTTCATCAAAATGCTTACACTGATTGGCCAGTAGCCGTGACAAGTTTTTCTTGGTCTTTTAGTGCAGTATGTTTGAATATAGGTAAATGTTGACAATTGCGAACGACACCTAATATCTTTATGTATTTGTATCAAAGTCGGTTTGTGTTATGATTTATTGGAAATTAATCTTATATGGTATTTACCAAGCCTGTATTATTTAATTCAGTTTTGTTATGTAACTTAATTAATTAGTTTTGTTGTACACAGGTGAGACCATGGGCTTTCGAGACCATTCTACAATATTTGTACACAGGTGATTATTTGTGGTTTTTATTTATATTGCTTCCTGCGTTTGTACTTGTCATTATTAATATCAGCATATGACACATTCAGTTGATTCCCGACAATTGTACACTGCCAAACAACAATTTTATTTCACCAACAGTTAATAAATTTTTTTTTTGTAATTTTATAAAAGTTGATGTTGATTTTAATATTATTACTTGTTAGCATATTAATATTGATATCTAATATGTTGGATTATCAGCATAATTCACCTATGAATTGTTATATTTGCGACACACAAAGATGTAGTTTCACACTTGGTCCTTGTGTATATTGTTGTTATAAAACGAGGCACCTTGAAGTGTGTGAGAAATGTTGTTTAACCAGCATTCTAGGGTACGTAGATTTTAAGCAAATGGTCATCATTGCAAATGGTCATCATTGACAGGCCGACTGCAGTGCCACCTGGACCAGACAGAAGACATCACTAGACTGGGGAAACAGTGTCAACTGAACGAACTGATCAACGAGTTACAAGAGAATATGAAACAAGTCCTCAGCTTTGGTGACTATCCTGACTTGTCACTTGTGTCATGGAACAGTAGCACTAGGCTGCAGAGTTTAGTCACACTGCTGACACTGTGGCACATTAAACAAAATCTACTGTTGGGGGTGGTCTCAAGGGCCCTTCTCAAAACCACATCACTAGATAATGTAAACGACCTTGACTAATCTTTAATTGGTCACAGTGTCCAGGCAGAGTAGACACTCTTGACCCCGGTTAGACTGAACAGTTGCCTAACACTTTTAAACTGTATCTTCAAAACTATTGATTTTCTATAATTGCAAGTTGTGTTTATTTTGATGTTCATTTAATTATTATAAAATGGTGTGACTGTGGTGTCTATTGGTTAAAGATGTATTGTCTGTAGAAACCTGTAGGTGACAAACATAGAAAATTAATATTCTGTCACCTGTAGGTGACAGACATAGAAAATTAATATTCTGGACAACTATAGCGTGAAATATCCTACACTTTATTTATATCAAATGCATTCTACTGTTCTGTTTATGCTTGCCATGCCTTGTGTAGACATGGTACTGTGTAAATCAATTGTATCAATATAGACTAATAATTACAGATTCACAATATAGTTGACACCTGAAACAACCATTAGAAGAGTTGATATAGTTCCACTATACACAAGCAAGAAATCTGTATTTGATTGAATCATTCTAGTGTCATCAGCATATAGTAGAACATACATTTTCTACATCATCATCACTAAGGTTGTTGTAAATTTAACCAGCTGCCATGTCAAGTCCGTTATAATTGTGACTAACAGTGTTTAAAATTATTCAGGTAAATAACAAAGGACACAAGTTTTCTCCTTGCCATACCTCTACATCACATGAGAAGAAGGCTGACACAGCCTGGCCCTGATTTATACATAATTTAGCATTTTTTTACATGTTGTATACAACTTTCAACACATTACCATTAATACTGCATGAAATTATCTTAGACCACAGTGAGGACCAGTCTACTAAATCAAATGCTTTCTTATAATCGATGAAGGCACAATAAAGCCTTTTGTGTCAAGACAAATACAATTCAACCAATACCCTTATCTGAACACTGCCTGTCCTTCACCTATTACATTCGCTTTGTTTAGGTATGTGGTCAGTCTGGTGTTCTGAACAATCACTAAGGATTAATGAACACTTGTGCATAATTTCACCCACTTGACAGGTTTAATTAATATATTCAGCAATGAGGAAACTGCTTAGGCCTCACTCTGGACACTGTCACTCACAGTGTTGTGTATTGTCTTAGTTGGTGCATTGAGCTAATCTACTTGACCATGAATCAGTGGTGGCTTTGGTTGTGTATTACACCCAGTTGTTGTCTGCACAGCTTTGTCACAACTGTGAATATAAAATATGTTGTCTTTAAATAAAAGTGGTAAATGAATTAACAAATACAATACCATGATATATATAATATTATTATATAATAATATGTATAGCATTTTCAATTTGTACAGTGCTTGAATCCATTTAAAATAAATATTCTTGGGTGCTTTACATAAAACTGCTCGCAGTTTGATTGGAATACTAAATAAACGTGATACCTGAGGCAAGCATACATGCATGCATGATGACGTGTAGTTGTGTGTGGTAGAGTCCACTAAGCCGGGGGTGCATGTGACGATGGTGTCAGTGGATCAGTCCAATGACCTTCCCGTTGCCCTCTCCCTCCTGGTCGATGCTGCCCTACCCCCTCAGCTCTGCCAGGTAAGGTATATGCTCTCACATATGCCACATTTTTTTGTCTAAATCTAATTTTTTAATAGAAACTATATATAAATCTGTGTAACGTTTTTTCATTGCATTCATTGTATTCATTGCATTCATTGCATTCATTGCATTCATTGTATTCATTGTATTCATTGCATTCATTGTATTCATTGTATTCATTGCATTCATTGTATTCATTGCATTCATTGCATTCATTGTATTCATTGCATTCATTGTATTCATTGTATTCATTGCATTCATTGTATTCATTGTATTCATTGCATTCATTGTATTCATTGCATTCATTGTATTCATTGCATTCATTGTATTCATTATATTCATTGTATTCATTGCATTCATTGTATTCATTGCATTCATTGTATTCATTGCATTCATTGTATTCATTGCATTCATTATATTCATTGCATTCATTGTATTCATTGCATTCATTGTATTCATTGCATTCATTGTATTCCGATCCAATGTCGCCAGGCTACAAAATATGTTACCGATCATGCCAACATGAGATGCTTCTTGAAAAAATATATTTTGCTTATTATTACATATTCAAATAGGGAACATTCAGAGGGAAAAAAATTGTTTTTTTTAAATTCAACATATTGCTGCTCGATGTATATCGCTTTTGAACTATTCTATTTATTTTCTTATGCCATAATGTTAAAGCTTGCTGATAACGATTGCATGGTCAATAGTGTAAAATGTGTTTGAGAAATCTATAAATATAGCTACGGGTAGCTTCAACTGAACAAGTTAGACATTGACAGCTGAACTGAAGGTTGTTTCTGTTCCAGGCCGGAGCTGAGCTCCCTTTTCCACCGGAGCAGCCACAGATTTTCTCTGATGTGACATTCTCCGTCGAGGGATATCAGTTTCCTTGTCACAAGGTAAGATATTTCATAGTATCATAGTCTCAGTACTTCACTTTTTAACCAGTGGGAAATGTTCACAAAGCCCCTTCCACTGAAGGTTGAAGAGTTGTCTTAACTTAACAAGACACATTTAAAGAAAGAATTATCCACGATTGTAGTCGTGAATTTATTTACATAAAACTGTCTTGTAGTCAAACTATATAATCGTGGACATCACGTAGAGTTGTAATGGAGTGTTTACACCAAATTGTTGTAATGTGCAAGCATGTTACACAATGTCATATTACTTGTTTACACCCACCCACGGAAGGAAACAACAAACCACAAGGGCAGCAATTGACACCATTACCATATTTTGATCTTAAATTTGTATCAGTGCCAAACTCTGAGGAATGTCTCAACATACTATTTGTCCACTGGAAAAAAGTATATAACTTGCATCTAAATAATAACCTTTTTGTGTTTCAAGTACATCGCCAGTTGGTAGATCGGTCAATGGTCCAAGGTAGCAAATGAACATAGAAAGAGGCTGAGGTATGTGGCCCTCAGCACCTGGGAGGAGATTGACTTACAATGCCCCAAAGTTAGCATATTAATATATATAATATATTCTGTATGCTTCAAAACTGCTACCATGTATATATATATATATATTTGGATATATATATATATATATACACACATGGTAGCGATCTCGAAGCATACAGAATATATTACCGGTATATACAGTGAAGAAGTAAGGCCACACTTTGGTGTGTGGTTGTAAATTACAATGGATTGTCCCAGGTGTTCTTCTGCGGTCGAAGTGACTACTTCAAGGCCTTGCTCAATGATTGGTCAAGGAAGATCGAGACTGGCAATGTCAACAGTTCGCGGGTGATTGAGCTTCACGACGTCAGCGTCGACGTGTTTGTGTGCATTGTCGAGTACGTCTACCAGGACTGCTGTGATGTGAGTGAACTGTGCTCAGCTTCTTTCATAAATACTCTTGCTAAACACCTGTATCAATATTGCAATGAGTGTGTGTGTGTCCCTCTGTTTCTGTCTATGTCTGTCTATCAAAGTGTTTGTGTGTCTGCCTAATTGTCTGTCGGAATGTTTCTATCTATGTGTGTCCATCCGTCCGTATCTATCTCTGTGTGTCTGTCTGTCTGTCTGTGTGTATTTCTGTATGTGTCCAACTATCTTGGTGTCTGTCTGTGCATGTGTATGCGTGCATCTGTCAGTGGCAAGGGAGAATAAAGGAAGCATGTTTAGTTCTATTCGTAGCATCACAGTACTCCATGAATAGTCGATTTGTGGAGAAAAAATGTATATGAACACTGCTGAAATAACATGTTTATTACTGCTGCCAGAGAGCGTGTGTGACATGCATTTGTGTTGTAGGTGCTGCCTGAGAGCATGTGTGACATGCATTTGTGTTGTAGGTGCTGACAGAGAGTGCATGTGACGTGTGTTTGTCTTGTAGTTGCTGACAGAGAGCGTGTGCGACGTGTTTGTCTTGTAGCTGCTGACAGAGCGTGTGACGTGTGTTTGTCTTGTGCCTGCTGACAGAGAGCGTGTGTGACGTGTGTCTGTCTTGTAGCTGCTGACAGAGAGCGTGTGTGACGTGTGTCTGTCTGTTTGCTGCTGACAGAGAGCGAGTGTGACGTGTGTCTGTCTTGTAGCTGCCGACAGAGAGCGTGTGTGACGTGTGTTTGTCTTGTAGCTGCTGACAGAGAGCGTGTGTGACATGTGTTTGTCTTGTAGCTACCGACAAACAGCGTGTGTGACATGTGTGACGTGCTACACGCGTCAGATGTCTACCTGTTGCCGGGCCTGAAGCGACGGTGCGCCGCGAGAATGACGCAGTGCCTCGACACCGATAGTGTGATGACACTGATATGCACGGCTCGCCTCTACAATCTGCCGCGACTTGAGGACCAGTGTGCAGAGTTCATTGCATCCAACATTGAAAAGGTTCTCATCTACTGTTACGTTGCTTTATTTGAATACTCAACATTTTGTTAAAGCAATCTTGTCTGTTCCATTATCTTGAACCACCCTAACAAGCCAGAGGTTGTAAGGAGAATAACATCTACCATCCATCATCAAATGTTACCCCTCTTGCTGTTACAGATGATTCAAGATGAGGGTTTTGCAGCATTTGTGCGCGAAGACGCGGCAAGCATCCGGGACCGAGAGACCACCGACACTATTCCTGTCATCGATGACATTCGCTTTCATATCAGCAGCTTCATACAGACATTTTCCGACATGTACGAAGCGAATGAAAAACTCGGTCTAATTGACAACTTTCTGGAAGAACTCTGCCTCGATGCTTGAAAAGTATTACTGTACAAAATGGTTGAAACTATGCGAGATCAATCAGGTAGGCATGTGGTGTAACTAGTGTGTTCTCCCGCCAGAGGTTTTTGAAGATAATCGAAAACTGCATGTTTAAACTCTCCACCCATAGAGGTGGGCTCGGGTTAGTGTATACTCAAGGAAGCTTATCATTAATTAAATTATCTAATTAATTTGAGCACTTATGTATTTTTTAAAGTTATTCTGACTTGTCAACAATTATGGGGCATTACGAATGTCATTATCTGTGCAGGTGCTATATTTTAAATGTTCTAACTTTGGTGCTTATCAACATGGCTAATACGCTAATGTTGTTTAATTTTAATGGACGGATTCGCTTGATTTGGAGTCCCAGACTACAAACCAGGCAAATGACTTAATTATAGTCTCTGTGTTCAAAGACTCAACCACTGAACATGTGATTAGACTGAAGTCACTCTCCACAAAGAGTCATGCCTGACTCCACGAGTTGCCGATACTTTGCCGTCTGTTCACCACACTCAAGTTCCCAAGCACATACGGGGCATATAGACTTTAAAACTAAACTACTCATTAGTAGACTCGGCTCATGTGCCTGTTTCCAAATGCCACATATTGGGTTAACTTTCAAAAGGGGATTGTACAGATCATCCCATCTGTACAGATCACCCCATCTGTACAGATCACCCCATCTATACAGATCACCAGCTTGCCATTTTCTGGCCAAAAAATGTATCATGTTTGTTTATCATTACGAAGATGACACAATAACAGGCAACTATTGTGTGAACAAACTCCCTCGTACTTCAGGGCTGATGCACTGTCTTTACAAATATAAACCACCAGATCTGTGAATGCACAACAGATCACACATTTACGCCTTCACTGGTTGCTTTTACTTACCATGGCATGGAAGTGATGTAGACTTTTAAAGGGAGCAAGTCTCTTCCTCTACCCGCAATTAGCAGGCGTAGTAATTTATAACAGGAAGTCTGATGTTTGGAACATGGAAAAACGGGACATCGTTGTTTATCAGAGGATATTGCAGTTAATTTAGCCCAACTCAGTAATACTGCCAATTAATCTTGTTTTGAAACTGTTTCATTTTGGAAACTTTCAAACTGTGAGCATTGTTACGGGCTAAAGTAACTAAACACAATTTAGCAGGCTGTACACTGTCAACATATTTACTATAGTTTAAGAACACTATATTTATTAATAATTAAAAAACTAGGAACAGACTGCCTCATTTTAATGTGCATGTAGACAGCAGCTCTCACCAGTACAGCTGTTTATCTAAATAGCTAGATGGCCAACTGTTACCACAGACAACACTACATTATATTACGCATTAGATGAGTTGTTAATGAAAATGACCACGTTACACCATTTCATGATTTATAGAACATGGATTGTTTATTTCTGCATTGTTAAGTTATGATATTGTGTATTACAAAGTCTGGTGCTGGTTAGTTTGTTATCATGTTTACGCTTTATCCATGCATGTGAGTATATCTTGTGTAACTTATATTTAAGCAAAATTGTAGTAATACATGTCATGTGCGTACGTCTTCCAGGTTACACATTCGTAAATGGATGTAAAGTTACACTCTTGTATGGATGGCATGTAAGATTACACTGCTGGACAGATGACTGTATGTAAGGTTACAGTTTTCAATTGATGACCTTATGTAAAGTTACGCATTCTTCAATGGATGACAATGGCAATAGTATATAGAAGTCGACTGATAAACGCTATTACATATTTACTACACTGTGCATAAAGCTGTAGCTTTGAGCACTGAGAACAAATTAAAGTCTCCCTTCAACAATGCTATTATTATTTCATCAAAACTACCATCCACATTATATAGGCATCTTTATTTGGCATAACAATAGGTATGTAATGATATTATATAAGTATGTAATAATATTATATACAACTCACACTCAATGTATTTCTGCAATACAGCTGTAAAACTTGCTTGATTCTTGTTGATTTTGGATCATAAACACATCTTATAAAGTTGATGAATGATAACGAAGTATGAGACTAAACCACAAATAAGTCATATTTAAAAACAAAAGCTGATGTTCGAAATCCATGTTCGTGTCAAATGTGTAATAATGAATAACAGATTGTTTACCCGTAGTGTTTCACCTGAATCTTGACAGACACATTTCTCATTCAATGTACCAAAATAAAATGTCGGAATTACACAATAGTTGTAGACTCTGTATATGTGACACGTATTTTATGATATGACATATTTTATTAACAGTCTTCAGACACGACGCATGTATTGTAGGATATGAAGGAATGGAGTGAGCCATTCAATGACAGATCTCATCCAGCGTCAGGTGTACATCCCTTGATGACTGTGTAGGCCAATGCATGAAGACGACGTGTCATGGTACTTATGACATGACATGACACAAGACGCAGTACAGAAGATGTTACTTAGGACAGATCCAAAGTTTATTATATGACACTTACGAAACGATGTGTTTATGATATGACATTTGTGCCATGACATATATGGCGTATGTTTATTATATGACACCTATGAGTGATTCGAGTTGTTGTAAGTACCGACTCTCAATTGGAAGAAAGAAGCGCCTCTCTTTGGGGACGTGGTCACACTGAAACAAAATGTCAACTCTGAGAAACCATTCAGTGTGGATCATAGAACACGATTTTATAACAAATTCAGACTTAACATAAAACATTTGTACTTTCACTTTGCTATGAGTTTCAGGCTCGTGTGGTTTTGGAAATGGCTTTTTTAAATTCAGAACAAGACACTGGACTACATTTGTACATAGACAGTGCCTAACTCTTATATTTCCGTGAGAAATATATATGGTTTGATAACTTTACTTACTACGTCGACAAGACAAATGTATTTCAACATTATTTTAAAAACATGTTTTATTATTACACAATCAAAACTGTTAATAACAGCATGACAGTTGGCAAGGGATTCAATAAAATGGCTCCAGAGTAAAGTTCAACCTACGTTGGCTGTAAAATTATTAGTACGACTGTTTGAAACAGGGCTGTCTGTTTTTCTCCATCTACTTTTTAAATCTTCCAGTCTGGCCCTAGGCTCAGTGCTGATGTCATCCGACCAGGGCTGCTGGGTCAACTGTCTGCTGATTGGTATCAAATGGCCCTCTGTCGTAAACAAGTACCTCACAGCATCCTTATTCACGTGGTTGCTATGATCAAACAGCTGAAACAAATTAGAACTTAGAAGTACAGTGGAATCTTGCTTTACGGTCACCTCGGTAATACAGCCACCTCACAATTGTGGTCACCTTGCTACTAAGGTCACATGACCAGTCCCAAGGGTGGCCTTAATAGGGAGGTTCCACTGTAATGTTCTTTACTTCAGCTATAAAGTTAGCTGTACTTTCAATGGTATAAAGTTGGCGATCCCACTCAAAACTTGTGAGATGGCTGGATATTGACATAACATGTAAACACCATTTGCATTTTCAATTTTTGAAGTATGAATTTAAATATTTGCTGAAATGTTGGTGGTCATGTAGGCCGGCAATTTAAACATTGCAGGCTTGACCAAAAAGTTGATATATACAGTGTTTCCCCTGGTATATGACAAGCGAGGCGGGCCACCTCGCTGTTTTTCTATGCCGCCTCGCCCAAAATTTTCCAAAATTGCCTCCTCGTAGCTATTTCGTACGCCCATTTTTTTTCGTTCTTTCACGATATATTCAGCGCCGGCAAGCGGCGCAAAATGACACCACAAAGTCAATATTCCTTTGGTATCCCCGGTGTCTCCAATGGTGACACCACGCGGAGTTTCGACATACCGGGTACTAGAAATCTTGACATTCATGTAAAATGGCGCCCAAATGGTAACTTGCGTTTTGGTTTAATGACGGTGGTGGGAGTGAAAACCGTGCAGGCTGATGGCACTATGTCACTAGTTGGCACTTGTATCGAATCCGGACCCTGTTGAAGCTCAAATAGCGACCCGGTTTGCGCTAGTCTGTTACCGCACAGCGCACGTAAAATGAAAGCTACAGCAGCGTATGTTGATACAAACCGGGGCGCTATTTACGCCTCAAATCACAAATGGGCGTAAGACGCAATATAGATAAATATGCCTAGGATAATGTTGAATAATGAAACTATATCTCACTGAGGTAGCAAAACTCAAGTTATAACGGCAAAATCAAGGTGGGTCCGGATTCTACGCAAATGCCCACAAGTCTATTCAACTAATACCTTAGGCTTAGCCTTAGGATACCTTAGGTCAGACTGTTCTGATCGCAGGATCCTCTCGGTTCCTCAATGATTAGATCATCTTCTTCAGGGTCTAGCATTAAGAGTTTGTGTTTTCCGGTTCCAGTGTTTAATGTTAGTGGGGCTTCATAGTCGTATAATATCTCCTGGGTTGACCAGAATTTATCAAGGCGGTTTTTAAATGAGTTTATTGATTTAGTTGGTATTACTGAATCAGGTAAACTGTTCCATGGTTCAACCACTCTTAGCGGGAATGCATTTTTTTATGTTTAATTTTGCTCTTTGGTTGAACAGTTTAAGGGAGTGTCCTCTGTTACTGGATCGTGATGCCACATCCTCCCATTTAGGAAGGTTTGGTGCAGATTTTTTATCATATATGTTATGCATTATTTTATACACTTCAATCACATCTCCTCTTAATCTACGATATATTAATGTGGGTAACTTAAGTAATTTAAGTCTTTCAATATATGATAAGTCCCTCATACCAGGTAGTTCTTTTGTGGCTCTTCTCTGGACATTTTCTGTGGCTATTTTATGTTTCGTCTTATATGGATACCATACTGCTATTGCATAATCTAGGTGGGATCTAACCATAGTCTTGTATAGTGGCAAGAAAGTGTATGTATCTAAGAATTGAAAAGTTCTTCTGATTACTTTTGTCATTCTGGTTGCTTTATTAGAGGGAATAAAAACACCTATTGCTTGAATTCATGTTATATTACATCCTGCTATCTATTTCCACATCCACCAAGCCAAAAAATTCAATGAATTAGAAATTCCACATTTTATGCTGTGCATCCGGACATTTTCGAATATGCATATTTTTGCTGCGCTTTTCGGGATGCCGAGATGTGACGTCACTTATGACTCAAACTCGCATCAGGCCGATCCTTTCCATGCATTCAGAGCATGTTTACAAGTATAGCTTTTGGGTCGAAACGAGCGTCAGAATGAGTTATTGTGCGATATTCCGACGTAATACAAACACTACCGGTAGTCATCATAGAGGAACAAGCAGTTATCTTACGGTTCCACATGAATCGAATTTTATTCAAAACAACGAATGCGAATGGGCCTACAAGTCGACTAGGTTTCGCCAAGCTTGGGCTCGTTTTCAGAATAATTATATCGAATGCAACCAACAGGAGATAATCTACACCAATAAACATACATAGCAAACATATATTGTATCCAGCTACAGAAAGTAACGTGTATAATCTCATAATATCACTAGAATATCGATATGTGAAGGAGTTGTACAATTTATCATAACAATTTAAATCAGTCAGAGTTTCCGCTGGTCCCGCTAGCTCAGTGGGTAGGCGCGTTGGTTTCATCATTTATTTTACAATCGGGCGACGCCGGTTCAATCCTGACAGCATGCAAACTATTGATTTTTTTACACTTTTTTTGTTTATGTTTTCACGAAGTAATATAAACCAAATCATTTTATACTATAATGCACTGTTTGTAAATAATTTTTGAAGTAATTATTTATTCGCCACAAAAATGAAAATATGGTCATTATATAACGATGTTTCTAAATTTTATTTATCCAAACAAATATAATGTAATGGATATATAATTTATTAATTGTAAATATATTGTACGGTAATATATTGTAATTATATATGTGAAAATAGATTGTGATCTATCTGGATAAATAAAATTTAGAAACATCGTTATATATAATGACCATATTTTCATTTTTGTGACGAATAAATAATTACTACAAAAATTATTTACAAACGTGTATAATCTCATAATATCACTAGAATATCGATATATGAAGGAGTTGTACAATTTATCATAACAACTTAAATCAGTCAGAGAGTTTCCGCTGGTCCCGCTCATTGGGTAGGCGCGTTGGTTTCTTGTCATTTATTTTACAATTGGGCGACGCCGGTTCAATCCTGACAGCATTCAAACCATTGATTTTCTTTACACTTTTTTTGTTTATGTTTTCATGAAGTAATATAAACCAAATCATTTTATACTATAATGCACTGTTTGTAAATAATTTTTGTAGTAATTATTTATTCGCCACAAAAATGAAAATCACGTTGAAGTACATCCTGATCATCTATATGTGTTATTGTTCTAGGATGCTTAAATCACGTTGAAGTATATCCTGATCATCTATATATGTTATTGTTCTAAATATCTTTATGTCATCGGCAAATAGAAATGTATTTGAATTTGTTAGATCTGGGAGGTCATTAATATATAGAACAAAAAACAAGGGTCCCAATGTTCTACGCCGTTTTTTTAAAGCAAAATTAGGATTGTGATTCGTAAGATATTCCGACAAAGTTGTGCAAATAAACGTTTGGGAAAGTTGATTTGAGTGAAGTATTTACTTATAAACCACCGAAGTTCACATCTCATAAAAAAGACGCCTACTGCCCCAAACCATGTATACTAACGTGTTGTCAATAACTTGGGATATACTAAACAATTTATACTGTTTTATAAAAAGGACACAATTTGAGAAACGTTCTTGCGATTAATAGAAACATACTTTTTTGGCATTCCAGAAATGACTGTTTAATTAATTGCATAGCATGCTAGCAGCAAATAAGATATAATCTTTGGGACATAAACCACCAATTTACCATAATATTATGATATTATAATCATTTAAAGGTGATGACGAAAGAGTCTTCAGATGATACCCCTGGATGCTTCCCAGAGAAGTTGAGATGGTGTTCGACTGAACAGGTCTGCCAGGGAGTAAAGTGTAAAGCGCTTTGAGCAGTCCTGCACTTTATAAGAACTTACCTTTTACTTTTTTCAGGGATGAGAGTGACATTCAGAGAAAAAAACAGAAATTTTGCTGTGGCCCACATTTCAGCCCGAGAGGACTGTCTTATCTAATTGAGGGGAGGGGGGACTCCTCAGAGATATGTTTTAATTGTAAATGACATATGGTGTCTATTATGAACAATATTAAATAGAAAATTTTAACAGTTCCAATAGCAAAAAAAGCACACGGACTCATGCACACATTGTCATAGTACTAACTCACTTGTTAATTATATTTTCTGGGCTGAACCCGAGTTGGCTGACGGGCAGCTTTCTCCTAGGCCAGCTTTGTCAAAACAGCCCGTTGATGGGCCATTCTAGCTTTCTTCGTTGCCAGCTCAACTGCTTCCTTAGCTTTGTACTTGGTGGCTGCCTTCGTCTTTGACATGTTCAGCTCAGTTTTCTTCTCCTCCTTCATCTTTCCTTCCTCGGCAAGAAGGATGGAGTACATTTTGTATGCACATTCTTTCTGGCAGTGGCAGTATTCATGATGCTAGACATGTGACTAAAACACCCTTCCACTTGAGGACCATGAAACCAGCTCATCATTGCAGCCACCAGCTTTGACAAGGCTGGGAACTTGTCAGTAGAGAATATGGTAGCCCATCACGAATCCAATCTGGAACTTGTGGGTGCTTGTGGAAGTGTGTTGTCTACATGGAATCGGCGAACTTCTATGTGATACACCCTCTGTTCAGGTTCTAATAGAACATTGGTGACCAGCGTGGGCAGTGCCAGCGTGTGTACTTCAATGCCTTCGGTTCCCCTCTGACCGTAGCCTGTAGGATCTAATCCGCATAGTTGACATCGGCCTCGCACCACAAACAGTAGGCTTTCCCTGGTGCTGATAATTTATTGATGAATATATCCAACATAGTGTCTCCAGCCGATTTCTCCAGCCACGCCCAATTCCACTTATTCTTGACACTCTTGTCAATGTCCTTCACGCAACATTTGTCTTGCCGTACAACAAATCGTCTATTAGCCATTGTGTTCGAAAATGATCGACATCTCTGCAAAATACATTGTCGTTTCCTATTGGTCCACTGCTTTTGTGCGCGCACTTCGAAAGCACTGAAGCGAACAGCGGACAGAACTAAGGGTTTTACTTCGCAGATTCACGGGTTCGGTTGGGTCGGTTCTGGCTCTAATCGCCAGGCACCGTCATGGCGACACCCGGTGGATAGATGGTTAACTCAATCCGCAGATAGATCGTCAGTGAATTGTCCAGGATTCTATATGCCCTACCCCCCAACATTCATTTTTTTCCCCGGATTTACACGATTCACAAAAGTGATCTTTGGAGCTGTATAAAAAACGGAATTCCAGCAAAAACCGTAAATTTCTCATCCCTGGTTTTGACTGACTCTGTCAGGTAACAAGGCCAAGGGTTAGTGCAAGAAAAACATAACCACAACCAAGTACCAGTGGCCAAGTGGAAACCACACCTCTATTGAGTACCAGTGGTAAAATGGAAACCACCTCAACATGATGAAACAACCATGATTACTGACTTTTATCAATCATGATTACTACATTTACAAGTAGTGTCTTGTTGTTTTATATCTTCCCCTCTGTATTCAAGAGTAAAGGTTAAAACATACCTCAGAATGCACCATTTTAAAGCTAGTTTAAAAAAATCTGACCCCCCTAGCAACGCTTTGCGCCTGCGGCGCTCGCATACCCCATCATTGCCACCTCGCCCATCATTTTACCCAGGGGAAACACTGTATATACATCGACCTCCTTGCCAGCTGTAACATTGAACACAGCATATAGAAGCCTCATGACATGCTCAGCTGGAAGAAATGGACACCAGCTGTATAATTATGACTGAATGTAATTAATTATATCTGCTGAATTAATTATAACTGTAATTGATGTTCTTTGGAATTAGATAAATATTTTGCTAGTAATGAAGGAACTCTCCAAGTCACTCACCAGATACAAATACTTGCAAGTCTCACTGAGAAAGAAACTCTCCATGCGGTCTTCGTGATCTTTGCGCTGTACGTCGTGTATTGTTGCATAGCCACATCTGTCAGGTGGTAATCATAGTTGCATTTTATTACAAAACTTGATTATGCTTATAATATGATCCAAAAAATATAACAATTATGATTTTGTAACTATTGGTATCAGTAATGAATAATATTTAAATATATATAATTTTTAAATATATATATATATCAGAATTAGTATGTTTTTTTATGTTCTGCTATAATACAGAGCTAGAAACAAGAATGTATAAAACGATTGCTTTAACAATCTAAACTTACACTAATTACAATTTATACTGGTTACTTACAATTTATGATTAATTACAATTTACAATAGTTAATTATAACAATTTATAATTACAATTTATAATTATTAATTACAATGTATAATTATTAGTAACATTTTTAATGATTCGTTATTAAAATATATAATTATTAAAATGTTTAGTTATCAATTAGTGATAATGCAAGAGACTGCGGTGACCTACTTGACTTTTGTGTGGTTGTTGAGACTGCGGAGAATGTTGCGGCCGACATGCAGGTAGAAGGGATTGTGGGTAGCGCGGTAGAGCAGGTAGGTCGACTCCACCAGCTCCGGGCGGAGCGGGTAGAAGCTGACCTCCGGTGTCTTCAGATGCCAGTTGAAGCGTTCAGGTAGTGCACCGTACTTCTGCCAGATGGCGTAGTAAAGGGCGTGGCTGCAGATTGCTTCCTCGATATCTCCATTGAGAACCTGGTTAGCATATCACAGACCAAGTAGCAAAGTAACTAGTGGCAGAGCTGGTCGAATTTAATTATCAAAACATTGGCATCACAGATATTGTTATAACTATGTTATTCTTAACTTAATGTATGTTTTCTTCAGGGATTTTCATGTATCTTTACGTCTGAAATAAATGGTTATTGTTGTTATTATGTTACCAGTTTATAACAATATAACCGACATCCTCAAAATATGAGATGGTAAACATTTTAATCTTGAACAGAGTTCCAAATTTGCAACTCATGTTCTTGGAAACAATGCATACTTTCAATAATGTATATGTAAATTATGTAAAAAGATAGATTGTTTTAGTTAAATGAAATGGTTGTCGGTATAATATCAGACCTGCCTACCATTCCGGATTGTCCGGAATCATTCCGGAAAGTCACCTCAAATTACGGTGAGGGATGAAAATATTACGGACTGTGACCATGTTGGGCAATCACTCAAATTTAGGTTCCACTATATTCAACAGGTGGCAGCATATGTATGCAGCATGTTGTGACATGGTTTTTCATTCGCTGAGTCTGGTCGTAATGTAACCAATAGGAAACAGCGTTATGACAAATTCGCATTTCCGCGATCAAACAAAACGAAGTCACGCGGCACGAAACGATGGCTGACAGCGAAACGACGCCACCGCCAACCCAAAAGAAATGTGTAATGCAAAAATGTAGTGAGTGTTGTACTTGTAGTGTTAGGCCAAGTGACTGTACTAAGACTAAGTTAGTGTATTTATTGAGGAGTTTAGTGTATAATTTACAGCCTATCATACAGTTACTACAGTCTAGGCGATGTCGATGACGACAGTGTAATGTAATGGTTTTGGTCCATCGCTCCATAGTTTTGTTAATTAAAACATTTTGAACGACTGAAAATACAACACATAAAATTGTATTTATACAAAACATTCTCTCAATCGCTTGAAATATGTATTTCATAATTTTCTGCTGGGGCCTAACAGAGCTGATGATCTATATCTGTAACACTCACTAGCTGTGATATTTTACCAAAAAATCAGTCAGAACCTCTTGCAGTTGACAAACATATCTCTAAAACAATTTTGAATGGAAATGTGACAGTTATAATAAGATAACTTACTGGTGCCTAAATCCCCGGATATGATGCTTGGTTCAAAAGCTAGAGAATCTGGTACATCAAAAATGATTAAGGCATACCTTTCAATGAAACCACACAGTGCTTCCATGGCCTTCACCTGTCACTGAAGACATGCACTTTTACTTAATTATTACAATATACACTGATATTAAAAATAACATGCAGGCACGCACACATGCATGCATGAACAGACACTCGCCTGCACACCAGGCCAAGCCGCCTGTAATGAATCAATCCAGTTGTTGGTCATTTCTCCGTTGATCATGTCCACATTGACATATATAGGTGGGTAGCCTGTTCCCTTGTTGCAGTGGCGTCTCCTGGCAATAAGCAACAACATTAACATGCCACAGATGGATGAAATAAGTCCGGCTAAGCAGATGAATTACACCGTTGAATGGTAATTGTTGAATGGTAACTGTTGAATGGTAACTGTTGAATGGTAACTGTTGAATGGTAACTGTTGAATGGTAACTGTAACAATTGTAATGTATAAAATGTAAACACATGCTGTAGAAAAAAATTGCATGATAACAAGTTATATAATAATTATGTAGATACGTATACAGGAGGTTATTATATCTTGTTTTGTGGTGCTCCTTTTATAATCATAATAAGATAACTTCTATTGCGCCTAAATCCTTGGAAACCTAGCTCAGAGGTGCATCAAGACAAAAGGATTGGTCAATCTCAAAATCCATAAGTTGGTAGTATTCCAGTTGTCAACAGATGGGTCAAGGCGCTAGGGAGCTACGGTGGATAAGCAAAGTTGTATATTTTCTTCTAAAAATTGTTTAATCTTTGATTGTTATTAAAACTGACTCGAATTAACCTGAAAAGTAGTTAAATATAATATCACTTTCAAGCTTTCCACTTACAAGTTATGCCTGTGTAAAAATTTACTACAAGTTGGTTTGTTTGAATAAACATTTCATTTGGTTTGATCAAGTACTTTTGTGACATTGACTCACCCTCTTCGTAAATAGAACCTGATTGTCTGATAAGATTCATTAAACCTCTTCACATCTTCTGTGTTTCCTAACAGGATAAATGCCTGCAAAGAAAAGCCAAACTTTTCTATACCTTGTACATCATTTGAAGAACAAAATTAATATTAGTAGCAAAGCTATGCAAAATACCTCGGTTCAATTACCACTGGTTATTATTATCATCTACAATATAAAATGTAATTAAAACTGTGTCAAAGATGGACTCATAAATACAGCCATGACATTGTAATCATAATACAATGTTTAAGCATTCTCTATAAGAAACAGGATAAGTTTAGATAAGAAACAGGTTCTACTCTCCACAGGAAACAGGATGTCTCTATAAAAATGACAATGTCTCTAAATCAGTGCTTCTCGAGCGGTGTGTCGTGGCACAATGGGTTGGGTACAAAAAATTAAATACATGTTGACATGGTAAAATTTGGTCCAGTGTGCCGTAATGTAATGCAAACTGGAAAGTGTCCTGTCAACTCAAAAAAGGTTGTTGAAGCACTGCTTTAAGTAATCAGACTTACTCTCTAAGAAATAGGACCAACTCTCTGTAACAATTAAGCAACAAGACCACGACTGTAAGAAACAGGACCGAGTGTACAAGAAATATGACATAATTTCTATACGCTATTGTAGCGTGCAACAGACCTTAAGCATGTATTCGTAGAATGAGTCGATTCCTGCGCCGAGTCCACTCATTCGCCCGACCCAGTCCCCTGTGTGAATGTCAATGACGTTACCTGGAACAACAGAAGGCGAGAGTGAACCATCAAGCTGCTGCTCAGGCCGAGCCTGCTTGAACTGGGTGGAGGCAGACAGCTGGTCAATGGCACCAACAAACCAAAAACTACAGTATTAAGTTGCTTCTGGCTTCAGTTAGATTCATTCTGATTAGAAATTGCAGTTACCTGTCTGAATCCTGTGTTGGCTTAATTGAGCTGTCGACATCCTCACAGTGTCCTCATCATTTGTGATTTACCAGCACATTGCAACATCTAGTATGATCTTCACGTGTCTTTCGAGATATGTTGTGGTTCCCAACCACCCGTATATATATATATATATATATAAGATGCATTTAATGACTCATATATGTGGTGACATCTGCTGGATAATTGCGTGCTATATAGTATTACACAGCTTAGTCTATTTGCTATACACTAGGGGTATTTCTGTGTTTTTGTGTTTAATAACATATCTCGGTGAATGTCAATGAACACTGGGGGAATCTAAATGAATGTCATCATAACATGACGGGTCCTAAAGAGTTAGTGGGTTAAAAAATGGTCAACCACCATGCATGCATGACTTTTTCATGTCACCTTTGCCACATCTATGTGCAGAATTTGCACATCTTTATTTCATATGGTACACACCTAGTGTGCCAAGAAAACTCAGTTTTTAATGGCAAACAATTGTAGCTAGAATTTTGTGTTGAAATTTGACTAGAAACATATAACAGTCATCTTAGTACGGAACCATTTTTTGCTATCATATTCCTATATTAGATGTCTCAATATATCAACAGAGAAGACATTTCTTCAACAGGATCATCTGCCATCATAACCTATGCATAAGGCAGCATAGACAAAGATTTTCAATTAAACGTTTGTTAGAATGGAAAAGAATACACAAAATATATCATTAGGATAGTGACTCGATTTTGTGTCAAATTTGTTGTCAATAAGGCTTTACTACCAATAATAATTACACCATAAACATCCCAGGTTAATGCCCTGTTTACCAGTATGAAAATTATTTATATAAAAATGCATTTTAAAAATAGTAATAATAAATTAACTAAACAAAAAAACAAATAACACAAAAATTTAGCCAACACACGTACAAAACACACCTGCCAAACACACTTACCGAACAAACCTGTGACATTGTTGCGGTGTGTCCACAGACGATCGATGGCCCGCCTCGCAACCATCTCATAGACCGGGTCTCCTAGCAACCGACTGAGCAGACCAAACTCCAGCATGAGACTGCCTGCGCCGGACGTACACGTCAGATTGAGGCAGTTCTTTGGAACGCCTGTCATTAAGTTCACCTACAAACCAGATTGTTGAAATGGCATAAACGAATCCTACACACCCGGGTAGTTTGGAATGCAAATATGCTTATTATATTGTATATATATATCCACTCACACCAATCAGTGACTCATAAAGGACAATCTGCTTTTGTAAGTTATAGAATTGTACAAAAACTTTACACTGAACCTAGAATGGCGGAAGAGAATATTCAAGCACCCGAGACAGAACATAAGAAAGTTACAAAATTTAAAGTTTGTGAGATTTGGGGTACTACTGTTAAGATTTAAACTAACCAATCACCGTTGTCTACTGGTGTATTCTATTTCTCATCCATGGAGCCACCAGAATTGGACAATTGTGACTGAGACAACTAGAAGTTTCTTCTGTGAGGTGGAAAACACCTTCATTATCACCCACGGAGACCCACCTAATCAATGTTCTTTTTCTAAATCACGCAAAGATGATGTACATAATTATTTGTAATGTAATTCACACAGTAGTAATTATTACTGAAAAGAACTAGTGCTTGTATATGGTGAGAAAATGGAGTTTTCCGAATTTGTGGTCACGTGACGGAATATCTGTGCTTGCAACATGCCCTCCAGGTGGAGCCACCAGAGCAGTCCTGACAGCCTCTCCTGACTGTTATATTTATTGTGGGGAGGTTACGTGACATTTTCGCATCAAACAGAATAGCAAAATTTGCTGCACAAATAGACCGGAGAGGCAGACAGAATACACCCAAGGTGACAGCTCTAGTACCGCTGCTGGCCATTTGAGAGAAGAATAAGACTGAACAAGACGTAACCCTGGGGTACGGAATGCCTGTGCCGGTACAGTCAAATGCAGGCATGAGTCGGTTTGCCAGATCGTGTGCCATTTGAAGCAGCTCATTGTTGTAGTTGGGTGGAACAACATTGCCAAACGGCTGTAGCGGATCTCGGATGATGAGGTGAGCGGACAGCAGACCGCCGAGGATTCTACAATGACACAACATCGGTGTGACAATGCTAACATTAATGTCCTTGAAGGAAAGTCTTTGTGGCTCCACTGCATTCAGTATGCACATAACCTGATCAATACCAAATTGAAATGAAACCATATCATACAAATTGTGTTTGTGTTAAATTCATATAAATCAGCGAATAACAAATTTTAAAATAAAATGAAATAGTAAATCAATGATTTTCGAGTATTTGAAATAATGATTTCAATTAAATAATATAAGACAGGCAAGAATGGTCCCATTCAGGGTTTTTAAGGTTCAGCTCACACCGGCGGTGCAACACAAAGCCTACGTATTTTGTGTCCTGATCATCGTATACCATATTTCTATATTGTGGATATAGATACCAAGTTGTTTTTACGCTATATTTTATCATAACCGTCCATCATTGACATTGTTCACAGTTTCGAAGTATGTGAATGTCAAAATCCAGAGCGTCTGTTTAAATAATTTTAAATAATAATGTATTTCTAACATAACTGAAATCCTGAGATGTTACCCAGTCAGTTTCTTTGTTGTCTCCTGCTCTGTGCCTATATCTTTGATTGCAGAGGATAGTTTATTTCCTTAAAGTGAAACAAATGGCAAATGTTTGGGGTTATGCACCTAAACTATCAATATCAACTCTTATGCAAAAGTGGGAGTCAGGTGGACGATGGGAGTATATAAAATGACAAAAATATATCAAATATGTTGTGTAATGAAGTCAATTTTTTTCTTGTAGTAATATGGAATGTTCATAACGTTTCTTTTTTACAATTGAATTTTACATGGGCTTAAAAACCTGGTCCCATTTACCTTATTGTGACCTCAAACACTTGCACTGTGTTTGATTTGTTAAAAGACACATGTTCAATAACAAGTTGGACGGCATGCTTGAATTCACTTGCATTGCCCATAATCTGGAAACAATGTTCATCATTTCAAATACATATCTAGTTAATATAGTTAAATAATGTTTTCTTCATTAGTTGTGTAAAGACCTAAACATGTCACAAATTCAGTAACAGTTATTATGGAGATGCTCTAGTTCCAGCTCTTTCCAGCACTCACAAATATTCTATACTGTAAAATGGATTTAAAGATGCCTCCTCAATTCAAGTTTTTCACTCATTTCATTTCAAATTTCTTGACATGGTAGCTCGTTTGAGCAACTTTTTGTATGCAATTTTAATAAAATAATCAGAGAAGCTATTAAATTAAATTTAACTATTAAAATCTGAGTCAGAATCAATTCATGTGATTGTCAAAATTGGAACCTTCACAAGAACGCACAATACGATTAGTGTTTCTGTATTGATGTTATCAACTTTTCTTGCTGTCTCAACAAACATGTGACCAACAAATTCAGTATGTTTGAATGTTGGCCTACCAATTGTCTATAGCAAGTTACCAGATTTACCAACCATAGTAAATTCTTTCAATCATTTAAACACATATGCATACACTTTATTATTAAGCCGACTGCATATTATTAAAACTATTCAGATGTTACATATTGGACATCAAAGAACAAGATTTGCAATTGGATGAACCATTTGAAGAAGCCATTTTAAAATACACTAGATCATGTTTTATCAGTAAAGTGCACATTTAATATAGCTTGGAAAAGTGATGAAAATACAAGAATACCATGCCATTAAAATACTCACGGCTAGAGTGTCCAGACTATCTACAAGGGTCAATGCATAGTCCCCAAGAACATCATTGATATTGATGTTGGAACTGAAATAAAATAATACCAGTTGATGTAGTCATGTAGGAGTCAAATCTCATGACACATGTCTTATAAGGCAGTGAGCATACCAATGTACAGAGTGTAGAGCAGGATGTAACACTGACACAAACAATTAAGGGGTTCTGATACAATCCCCCATTTCATACAGACATACACCACTGTATATATGATAATGTTATTCAACTGCTGTACCAACATTATGAAAAACATTGATATGTACATACTGGTATTTATATATATCTACAGCAGGACCTTATTTTTGTACTAAAACAGGTTTCTTTAAAAACCTAAAAATACACATTATATCAACATGTATATATATGTGAATTAAATCTGCCACAATGTACTAATTGCCACATCATTCCACAAAATCAAACACTCAAGGTTACCTGAAACATTTTAAAATGCTAAATTATGTTGTGACGTTTTCTAGTTTTTAGTTATTATGAGGTTATAGTTAACATGAACATTACCATGTTGTTAATGTCACAATTATAAAGAAAAATAGGGAAAAACATAACAAACTTTCAAACAGTTGCATATTTTACAGTAAAAAAGTACAGCATTACATAATGGCGGGTGGTGGTTTGGTTAGTAAATTGCAAAAAAACTAGTTGCACCTAATGCGCCAAGTCAGTATTTGGGCCTAATGCACACTGACACATTAATGTGGATATCAGAACCAGGTAGCGTAGCCATTGTTGGTAAAGTGAATCAGTGTCTCAACTCTCAAGACAAGTGGTAGCCTGTCGTTTCAGTGTTTATTTATTCTTTGATGTGATTGTATAAAGCATACGCCATGAACTGTCATGTGCAAAACATTATATCAGCTTTTCACATATGGAGAATTTATTACAGCTATTGCCAACTACCAGAAGCTTGCCTCCGTTTCATGTATGCATTCAATCAGTTCAATGTTGCATGTACATGAACTGATGAAACATTATGATTATACTTCATTATAAAAAAAACATGGCAATTTGACTAGTAATAAGAGCATTATCTAATGACTCTCGTATTTGGGGAGGGGTTGAACTTGTAGTAATCTGATCATATGGACTTTGGAGGTATTTTACTTTTTGTTTTCCACTTCATGTTGAACTTGAAGAATGAAGATGTTTCAGTATATTTAGCAGGGGCTATTTTATCAAGAGCAAGATTCAAAATGTATTTTATTTAAACGAGTCTTGACTTCATACTTAATTGTGGAGGAAGGGAAGTTAGGCCTAATTAATAATTGTAGAACTCTTTTTTAACTTCATTGTCATTAATTAATATTGATTTGGAAGTGTCACTGTCAGTGCATGAGATAGGCCTACGTGTGGAACTGGAAGAAACACATTCACAGGTTCGCAGTAACTCACGGATTTTCGTAATCAGGGCCACGTCCAGTACAATATATTGGATTTAGTTCATCTTTTGGAAAGGCGTGCTTCATATAGTTATCATAGCCAAATTGAAACATTTTGCGAGCTTCCTCGAGCATTTCGAGGCGTTCCGACTCCGGAAAATTACCATATTTACTATCATAAGATCCCCAATTTTTCTTGAACAAATGCAAGTTCCCTGATATCACAACCAGTGTGACAAGTATAAGTGAGAACAATTTCCAAAACATTGATTTAGTGTGAAAGTCCAACTATAACTAGCAGATGTGACCGAAATCGAATAATGTCAACAAAAGTCTAAAACAAAACTCGGTAAAGTCATACGGGGTCAAGTCCTCACCATACCAACTCGTCCCATAACCAACTTCTCCCATTGCCACGTAGGTTTCGTCATCTCATGTCTATACGATAATGATATCAGATCTTGTTTTTTATTTTGAGCTAGACTTGGTTAAATATAAGTACATTTACGGAACTCAAGATGTAAACGTAAACAGTCCAACAGTTAACTGAATAAAAGAAACAAATACAAGCGGTTTTTTTATTTAGACGGTCTTATATTATTCAAGTATCTCGAATCACCTTACCCTTAGGTATGTCTACGTTATTTTACTCATTGAAGTAGTGTACAGAATGCCTTATATAATAATAGGATACATTCTAGGTTTATTACTAATACAAATTATTGTGTTTAATTATAAAAAATAATGACATATTTATCATGTGTGCACATTTTAATGTTGAACATGCTGCAAACGACATTAGTCTATTGACAATTGTCTCTATTAGTAAACTATTGTTTGGTCATCTATGCTTGAAACTATTACAGTAATAACGGGACCACAATTTTAGTAACCGTCGATATTCAAGGTCATATACACTGACCTTTTATATTGTAGTTTATGTACTTATGATGGTCAAAATAATTACTGTCTGTCTGTCTGTATATATACATTATACAAGTCAGGTGCGTGCACGAAAAAATGTGTCTAGCGATTTTATTGAGAGGCCGTGAAAAAGGAGAGACAGACAAAGACAATTTAAAAAATATTAATCCCCTTTTATAACCGCAAATTATATGACTGGATGTGTAAATAACTCGAATGAAACGTTATGCCCGCAAAAACACATGTTAAACAATTATAACGTGTCCCCAATATGTTGGTAGTGAGCTGGAGATAATATTTAGCCCCTCAATATTTTAACAAAGGGGTGCAGTAGGGTGGTTTTGGTGAGCCTCGAGGGTTTAGGGTTTCAATGCCTATGCGAAGACATATTAATATTGAGCGGTGAGGGTCTTTAACAAGACGTGTGTGTGTGTGTGTGTGCGTGCGTGCGTGCGTGCGTGGGTGTCTCTGTGTTTCTCGCTGTATGTGTACGTGCGCGTGCACACGTTCGTGCTTGCGTGCGTGCGTACGTACGTGGGTGTGCGTCTCTGTGTTTATCATTGTGTATACGTGCGTGCGTATGTACATGCGTGCGTGTGTGCGTGTGTGTGCGCTATGCATTTCATGCGTTTCTCGTGGCCATTCCCCTACCTGAGATAATTGAGTGGCGAACAACTCTCCTCTAGAGGGCGTCACTGTAGGCAGAAGTTCTAATGCGCGGTACTATTGTTCCTGTAGGGTAGTGTTTCTCAAACTTTTTTGCTCGACTCATTTTTTCTCAGATAATCCTCACAACGGCCCCCACCAACCACAATAAATCTAAAATAACCAATGTTTACTCTAGTCTAAACGCCGTGTTAGATATGAATACACGTTTATTTGTAGTCATATTTTAAAGATGTCGCTGTTAATCAGATAAGTGACGCTGCGTAACACCATCAAGCTTCATGGTTGTGAATTATTTATCTTTCTGACAGTGCATAAAGAAACGTTTTTTTTATTCGTTAAGACAGATAGGTGACGCTGTGTAACACCAGCAATTATACGAAGTCATATCTCACTGATGTTGCACAAAGAACTGTCCGTGTTGGTCGGTTCAAGCTTCAAAGGGATGGATGATGCTTCAAAGCATCGACAAACTTATTGATTCTGTGTTTCGTTATAGCGAGTGCACACCGGAGATCATATTCTACCTTTAGCTTGTTGTGACATTTTGTCTTAATATGCACGATATCACCCAAAGGGTAGGTAACTTCCATAGATGACCAGAACACTATGACAGTTTCAGATTTGAACTTCATCTTGGCACCTGAATCTTCTTGGAGACCAAGAAGCTCTGTTTGCTCAGCATCGTTGTCATCTGGTACACATGTCACTGGCGCGGTGAATGGATTCGTCTCCGGGAAGTATCTTGTGAAATTTACCTCCATTGCTTTCAGGTGCTCAGTTATCAAAATCTGTGTTGTGTCATCACATTCTTCGGCGACTTCTGATGCCGTTTCCAACATTACGAAGTTGTCTAAGCCAATTATGCGCCTCCAATTCTCCAGCTTGACCACGAAAGCTTTGATTTTTTTTCAACAAAATCAGGTTTCTTTCCCTTGATGTTCAACATTCAGATTGTTGAGCTGTCCGAAGATGCCTTTGGAGAGCCAGCGGACTTGCATGTAAAACAGAAGGGCTTCGTGGGCTGATTCCATATTCTAACAAAGGTTCTTGAACAGGCGTAAGTTGAAGGCACTTGCTATCACAAAGTTCACAGTTTTTATGTCTGTATCAAGGGTTTCCTGGAGCGCCTGGGGTAGTGTCTTTGAGGCAAGGGCCTGTATGTGTATCATGCAATGAAGTGTTCGAGTTCCAAGCATTGCATTGGCCCCTTCGGTACATACACCACATATATTGTTCCATTCAAGGCCTTCGGCTTCAAATAATTAAGTCAGTTTGTTCATCACGTCTTCCATTTTGGATGTTAACTCGAGGTCATCACAAAACAAGAATTCTTCCTTCAGGTCTCCATTGTGAACGTACCTGGCGAACACCATCAGTTGGGAGCAGGACTGAACATCTGTTGATTCATCAAGTTAAATGCTGAACAAAGCACTTTTGATTTCCTGGATCAACTGTTCTTTGATGACCAAAGAAATTTCACATATTCTGCGGCGGATAGTATCATTGGAACGAGAAATGACATCAAGTTTTTTTTACCAGAACAAAATTGACCAAGGTCTAGGCACACGGGGCTATCAACTGCTCTCCTACAGTGTGTCACAAAGTGACAGTCGTAGACACTACAGCGGCATAACGATTTGATTTGCGAGTTTTGTGAATATCAAGAGCGAGTAATGGTACGTTTTAATAGTACACGAATTATTTTTACGAGACGTTATTGAACGACCCCCCTGAAGTTGCCAAATGACCCCCCCCCAGGGGGCTCCGACCCCCAGTTTGAGAACCGCTGCTGTACGGAATACCTCTGTAGTAGTAGTATTATAAGTCTGTTATAGATCTATGGTTATAGCCGATTTGTGATGACGGTTGCTGACCGTTTTCTTTTCTCTCAAGTGAAACGTCTGGTTCTGGCGGTCTCAACTTGCTTCTTTTCTTCTCCCAGTCTTGTATCAAAACATTCTTCCTGTTTCGCCGATGTAGGCGTCGTTGTAGCTCTTAAGGGATATTTGATACACGCAGTCTTCTTACTTCTCACTTTGACCTATGGATGTATTAGTCTTATTCTGCGGTTCTTGTGTGGTCTGACGGCAGTAGTAATAGCGGTCCCTTACCGGGGATGGTGGTGTCGGAGTTTTGGAAGCGGAAAGTACCCGGATGTAGGTCAAGGTCAAATACCCGGATGTAGGTCAAAGGTCACGTGGCGCCACATAGCGGACTTATTCGAAACTAAAAGATTATCCGAAAAAAATTATTTTACGCAAAAAATAAATTTCCCGCCAAAACTAAAATAGCGCCCTGGCGGATAGTTGGCGAACTAAAAATAGCGCCGCCGCCCCCGGCGGATAGTTGGTGAACTAAAAATAGCGTGCGCCCCCTGGCGGATAGTTGGTGAACTAAATTATTTCCCTCCAAAACTAGATCAGCGCCCCTGGCGGAATTTGTGGGGACTAAAATAGCGCCCCTGTCGGATAGTTGGTGAACTAAAATATTTTCCACCAAAACCAAAATAGCGCCCCTGACGGATATATCATGAACTAAAATATGTCCCGCCAAAACTAGAACAGCGCCCCCTAACGGATAGTCGGTGAACAAAAATATTGCCCGCCAAAACTAGAACAGCGCACCTAGCGGATAGTTGGTGAACTAAAACAGCGCCATCTGGCGATTTTTTTGGGAACTAAAATATGGTGATCCGCAACACCCCCTATCGGAATTTGTTGGTACTGATTACACAAGTGGTGCCATCTTGTGGACAAGTTGTAAACTAAATGTTCGAGTACTGCAAATATTCGTGTCTCTTGCACGCTTGCGTGCAATAGAGCCCCTGACGGGGACATCACGAACTACAAACATCATCCCCTAGTGGATAAATGTTCGCTCGGCACGACCACGTGCCCTTTATGTTCTGTCGAACTGTTATAAAAGACCTGCGTCTGTTTTTTGTGGTCATTATATCTTACATTTTGGAAGATGAACAACATGACTAGTGATAACGTCCGACAAGGGATTTTGCTACCGAAGGCGCAGCCTTCTCCGGCTACGGGACCACTCGACCTCTCGACCCCAACAATCAACCCGGACCAACAGCCAACGACCAGTTCAACGACCAGCCCGACGACCAGTTCGACGATCAAACCAATTTCTTCTCTGTCATCAGCTCCGGCAATCAACCCAACCATCAACCTGACATCGTCACCTCCGACGAAGCGTCAGAAGCTGTTGTCTCGTTATACTTGCTGTATTTGTGGCAGTACCTTCAAGTATAAAGGGAATTGGCCCGCTCATGTGAAGCAGGGCTGCTGTCAAAGGAAGCAAGATAAACAGCGGCGACGTAAAGAACAACTTGAAGAACAACTTGAAGAGATAACAGTAAGCTTCAATTTTTCATAGTGTTCAAATGGTATTCATGCTATTTTGTTAGAACATTTTCAAAAGACCATAATATTATTTTTTTTCTTATATATATCAGTTGAACATTCATTACTAAGCTCATCTCGTTACTGTTTCAGCGACAAGAAAAGGAGGGCATCGCTACTGCTGACAGTGTTCCAACTACCTCTGCGTCACGAAAACGTCGACGGTCACTGTCATCTTCAGCATCACCATCTGTCAACCGACCACCATCACAGTTGTACCACGATAGTACTATGCCTAACGTCATCCTCAAATCACACATCACGTCCATGAACTCAGACCAATTAGATGGTGAAAGACTGTTTGAGTGTTTTTGTTAGACGCAGGTGTGAAACTATCCGACGTGACAGTCGAACAGTTGTGTAATATCAATACTTGGTTGCAAGAATCCGTTTCGAAACAGTGGCGAAACACTATGAAACATATGGTTCTTGCAGTTATGGAGCGTGACATGTAAATACGTTTGTGTTGTTCACGAATAAACTGTGCAAACCTCATCTTGTGTCTTTTTCATAGTGTAATGCAAAGCATATGTTGGGAACCTTACTAATAGTCTTACTCTTCACAAGTATGTCTGTGTAGTTCAGTAGAGATGATAGCCACTTATGTCTGTGTAGTTCAGTAGAGATGATAGCCACTTATGTCTGTGTAGTTCAGTACAGATATGTTAACCACTCATGTCTGTGTAGTTCAGTACAGAGATGTTAATGTACTCAGACCAACTAGTGGTGCAAACGAAACACTATGCTTTGACCAACACACGGCACGAATCGGACTCAGACCAACTAGTTGCGTAAACGAAACAGAAACTTAACCGATTACGCTGCATAAAATTGAACTCAGACCAACTAGTTGCGTAAACGAAACAGAAACTTAACCGATTACGCTGCACAAATTGAACTCAGACCAACTAGTGGTTCAAACGAAACACTATGCTTTGACCAACACACGACACGAATCGAACTCAGATCAACTAGTTGCGTAAACGAAACAGAAACTTAACCGATTACACTGCACGAATTGAACTCAGACCAACTAGTTGGACAAACGAAACACTATTCTTTGACCAACACATGTCACAAATTGAACTCAGATCAACTAGTCACACAAACGAAACACTATGCTTTGACCAACACGCTGAACGAATTGAACTCAGACCACATTGCGCAAACTCAGACAATTGAACTCAGACTAGTTGCGCAAACGAAACAGCACAAATTGAACAGAAACTAATATGCTTTGACCAACACGTGTCACGAATTGAACTTAGATCAACTAGTTGGACGAAACGAAACAGACTATGCTTTGACCAACACGCAAACACGAATTTAACCGATTACGCTGCACTCAGACTAGTTGCGCAAACGAAACAGAAACTTAACCGAGCTGCACACTCAGACCAACTAGTTGTACAAACGAAACACTATGCTTTGACCAACACGTGTCACGAATTGGACTTAGATCAACTAGTTGGACAAACGAAACACTATGCTTTGACCAACACGTGTCACGAATTGAACTCAGACCAACTAGTTGCACTAACGAAACACTATGCTTTGACCAACACGTGTCACGAATTGAACGCAGACCAACTAGTTGCACTAACGAAACACTATGCTTTGACCAACACGTATCACGAATTGGACTTAGATCAACTAGTTGGACAAACGAAACATTATGCTTTGACCAACACGTGTCACGAAAACGAAACACTATGCTTTAACCAACACGTGTCACGAATTGAACTTAGATCAACTAGGCACATCACACGAAACTATGACCGAGATATGTCACGAGACTTCGGATGCACGTCACACGAGAGTACCGACGAGACAAGAGACGAGACTATGACCGATATATGTCACGAGACTATGGATGACACATCACACGAGACTACGGATGACACATCACACGAGATTACGGACGAGATATCACACGAGAATACCGTCGAGACAAGAGACGAGACTATGACCGAGATATGTCACGAGATTACGGATGACACATCACACGAGACTACGGATGACACATCACACGAGAGTACCGACGAGACAAGAGACGAGACTATGACCGAGATATGTCACGAGACTACGGATGACACATCACACGAGACTACGGATGACACATCACACGAGAGTACCGACGAGACACGAGTTGTACAAACGAAACACTATGCTTTGACCAACACGTGTCACGAATTGAACATAGATCAACTAGTTGGACAAACGAAACACTAATCTTAACGTGTTATCGCGTCAAATCCTTCTTTTTTCAGGAAAATAGACGTGTTATCGCGTCAATTCCTTCCTTTTTCAGGAAAATAGACGTGTTATTGCATCAATTCCTTCCTTTTTCAGGAAAATAGACGTGTTATCGCGTCAAATCCTTCCTTTATCAGGTAAATAGCTTCAATTCCTTCCTTTTTCAGGAAAATAGACTTGTTATTGCATCAATTCCTTCCTTTTTCAGGAAAATAGACGTGTTATCGCGTCAAATCCTTCCTTTTTCAGGAAAATAGCATCAATTCCTTCCTTTTTCAGGAAAATAGACGTGTTATCGCGTGAGATTTGCTTCAAAAGGAAGCAAAGCAAAGCAAATAGACGTGTTATTGCGTGAGATTTGCTTCAAAAGGAAGCAAAGCAAAGCAAATAGACGTGTTATCGCGTGAGATTTGCTTCAAAAGGAAGCAAAGCAAAGCCACTCACTCACCCTTCGTGGCTGTTCACTCACTCACTCACTCACTCACTCACTCACTCACTCACTCACTCACTCACTCACTCACTCACTCACTCACTCACTCACCCTCTCGTGTCTGTTCACTCACTCACTCACTCACTCACTCACTCACTCACTCACTCACTCACTCACTCACTCACTCACTCACTCACTCACTCACTCACTCACTCACTCACTCACTCACCCTTCGTATCTGTTCACTCACTCACTCACTCACTCACTCACCCTTCGTATCTGTTCACTCACTCACTCACTCACCCTTCGTATCACTCACTCACTCACTCACTCACTCACTCACTCACCCTTCGTGTCTGTTCACTCACTCACTCACTCACTCACTCACTCACTCACCCTTTGTGTCTGTTCACGCAGTCACTCACTCACGCACTCATTACACTATGCTTTGACCAACACGCTGCACAAACATCACACGAGAGTACCGACGAGACAAGAGACGAGACTATGACCGAGATATATCACGAGACTACGGATGTCACATCACACGAGACTACGGATGACACATCACACGAGAGTACCGACGAGACAATGTCCGAGATATATCACGAGACTACGGATGATACATCACACGAGACTACGAGTGGTTTGTCTAATGTTCACGAGACTTCGGATGACACATCACACGAGAGTACCGACGAGACAAGAGACGAGACTATGGCCGAGATATGTTACGAGACTACGGATGACACATCACACGAGACTACGGATGACACATCACACGAGAGTACCGACGAGACAAGAGACGAGACAATGTCCGAGATATGTCACGAGACTATGACCGAGATATGTCACGAGACTATGGCCGAGATATGTCACGATACTATGATCGAGACTACGGATGACACATCACACGAGAGTACGGACGAGACAAGAGATATGCTACGAGACTACGGATGACACATCACACGAGACTACGGATGTCACATCACACGAGAGTACGGACGAGACAAGAGATACGCCACGAGACATTCAAAGAGGTGACCATCATGGTTTCCGACGCCACTCAACGGACACCAATGTAATTAGTCAGAGTATAGCCATCTATCGAACACGATAGTTCTCTATTCGTTGGGAATAGCGGAAGCGTAGAGGCCGCCATGTCAGGTCGCCATGACATTCAAATAACTTCCGGTACTACGTTACTTCCGGCGTAGCGTCCCTATTGGAGGCCGCCATGACAGTCAAGTGACTTCCGGTACCACGTCACTTCCGGCGTAGAGACCCCTAGTGGACTCAGATGTACTGACATGTGCAGACTGTGACAATCAGGTGTCTAGTGCTGACAATGATGAAAGTGTAGCTGAGGATGAACTGGATGACGGCTGTGATTACTAAGCACTGTCTCCAACCTCAACTAAGGACATAATGAATTAAGCATGGGAAATGTTCACAGTGCATAGTGTGCATCACTACAACTACAAGACAATACTGTGTACCTGTATAATTTGAATGTCTACAACAAGTCCATTGTATGTAGGTTAGTGTTACAGTCAGAACTTTAGGTGGCTAACATAAGAAAATGTAATTTTATTTCAATGACAACAATTGCAAATTTCAATGTCATAATAATATATATAACTGCAATAAAATGTACATACTGCGCCTACATAATACAAACTGAAGTCCAGTGACCATTCTGTTGCAACAAGAACCTTGAATGTGGATACATGAGGTTACTAACCAGACATTTAAGTGAGTTTTGTTGTTGAATGCCTGAATGGCGTGGATTGCATGTTGAGACGCGGTAAATAAAATGCTATAAATTTCACATTTCTTAATGTATTAAAACAATTTTCATATGCGTATGACACATGACACTTCAGCCATATTACGTACAATTGTCATACCCATAAGATGTATAATAACTATTGTATAATGGTTTATGTGTGACCACCCCTTCAGCAATTTCCATGGAAAAATAGTTTTCGGAGAAATGAGTGATTTCACATAAAAGAATGTATGTACTGCAATGCTGTCACATATTTTCCATATCTAGGGATATAAGCCAACATTTTGGTGCAATAAGAACCTCGCATGAGGATACATGTTGTTATTAGCCAGAATTTTAAGTGATTCTTTGTTGAAAACCTGAATGCCGTTGATTGCAATTTGTGATGTGGTAGATAAAATACCACAAAATCCACAATTCTCAAGGAATAAACATAATTTTGATATGTTTGGAAAGCATGACATTTAAACCACATGATATCCTATTTTTATTCTACTGAGATTTGTAGTAAATACTCCATAGTAGTTTGTGTTTGGGCCCCCCATTAGCAATTTCATAGAAAACTTGTTGTCGCGGATATGGGGATAGTGTAAAAAAAGAATGATTTCTCACAGAAAGCTGGGAGTGCTGCAATGCTATCACCTATTTTCCATCTCTATGGATGTAGGCCTAGCCAAAAATCACGATGAGCATTCGTCCCTTAAAATGTACCAACAAACCCTCTGGCTCATGGCCTATCTTTGGTTTGTTGCTCCATTTGGTGGATGTGAGCAAGTACTGACTAATAGTATCTTCCAATGTTATTTATAATATAAAAATTGCGGAGCAGACATTATACCTTACCTGCAAATTCCCCCGGAATTACCGGGAGTCTCCCGGATTTTGGGTGTATCTGCCAGTCTCCTGGAATACAGGCAAATCTCCCGGATTTTCGCTGAAAACCTCCAGTAGCAACCCTCGTCTTCGAGTATTCGAGACAGCGAACCGGTGAAGTTCCGAAAAAAAATCTCCAACATCACCCCCTCCCCGTCCAGTCTTCCGATGTCAAGATCCGAGACACGAGAAAATAAGATAGTGACGATTACTGTTTAATTTATAGAAAGTAGATTGAAAGAGTTTTGTGGTATTGTAAATCAACACATTATGTGATGAAATGCGCATTATGTACAAAACATCGAATTGCTTGTGATGATTTTCACATAAAAGTTAACGCAATATCTTGGAGTGGAGAATAATGTATCTTGAACGGTTCGACGGACCGGAGTCCAGGATAAACAAAGGCATGCACATTTACATTTCGTATCCGCATATCAAATATTAATGATGGCAAGTTATAGCATAAGGACCCCGCCTTAATTTCTCAATTGTCTGGAGATTACGGACACGGATTTTAACGGGAAAATTGCTCGCAGAATCCCGTGATTTCACGTACGGAGTACGTGATTTGATCGTGTTCTATATATATATATATTATATATATATGTGTGTGTGTGTGTGTGTGTGTGTGTGTGTGTGTGTGTGTGTGTGTGTGTGTGTGTGTGTGTGTGTGTGTGTGTGTGTGTGTGTGTGTGTGTGTGTGTGTGTGTGTGTGTGTGTGTGTGTGTGTCCACAAACCAATCGCAGAAAATATGCATAACGTTCTGAACAGTCGATTTATATCCGTGTCTACGAACCAGTATACGAACCCTAAATCCTGTAAAACCGTAAACTCAATGGAATCTCGGAAAAGGAAAACCATCTATACTACGAGGAAAATGACACGCATCCTGCACACACATGCACACACGCACGCATTGACATAGTACGGAAGTACACGTACATCATGGTTTTAGGAAAGTACTTAAGTACTGACCAATTATTTTTCAAAAGTACTTAAGTACAAGTACTTTTGGTGGACCCATTTGTGTAACGGAATAGGGAGTCGGGACTGGGTTATAAATTATTGTTTGTGACGGAGGTACTCTAAGTATTGTGAAAGGAAATTTAAAAATTAAATAAATTATCAAATACTGAGACTTTTTAAAATAAATAGTGCACCCGTGACCTATAGCATCAATGTTTCAATGCCCCTATTGTCTTGTCACTGGGTTTGTAGAGAAGTCCAGTCACCCCTAGGTGCCACTGGGGATTGGGAGTTGACCGAATCATTAATTTGAAATTACATGATCACAATTCAAAAATACTTAAAAAGTACTTAACAGTATTTAAATTGAAGTACTTCGATTATTTCGCAAAAGTAACTAAGTACACGTACTCAAAAATGTACTTAAGTACAAAAATACGTAAGTGCAAAGTACTTCGGCACAGCCTTGGCAGGCACACACACAGACACACGTACACACACGCACGCTAACCACACACGCACACACACAAGCACGCCCGCACGCACAAACACATACACACGCTAAGTCTGCCAAGTTGCGTTTAATAAGCATGTAGCATTTTCGCAATTTTTTTGCCCGCGAAAAACTCTTATAATATACATGACTTATTAAGCTTCGCGGAGCCGTGGCGGCAAATTGTGTGCGTGATGATACGATCTAAAATAGTTAATTACACAAACCCAAGTTGTGATAGAACAGACATCGTACTATTAAATAACTTGAAAAGTTCGATTGTAGTAACTATATCGAAAGCAGGCTTCGAATTCGGAATTATTGTCATTGCTAATTTGTGTAATGCCATTTGATTGGACTTTTAACTCAGCGCCGCCTGTCAACCACGACATATTATATATTTTAAAGTGGTAAAGATTAAAGAAGTTGCAGACACTATCCGTATATTTAAAGACTAACAATTTAAAACAACCAATAGTTGGACACCTCTGAAAAACGTCTATGACAGTACTATAAACGACACTACATTACAACCATCATCGTCGCCTCCGTCGTCGTCGTCGTCGCCGTCGCCGTCGTCGCCCTTAGTAGGCTTATTGCCATAATTGTTGGTTCCCCCCGTTACCAATATCGACTTCATAAGTAATCCTTTCATGCAAACCTTCGCATGACTGTTGCTTTGGCGAGTTCCGGGCACGCGATACGCTTGTCCAGACACACACATTACCACGTGGTGATCTGTGTTTTCGATAATACTTAAAAGCGACCGCGATGTGGCGTAATTTCACCTGTCAGATAAGTATCTTAATATAGATTTATGAGTGTAATACGGCCAGGGTTTCCGCCTCGGGATTCGCTGACGTCATCGACGCCGGTACCGCTAGGTGCCAGTAGCGAAGGTCGCCCGAGATCGCTCCGCTCCCCCTCCCCTCCCCTCTTCGCGGCGCCGCGACGCACTCTCCCACCCCCGCGCTCCCGTCCTCCTTCATACGTGCTCCGACCGCGAGAGAGGCGCCCGTCACGCGCTTGACAGACACCTGTCAAACGCATCCCTCGCGGAAGCAGTCAGCGGAACCGGCCGATTTGCATAACTGACTGGCGCCGACCCCGTACAATGGCGTGGATTACGTCGGCGCGTCTGTAGCACCCGCGAGACGACTCACTCACGGCGGCATTCGCGTGAAACTTGTGCAGTGCGCGTCAACCCCGTACCGCGAGCGCGCCGGGCCGAGCTTTGATCGTCCTGCTCTATATAATTATCAAGTTGGCTCCTCGCAGCTAGAGGCGCAGCGACGACCCGCATGCCATAGTCGCCGGCCGCAGCGAGTAGCCCACATCGAGTCACGGAACGTCCACCCATCATCGATCTCCGTTCCCTTGCCCGGTTTTCCCACAGACGATGCACGCGGCTCGGGCCGTAGGGGAGAGCTAGTCAACTAGGCACCGTGCTCCCGACGGGATGCGTCGACGGTAGAACGGGCCGTGCCTCGGAATAGCGTGCCTCTCCCACCCAACCCAACTGACTTGGGACGTCGGAGTGTGGATATTTACGGCGGAACCTTCGTTTCGCGCCAAAGGATACCGTGTCGCCGTTAAGGACCCACAAACATGAGTCGTCAGTCGGGTCGCTGGCGGTCCCTAGAACGCTGTCTGCTCGTTGTCATTGCTGGTAAGTCAAATGGGGTTGTTTTATGTTCGACGGGGTAAGATGCACTGGGTTCGTTGCATAGGAGCACACCGACGTATGTGCTTTATACATGTTGTGTACTAGAATCCCCAAAAGGAGCTGCACATTGGATTATGACAGCCAAATGAGCAGGTATGTTCATGCTCACAATCAATATCTCTAAAGATACCTCTAAGGTAAGTCGCTATATTGGAGTAGTGTTCTTAAAGCATAATAATTGTAGTAGTCAATATTATTTTTAATGTGGCATTCATGTGAGTCACTTGTTTCCGTCAGCGGCACAACTACATAGTCTATATATTCACAAATGATCAAGCATTCAATAATATATATCTATATACAGCTTAGGACTTGTACGACAACTTCTTTATTTTTTGTTGCGTTGTTTGCTTCATTTTGTGTTACGTTTGTTTTATACATTGTTATATAATATATATATATATATATATATGTGTGTGTGTGTGTATATATATATTATAACATAATATATATTATATATATATTATATATAACAATGTATAAAACAAACGTAACATAAAATGAAGCAAACAACGCAAAAAAAAATCAAGACGTTGTCGTACAAGTCGTAAGCTGTGTAATTATAGCAGGCATGATGCCAGCATTCACAACTACACGATTGATGACGTGGTGAAAAACAAAGTAAAATCAAATGAAACTTGAATGGTACACGCATGTGTTGAAGTATTTATCCGGAATACCATTTATCCGACGCCTGCTTTCCAACTAGGTCAATATACACATTTAGTGGCGTAACATAACACGTCCTTCACATAATAGTATAATACATTAGTCGGATACTTATCTTACTACATAATGATTACTAAGTTGTGAGACTACTACTTGACAATACGATATGTGGTTGCAAACCAGGCTATTTTGTATACGCGATAATGATATTACGACTGCGTCCCACAGTGAAAGAAGGAAACAGCGATAGACGGAAATTATCATCGGTTCTGTCGATAACATCGGATACAAACGCGAAGTCGACAGAAAAAGTGATTGACGATGCGGCATAATAATACGTACGGCGGCCGACTCCGCCTCGAGATTTGTAATCGGCAAAAAACTCAGTTGTAGGGAAAAACTAATTTGAATCAGTCTTGCCGGTATCTATAGTAAACTCTTGTTTTGTTAGTGTATCTAACAGTGCTGTCTAATTAAATCAAATCAAACTTATTTATACACACATATCTAAAAAATAGATTCAGTGGTGTACACAAATAGTAAAACTAGGCTATATTAGGCCAATATAAGTTGATACAGAGCAGGCATGTACACGTTACAATGGGGCCTACAAAAGATACGTCTAACTCTGTTCGTATGAATGCTAGTTGTACTTGTTCGTGTTAGCTTAAAAGAACTAGGACTATACGTGTGATTCAATCGATATCAGCGAATTGCGTTTTAAAAGATTAAGTAAACAAATACCATGTAGATACAAACAGCGGCACTTGTGCATAACCGCGGAATTATTTAGCATAAAAATGCCGGCAATAATGAAGACCGGAAGCGAACAAAATCTTTCTTTCCGACATTCTGTCGTACTGCAAATGCTCCCTCGCGGTTGTTAGACTGGGCAGGGACACGTGTGTCCGTGCGAATTACCAGACCGCCTCTCAGCCAATGAGAAGACAATGATGGCCACTTAGTGCTTACAAAAAGCCCGCCCGTAACAAACTGAACAACGCGGTCACGGCAATCCGCGTCTTGCTCAGAATCAGCCACGCGTGTCCGCGCCTACCTGGAACGCAGCTACGTGAAATGACTGCCGTAACAAACGGGACAGATTATTAAGATGAATAAACGTCGTACTAGGAACTACAATAGCAATATAATGTGTTATTAGCAATACTGCTTTCAACATGTAAGCAAAATCGTGGAAATATAATAAAGAGTTTACCAATACTTGGGTAAATAGATTGTCGAATGTAAATTTATGCTTAGGCCCTACTACGGGCGTGAGCTGAGTAAACGATCCATTATAGGTTGACGTCAAAGTAAATGGATCGACAGGAGGATCAAACATTTGCACGGTGTACCCAAACTCGTTCGTATGTACCTCGATTTAATAACCTGATGAATCAATGCGTTGTTTTTGTGGCAATCGAGGGTGGACGGGTCTGAGCATTTCTGGAAATAGTTGCTCTAAAATATCTATAAAAACAGCCATTGCGATGTCTATGAAATGACGACACTTTGACGTTCACAACAAATCACGTCTTCAACGCGTCAACAACTCGTCAACATTGCATTCACGGTGTCCCTTGTAGTTCATTCGTGGTATACTATAACCAAGTAGTTTGTGCCGCCCGAAATGAACACTCTTTCTTGGTCCAGTGCCTCTGACCGTGCTGCTCGGAGACAGTTGATGTGCCGTACTGGCGCTGCCGTCACGCTGTCGTAACCGGACACTGGGTCGGCGGGCGGCTGCAAAGACAACTCGTCGGTGTAGACCGGCCGTACACGCGTCGGGCTGCGTGCCGCTGCTGACGGGTAAACACGGCCCAACCGCCGGGACATCGCCCGGCAGCCAGGGCCTCGTATCGCATGACGGTCGTCGTGTAATACAACCGTCCCAACCATCGGTGAAGACGGCGGAGTACCACAAGGGGTTAAGACGGTCAGTCATCTAATCCGGGTTTAAGGCGACAGAAAACGACAAGCTATCTACTCCGGGGTTAAGGCGACATATCAGAGAAAGTCATCCTACCCCGGGGTTTAAGATGACATACCACAGAAAGTAATCTACCACGAAGTTAAGACGACAGACCTGAGAAAGTAATCTACCTCGGGGTTAAGACGACAGACAAGATAAAAAACATCTCAAACTTAAGAAGACAGACAACGGTAAGTCAAGTAGGCCTACCCCAGGGTTTAAGACCAGAGAAAGTCATCTGCCCCGGGGTTAAGACGACACACAGCATCAAGTCTTCTACCCCGCCGTTAGGACGACATACCACAGAAAGTCGTCTATCCCCGCGGTTTAAGACGGCAGTTCACAACACGACATCTCCCCCGGTGTGAAGACTTAAGATGGCATAAGTAATCTACACCGGGATTTAAAACGACCGACCATAGAAAATCATCTACTCCGGGGGATAAGACGAGAGCAAGTCATCTACACCATGGGTTAAGACGACATACTAATGGACTCTTATTGAGTGACCCGTCCAATTATGACCGGCCTGTTCTGTCCGACAAGCAGTTTTGGTCTTGCCAAAGCGTTAATGTTACGAAGACGCTCCGGTAATCCGTCAAAGTAGCCATGTAATTATGAGGCATATACGATAATTTCTCAGACATAGTGGACGACTTGTTTTTCTTGACATCGTCATACCCATCGATGAAGTGTCTCTGGGTCAACGCACAACTTACATTTTGCTCTCCTCGTTGTCCTTAAGTCATGGATGATTCTAGCCCGAGTGGCCACGATACTGGTTTATGTTTGTTTTCGTTTTCCCCTCATTATTCTCGTATTTCTTTCTGCACCATCCTTCTTCACTTCCAGTATACTTCTAGCTCTTGTTCTCCGTTTCCTTTCACCAACATTTCTTCTCACTTCCCTACCACCTAAGCAGTGGTGTGTCTTCTTCTTCTCCTTCCAACCTTTCATCTGAGGGGACCCGCTCTCTTTTTTGGCCGCCCAATCCATTCTTTATAATTTAATGACTTCCTCGCGAGCGCATTTCTCTTGCTTCCCTGGATACAATAAACTTTACAACATAGCACTATTTGTTCGATATGATTTCTCCTTGACGATGTGTTGACTTCGCAACTTGTCGTCAGTTGGTCCTCACGCATTTCGTTCGCCAGGTACTCGGTCTCTTTCTCGACTAGTCATTCGGCAAACGGCGACGTGATCGTCGGTCATTGATCCGCCGAGCACAATGCCGTCATCCCGCATTACCTTCAGAGCGTCAGTGCGCGGCAGGCCCTGAGCCAGTAATTGGCCCGTTGCGTCGGGTTGGTTTCACCGAAATATTCAGACGATTCGCCGCCCTCGGGCAGTGTCTTTTTACCGGTTTCACGTCAACGATGGCGAAAGTCGAAACAGCTGCGGGTGGCGACCAGGCGCTCCTTCTCTGTCAAGGGGCGTCTCAGTTACAAATTGAACGTTTAGTCCTCAATCGGACGAGGCAGCGATTTGGTTGAATTTGTTAACCCTATAATCCATCTCCGGGATAGAGTACCGGTGTGAAGTGTCGTGGCTTGTCTGTCGCAATGGATGAAACGCGAAGGCCTACGTATTTATGTGTTAATGTCCTAATTGTATTTATGTGTTAATGTCCTAATTGTATTTATGTGTTAATGTCCTAATTGTTTCCACCATTCGTTAACGTTCTGCTAATTGATTAATCTATATATGTACCTATGGAGCGGCAACAGGAATCTAATTATGTTATGACACCTTATGCTAATTAGTCAGCCTTTTTCATAAAATTATCGCTAAGCCGAGCTTTCTCTAAATTGGCATATTTACAGCAAAATGTAGCGGCATTTGTTCGATGGTACATTCATGTTTCGTAGCCTGATAAAGCGACACTCGATCAAAATAACTATCTTATAGGCCAAAGAAGAAAAGACGAATTTTAAATCAAAAATACGGAATTCGATCAAACAGCTGTTGCTGATCTCAAATTTGGAAATTAGTTGTGCCTAAGTATGGTAATTACTAAACCAGCTTTTACAGAAACCGTCTACCACGTTCAGTCAGCGACCAGTGCCTATATATCGACCACACTTACCACTAAATTCGATTGTGTCGACAAATTACAGCTGAGAACTAGGCCTAATCAACCGTTCAACGACGTTAGCGCGGCTCGGGTGACAACTGATGTAGTTGTGACGGGCTCACCTAGAGTGGCAACTGATGTGGCGGACATGCTTTGAGAAGAACTTCTCTCCTTGAGTTGTTATAGCAACCGTTGTAGCTTTCCTTGTTATGGCTCGTCTTGAATGGCAACTGCTATGACTCGCTTTGAGTGGCAACTGCTCGCATTGAGGGGCAACTGCAAAGTCCCGCACTGAATTGCAACTGCTGCGGCTCGCGTTGAGTGGCAACTGTTATGGCTCTCGTTGAGTGGCAACTGCTATGACTCGCGTTGAGTGGTAACTGTTATGGTTCGCACTGAGTGGCAACTGCTATGACTCGCGTTGAGTGGTAACTGTTATGGTTCGCATTGAGTGGCAACTGCTATGACTCGCGTTGAGTGGCAACTGCTCGCATTGAGTGGCAACTGCTATGGCTCGCATTGAGTGGTAACTGTCATGGGTCGCGTTGAGTGGCAACTGCTCGCATTGAGTAGCAACTGCTATGGCTCGCGTTGAGTGCAGTTGTTATAGCAACCGTTATAGCTTGCCTTGAAATGCAACTGTTATGGCTCGTCTTGAATGGCAAATGCTATGGCTCGCCTTGAGTGACAACTGCTGTGGCGAACGTGCATTGAGTGGCAATTGCTACGGCTCGTATTGAGTACCAAGTGTTATGGCCTGCCTTGAGAAGTAGCAACTGTAGCTCGCCTCGAGTGGCAAATGTAAAGTTTTATTCACGGTAACGTAAACATAAAAGTCATTGCAACATCATTTGAGTACGCTATGTAACAACTGATTTGTTATTGCTGCAGCCTATTGCGTTGATAATATAACTGGATTACGGTGTGCCAAACATCAACTCAACAACGCGACATTTTGGGGAAAATTTAACCGAGACAGTCGCGTGATGCTTGTTCGAAACAGTCTCCAGATAATTGCACGATCCTGATACGTGGACAAAATTGCGACGCGAGTGTCTGGGACAGTTATCGACAGTTGACACAGCCGCCACAGTCGCATCTGCTCCGTCAGTCCAAACAGTTTTGTCTGTAATCAGATTACCTCTTTTTGTTTAAGTGCGACACTGCTGTAGACGACACGGCGTGAAAATTGCAGCCATTATAAATGTTGGTTGCTCTTAAAATCATTAACGTCAATCAACGTTAAGTCCATACGTCTAAGTGGTATAATTGGAGACTTAATGATGTAATGACATCGGGGTTTAGAGGGAACGAGGCGAGATCTTCAGGTAATATATTATCGACGACGCCATCGATCGAAATGAGGACAAACGTCTGTCGTTAGGATTTGTGGTCTCCCTCACACCGTCGTCATCCTGTGACACTTCGTCTCATCCACGTCAACCTGTGACACTTCTTCTCATCCACGTCAACCTGTGACACTTTTTTCCATCCACGTCAACCTGTGACACATGTTCCCATCTAAGTCAACCTGTGACACTTGTTCCCATCCACGTCAACCTGTGACACTTCTTTCCACCTACGTCAACCAGTGACACTTCTTCCCACCCACGTCAACCTCTGACACTTCTTCCCATCTACGTCAACCCCTGACACTTCTCCCCACTAACATTAACCTGTGATTTTTTCCTCACCCACATCAACCTGTTACTCTTCTTTCTATCCTCGTCAACTTGTGACACTTTTTCCCACCAACATCAACCTGTGACCTTGTTCCCACCCACGTCAACCTGATCCACTTAATCCCACCCACGTCGATACGCTCCTCTTCAGTTCGTTCACATTTATCGCTCCCACCAATTGTTAACGATCGCCATTTCGCCAGCTAAGTTTCCCTCCCTTTGCACACAACCGAAGTTACTTTCAGTGTCGTGAAATTCGGTATGCGAAATGATGGATTGCCTTCATTTGCCCGACTGAAAAACGACATCCTTGGTACTCGATGGGTGTAGAGTTTTTTCCTACCAATTGTCATCTCTGGCCGTCCATTGGAGGATGCGTCAAACGTTTTGATTGGCCAGACAATCCGCATCTAAGCCATCTTCGTCGCTGTATGTTTAACTTGTCTTTTCGGGAGTAATGGATACGGTTCAGTGGCGATAGCGCCGAGGCGTGGGTGGCTCTGGTGCTTGTGCTCTGTCGGGAGGGCCGTATCCGGTGTAAGGGGCCGAGAATAATCGCCTGCTACGAGTAGCTCTTTGTGTACTGCAATGTGTGCGCAACCCAAGTCCTGTAATGGTACACATGTATATACCGTTCATTTGGATGTTTTACCAAAATAAAACTATTTGAAAATATTGTTCCAGTAACGCATGATGAAAAACAAGACCATGTTGTACGCCGTTGATTAGTCCACAACAAAGTGCTAACCCAGTAAGTTGTCTTGCTTTTCGTAAGTTCGTTATTACTTAAGGTGCCAGCGATAAACACTAACACGACAGTGTGACTCGCTGCGTTGTCCCAGACGTTCGCGCTGAAAGCAAGCACAGTTATCCTATTTTCAAACGGCGTACGCTGACAGCATTCGTAAACAATCTTCTTTCTACCTGGCTACGCATTATCCGACAGTTCCTAAAATAGCGAGACATGCTGCCGACACTTGCACCCGTCGTCTGGAGTGAATTCCCGGCTTAATAAACATATGATATATTTTCCTTAGTGTCTCACAATACGGCCTGTGGCGCGCCACAGCCCCTACAGTGTCCTACTTCATTACGTTTGTATACAAACACTCTGCGGGAAACTGGTAGGGCATCGGGTGTACCTGGTCTCCCGGGTCTGTCGGCTTCGTACGTGCCAGAACGCAGAAGAACGGTTTCACGATGCACTCATTGTGCCTTGTTTAGGACAAAAACAATTCCTGCATATCACAACGGCTTTCTCGGAAATTGACGGGAGACGACTCCTTGTCGAGATAGCCACTGGCCATGTGGTTTCAAAATGGAGGTTAGCTGTCTATTACACATTACATAACAATCCGCATATGTTATCGTGGGTATCGTACGATTGTTTACTACGAAAGGAAACTCTCTTATCACATGTGGGATTCGTTCGCTCGCGTGTTTACAAGACTTCGACCTCGGCGTAAAACGAGCCCCGACGTTGACGATACCATACTAGTTTCCGCTGCCTCTGCAGACTTATCGCTGAGTCGCTATGTATATTTCGCTTCGGTGCAAATGGTATTCACAAATAAAAATACTAGCTCCGTTTGCAATCTGCTTAAAACATTTCACGCAGCTGTATGAACGAGCAGCGGTGGATTTTTGTGTGCGAAAAGTGTTTATGCAGTATATGAATGCTCCACGAGAAGACAGGTCTGCAAGGGAGTGAAGACAAGAGCGCTTTGAGTGCTTATAAGCACTTGCCTTTATTAATTTCGGACACGGCAATAACATAGGAACGGTTGTGTAATGCGTGAATTCGATAATTTCCATAAACGACGATTAAGGAGTGTAAGTCACACCGACTGATGTATGTTCTAAATCAGACCACAATGAACGAAACACAAGTGTATATGTTTAGTACTATTTACTGACTGTCGATATAGAATTATAATGCGGTTGATGAACAATCCCCTATCAAATAACTGTTACCGCTATTTAATTTAATGTCGTATTGATTTTGAGACGGTATTCCATTAGTTGCGCCTTTGAAAAAAATGTTTCATGGAAACGTGATGATTACGACACTAAATGACTTACATTTGTAATGCATGGTTGCCGACAGGAAGTCCCGTGCGGTCGCCTAATGGCATACCAGAGAGCGCAACGGCATTAATCGTATTTAGTACACCTATTATCGCCAACTGGGAAATAGTTGTATGCTAGTTGTCGGCTAATGGAGCAAAACGGAACAACCGACTATGACATAACGACGTCCGTTATTACAAATATATTTCCAGAAATTTGGGTGTGTTCAATAACGCTGTATCACGTTAATTGTTATTGCAAACGTAGGACCTACCAAATAAAACTAAGGTAACATATATACGAAACCAAACTGGGACTCGGGAGTTCAGAATAAGTAATTACTAATTAAAATCACATCAGTGAAACAAATTGTGCAGCATGTAGTCTGTAGAATCTCGTTTGCTACTCCAATCCACTTTGTGCCTACATGATACTATATATATGCGGTTCCTTCTTCTTACTTCCTCCAAAATCAAGCTCAGTGCCGCAACGAAACCAAAGGATTAAGGTAGCAGAACTCCAGTCATATCATTTTAAAATATATAAGTCACTCTCAAAAACCTATAATATTATTAGAATGACTATACATCATTTATTCAAGTGACAATTTTTTTTGCATAAATTATGCAAATTAATACTCAAAATGTCTGCCAACGACAGAAATATATGAAATTTTTCAAACAATATATTTTCAGAAGCATACATCATAATGATCTGAAATTTACACACAGCATTTACTACATGGTACTGTATGGGATGGTGAAAGAGTGTAACAAATAAATGATATTGAAAAATGTTATGTGGAAAAAACAAAAATCGTAAATTGTTTTCTCCAAATTATGTATTCTGGCACATGGTACACTAATTCTAAAATAAGTACAGCAAAATGCTTTGATCATCCCATATAGCTGAGTCTTGTGTACTTCTCTTTCAAATTTGAAGCAAATTCGACCAAAAATGGCGACGCTATGATGTTTGAAAGAACGTGTTAAACAGAAAAAAACTGATTCTGAGAAAATCGCTGGTAAAGTTTGATATTGAGCAAAAAAGTGTGAAAACTCACTGAATATCTAATAAAGCTGTCACAGGCATTGTTCATTACTCCTAGTGTCCTCCCTTTTCATATGTATTTCCTTCTTCATTCTCCTTGTTGTCCTGGAAGTTTTTTTTCTTCGCTCGAAGGATTTAAAATAGATACACTAGAAATTATCGTATCCAAGGACAATCACGTTGCTATGGTAAAATCTGATGTGACCTAAAATTACATGGTTACTCCATATGTGTAATAAAACTATTTTTTTATTATTATTTCACTTAAAATGTAATACTTAATGTAGGAAAACATATTTTTCAAGGTATACATGAAAAAATATGGAATTTTTTTTATAAAAATTACTTCATATTTGACTGGAGGTCTGCTATCTTAAGCAATCTCGTTATCGTATACAATGCGTGAGTCGTCAACAGATGGATGAAAATGCTAGGAAGCTAAGGAGGATAAGCAATATTTAAAATATATATTTTTTTACTTATAAAGTAATCACATGTAGTGTGAATTCATGTAGGTTGAATTAACATATGGTAATAATTATTACGGTTGTTTATAAAATACGAGCCCTTTAACTACAACAACAGACATACGTAGCTGGTTTGTTTTGTATATATCATATATATCGTTGGGCCTATACAAATATTCTGCGTTGCGGTGCTTTTCTGCAAAACCTAGGCGTACTTAAAACAAACATTTTATTATAGAGCTCATATAAAGTTAATTGCTGGTATGGTCCAGAAAAAACAAGTACGATTGTAAACTTATGTCTGAAACCTGCAGTATAATGTGCATGGTTAGCGATAGAATGTACCAGTCATCACGAAAACAATAGTTCCCGTTTTAATTATATATATATATGTTAATGTTTCGACTATTGACTTCTACACCACGATATTTATACAATAATTATATTCTATGGTGCAGCAGAAACGGCATAGAAGAAAGTAAAACAGTAGAAAACAAAGTCCGACATAGTACACATAATGATGTAAAAGGTAAATTATTTAAATGAGTAAATTTAAAAGTTTATTATAAATATGTGACGTAGTAGAAATAATTATGCAACAAGTTAAAATCATTTACAGTAAAATTAATTACATCGGCGTACCAATCATATACACGCAATTAGACGAACCTACGACGTACAATACATTACTCAGTCACATTCCCCTATAGGGGCATCACTCTGCTAGTCTGTAGACCTAATTCCCCTTTCTCCGGGGTGGTTGAGGATGCCCAAAGTGGGCGTTCCTCTACAAGGAAAAGAACACGTTGTACTTGTGACACGTCGTCTACAGCCGCGGGCTCTCGGTGTCTGTCTCAATAGGTCATTAGTGATGTCACCTGGACGCACGCCTCGAGTGCACATCAATGATTTCTTTCAACAGAAACGTCGTCCATAATAAAGGAGATACTACAGCTCGTCTTAACAAGTTTATGATCGTGTTGGTTGACAGTTGACATTCGCCTATGCAAACGAGGACGTCGCAATGAATTCTGATTTCCATAAACTCTATATATCGTGCTACGACATAGATGAATGCATGGCTGTCTCTTATAGTTCTCACAGTAGGCCCCTATCAATGGTCGAGACCTTTCTTGCATCTTCGATTCGATTCACTATATTGTTTCATCGAATGGATACACCATTATTATGTTCAGTAGTTTACGAGGTTGAATAATCAGGCCGAAGAGATGAATGTGTGCACTGTATGACTTTCTGAATGAGGAAAATGTGTCTTCCTAATAGACAGAATGCAGCTAAAGGAGGCAGGCAGACAAATGGCGAGACGAATGGGTGGTACTTTACACTAATGTGCTGTCGTGTCAGATACCACAACCTATAGCATCGGAATGCATTAGAATTGTACATAGAAACTCCGGCGTTCGACATCTGCTTCTATCCAAACATGGGGGTGTCAATGGGAAGGCCGACTGTTGTAGTGTCTTTGTCTGGGAAGGGCCGACTATTGTTGACAAGGCAATGTTTCTTGCGCTGCGTGACGTATCTGCTCTTGAAATTTATATGGGTCTATTTGTTAAGCTGTATGCATGGGTAATTTGTTTGCGCATTGCTCTCCTCTTCTTTCCCTGTGTATGTCCTGGGTGAGGCTGACTCCGATACTCTTACTCGATTTCTGTTTTCTTTTTCTCCTGCTAATTGTCCTTGCACTGCTGTCTCCGCACACCTCCATCTTTCGTTTTGTCGTGTGGAAATACGATGCACTTGTATGTTCTTTTTTCTTCTTCTCCTTCGTCCCTTGGTCTGTCCCGCCCTCTCGACGAGTCTCCACCGATCACGACCCTCTGCTCTATTTCTTACTCTCGGTTGTTCAACCCTGCCCATGAGATCTTAAATAACCCACACAATTCTTCAAATCCGTATTAAATACAACAACTCAGTATGACATGGCCAGTTTGTAAAGGATACATCTGTCGATTGACAAGAGGTTGGGATCGGATGCAACCTAACAGGAAGACTGGTGAGAAGCCGGATGAGATGTCTAGGACACTTGGTAAGGATGGATGCAGACAAACTTGCAAAGAGAGTAGATCAGATGTGGGACAATACCAACGAAGAAGAACTGAGATGGGAGGACTGAGCGAAGACGGACATGCATCCACATGACACGGTCGGATGAGGATGAGAGACTGAGCGAGGGAGCTGCTAACAGAAAGTTATGGAAAGAGAGAACAGAAAGAGTGGTTCAACAATACTGGATCAAGGGTGAAGAACAAGGATTGACGAGACAACTGCGTGGAGGAAAGTAGAAAGCGCGACCTTTTGGAGACACACCAACGAATGGCACGGGATGTTCTCTACGGTCAACCGTGACAGCCCGAGCAGAAGACACCGACAGACTCCTAGGCTGCCCAACGGTGGCCACGGGGCACAGCCGTGGGTCGCTTGCGGGGCCGACTGACCAACACAATGAGTCGTCTGCATCGCAAACCTGAAAACGACCACCTTGACGCCAATCGATCAAAATGTCGTCTGCTTACTGCGACATCACCTCAGCTCCAAAAGAGCAGCCCTTTCAGCGCGTCGAGTGTTATTGACTCCACGACACCGCCCGAAAGGCGATATGTCTTTCGATTAAGTTTCATAAAAAGCCGCAAACCGTGCGAGTTGATTGACGAAAAACGCTACACTTTCTGGACTTGTTCCACGTCCGGTGCAACGAAAGTAGACGTATAATTTCAGCGGGAAGATGACAAAATGCGACAAGCGACATCTACAACTGCACCCTGCTAGGCTGCAATCATATTGCCATAGGTGTGTGTACGTACGTACCTACGTATGTAGGTCTACACGAGTGCGCGTGGTTGTATAAGCTCGTCATGTAAGTTATTGCTTTAGACTGCATGGTGTAGGACGCGATCTACGACCGATGATAGATCCAAGTACCAAAGAAGCCGGTACATGAAGTTCATTGATTGTTAAAGGTTACGTTTTATTATGCATTTCCGAATGGCCATGTTAAGTTAATAGAGTATACATCACATTTTATGCTTGCGTAGTCGTTAAAGGTCCTCAACCAATTCATTTGCCCATCGCCAATTCGGTTCTTTTAGGTTCAGACGTATAATGTGTGAATAGTTTAACTAGTGCGCACAGTCGGTTTAATAAAAAAATGCATACTTGTTTTTTAATCGTCAAAAAGAAAAGATTTGTCGTTACACCGGGTATAGTTGACGAAAGCCAATTGCGCTGTCGACCTCCTGCGCCATTTCGGTCACGTGCTTTACGCGAGATCGGCACCCCACGCATTCGAAAACAATAACAACATACACGTGCTTTGGTGTATCAAGTCAAGATGAAGATTCCAAAGTGGTTGTACGAAGGTACGTATTACACTATTGCATTTAGCAACAAGAACGCGTAGCCGTGTATTAATTCAACGAGAATTGCAACTTGCGAACGTCTACACTCGACTCGAGGCTGACTAAGACTAAGTAGTAAGTATAAGACTAAGCCTAACTTCCTAACTAAGTTAAGGCTAAGCCAGTCACCAGGTCCATGGACCATGACGATATCAGCCAGATATTCAGTCAGAGGCTATGACAACGAGTATAATATTTGATATGCATTGTAATTGGTTACGTAGGATCTTGTTAATAAGCTATGTTATTGCGACAATACATATAGAGAATAGATGACGTGAGGGTGCGAAATGACAAGTAACATTGGTTTGGCAGTAAGCCCTTTTTGATCGTGCAAGTAACTTAGTCAGGGAGCATCCGTAATTTCGTGCAACAGAGCGTTAAACACGGGAGTATAATATTGGTGATCATAATTATTAAAACCGTGTTTTGTGACTCACATTTTGATACTATTACTGCAGAATGTTGTTGATTTGCATTGTACTTTATACAAAATTTTATTTTTATAAGACAACCATGTCCATGATGGTGGTGACGATTTTATTCAATATAAAAATGTAAACGTCTAAATACATAACATATAAATACAGCTAGAGTACACCATATATAAGGATTACACAAGATTATGCTCGCACTTGTTTCCATTGTGGTCCTTGGTGCCTGGCTATAGTTTATGTAATTGGTATCCTGTGATACCTTTCAACTGACATATGCCAGCTATTCTTGTGTATTTACCAATATGTGTATATATTCTCACCACAACAATATATGAATGCATAACACGTAACTTGAATTATGATTTTGCTAGACGCCACACTGCAACCCAAGAATGGGAATGAGACGAGGCAGAAGAGGAGCGAAGGAGGTCACTTGGGTCAGGCAGACACAGGGAGGAACATAGTCTGCGGGAGGCCCACATTTTATAAATCCAGGTAATTTCAAATTTATAACAATCAACCACGTATAAGTTGTCAACAAATTTTAATGTGAACATTTACATATATATTTGTTTTCATACACATTTTAATAATAACATCTTGGACATGGAAAACTAAGTTGACTTCTGCACTTATATTATACCCACAGGCAATTAATACACCTTTATAAAAGTATTTAGCATATGGCGATGACTCGGAAATAAGTTTATTAAATATATTATTAATTTTTTAAGAAGGTAAACATACATGTTATGAACCTTTGAATACTTGGTGAGGAAAATATACTGTTAGCATCACAATAATTCCTCATTTTGTCATTTCCGACATTCACCTTGACCATTCAACCTCAGGCATAACCTTAAAATGTCAAACATGAATATGTGTAGTAGTTACACATGGCAGACACTGACATGAATTTGTATACTGAAAACAAAACATATAAATGCGCTTTAATGATTAGCAGAATTCAAATCAGTCTATAATATTGACAAAGATCAGGCATCACTGTAATGAAATTGAACAATTTTAAATTCATGTAATAACAATGAACACCTTATAAAGAAAAAATAGTTAAAATGTTTCACCGTTTTCAAAAGAGCATATTCTACTAATGTCTGCAAGTTGTATCGACCTGCCCCCTCCCTCCTCCGGAACAACCCCGGTAAACACTGACTGTTCCTAAGATATAAACATGTATAGATGCAGCTGTAGTAGCACATTTCTTGCTGCCGTTTTTCTTGTGAAATGCTGCAGATCACACATGAAACATTATTTTATATTTACTGATTATGAGAATGAACATTCCATAATTATTTAATCCCAACACTACAATGATACCTATTTTTGTTTACTGAAAATATGCTTTTCTTTACAGGAGATTGGACTAGTGTGCTTAGTACCACTAGTTCTCCAAGTTAATATGGCATATTGGGCAGTTGTATTTGTCCAGGATCTCGGACAAGATCGTACAGCCATGCAGCATGCTGCATATTAATGGTTTGTCATGTGAATGTCCACCGACTGATCCCAATTGTGTCATGTGTTGCATCCGTGACAGATTCCCCAGTGCCGATGGGGTGTGCACTGGCTTCCAGGTCAGTCAGTTAGCTTAAGTGACTAAAAACCAATGTAGAATGTAGGTTGCTCGACATACGAATATGGTGACGCCTGACTAGCTCGGCAGTTGGTGATGGAATGGTGGGTGCCAGGGTCTGGCAGGTATAGCATGAGTCTTCGGGCAACAACTCTTGATGCTGTGAGACAGGTTCAGTGTCGAGCATTCTTCGGTGAACTACATCGGTTTGGATATCGATGACATCACTGTATGTGTTCGCTGTCTTCGATGGTACTGCATACCAGCTTCCTGACATTTTGCTGTACATCCACATCTACCTATACCGGAGACAAAGTGACAATTAGCATGCCTCTGACATGTATGATATTTTATATGTGATGACACATTTATTGAAAGTCGATAATACATGGTATTTGTATTCAATTAAACTTTACCTTTTAGCAGTGTCCAAAATACATCAATACATCAATTATCCAGCATTGTTACAGTGGTAGGGTTTCATTGTTTTTGTGTTGCTGATAGTCAGTGGCAGCCAGCTGAGTTCTTGCAATGTATACCAGGTACTTGTTATGTACAACACAAGTTTGTGATGAAGTAATGGTATTGAAAGCCTTTTCACATTGTTCAACAACAATCTGTTGATACACTGACAGCAGCATTTTACTTGTTTAAGTTCTCTATGTATCATGTTATATTTTTCATGCCATGTTTCATATTTCTAAATTATTCTTTTTTATCACTGGTTTATATTTTCACAAATAATTTACATTATATTTTCATTTCGCATGATGATTATACACCTGTACCCATTGTACTAATTATTTTATAAACAACACTTCAGCAAAGTTAGTTCTGATATGGTGTAGTATCCAGTCCTCAGGATTGCTCAAAGCGCTTTACACTTGACTCCCTGGCAGACTTGTTAAATCGAACACCATCTCGACTTATGTGGGAAGCATTCAGCCACAATTAAATTAATATGCGAAGACTATTCGTACAAAATATTGCGGTCTGTAGTCAGTACTCTTCATACAGCTGAGTAAACCTGAGCAATGTATAGCATGTAGTGATTGTACATGTAATTCTCAGTCACATGGTGATGACCCTGACTAGACTTTATGTTTTTTTAACAACGAACCATAAATTATGATTCTTTGTTAAAAAAAACAATTATGATTCTTAATAGTTATTTTTATTTGATATGTACAGCCCCTGTACATAGTACATTTGTTCAACTAAACATCTTCCTAAGTAATTTTTTCTCATTGGTTTACATTTTATGGGCATGCGATATTAAACAAATTTCTTAAATAAACATAATTGTTTAGTCACTAAGTTGTAAACGCACAAGGCATGTATAAACTACAACTAGCATTTTACATTATGTGTACTAGTGTTGTTTTTTTTGTAACAAAGAATCTTGATAAAAGTTTGTTCGTTTTTTATATATACCTGACATTTTTTCAACCTCTTCCTAATTTTTGTTTCTATTGTTGTTTTGCATTTGATGTACATGTGATATATATATGATGTTAAAAATTATTACATTATACACATCAAGTGCAGTGATTGTACCTGTAGTTGTATTGTACTTTTCATTATTTTGTAGTCAATCTCATCAAATAGTGTCAATAAAATGTTTTTACTTTACATTGTCTTTACTTTAATTCACATGCATTTCTAACAACAATATACAATTTAACGAGGACACACATTACTGCAAAATCCTCTTGCAGACAAACAAAATTATCACATACGGGGATGGATCCAGAAATTGAGTCTGGGGGGCACAAAAACCTCTACTGGCAGCCGAACCAAATGGTGTAGTCTAAATCTTGGGAGGACACAGTCGCGTGGGCCCATTATAAAAGATTTGCAGACACGCCAAATTCTTACGGTCTAGAGGGGCCCGTCTGGATCCGCTTATGACATACTTGTTTATTGCTTGTATTTATAATTTTGATAACAGGTTTGGTGACAGAGTAACCACATTTGCCAATACTCATTTACCTGAAGGTGAAGAGCATTGAAGCACACATGTGCATGTGGTGTTGACACACCTCGAGTACTAAAAATGCAGTACATGTATTAATAAAAATAACAATAATCATTTTAATGTACACTGTACTTGCAAAAGTTGCAGTGTTTTGAATGACTACCTGCCAAATGCAACCAATGCCAACAGTCAAAAGCTATCTATATATATATATACATGTTATGGACATTAAATTTCAGAGGGGTGCTGGTTTTCTGAACATAATAAAAACTCACAGAAGGGGCAATCAAAAAACCTGGTGAAACTACTGGAATATTCCTTTCCTTGTAAATAATTAAATGCCAAGATTACATACAATTACAATTGAATTCATATTAAAAATTTTAATATCCAATAATAGTAATTTTTTTTTATAAAAGTAATAGATTAGTTAAATTAATTACTATTACATTACTGTTGTTAGTCAATTATGTACATATTGTTTTTGTTCAACCTATTACTATTGGTTCAATAATTATAATCGTTACGGATCATTTATAATGCATTTACACTGTTACTATTATCCCAAGCCTACTTGGTTACTACCATATACGACATAGACATAATATAGTCACTATCATTGACAGGTATATGCCATAGCGTCATACTGTTAGCTGATATTAGTCGATACTATAGTAAACAGGGCCCAACCGGCCTAGGCCGCCCATACCGCCATTGGCTATGACTAAAAGGTAAACAATTAAATAAATGTAGTACAAGCAACATTAATATTCGTGAATATAGCTTAATAATGTTAAATTACTAACCTGTCTGGAAGAACCTTTGCAAACGCTGCATCTCATTTGTTGATGTTGTGACTGACCCCACGGCACGGGCAACGGCCCACGGCCACTGGCACTGTCGCCAACTCCTGTTTACTTTGTTTCGTTCCATAGGCATAGTCGTTCCCAAATAGAAATACACCGTTTATGCGTGGGTACTGTTTTTGTCTGTCTAATTTAGCCCATTTTGTTGTGTCGGTGGCATATATGTTCGTGGACGTCCACACATTGCCTAAACTCGGAATTCCGTAACATTAACAGCGCCAAAGGGTGGGGTCAAAGGTCAATATCGCCCATAATTCGCGATCACGAGAAGACAAGAACGCGATTCCACGCAAAGTTCAATGTCCATACTCAGCTAAAATGGAAGCAAAAAACCGGATCCGGTTTTTACTAAAAACGAAAGAGTTCGCAGTTTTTGTTTTAATTTTAAAAACGAACTAATACGTATGCATAAACGAACTAGGATATCATTGAGGAGTACTTGATTCCTCTGTTTTTGTGTGAAATTACTAAGAAACGCGAGGAGCAAAACAATCGAATTGGTTGAGTACCTTTAAACGACATTCTCCATTCGGTCCCTGAAACGATGTTTACGTGGGTATTAGTCCTACTGCATCGCCAACTGACTTTCGATTTCGTGGATACTTAGACAAATTGCGATTACGTTTAAACTTGAAGAACATACCCAGCTAACTACTAGACTCTAGAGTGCGAAATAATTTCTGAATCTAGTTATTGGTAGATAGTGCTTGCAAAATTGAAATACCGTAGAATGTTTTTTGTTATTAAAATATATCCAATATAATATACACACTTCATAATGTGATTTATTCGTAATGCTTGTGGATCGAAAGTCTACATACAACTAGGGCCTACCGGTGTAGGGCCCTAGTCTAGACCCTAGTTTAATATTCAGACGACATGACGACAGCTAGACCCCCGCGCAACCCAGCAGAAGAGCTTGTGGGTTACACTGACGATGTTACCCAAATACTGTGGTTTGCCAGGGCAGATTCGCCACGGGGGCAGATTCACCATGTGACACCGCCCGACGCAGAGCTTGATTAATGTAGTCGGCGTGTTGGGATAACCAGTGAACTCGTCTCGTAACGTTGCGCCGCTCTCATTGTGCGCGGGTAATGAAGTGTCGCGCCATGAATGCGCTCATTGCTTCAACCGCCCGCGGACATACACACTGTGTACTTTCGCGCCGCCAAAATGGAGCGGCAATAACCACGCTCGAGTGGCGACGACCTATTGAATACGATTTGATTTACTAACTTCCCGCCGCGGTAAGAACGCTGCAGACACACGTCTTCGTCCCGGGGTGCCGAAACTTTCCCGTACATACGATATTTTGTTATGAGAAGCTTGATGTAGGCCTACTCATTCGTCGCAGGGTCAACAGGCAATTAATGGTTGTCTCGCTGAAATTATCTGTCACTCAGCGACACCTCTGGACACGTTACCTGCGTGTCTCAGTTCCATTAAACAGCACACTAAATGGTTGGCAAGCAAACTACAGGGTCTATATTTCCGAGTTCCGTTGAACAGAATACTAAATGCGTTGTTTACAACGGACTGGTTTACAGACAATTGGTTTAAAAAGTGCCACCCCAACAGCAACTGATTGTACAAATCAGTACCGTGCAACTGCTGTAATAGAATAATGTTAGCTAATAGCTTTCGTGCAATAGCTGTAGATTGGTTGTTGAATACGGCCTGTGGAATTTAAGTTGGTGTTCGGGTGAATTGGTTAACCAACAAAGGGTAAAATGTAAATAGGTTTAATGATGAGATACCGCGAAACATATGTTTTATAAATAGTGCTGCTGCCCTGTAGTCCGCGCACTCCGTAGTTGATTTCGCCCACCCAAACTAACTCATGCACTGTTTATGTGTTTGTTTTGATCTCTGTTTTCTGCCTGCCCGCCTGCCCACCTGCCCGCCTGCCCGTCTGCCCGTCTGCGTGTCTGCCTGTCTGTCTGCATGTCTGCCTACGTGTCTGTCTGCCTGTCTGTCTGCGTGTCTGCCTGCGTGTTTGCCTGCCAGCCAGCCAGCCGGCCTGCCTGCCCGCCTGCTCGCCCGCCCGCCCGCCCGCCCGCCCGCTTGTTCGCTCACTCGCTCGCTCGCTCGCCCATCCACCCGTCTGCTTGCCTGTCTGTCTGTATCCCCTCTCCCCATCTATCTATTTCTATCTCCTTCACTCTCTTTCTCTCTCTCTCTCTCCGTCTCCCTCTCCGCCTTCCCACCTCTCTCTCTCTCTCTCTCTCTCTCTCTCTCTCGCGCTCTCTCTCTCTTCCCCTCCATCCCTCCCCCTTCCTTCCAACCCCTTTGGTTGGAGGCGGGAAGTCGAGACCCCTGCCAAATCCATACTCTAGTATCGGCGGCAAGCGATTGATAAAGGAAGGTTGGGACCCTTGATTATATTGGAGCTTTGAGCCACCCCCTCTAACTTTGTTCCGAGTTCTGTAGAAGCCGGTTAAGCTACTCACAACTTCACGGTCACTTGATTAATTACGGAGGATTAAAGGCGCGCAAAATCACGATTGTATGCGTTATAACAATAACATATTTATGAGTAAATATTTCGTGTTTTGTTGTTTTCTTTATACAATTACAGCAATTATGCAATGTTTTTGGTAATGACATGTTGACACTAAGGGATACATATTGTTGGTAATGACATGTTGACAATAAGGGATATTGTTGGTAATGACTTGTTAAAAACTAAGAGATACATATTGTTGGTAATGACTTGTTGACACTAAGGGATACATATTGTTGGTAATGATTTGTTGACAATAAGGGATACATATTATGTCAATACGTGGAACAGTTTTCGACATATAGTATTCTAATGTTCGAGAAAAAAAACTTATTTTGCACGTAAATTTATGATCAGGCACCCATGAGCCGGACAGTCCGGAGTCCGATGAACCGGTTCATGAATGCCAAAATTGAACCCCCACATTTGTTCGCTTTCAATAGGGCATGCTGGTAGTGTTCGAATATTTTTATATTATGATCCGTTGAGGTTAGCATATCATAAATATATCAGTATCCTGTAAACTCGGAATGCTACAATCTCAAATGTGGAGAAATGTAAAATAAACAATGAATACATTGTTGATCGATTGGTAATTAACATATCACTTAGTTTTACATAATTATTATTAAGTGCAAACGTTCGTTGAGCTATATTATCACGAAGAAGAGGATTGATTAATGCTTGAAAAGCCAGTTGTTTAAGGTATCTATTGTGTCAGATTGGTTAGCTAGGTTACGGTTGCATCCAGACCGGTTAGTGTGCAATAAAAGAGAACAACATTAATTAAAAGGTTCCTGTAAACATGGAACGCGCAACATCATGTATAAATATGTAAGTACTAATAAGCAGTACATTGACTGTGAGGTAACTTACAATATAATTAATGCAAATGTTCGTCGAGGCATATTTACCTCGGAAAGAGTGATAACGCACCCGGTAACGCATGGCATGCAGGTGTTGTAAAGCCTGAATATAATATCTTGAATTACAGTTATGATGAATAAAAATGACTGAAAAAAGATGAATCGAAGCACATATACTAGAGGTTTATTGTAATAAAATCGCATGTTAAAAGCTCTTAATTATATATATTTTAAATGTAAAACTTTTGTTATGGCTCAATCGATCCCATGTAATGGGTCCACTAATTTGAATGTTTTTAGAAATAGACATATACCAGCCGCACAAGTTTCACGATCCTTTTAGAGGACATACATATTTACATGACAGTGCAACTGTAATGTTAAAAACTGTGTTATTCCATTTTGTTTTATGGCTAAAAACGTTACAAATGGCTCATGCCCCCCACCTTCCCCTACTTCGAACGATGAATTGCAAATGAACTTATTTCTGTTCTCGTTTGTAGGCTATCTTTTATGCTCAATTTTGAACCACCTTGTTGGCATTAAAAGCTATCGTACAGTAGGAATTGACATTTTAGTACTTCAGTGAGATTCATCTCTTTACAACGTAAGATCAACACGCAATCATATATGACACAGTCATACTAAAACATTGACACATTGTCACGTAATAACAACGGGATTTTGGTTGGTACGTTATTTCATGATGTTGCCCCTAACTTCTTATCAACACCCATTACGTTGCTTAAATCGTAAAGTTTTGCACGAATGTAAGATTCGGCTGTCCAATTTTGCAAAATAAAATTAATTAACACCCAGTACACAGTTCATATGCGATCGAAATATTTTCTGATTTTTAGACTTGTTATTATCAAACGTATGTTATCTGGTAGTTTTATTATTATTAATAAATTGTGTTGGCTTTAAATCAGCCGTCCTCTTATCCTACTTGTTGCACTGATATCATTGTTGTTATTGTCATAAACATGTTAACGTACTGATTTATCCAGTTATATATCTTTGGTTGGATACACCATCAAATTGCGATATATGCAGTATGCACGTGGGCTTCATATAAAAGTCGAACTAAAGATAGATCAAAAACGTGCCCTTGTTAGAGCTTTGTTTCCGAGCAAACACGTGGATGCCATAGTGTGTGTGTGTGTGTAGTGTGTGTGTGTGTGTGTGTGTGTGTGTGTGTGTGTGTGTGTGTGTGTGTGTGTGTGTGTGTGTGTGTGTGTGTGTGTGTGTGTGTGTGTGTGTGTGTGTGTGTGTGTGTGTGTGTGTGTGTGTGTGTGTGTGTGTGTGTGTGTGTGTGTGTGTGTGTGTGTGTGTGTGTGTGTGTGTGTGTGTGTGTGTGTGTGTGTGTGTGTCTGTGTTTGTGTCTGTGCGCATGCTCGCACGCATGCAATATGGATAGAACAGTTACATTTTTTTGAAAGCTCACCGTGGAATTTATAGTATGTAGATAAACATTATTGTAAGAAACGTTATTTGAAGTCACTCTCGGCATGCCGGTTTATGGTTGCGTCACTAACATGAAGGAACGAATATATAATATAGCGGATTCCCGTTTCGGTTATTCTACTTGCAAGAACGACTCCATACTAAACATATAAACCAGCAGAGGTTCCACTTTTCATACAGACAGCAGCTTCCACACGATACAGGTTCTATCGTTTCCTTAAGTAAACTAAACATAAAAAGTCGATCTCACGGAGCTTAGCCGGCCATCAAGCGACGTCGTGACGTCCGTTTTACGAGCCGACCATGTGACGACGGCGCCTGAGAGTTCGGCAGCAGCTGCGAACGACTGCTCGAGCCGATAAAACGTCTGGCACCCGGCACCTCCTGCCGGCTCCGTTTCACGATCTTTTCGTTTAGCGATAATTCACGGTATTCTACTGAAGTCATAAACGTCTTCCGGCATATCCTTTATAGTCATCATCCGCAGGCTTTGCCTGGAGCTACCAAACACGACTGTGCTTGTCCGCATTCTTTCTAAGTAAGGTTTCGAACCTAGCTAGATCCAGCCTTCTTTTTGCTTTCAGAAAGAATGTCGTAATCATCTTCGCTTTTTTATAACGGTATCATGGTTGTCTTCCTATGTTTCTTTGATATATAGACATATTTTGTGACTCTTTCTTCTAATATGCAGTGGCAGTACCATTACTTTTCTCATCGTATTAGAAACAGAACAGGACTGATATTGTACACAATGAAAAACGCTTTTAAATGACGAAAATAAATATGTCTGCTGGATGTTGGTAATTCCAAATGTCCACAGTAATGAGCTATTTGCCACTTTAGATCACTTATTTTATTCTTAACCTCATTGTTTCAAACAATTCGTCAAGTAGATTACCAGAAAGACCGCCGGCTAAATTGAAACAGCAAAAGGGTGTGATAAATAGTTGTATCGACACAGACGACACGAAGAAATGTTCCTGAAGGAATAGTGTACATTATATGCAAGAAAGTATAATTTATTATTCTCACGTATGAGTAGAACACATTATTTGTTTGTGTAAATTCTAGCATGCAAAGTGAATACGTGTTTTAAAAATTGACGAATTATACGTCAGTAGGATGAGTGTTACATATGATAATATATATATATATATATATACAATCATGCTGGGCCATGGATAAACCAAAGGCTTCCTTGTCCAGTTGTGGAATTCTGCTCTTGTCGGCACTCTTGTTATATCTATTTAATTGTGATGTGAATCATTAACACAGGCTCTTATCATATTACTGTGATAAGATCCTATTCCTCACAATGTTATATATGCAAACGCAGACCGTGAATTTTCTAATGCTTGAATTTTCATCTCATACCTTTCTACAACCATAATATTGCTTTAAAAGGGAGCGCGGCTAGTGTAGTGGTTAGCACATCCGCCTGGCATGCCAGCGCTCCGAGTTCGAAACCCGGACCAGGCAGGCATGTACATTTGGTGTAAGAACCTGGCTCTCAATATTGGGGATTGTGTATCCCTCATGACTCGGAGATCACGTTAATGACGGTGCCGTCTCAATTTGGGACGTGAAAGAACCACCGAGGACGACAAGTACCCTGGCAGTGACCACCCTCAGTGTTAGCATATAAAGGTCGGTTTGGCGATAATGTTCTGAAAAAGACTGACTAGTCGAATGAAACGTCATAAGACCAATGTAACTACAATAATACAAACTAGTCAATTAATATAACTTTGTCGAGTGCTGGAAACAACTAGGAAACTAGAATTAAAACAACGCGAGACACACTTGACATAGTCAGAGGATCTTCATAAGACGGATTTGGGGCAACATACGTTGACAACGCCTCTGTGATAATAGCGTTAGTGACTCTGATTTTTATGCAAATCCACAATCCACGTCTAGTGTGCTTCAAACGTGGATATGTAGCTTCATCAGATTAATTCAGTATAATATATCATAATCGCTGCAAGGTGCCTTCGTGTATCATAACTCCATATAACGTAATACGGTTCTTGGGTGGAACCGTAGACGAGTGTAGATTAAATAAACCTCGGCCGAGACCAGCCATCTACACGCGCTCAGATCGATGCGAGCTCACAACACATGTAATCCACTCGATCATATTTACGTAACGCGCAGGCACTTAAGTGGAAACTTCGCCGACTTAAACGGATCGGATCGTTTCAAGAGACTTAACGGGAGAAGTCAGGTGTAGTTCACCTGTTCATAATCCATAATGCGGCTTTCGACAACCGTTCTGTTGGCCTTAGATCGCTAATTATTTCCCCATTTGAACAACTCTGAAAAACCATTCACGACATCTCATGCCGAACGCAAAATTACGTTTCGGATTTTATTTATACAAAAAACCAGTTCGTGTTACTGTGTGTTGTCATCGACCAGTAGGGGAGAGTTCGTCAAATGGTACGATTTCTTTGTCGAGAAAATCAGAACGCCCCAACCCGTCCATAGTTTACCTCCATTGTGTTAAATGGATAATCATTCACGTGCGCGATACACGTACACAATTATCCCGTCAACCAACCATGTTTTGTGCTGCATTTATATAAAACGTGTTGGTACTATTTAAGTATTAAATCATCTATTTATTTCGTGCGACTACCAGAGAAAGACTACAATGCAAAGCAGTGGCGACGCCGACGAATTTTTAGAATGGAAATGATTGTATTTTTGCGCAGTGCATTGATTTTGTTTAAATGTAAAGTTAAATTAAAACATTTTCATGACAGGTTCTTGAAACTCTCGGCAAAATGAATATAGAAACCCTGAAAGAATATAGAAAACTGACAGACAGACGGACGGACGTATGAACATGCATACATATTTATGTTGACCATACATGTAATACGCTTGTGTGTGTGTGTGTGTGTGTGTGCGCGCGTGCGCGCGCGTGTGTGTGTGTGGTGTGTGTGTGTGTGTGTGTGTGCGTGCGTGCGTGCGTGCGTGCGTGCGTGCGTGCGTGTGCGTGTGCGTGCGCGTGCGCGTGCATGTGTGTGTGTGTGTGGTGTTTCTTACAAATATATATATAACTGGTGGAGAATTATTTTTTGTAATTGTTAGGTTTGTCATGTATACAAATTGTGAATAAGACATTTAGCGTCGTAGTTTGATATGATGATCTTTAGCATACATAGTAAATCCATTCACGGAATGAGAGCAAACGTTATATATTATCAAAGTTGTGTTAAGTGTTATTTAATACATGAGCGATACTATATCTTACGGTTTTCTTAGGGGGTCCCATGTTTACCCTTTCGACGTGAACATAATTATTGTCTCCTTCTGAGGGTTGTGACTGTGAACATCTGTATTCGAGTTCTGCAGATTCGTAGGAAGATTGTCATTTCGATGTTTATGAACAAACCGCACTGACTGAATTTTTAATATAGTCTTCAACTTCTCATCAATGGTTCAGTATTTGTTGTGTTTGAACTGTTAGTTATTATTCTAACTTTAATCAAATGGTATGTAACTAGCATGACCTGTTTCTAGAGAACTCGAAAACTGAAACGTCTGGTCACTATTCACAAAGGTACTGGAGGTGGCTCAACATTCCCTTACAGTCATGCATATCCACGTTCCCCTGTTCCAGTTTAGGTATTTATCTAACATTAGAAAATGACACTAATCTGCACATTCTAGCAGGGTGTCATCTATTTATAACTGCAGTCTTGGCGTTCTTTTCGCGGACGTAGAAATCGTCCATTTTGATTTAAAGGAAATAAAAACAAGGCATTAGTTAAAATCCGTTTTCCATGTGTACACAAAGTTTAACATTGTATGTAACATTCGAGAACATTAAAAAAAATACAGAAAAATACATATGTAGCATAAATTAAAGTCTGTGTATCGATTCCCGCGGAAAAAAAAATTATGAGCTAGGCGATCACGTGGTATCGTAACGTCACGTATGACCCACACTCCCAGCAGGCTGACCCTTTCCATGCATTCAGAGCATGTTTACAAGGATAGTTTTTGGGTCGAAACGAGCGTCAGAATGAGTTATTGTGCAATATTCCGATGTAATACAAACACTAGTCATCATAGAGGAACAAGCAGTTATCTTACGGTTCCACGTGAATCCACTTTTATTCAAAACAATGAATGCGAATGAGCTTACAAGTCGACTAGGTATCGCTCAGCTTAGGCTCGTTTTCAGAATAATTATATCGAATGCAACCAACGGGAGATAATCTACACCAATATACATACATAGCAAACATATATATTGTATCCAGCTACATAAAGTAACGTGTATAATCTCATAATATCACTAGAATATCGATGTATGAAGGAGGAGCTGTACAATTTATCATAACAACTTAAATCAGTCAGCGAGTTTCTGTCGGTCCTGCTAGCTCAGTTGATAAACACGTTGGTTCATTGGCATTTATTTTGCAATCGGGCGACGCCGGTTCAATCCCGACACAAAAGCATTGATTTTCTTTATACTTTTTTATGTTTTCACGAAGTAATATACCAAATCATTTTGTATACTATGATGCATTGTTTGTAAATATTTTTGTAGTAATTATTTATTCGCCACAAAAATGAGAATATTGTAATTATATATAACGATGTTTCTAAATGTTATTTATCCAGACAGATCACCATTTATTTTCATTATATAATTACAATATATTACCGTACAATATATAAATACAATTAATAAATTATATATCCATTACATTATATTTGTTTGGATAAATAAAATTTAGATCGAAACATCGTTATATAATTCCCATATTTTAATTTTTGTGGCGAATAAATAATTACTACAAAATTAAAAAAATATTTACAAATAGTGCATCATAGTATAAAAATGATTTGGTTTATATTACTTCGTGAAAACATAAAAAAGTGTAAAGAAAATCAATGGTTTGGTGTTGGGATTGAACCGGCGTCGCCCGATTGCAAAATAAATGCCACGGAACCAACGCGTTTACCAACTGAACTAGCAGGACCGACAGAAATTCGCTGACTGATTTAAGTTGTTATGATAAATTGTACAACTCCTCCTTCATATATCGATATTGTAGTGATATTATGATATTATACACGTTACTTTCTGTAGCTGGATACGATATATGTTTGCTATGTATTTTATTGGTTGCATCCGATATAATTATTCTAAAAACGAGCCCGAGCTCGGCGAAACCTACTCGACTTGTAGGCCCATTCGTATTCATTGTTTTGAATAAAATTGGATTTATGTGGAACCTTAAGATAACTGCTTGTTCCTCTATGGTGACTAGTGTTTGTATTACATCGGTATTATATCGCACAATAACTAATTTTGACGCTCGTTTCGACCCGAAAGCTATCCTTGTAAACATGCTCTGAATGCATGGAAAGGGTCGGCCTGATGCGAGTATGGGTCATATATGACGTCACATCTCGGCATCCCGAAAAGCGCGCCAAAAATATGTATATTCGAAAATGTCCGGATGCACAGCATAAAATGTGGAATTTCTAATTCATTGATTTTTTTATAGATAGCAGGATGTAATATAATATGAATTCAACCATTATATGTTTTTATTCCCATTAAGCCCTACTAACATTGTTTTTGGTGAAAGTTTGTTTACTTTTAACCATACACACATTTAAAAAATTTCAGCAGTAATAGCATTACATTATTAGATTGTGTTTTGAAAGATGTATAAAATCTAACAATATGACTATGAAAATGTCACCTTTGTCCATTTCATGAGTAATTTTATTAATCAGTTCTCATGCAGCTAGTTCTTTTGAGTGTCCGTTTCTAAACCATCATTGACTGTTATAAAATTATGATTTTTAAAGTATATATCTGGTTAAATGTATATTTTTCAATTACCTTTTATATAACATGTAGCAAAAATATGGGTCAATAAATGGTAACCACATTCACATTTTCTTTTTTTTATAATGGCCTTACCATTGCTATTTTAGTTTGTCTACGAAAATAGTTATGTTTCCGTGTTTGATTTAGTATTACTGTAAGTAGCTTTCTCACAACACTTCTCTTACAAATTTCTGTCTTAATGGACATGTAACATTAACGACGGCTTCCGTAGAGTACCGATGCCATCTTGTCACCTCCGACTGTCTACGGGGTGAGACCCCAGTTAACCTTCCTGCTGAGAAATACAGTACTTAGAAAATGGTGAGATTTGAAATTTGGAAAAAAAAATTCTGGGAAATGAGTGCAATGGATCAGGTATATTAGCAGGTTGATTGCTGGCATGTATTGGCAGTGCCGTGACGCCTATTTGGAAGAGGGTAGTTGGCGCAGTGATTGTTTGCCATTCTTTTCACATCACAGAAAAACATGGCTATTTTGGTAACTATTGATGGGCATTGTACATGCGTGCGTTTTAAAAGAGCTGGAGGAGTGTGATTTTGATATTTGATCAGCATATCAACGATACTTTGATTATGACAGTGGACGTGAAGACATTTTACTCAGGTAAAGTTTTTTTCTATATTCTAACATGACCACCAATGGGGAATGAACAGTCATCTCTGCTCTACAATTGCCCAAGAGATCAACCTGCGTCTGGTGTAACGATGCATGGTGCAAGTCGGTGATTTATACGTGCGCGTGAAACACGATGCACGATGAAGATAAATGTGAAGAGATCATCGCTTTACGCGGATGTTAACCGTTCACTCCTTAAGTACCGCTGATTTATAACATTCATTTAGTAGCAGTCGTTCCAGCATAGGCGTATGTTGGGAAAAATGGTGTTCTATAGCTAGATTGACAAAACAGGTTGGGCGTCCGCAGCAGTGACATCATAGTGATAAGTAGTAGTAGTAGTAGTAATAGTAGTAGTAGTAGTAGTAGTAGTAGTAGTAGTAGTAGTAGTAGCTGTTGTTGTTGTTTTCGTATCAACAGCTGCAGCAGCTTATGAGAAACATCAGTACATCATAAGGTCCATCGAAGAATGTGTGAAATAAAAAATATAATAAAAAGTGAAGAAACTGAGCACATATATATATATCTGGAAAACGATCGTCCTTGTTCTACATCTTTGTGACATCTCAGTAACAAAAACAGCAACACAAATATCGCATTGCTTTGGGCAGCGGATGAGAGACGAAATATCGAATTAACGTGTCGAGGTGGGTTAGAAGTGACGGCAAGGAACGGCTGAAGAAGGCGAAATGAGCGAAAGATAAAACCACGCCAAAACTAGGAAGGCTGAAATAGCGTCTGCAACTAGTTTACTAAAGGATATCTGACTGTGACAAATTATATAATAGACAAAGATATACAAAAATATATATTAAATTGTAATAGTAATAATGCCAAATTATATTCTTTGTGGTTAGCAAAATAGTAAAATAGCAAAAGTATATGCCCATAATAAAAAAATATAATAATAATAATAATACAATAATGAATGTAGCAAATACAAGCATAACACGTGGCTTAAAACTCGATGTTCTGGGAACATGTCGATCTTTATTTGCTGATTGACGGCTTTGCCAATCTCTCATTTTTAGATTTATTATTTTTATGCCTTTCTAGAATTACAGACAACCATCGTTGCGTAAGGATCAAGCTAGTGTCAAGTACATCTCATTTGTCACCGATAACGTGACTTGCTTGTAGTCGAAACAAATCATATTCACTGCGCAGTCAAATTCTGCCACATTTACCGTTACGCTGTCAGCGCTCTCGTCTGCTGCTGCGGTGGTGTACCGTGGGAAGATATCCCTTCTACTCGGGAACCTCGTTACTGATCCCAACTGGGAGACGGGGGGACCCCCGGACACACCCACGCCCTCCTTTCCTCTAATCGCAGGCTCAGTTGGAAACCTGAGCCGACAGCGATAGTGTAATATCACAACCTATTAGTGAATCGCCGTCCGATGTGGCGATAACCAATATAAGTCTATTCTTGCATGGGATTTCAGGAAAGTCGTAGACTATACTTCCTATGCTTTTGTATATGGTCGTTCTGTAAACCTAATAGATATGTTCATCAATATATTAGTCATTATTTATAAATTAGTTTTTAATAGTACAATATATTTGTTTAAATCATAATGCCCGTTAACTTGTGTATATATATTATATATATATATATACACCACAAAAGTTATGTCGAATTTAATCGACAGGTGCTGACATTTACAAGCTCCGCCTCTTCGGAAGGAGTGTCAATTATTAAGTCCTTTCACAGCTTGTGAGTCTGTTGAGTACTTAGAGTTAATCAGACTAATAACGGTACAGGGTGTGAATCTCACTGTATCTACATCGAACAGACATTGTACATTTAACTATTAAATGACGTACCAACAATTTGACGAGGGTAAATAATAGTGACATATAGTATTTGCTTTATCACCAGGTGGAACTAGTTTCACTTGTTGTGGATGTTTAGTGTTACTAACATTCATTAATAATTATTCTAATTATTGTATACTATATGAGCTACAAATCACCATCGGTAAAATTTTGCTTCTGTAAAGACATAATTCAAACATAAACGTCGGAAGATTTGCTCGCATTGAATACCACACATAATTATCCTCCCTTAGTTGTGGACGAGTTATTTCGCTTTGTGGAAATCAAATGCTTGGTAGAAATGTCTAAAACTTATAGTGACTGTGTTAAGTGATTGAAAATGCCCAATGCGCTTGGGGGCTGTTAGACAATATCACAAGGTTTGTTTACGTCACTTCCGGCTGATACAGCCGGAAGTGACGTAAACAAATCTTGCTGGTAACATCTAGCATACTATTTGAATTACTGTAGATGTCTATACGAGGCGCTGTGGAGACCAAAAACAGTAATTTAGGATAAAACACGCTGCTCAGTTTAGATAATTCACAACAGCCATCGGAAACACCAGCAGTCAATATCCAGTTCACTTTTGGGGAACTTACACACTGCAAGCGATCGCAAAAAAAATGTTGTTGTAATGGCGCCCATCGTTGTAGAGAACGTGCAGTATATATATATGTTTTTTAAGCTGATTTAGCTATATATATATATATATATATATACATATATTTATGTTTTTTAAATATGTATTTGTATGAATTGCTTCAATGATTTAGCTATATATATATATTATATATATATATATAATATATATACATATGTATATATATATACATATGTATATATATATATATATATATATAGCTAAATCAGCTTATAAAAACAAAACCCTTGGTTATCAGGGGTATATTTATGTTTCGAGGGTTTTTAATATGCATTTGTATGAATTGCTTCAATGAATTTGTAAAGCGCCTTTGGGCAGTTGTACTCCTATATAATTATTATATATTAAAAGACTGAAAAGCAGCAGCCAATGAATTAAATACTTTAGACTGTAATATATTATATATAATATGTATATATAATATATATCACATATATTATATATTATAGTTTAAATTATTGAATTTATCGACTATTTAAACCTCTGCTTCGTATCATTCTGCCCTACAATCCTTCCGGTACCACACAGTTTCCTAATCTCATCGTTCTTTACCACCAGTTATGTTTCCTGCCACATATTTCCCCTCTCATCCTAGTTTGGTCTACTTGCCTGGGTGTTTTATTCTTACTCTTGACGACCCACTGACGGGCCAATTTGTTTCCTTCTCAAAATGCTGCGTCCACAATGTTCGGTCGCCTATTCCTTTCGCACTGTTTCTACAGAGTTGTGTCTATCTGGGCGTGTTGCACGAAACACCGACAGGGTACCTTCTCCTGTGATTGCATTACGTGAAGGTGCTGGGCCTGCAGCTGTTCTTGCTGTCCGTCAGTCCAGCTTCAAAAATGTTGCACGAAACACATAGCATATTGTCATCTTTTAAATGTCTGTATTCCAGACATGAGGCAATTAACTTCAGAAGTTAATTAATTGAATTAACACAGAAATGTCCTAATTAAATTAAATTTACACTTATTAACTCTGTTATAATAAATTAAACTAACCTCTCGAATTGTCCAATTAACGTAATAATGAACTATAATTGGATTAACAGTTACATTATATGTAGGTAAACGTTCTGACTGAATTCATAATGGATTGTTTTTAAGTGTAAACCTAATATTTGTTATGCAGTGTGTGATACGAAATCATTAGTTATCCTGTTAATAAATCCACTAACGCTGACATAATGTAGCACTATTTTATACACCATCAGATCTTGACTGGTATTGGTTTTAATTAGCAATCTAAAAACGTCCCAAAGTAACGCTATTTATGATGGCAGATCCTACTTCTCTCGCGGATATCTGATTTTATACATACTTGCAAGATGCCAAGTGTTTGCTTCAGAAGATTAGAAAAAATGGTCAACAAGCTATATATATATATATATATACTATATACTATAAGCTACAACCATGTGCTCCGTGTTACAGTGCTGCCAGCGCTGCTGGAGGCGGCATGCCCAGGCTCCGTGACGCAACGCACCCTCGAATGTCGCCACAACTACGACAGTCAGGTGAAAGGACTCCTAGCTGACCGGACCTTCTACTCCGGCCTGGATGCCGAGACGATCCGCATCATCTGCCTGTGAGTGTCTCGTAGCTCTCATTCCGTGCCATACGTGCCAAGTTATATTGCGTAAATACAGTAGAGCTACCGCTTTTCATGACGTGATGGCGGTAGTTGAGGATCTTGCGCCACGAACCTCACGCTGCAATCGCCAGAGTTGTGCATCCGAAAAGGGGAACCGCTCCATGGCCGGAAAATTGTTCAGTAATACGTTATATTTAATTATTTTGGTGCATTTTACAAGCTAGAAGTTGGTTAGGCAGTATCAGGGTTTGCAGTTTCTTCCGAAGGGCGGTTTTTTCCAAAAAAATTCATGTTTCTTCCTTCCCGGAAGAAATAATTTCTACCAGAAGAATATGTATGTAACTAAAATATACTTATAAATAATTTTAAGCTAGTGATATTGGTATAAAATATGGTTTTTAACATTGTAACTCCATCGCACAAAATAAATTAAACTTCTTATTTCAGGCATATGCGGGTATTTGTGTATTGATATTTTCACTTGTGTTGTAGTACATTTCAGTGCAGGTAGAATACAGTTCTTTATAATAAGTAGGTAATACTAAATGGCTTCACGTCCACCAGGCCTGACAGCCACCTAGTTCAGTTAGCTACACCTCACTCACTAGTTCAGTAGTGCAAATATGAATATTAATTCAAAGCAGAGTTGCTGTGATAAGCAGATGATGACTGAGATATTCTAAAGATATATTTCAGTTTATATTTTGTCTCAATTATGACATGTGATTAACACAAATACACAACATAAAACTAAGACGCAGTGGACATTTATTGATGGACATAGTTTCAATGGATATTGCATGGATAAAATTTGTCATTGTGGCATGCACCACATGGCATATGGTGGGTGATAAATTGGAACAATGCTGGATTTTACTTTCTTTTGGGTGACTAATAACACAAGTAAAGAGCAAAAACATCAACATGAACACAAATGCATACACTTTTATGTTATCCTAATATTATAATCATGGTATGTATTATATATTGAATAAAATCAATACAAATACACACACACACACAAACACACACACACACACACACACACACACACATATATATATAGAAAGAAAGTGGAAGATAATATATATATATATATATGTATATCTATGTATCAGAATAGTTTACATTGTCTAACCTTATCTTCCATTTGCTTCTGGATTTTTCCGGAAGAAAACATGGCACCGTGGACGCACAAAAATAACGACGAACAGTCGTGATTATTTTACCCACCGCGAGGAATACTTCATGTCTTTACTTCAAAACGTTCATATTGCGTATTAAAGAAAGACAGTCAGACAGACAGAAAGAAAGGAAGGAAGGAAGAAAGAAAAGGCCTAGACCCCGTTTACGTTTTGTTTCTGGCGTTATACGTTATCGGTGTGCTGTAACGTTTTGGTTGTTTTAGTAATCGTCTTCAATACAATTCCGATAAAAATTGATTATGTTGCTGAAATGCGGTATTTTTCCGAAGTTTTTTAATTACGGACAATGAAATGAAATGACAATGCACCGATGTGCGTATGTCGGATTATCACGTGAGGAACGTATTGTTTCAGCGCCTTCAAGCAGACATTGAAGTGTGCAACGGATCTAAAAGCAGAATGTGACGACAGCCAAATCAATGCAGCTCTGTCCGACCTGAAGAGTATCGCCGAGCTCTGTCTCTATCCGGACGTATTTGAAGGTGAGTTTGTCATGCATGTCTGCATGGTTGTTTACATTAACATGCAACTAAAGATATAGCCAGCTATAATGAGATCACCTTCCAGAACAACACCTCTAGATGGCAAGTAAACAAGGAAACATTTGGCTCTTCAAAAATTGACTCCAATATGTTTGGTATAATATTTAGACATATAAACGTAAAGGAAAGCTCTTATAGAACATGGTGTCCAGTCTTTAGGACTGCTCAGAGCGATTTTCACTTCATCCTCTGGTAGTCCTCGTCATTCGAACACCATCGCAACTTCTAAGGGAAGCTACATTTACTGTGCGAAGGGTAGCCGTTCACGAACTGCCTGTGACCATGTAGGTCTACACATTTACGCGACTGGGTGAATTGAATGGAGTGGACACCATTTTGCTAAACCTTGAAACGGCAGAAAGCGGATTTGAAACAGGGTTCTCTCGATAGGGTGTCTGACGTTCTGAAAACCAGGCTACCGCGCCCCGCAATTTGTTTCAGTTTTGTTTTAAAACATATGAATTCACGTTATTGCATGTATACAATATCTAGGAGAATTAATTTCTTTGGGGGGTCTGTTATAATTGGCTACACTGCGCGTATTTCATATTACTTGCACTTGGAATATGCAATAATTTTATACAGCGAAACGTTATGAATAGGCCATGTTGCCATACAAACACAGGCGTAGGTTGAATTTTTAACGCGCATAATAGCGATTTAGCAAGTTTACCCATCCAAATCAAACCAGATGGTAAGTGGGCGGGAAAGCCATTGGCGAATGAAGAGTCTATGGGTATTATCATGCCGTACGTCTCTAGAGTAATCTTACAACGTGTCCCTACAACAGTGTAAGTTCATCCTAAGTTGAAGTTTAGTTACTGTTGGATATACCAATGCAGTTTGTGTCTAATATAACCACAGCCAGAAACACTATGGTTATATATCAATTATATATATTCCAATACCGCAAGTGTAGACTCCTATACCTCTTACAAAACCTCGCCCAACAAGTAGGCCCTATATCTGAGGTAACCTCATCGCCTTTTGACACAGAGAAAGCTCCTTTGACCGAATATTACCGCCTCGGTTTGACCGGCAGAAACAAGATGTACAGAACACATGCATTTGGTCCTTTGATGAACACGCTTGCTTGGTTTGTGTTTTAGTTTACGCGAGAAACCAGAACTGTTTTCTCGAACAGAGCACGTCGTCGCGACGCTGCTACGAAACCTATCATGAGGGACAACAAACTGTCTTGGAGAGAATCTACAACGGGGACGACACCTCTCTCGACCGGCTGTGCAGGTAACTAATCCATGACGCGGCGGAAGTTCTTGCGCGTCCTGTTGTTGCACATGCTACCTGATAGGGCTTAGGTGACAATGAAGGTTTCAACTGTCTTGGCAAGGGATCAATTGTTCGATGTTTGTTTTTTGTTTCTGTGTCTCTTCTTAATGTAAATATCTAGAAATGTCCTAAATATTTCGATGATAGGTTCTAGGCCTACTATATAAGCTATGGCGAGTGCTACTGTTTAAACCCTAAAGGTTACTCTGCAATTAAATGAATGCGTATAAAACGAACATATGGTACCCACGCACGCACTCACGCCCGCCCGCCAGCACATGCACACACACATGCACGCACTCACACACACAGACACACACAGACACACACCGATGTCACGCGTGTTACCCGACTAGGACGAGTTGCGAGTGACTGTGGCGACAACAGTTTACAGGAGACACTTCTGAGGTGCATCCGGGCGCGCGTGAGGGCGAACTGTAACGACGAGGCGACCCGTCTCGTCAGCGTCCTCGTCAAGCCGTCCTTGAAGCTGAGTGAGCGGTGCTCCGACGACCCGCCCAAGCGTCCGGTAAGTGGTGCACATCGGTGTTCGCCTCGTCTGCCCTGTCACTATGTTTGCGAGTCGTCGGACAACAATGAGAAATCAAACTACAGTGGCTATTAAAAGTAGCCGAAGTATCCATCCTTTGGGTGGCCCCACATACAGACGCAGTATATGTTTTTAGGAGAATTCCTAAATGACGTTTGCTATGACGATAATGTGAAAGTGTTTCGCGTTAACGCAAGTTACACAAATCGTTACCAACCGATTGGCGGTCCTCGGATCAATAGCAACACATGCGCTATGAACAATCGATGTACGTCCGTTCTGACGTACTGTACTAACCCTAAAACCGGCAAGAACCCTTAACCAACGGAGAATTTAAAAAAACATAACTGCTTTTCTTTTCTTCCGAAGGGTCATAGATTAATCCCTGAACATTTGGCGCCCGAGATGTCACGCAGAGGCCGAGCTGGAAATAGCGTGTAAAGTTATTAACTGCGCTTTCGCGCGCATGCGCAGTATGCAAAGGTCTACTGTCTCGGGATACGTTCAACTCATTACACCGGTTAACGTTTCCCAAAGTGATCATAATCACGGGCCAACATAATAATGTTCACGCAACATGTGTTTAGTGATTCGCTCATTTATTATCAAGATTAGGTAGGTGCCTACTATTGGAAAATACGGGGAGACTGTGGCGATGACATAGAGTGCAGCATGGGAGAGGGAAGAATATTTGGAAAAGTAAATGAAAACTAATGAGACAGTAGGAGACTGGATATGTGTAAAAGGGAAACAGCGGGAATGATGGCGAGAGAAATGCAAGATTGGTTCAAGAGATCGTATCCTATAGCTCTATAATCGTATTTATAAAACGTCTGTTACGAACTCATGAACTATATTACTGCCCATTCTTTATGACAGCCTATAACAGTAATACCACAGAAAATATGAACATGCTTCTTGATGAATTATATACCAGAACAGATCTCGGAATTACAAATAAACTGGTCCAACACGTTCCAAAAAAACATGCTTTTGTAGACCAACTGGAATGCTGCCACGATCGAATGAGGGACCCCGACAGTAATGCCCGAGTTTTAAAGAGCCACCGCATTATCAATATGTGCTTGCATATGCCCGAGTCAGACATAGACGTCTAGGTTAGCCTATTGTAGAGCATTCGGTAAAGGATTCTATAACGTCAAATGTCTCTTCTGATTGTTGCAGACAAAACAAACGCCGTCATATAAGACGGTCAACAAATCATCTCCAAGAGGAAGTGGCGCGTGCGCGGTGCGTGCGCACTGGCTCAGCGGTCTCGTTCTGGCAACACTAACGGTCTGGCAAACATGGCGGCAAACATGGCGGCTTGAGTGGTCTTGAACATCGAACGCGAGTGAAACAAGAACCGTGTCTGTGATCTGTCCGATGTAACCGTGTCCACTGACTCTTTCTGCACAACTCAGTTACGCTACTTTTCGCCGCTACCGCTGTTATTGCTAGTTGAAGATAATTGTTTGCCTTGAGTAATGCCGCTTACGCGCCATCGAAAAATATCGCGCGGAACACTGCAACTTCCGTCGATCAAAGCTTAAGCAGCGCCACTGCATTGAATGCGCTACGCTCGCTTCGCCAACACATCTAAACGGACTTAACTATACTACAATTGAGTGCACGTTAATGGAACACAAGAAAGTGTTGAAGTGTTGACAGTAGACAAGTTCGCTACGATTACCGTAAAGAAATTATTCATTGTCGACACGCATATGAGTGGTACCAAGTTACCATACAGTTGTGAAGATATGTATCGCAACAAGTCTCGCATGGAGTTTATCAACAAGGTTAGACTACGCATACAGCTTAGCCAGATTATAAAAATCTGCTGTTATCGTTGATTAGTTGTCAATCTCGGTTACTCTGGTATCCGCGAGCTTTCTCATATTTCAGGATTACATCCGAGAGCTTGTAATAAACGATGGAATAATTGACCGTGTCGTTGTCAACGTTTACTGACGCCGACACGTGATGTGCTATTGTCTCGTGACGCAATATACGACAATAGCTAGCTAACGCTTGTTCTGAACCGAAGAGAAACGGTGCCGCCCAGTGTCATGGATTGGGGTAGTACATCCGCACTAAGCTATCTCGTACGATCAAGAAAATGGTCCGTCTGAGCGATACGCTGGATGCACAAGAGTTGTGTACACCCTAAAGTACAATGCATGTGAACAGTGTTCGAGTATGTTAAACTTTCATATGTGCGGGTGTTAGCACAATGTGTCTACACAACGTTCCGTGCCCTGCAGAATATGTGCACATGCGTACAGGCATGTGATACATTCGTGGCTACATGTTGATGCGCCTACTAGTAATCGCGCCTAATAATCATGCGGATATCTGTTTCGCAAAAAAGAAGACTAATTTTCTGCATATCAGACTATTGTTTATTTAAGAGTAAACGCACTAATGTATAATTTGCATCGCTGCATCGGTTGTGGACTGGGTTCATCAATGTGAGTTTTGTTTTTGGTATATACCGTGACATACATGTATCTTATTCGATAATGGCGTTGCAGACTCGCTCTATACGTTAGGAAGGATCGTGGAACAACCATGAAAGGTTCTAGCATTCCTCGTGTCTCTGTTTGCCTCCGAGGAGGAGGCTGAATCAAACGTAAATTTACTTTATTTGCTTTTTTGTTCCCAAGAAACAAGAATTATTTATTCATATGATATATAATTTATCGGAATGTTGCTAAACTTCGCATCACTTCGAGTTTATAATCTCCTTAGATTATACTTGGACATTTAAATACCAGGTTGCTGGCAATTCCTTCCTGAGAGACAAACAGAGCACTTTACATTTGAGGAATCAGCGTCAAAACACCCTTACAGACTGAAAATAGCTTAGGATCAAAATAGGCCTAGGCCTAAATGGTTCCGATCAGTCATTTTAGGTTGTTGTGTAATGCTACCCACCAGAACTAGAGTTCATTTATACAAATGTCTATACAGGGACTCTAACCAGAAATGCAAGATTTTTTTTAAAAGAATATATTGCAAAAACACTAAATTGTTATAAAGATATTACGTTCATACTGTCTTCCATAATAACATTGTGTTAAGTATCTTTTGGGTTAATTAAGCTGAATGAATATATATTTATGTTTTTCACCCTGTGTATCCGAGAATGTGTATTACAACGAACTGTTTGAACTATTACAGAAACCTATTGTCGATTTTATCCTTCAGGTGGAATCATTATGCTATTGTTTTTTCTACTGAAACAGTGTAGACGTCTAGGTCAAATTACAGTTGGGTTTATGAAAACTGTGTGTTTTCTTTGTCTTACCTTGCAGTAGAGTTTTTGTTAAATCCTTCAAATTATTAGAGAACGTCATCATTTCAATGACCCCCATGAAACTGACTTCCAAACAAATCGGATTCTCCAAGTGCAGGGCAGCCTTACATTACTAATACATCCATATATGATTTTATATTATATACTGCCAACTATAGAAACTAAAGTTAAATACTTCAGAAGAAGAGCTTGTGATTTATAATGTTTGTGCGCAGCACAAGTGTCATAATCCGTAAATGTGCACTTTTTGGCTTTTCCGTATTACGAAACTATTATGCAGGTTAACGAAAACGAGTGCCTTCTCAACATCACTGGCGACCAATTTTATGTTATATGGACGGATCCAACAAAACAAAATATCGAAACACGACTCACAAATTTTCTACAACAAACCGGATATTAGTTTTAAATTATGACCTATGTGTCCATCCTCGCGTGCAAAGAATACACTTGTAAAGTCTGTCTATACTAGTTGTATTTCACTGAATAAGGAACAAACGTTTGTTTGACACATCGCAGGACCCCCTTTATCTTAACCCAGCCAACACTGTTGTCTAGTTTAGATAACAGAGGTCAGAAAACACGTTTCGATGAGTTCGCCGCCATTAATCTTCCCGAATAGTGTAAAGATATGCACTGTGTTTCGGATTAGACGTCTGAAAGCGGGCATTTTCACCATGAAAAGCGCCATTTTTTTAGTTAAATGTTGCGTTGTTAGCCCTACTGGTTAAATATCTCTAAACGCATGACATTATTAAAATTAATATGTGTAATGTCGTTTATAAATATAACCAAATGTTTGTGTAATAATAAACAATAGGTAGTTCATCTATCAAACTCAGAAAATTGTTGCAACAAGTCAAAGAACATTGTGTGTTAGCACAAGAAATACCGTACATGCTCTACCGGTCTAACACTGAGAGCGTTGTCCAGTGCCAAGAGTAAATATGCCTATTTGCACGAAAGCGCAGTGAACAATTTGACTTGCACATTTAACATTTGGCTATCAAGTATGCTACCTAACCCTACCTAACCCTGACCCTACCTAACCCTAACCCTACCATGCCAAATGTGTGTTTATCTTCTTCTCTCTGTTATTCTTCTTTTTGTTTTCCTTCAAATAGTTTAAGGCAGGCTAGATAAAGGATTGTGTGCAAATATATTAGTTACCCACACAAACTATATTTAATAGACCCAACTGCGTCTTCTGCAAAACGTCTCTTGAATACGTACGATGGCACGTCGTGAATTGACGTGGTCGTGACCTTACATCAACTACGGTGAACTTTGAAAATACGTTGAAAAAAGTTACGAGATAATTATTGCGCCTAATCGAAACAGCGCGACGTGCTTCCCCTGAGCGCAGTTTCCTCGAAGGTGACGACGCGTCCTGAACGCCACCAAAGCAGCTATAATTGTTCTCGTTTTGCTACGCCAGTTAGTGCAAAGTACGACTGGAACACGCAGTTTTGTAGATAAATGAAACCAGGACTTCGAGAACGGCTGTTATTCGACGTAACAAACCGTCCCGGCGACGTCACACTCTACCACAAAGGGTTTGGCGGCTCATTTGATTTTGAGTAGGTTTTTGCTAGGCCTACTTTTTGCTCATATTCCAAGTAAACACGCCAGGAAACGATTTTTTTTGGCGTGAGACAAAAATACGAAATTACGTCAGAATGTAGTTATTTATGTACAACTGTTTGTAACGCTAAAGTTTCTACTATTATTCCGAATAACGTAATCGTCATCTAACATTCGTGAAACCGTGAATCATGGGATGCATACTACATACTACATACACGGTCACCGGTTGACGTCACAGAATGGTGCGATCTAAAAATATCTGCCAGATTGTTATTATATATATATACAGGTATATATGGTGCGATCGGACTAAAATATCTGCTTGATTGTTATTTTATATTTATAGATTATTAATATTGCTATTTTATATATATATATATATACCACTGGTATATATATATATATATATCATTATTATATATATATATATATATATACAGACATGTATGTATATATAGATATGTACATATGGCGCGATCGGACTAAAAATATGTGCGAGATTGTTATTATATGTATATATATAAAATAACAATCTCGCAGATATTTTAGTCCGATCGCGCTATTCTGTGACGTCAATCGGTGACCGCGTATGTACAGTCATTTGCAAAAGTTTAAGACCAGGCACGATTTTTAAGCATTTTATGGTATGGCATCAGATAATGTCTGGATTGCATCATCCTATTTGGGCCTTGAAGCAATACGCCTAGTCAGTACTTCCAGGTCATTTGTTTGCTGCTGTCAGTATCGATTAGGTGTTTTTCAGTTTTGTCTTCATCCCTGAAATGGGCAAAAAATCGTCTTTGACAGAGGTTCTAAGGGTACAAATAGTGACTCTACGTGGAGAAGGATATACGGAAAGAGACATTAGTGCTAAATTACGTTATTTCAAGACAACCGTGCACAACGCCATCGTCAAATTGAATACCGATGGCACTTTTCGTGACAGTAAAAGGAGTGGTCGTCCACGGAAAACTACGCTCAGGGGTGACCACGCAATGAGGCGCATCGCGATGTGCTCGCCAATGAGCTCATGCAAGAAAATTCGGGCTGCTTTACGCTTAAAAGGTACGGAAATAAGTCTCAGTACTGTTTCGAGATGTCTCAGCAAGGAATATGGGCTCAAGTCCCGCAAGCCGGCCCGGAAGCCACGCCTGACACCTGTGATGAAAAAAGAGAGAATGGACTTTGCCAGACGACATCGCCACTGGACTCTCGCGCAGTGGAAGAAAGTGTTGTTCTCAGATGAATCGATCATGCAACAGTTTATACCTCGCAAGAGGCACGTTAGGCGGCCAGTAGGTAAGCGATTTGATGAGAAATATACAGCAGCCACAATGAAACACTCGCCAAGTCAGATGATTTGGGCTGCCATGTCATGTTTTGGCCCTTCTGGTCTGTATTTTATTCCACCTAACACCACTATGAATGGACCTAGGTACGTGGAATTGCTGAAGGAGAAGCTGAAACTGCATATGGACATCCACAAATGTACGATTTCCATGCAAGATGGCGCTCCTTGTCACCGATCCAAGGTAGCCACTGATTTCCTCAAGAAGAACAAAATATCCGTGCTGGGATGGCCTGGGAACAGCCCAGATCTAAATCCCATTGAGAACCTGTGGACTATAATGAAGGATAAGGTGGCAGACAAACAACCATCAAGCGCTCAAAACTTGAAACAAGCTATCAAGGACGTTTGGGTCACCAAAATCACCCAGGAATACTGCGAATCTCTGGTTTCTATCATGCCATATCGCACCCAAGCGGTCATTGACAGCAAAGGAGGCCACACTAAATACTGAAAAGTAGAGACACTGACACTTTTGGACGACATAAAGTTTCATATTATGTTGTACTACGTTTATTTGGCGAAATAAACTGATATAATGTTACGTGAAGGCCAAAAAATCATAGTTTTGTCAAATTTCTTCAAAAAATCGTGACTGGTCTTAAACTTTTGCAAATGACTGTACAGTGGTAGTGTTGAATGTATCCCGTGATGCACGGTTTCACGAACGTTAGACGATTACATTATTTGGAATAATAGTAGAAACATGCATAGTGTTACAAACAGTTATACATAACTACATACTGATGTCATTTCGTATTTTTCTCTCACACCAAAAAAGCTCGTTTCCTGGCGTGTTTACTTGGAATATGAGCAAAAAGTAGGCCTAGCAAAAACCGTCACGTGTCATACGTAGGCTCAAATGTGCCGCCAAACCATTTGTGGTAGAGTGCGACGTCGCTGGGACGGTTGGTTACGTCGAATAACAGCCGTTCTCGAAGTCCTGGTTTCACTTATCTACTGAACTGCGTGTTCCAGTCGTACTTTGCACTAACTGGCGTAGCAAAACGATATATATATATTATATATATATAATATGTATATATATATACATACATACATACTATAATAAGCATTTAACTACCGAGGTATGTAGGATTCGATAATGCCATTTCAACGATGTGCCCAGCCAGTCCTCGCCATTCGACGCGGCTAAGGACATGCAGCATCTTGACATCCCCGCAGTTGGGAAGTCGCCGTTTAGCACAATCGGTAATGTCACCCGTGGTCCGCGACGAAAGCCGCCCTTGTCTGGTCTGAAGTACCCGTCAACGGCAAGTTGAACAGAGACGTTCGGTAGTAGACGTAACACGTGGCCGAAGAGGAACACATATAGGGGGTGATACAAAACTTGATACAAAAACATTAAGGTAGTACGACATATCATATGTTGTACGACTTTTAAACGTATGAATTTTATTTGGCAAACAAATACAGGAACGCATGAATTATCGTGGTGCGAAACAATTATAAGGCCTACATTTGTAAGAAGTGTGGTTTGCAGGTGTAAATGCAATATTTATAATAGTGGGTGCGTACGCATCCCCCTCTAATGCAAACGAGTTCCGCTTAGGGAATCAGTTCAGCTTGATTTGATATCGTGACGTTTTGAAATAAAATGTAAGCACACCCCACCTCACCCCCTCCCACCCCACCTCACCCCTCCCACCCCACCTCCAATCGCTCCACCTCACCCCTCCTCTCCCATCCACCTCACCCCGCCCACCCCACCTCACCCCCTCCCACTCCACACCCTCTCACTCCACCTCACCCCTCCCACGTCACCTCACCCTCTTCCACCCCATCTCAACCTTCCCACATGCCGCGAAGTTCTTAGTGAAACTCCGGCAAAATGTGCAATGGCCCCACAAAAAAATCTTCCACAATTCCCTTTAATGAGTCGACCTACTTTTTAAAAATAGCCTTGATTTTATAAACATTTATATAAAACATCATAACCGTCATATCAAGCATTTTCTCAATTATTACTTGCGATAATATTTGTATTTTAATTTAAATAGTTGCTCTTCTGAAACGTATTAAATCCACATTTTAATTTAGTCCACTCAACTGTAATTTACTCTGGCGCCCGCATATCTCAAATTTTCTTAACTGTAAGTTACTCCTATACCCGGTCATCTCAACCCTATTTTACTCCGATGTCCGTCTGTCTCAACTGTTAGTTACTCCGATGCCAGTCTATATAAATTATAAGTTACTCCGACGTCCGTCTGTCTCAACTGTAAGTTATTCCGATGCCTGTCTATATAAATTATAAGTTACTCCGATGTCCGTCTGTCTCAACTGTAAGTTACTCCGATGCCAGTCTATATAAATTATAAGTTACTCCGATGTCCGTCTGTCTCAACTGTAAGTTACTCCGATGCCTGTCTATATAAATTATAAGTTACTCCGATGTCTGTCTGTCTCAACTGTAAGTTATTCCGATGCCAGTCTATATAAATTATAAGTTACTCCGACGTCCGTCTGTCTCAACTGTAAGTTATTCCGATGCCTGTCTATATAAATTATAAGTTACTCCAATGTCCGTCTGTCTCAACTGTAAGTTATTCCGATGCCAGTCTATATAAATTATAAGTTACTCCGATGTCCGTCTGTCTCAACTGTAAGTTACTCCGATGCCAGTCTATATAAATTATAAGTTACTCCGATGTCCGTCTGTCTCAACTGTAAGTTACTCCGATGCCAGCCTATATAAATTATAAGTTACTCCGATGTCTGTCTGTCTCAACTGTAAGTTACTCTGAGTTCCGTCTGTCTTACCTGTAAGTTAAAAAAATAGATTTCAGTCTTTAAAATCCGTTAGCTACAACAAACGATACTGTACACATCAAGGACGACATCAGCCAGAAATATATATGAATTGACAGCAACAACAATAACCAGATGCAACAACCAGCCAAGCCATCATACAAAAACAACATATCTGGGAATGTTGAAAAACCGCCGTGCGCTAAATAACATACACATGTATGTTGCTGACTCCAGATGCTACTTTCCAAAACACAAAACAAGAGCGCGCAATCGGTCCTTTCAAAATGAATGGCGGACTGTGTATGATGGATCGTATCATTATCCGTTCGACACATGCCACCGCTGTAGCACTACTGCTCGCCAGTTTACGACGATACATTTTACGAAGGTATCACGAGTTGAAGAACGTCAAAAGGGCTTAGTACACCTCTCGACGGCAACGGCAAAACCTCGACGACAAAGCGGCAAACAGCGAGCAGAGCCAAGTACACAGAGCGCGGCAATCTTCGATGGCATATGCAAATTTATCACGTGAACAGTCTGTGGATGCTGTAAAAGATGGCGGTCCAAAGAATCAGTCGAAAGGAGGAAGCATTACTCCTACGGTTGTTAGCCAGAAGGCAACGACAACGCAAACACAAAGCTTGTAATTAGACATGGTATTCACTGAATTACTTAATTTTCCTGAAAATCAAATCAAAATTACACCAATTTAAACTAAAAATACAAAACAATGAATCTGCAATTTTATTTTACAGTGGTTATATCGGTATATTGGAACACGTGCAATATGACATGTGCAATTTGACGTCACACCAAAACAACAACGCTGATTGGCCACAGAGTAAATTTGCCGAGGGGCATTTTTAGGAAAATCGCTTCTGTTTCGATTCTCGACGGTTTGCCGCCGAGTGGTTTTGCCGTCGAGCGGTTTGCCTCGAGCAGTGTACTAGGGTCTGTGTTAATCCAGTTAGAGCGATTTTTATTTTGCCGCTTGCCGTCGAGGTTTGCCGTTGCCGTCGAGCAGTGTACTAGGATCTGTGTTAATCCAATTAGAGCGATTTTTATTTTGCCGCTTGCCGTCGAGGTTTGCCGTTGCCGTCGAGCAGTGAACTAAGCCCTTAACGCGACTGCGGTGTGCAGGGCTCGCAGATCACTGTGTACATGTCAAGCTGAGTTAGTGAGTGAGCGTATTAAGTAAAATTAGATACATAATAAATATTAATAACAATAGTATTATATAGATATATATTATGTATGATGAGGTAAATTACAACATCGATCGAATGGATATTATATATATAAATATAATACCGAAGATAACACATAAAAACATACAAATGTACATTTATATCTAATGTGGTTCTCCAATCGTGGAGAGCAACGAACTGAATGTGGACTGGTGGTGCGATAAAATCAAACTCGATGTTGTCGTTATTTATCTCATCATTGTTAAAGTTGTTAACTGTAAATTGAAGATCGCGACGGTTTTCAAGAGTGGTGTTAAAGTAAGTTAATTTGTCTAAACAACTAGTGTCACTGTACACACTGATTCCACGAACGAACACATAGGCGCATACTGCATAGTACTTGTGAAGGCCCTATTTTATGGATATAAGTCGCATTAATTCACCAATGTTCTTTATACCACATCACACTATTCCACTGTTGAATATGCGTTGGACATTTTCTGGACGTGTTCCCCACCAAAATGAATAGCGGACGTCCCATTTGTAGTTTTAAGTAATAACTGATAAGTTGATCATTTAGAAAACGAAATTTGTTTTGGGTAAGTTTGGTGTGGTTTTTCTCTGACCAAGTAAGTTTAGTATGGTCTTCTCTGACCAAGTAAGTTTGGTATGGTCTTCTTTGACCGAATAAGTTTGGCATGGTCTTCTCTGACTAAATAAGTTTGGTATGGTCTTCTCTGACCAAGTAAGTTTGGTATGGCCTTTTCTGACCGAATAAGTTTGGCATGGTCTTCTCTGACCAAGCTTTGGTTGCAAAGTAGACCAAATCAGCTCGTCTATCATTTCGTTACTTCTGAAAAATAGTCTCTGAGATTGTATATAATTATATATTATCATATAAATACTGATTAATTCACTACGAGACACTTTGAATCCATTCCCAAGATCGTTACGCACGGAATTTACGCTAGCAAAGAACACGTATTAGATACAAGGTACGTCAACTTTACACGTGTTCCAAGAAGTGTCTATTTACTCGTTTGATGTATTTGGTGCTCTGTGGTGCCGCCCCCACTCCCGAGAACATCGCACTCTGCTCCCAACGTGGGCTTGTGCTATTCTTAGGGATGGTTTCATATGTTCGCAATGTCCAGGATAACGTGTAGTGTTTCGTTTTGTTTCAAACTCTAACCCCCAATAATAGATGATGTGGGGCTTACCATTTTGAGCAACCCAAAATGGCTCCAAAACAACAGCCATTACCATGACCATACCAAACTTACTTGGTCAGAGAAGACCATGCCAAACTTATTCGGTCAGAAAAGGCCATACCAAACTTACTTGGTCAGAGAAGACCATACCAAACTTATTTGGTCAGAAAAGGCCATACCAAACTTACTTGGTCATAGACGACCATACCAAACTTATTCGGTCAGAGAAGACCATACCAAACTTGCTTAGTCAGAGAAGACCATGCAAGGACGTCAGCGGGATTTTGTTCCAGGATGGAGGGGGCAAGAGAGTGGTTTTAATGTGTGTGTGCATGCGTGCGTTCGTGTCTTCTTCTGAGTATGAACGACTTGACATCCTGTGTAGTCTGGGCCCTGTCTATGGAAAAGACCCAGAGAGATTTATATCGCGAGGAAAATAAATCGCAAGAGTGGCGCCACCAATCCAAATATGCATGCTATTGTGGATATCAAATTCGGGTAGCGTGGGGGATAATATGGCAACTACGGCATATCATTTGAATGCGGTGGGTCACGTATTTAATTTGATCACAGCGTTATTAACTTACCCGTTATTTTACCAGCCTGCCGCATGTGGCTCAACGAACGGAGCGTTCACAGTAGCTAACAACATAAGCATCATCATTTCCTTCCGTGGCGTGGGCGTCGACCCACTTGGATGGCACACTCGGTAGATAGCTCCGTTACGTCACCCGTCGACAACACGCTGTAAACCGATTATATGCGCGCATGAACACTATTTATCACTAAATACTGTTGACGGCTTAACGAAGTTACGATCGCGCGACATCTTTCATATACCATGCAAGTGTCGACAGATTGCTATGCGTGAGGAATTGAACATCAAACAGGCCTCCACATATATATTTACTTAGTTTATCCCTAGACGTCTAAATCAAGTGGTGGTGCACCACCCGCTATCTACGACGCCCCACCCTAGCTCGACAATACTCCAGCCACATAGTGACATATACGTGGCTAACATAGTTATGAGCTGTTTGTAAGAGATGTAACTGAAAGCAAAATAGTCACTTGTCTTATGCCGTCATTCGTCATCTGAGATAATTTTGACTTTAGATCTGTCCACTGGGTTCTTCCGGACTGAGCTAGGGATATGCCGTTTACTTCCGTTCATCCCGTGAACCGCCTATTCCTCTTCAAGTGCCTCGTTTTGGTGACGCCGGCATCTTGGCCCACCGCACGAAAGACGGAGCCAGTACGTCACTGTTTGCTTGCGTCACAATCGTAATGATGATGACCTCCGTTAACCTTAGCCATACCATAATGTTTACATTTGTTATGGCGGCATGACACCTGCGAAATATATATTTCCGCATGCAGTTCTCGCCAAAGCAACTTTGCCCTTTGCTATTGTCGCAAAGAAAAACAGTTGAAGCCAAAATTTCAACAAATATACGACGGCAGTACACCTATCTTCAGCAGCCATTTTGATGACTTTACATACGTGGTTGCTAGGCAACAGGTCACACGATGGAATAGGTCAATTCAGCTTTTTGCAGTTATCAACAGCTGAATGTAATTTGGTGGTTTTTCAAACCGTTTCTTTTAAATGTTGATGTATTTTATTTTTTGCCTGCATCTGGCTTACTAATAATAGTAGTAAACGGTTTATTGCCAAATAGCATTTTTAAATGTACAAGGAATTTGTGGCATCGTAGCGTAACTCAAGTACTCTTTACAACATCCAGTAGTCTTTCACGCTTATCGCCCCAAACCCCCAACACGCATGCGCACGCGCAAAATGTACAGATCAGAAAGATTATAAAACGCGTAAGTAAGCAGAAGACATAGTTATGAAATGAGGACTACATATAGTCCTGGAGCGCTTCGCAGAGGGAAAAAGCTCAAAGAGATGGTTGGCTGGGTGGGTTGCCGATATTGACATTGTTATCAGTCCCTTTGGACGCACTCAAACAAATTAAATGCGGCTAAAAAGCATACGTATGTCGTTATAACACACTACTCCCTACTCTGAATACAAATACACCAGATTGCATGTAAATAGCGGATGACGGTGCAACATAGGGCCTACTGTAAACGACGGAGTGGCATCAGGTCGCATCACTCTGGTTGAGAGATCAAGTACGCCAGCCAGTGATATCAAATACTAATATATTACGAGAAATCAACCCTCGGCGGATGTAGACTGAAACCATTTGGTGATACAAGGATGCTTTCAAGTCGAATCAGACTAGCCTCCCTTTAGACTTGTGCCCAATATCAATTCAAGACATCGATAGCCCTACACTGAAGCGATTTCATGCGCAGCATCCAAGCCACAAAATCTCATTTCTGCCCGAATAATACACGAACCGTATACACAATAATGCAAAAATTTACACGAATTCACAGCAGGCATTTTGTCAAAATATGCGCGTCTAAGCTTTCATAACACGCTCGCACCAGCAACGCATCGTCGCCGCGTCTACGATTTCCAAGCCTATTGAAACGGATGCGAAAGTAAATTACATGTGACGGCGATAAGATGTCTGTCACTTCGTAACAACTCCGAGAGAAGATGTAACGCGCAACGAAACGAACCACATACATCGCAAAACAAAGTTTATCTGACGCCCGCTCCTTACAACCACGTCGTAGACACGGTCGCTGGAGGCTTCTCGTCATCCGAGCATCCAGGGCCGTATCACCCCCTTGGAGAAGCACACTGGTGTGCGTGAATCGCGTCACCTGCAGTCAATGTGTCTTTTAATGCAGTCAAATCAGTACAGACAAGACATCACGACAGCTGGCATCACACAGATCTGTTTGTGGCAGTCAAGGACATTGCGGTTACTCATGAGTTCTTACCAACGCGGTACAGATCTGCCGGGGCTCATGAGGCTTGGGCTAGCTCAACCGCGACAAGTTGTTTGGGGCGATTTCACAACAACAACGATACTTGAAGAAGCACATCAGTTACTCGGTGCAAAGGATCCCCACGTGTTTATTGAGGTGCTGGCGGCAGAAAGACAACAAATAAACACAACACAAGAAACACAAGACTGTAAATAGGAAGCACTGCAAACGACAACACATTAAACATATGTCGACAGACGCCCACATTCACCAGCAGGGGAAAGGCAAACTATGTATCAACAATGTAGGGCCTACAGGTTAAGTTGAAAGGTGTTTCTAAATGATAGTTTACCAGTAACATGATTACGATTAATTCTGTGTGGTAAAGAGGAGGGCCGCGGTTTTGATGCCCCCTCGCGTCAGCTCACAGCCATGTCAACTTTGTGATTTATGCACATCTCTTAATTATAACCTGTGGCACTTAAATATACCAACGTGTGACATTATTATGAATAGTCAGTGGACGTACCATCAGAATGATGCTACTTTTAACACAGACAGGTGTACAATGAAATATATACATTTCAATCAACAATCTGCAACATTTGTTCATGTTGGTGTAGGTCTATGGATAGAACATCTTCAAGTTCCCAGTGCGGGCATACAAACGGTGTAGACGCCTGTGATCATCTTGTACAAACGTCATTCTTATAAGACATTATAACACAGATACAACTGCATACAGTTTAATATCAGTACGAATGCTCTTGACCAATGATATGAAGGAAATTGTCCATGTTAAGCAAGAATGATGGTACCATTGTAATCCGTTTGTATGCATCTGCCTGTCTTGTTTCCTGTAAAGGGAGAATGAAACATATTCTACCAGTAAAATAGCCTATTACATGTGAGATCATAATGGTTCCCAGTCTGTGATATCACAATTTAAGATGGTGGTTCCCCCCATACGTGACATTACAATATGGCAGTTTCCCATCTGTGAAAGATGGTATTTCCCCATCTGTGACATCACAAGATGGTGGTTCCCCATCCGTGACATCACAATATGGTAGTTCCCTACATGTGACATTACAAGATGGTAGTTTCCATATGTGACATCACAAGATGGTGGTTCCCCATCGGATACATCATAAGACGGTAGTTCCCTACACGTGACATCACAAGATGGTGGTTCCTATCTGTGACATCACAAGATGGTAGTTCCCATCTGTGACATCACAAGACGGTAGTTCCCATCTGTGTCATCACAACATTGCGGTTCCTTGTCCAATAAGCAGTACGCTCTATTTCACTGTGTTCATGAAGACAAATCCTATGAAGACAATGTCCTGGTGCGCTGTATCTCTACATGGTGACAGTGTCCTAGGCCTTCTTTCCCGGGTCTTCCTTCAAGGTGACTGTCCTGTTGAAGACCAACTGCAACACACCAAACATACACTGTACATCAGCTATGTGGGTGCAGGAGTTACACAACAGACATACACTGTACATCAGCTATGTGGGTGCAGGAGTTACACAACAGACATACCATCGGAAATGTAATTAGAGTTTGTTAAATGTACAATGAATTACATCTAAATAGTCGTCGGTGATTTTGTATCCACTGGTCAAATGTTGCACTCTGTTGCCATGGGGGGGGGTGTTTTGTTAGTGATGTTGCCTGGGGGGGGTGTTTTGTTAGTGATGTTGCCCGGGGGGGTGTTTTGTTAGTGATGTTGCCTGGGGGGTGTTTTGTTAGTGATGTTGCCTGGGGGGGTGTTTTGTTAGTGATGTTACGGTGTCATAAGTCTGCAAAGTAATAAAAATGTTACGTTTTTAGCATCTGTTCAAACTACCCCCTCCACCACCAATACAGTTTACGTGGTGTGAAACTTGCAATTTTTATTATCCCAAATTGCTGTTAGCTTACGTAATTAACATGTTTCACTCACTAGGTGGTGCCACTGGATCAATTTACTTTAACCGCAATACTTGGTGATGACCAAAGCCCCATGTAATGCTTATCGTATTTTGGCAATTTGCAATATATATATATTTGTATAATACACAATCACCTCTTAAACTGCACAATACAAATAGGTTGTGCAAAGGAGTGTCTACACATACATGTGTATACAGGAAGTGGAAGCCAAGCAGCCGAACACTTCTTCGAGAAGGAATACTAGACTCTGCCTAGGTTCCCTCTAATGCTGAAGCAATGTACAAGACAAATGAGCTGATTGTTGCCAGGAAATGACCAGGCAAACTCAACTTTATCAGCACAGTCTTGGAGCTTTATCCGACAAGGGAGGTGCCAGTAATGGGTTTAGTATCTACGCTGATTGGGAGCACTTCAGTCAGTGGGCGGGAGTGAGTTCTGTGCATTGTACAGTGAGTCTAGACCCACCACAAACTAAATGTTCCACACAGGCTGACACAGGGGACTGGAGATAGCAAGTATCTACTGCTGATGATGCACCATACCATAGTGGCTAACAGTAACACAGCAGGAACTTGGTGTGCTCTAAGAGAGCAGGTACTTTGGTGTGCACTAACAGAGTAGGTACTTTGGTGCACACTAATAGAGCAGGCAGCTTGGTGTGCACTAACAATGCAGGTACCATGGTGCACACTAACAGAGTAGGCACCTTGGTGCACACTAACAGAGCAAGCACCTTGGTGCACACTAACAGAGCAGGCACTTTGGTGTGCACTAACAGAGCAGGTACTTTGGTGTTCACTAACAGAGCAGGCACATTGGTGTGCACTAACAGAGCAAGCACGTTGGTGTGCACTAACAGAGCAGGCACATTGGTGTGCACTAACAGAGCAGGCACGTTGGTGTGCACTAACAGAGCAAGCACGTTGGTGTGCACTAACAGAGCAGGCACCTTGGTGTGCACTAACAGAGCAGGCACCTTGGTGTGCACTAACAGAGCAGGCACATTGGTGTGCACTAACAGAGCAGGCACATTGGTGTGCACTAACAGAGCAGGCACATTGGTGTGCACTAACAGAGCAGGCACATTGGTGTGCACTAACAGAGCAGGCACTTTGGTGTGCACTAACAGAGCAGGCACATTGGTGTGCACTAACAGAGCAGGCACTTTGGTGTGCACTAACAGAGCAGGCACCTTGGTGTGCACTAACAGAGCAGGCACTTTGGTGTGCACTAACAGAGCAGGCACATTGGTGTGCACTAACAGAGCAGGCACATTGGTGTGCACTAACAGAGCAGGCACCTTGGTGTGCACTAACAGAGCAGGCACCTTGGTGTGCACTAACAGAGCAGGCACATTGGTGTGCACTAACAGAGCAGGCACCTTAACGCACAAATAACAGAGCAGACACGTTGGTGCTTACTCACTGTGCTTTCAAAAGAATGAGCTACAAAATCCATTAAACATATACCACCTGAACTGTGTGGGTGACAAAATATATTACACCACTCAATGATCAGCTAGCCTTCAACAAGAATAGAGCATAAATAGTTATGGGGAAATAACACTACCATCATTACCGTGAAAAACTAACAGTCGTTTATAATGGAGACATATATGCTGGGTATGTTTACACAGTTCGTTGACAAAGAGTAACTTTACATATGAGAAACATGTGCCGCGGTTACGTGTCGGGGTTTGGTGCCCACTTAACATATTCAGTTGCAGTTTAATGTCATAATGACGGGCTCGGCGAAAATCACAAACATTAAAATGTCGTCTACTAAGCACACAGCTAACATAATTTCCATAAAAATCTCATTACACTTCGGTTTTAAGTCATCGACGTTGTTCAGAATTTATTACTCATTTGTTATGCTGATGCATCGGTTGAATTTCTTTGACTGACAGTGGAACCTCATTATTAAGACCACCCTTGTGACTGGACCAAAATGACCTGAACAACAAGGTGACCACCCTTGTGACTGGACCAAAGTGATCTGTACAACGAGGTGACCACCCTTGTGACTGGACCAAAGTGATCTGTACAACGAGGTGACCACCCTTGTGACAGGACCAAAGTGACCTGAACAACGAGGTGACCACTCTTGTGACTGGACCAAAGTGACCTGAACAACGAGGTGACCACCCTTGTGACTGGACCAAAGTGACCTGAACAACGAGGTGACCACCCTTGTGACTGGACCAAAGTGACCTGAACAACGAGGTGACCACCCTTGTAACTGGACCAAAGTGACCTGAACAACGAGGTGACCATCCTTGTGACTGGACCAAAGTGACCTGAACAACGAGGTGACCACCCTTGTGACTGGACTAAAGTGACTTGAACAACTAGGTGACCACCCTTGTGACTGGAACAAAGTGACCTGAACAACTAGGTGACCACCCTTGTGACTGGAACAAAGTGACCTGAACAACGAGGTGACCACCCTTGTGACTGGACCAAAGTGACCCGAACAACGAGGTGACCACCCTTGTGACTGGACTAAAGTGACTTGAACAACTAGGTGACCACCCTTGTGACTGGAACAAAGTGACCTGAACAACAAGGTGGCCACCCTTGTGACTGGAACAAAGTGACCTGAACAACTAGGTGACCATACCAGAGAGACTAATTTACTTTACCATTATGGACATAATTTGGGACTGGCCTGAGGTGATCATAATTGCGAGGTGGCAGCATTAAAGAAGTGACCGAAAAGCGAAGTTTGACTGTACTTTTTGTTAAGAACTACTTTAATCATAATTCACAAACTGTGACAGTAAGGGATGGTATAAAACATCACTTGTCATGACTGACGTTTCAGGATTCTCATCACATGCCATTACCATGAAGAGGACAAACTTCTTAATAGTACTATAACATTAACAACAACAGATTTCCATAAGTAAACGTAAAGGTAAGTTCTTATCTAGCACAATAGTCCTTAGGACTGCTCAAAACCCTTTATGCTTCATTCCCTGGCAAACCTCTTCAATCAAACACCATCTCAATGCCCCAGGGAAGTATTCAGCCACGTTGCAATTACTGCATGAAGACTATTTGTACACAAACATACACCACCATCTATAGCCAGGTACTCATTCATGCAGTTGAGTGAACTGGAGCAATGTGAAGTGAAGGAACTTGCCCAAGGTTCGACATCGCAGCAAAGGATTCGAACTCTTAATTTAGTGTCCGATAGCCTAACCACTCAACTTCTAAATGCAACCACAGCAATATTTTAATACAAACACTTGCTACCAAGACATTTCTTTTGTATAAAATACACTGGTTGCCTTTATTTCTTTTAAACTGTGCACATATGCAAGACATATTTCGGGTGTAAGAAAACAGGCTTCCACTGAGCAACCATCAGTATATAACCAACCATTACGAATAATGATGTCCTGTTAGTTGAGGTAGTTTTTATCATGTATACAAACAAGACACGCCATCACAAGATTTATCGTACACCCAGAGCAAAACATCTCGTTCCCTTCTCGAATTCTCCGCCTCCTATATACTGATGTAATGACACTGGACGCTGCCTACTTAAGTTCACCGCCCACAATGTACCGGCAGCGAAACGTTCCGTGGTCGATTCAACGTCACAGAAATGTCGCGTGTTCAAACCTTTCAATGGCTGTCATCCTTCACTGTCGTCAAGTGTACATTACATCAATGCAAACAATGTCTTAAGATGTTGGCGTTTATCATGTGTAAGACAAAGTATCTCGGCTAAAAATACCTTACTTCGGACAGGTAATTTGTGCCAACCTGTGCACACAAACCCGTTCAGACTTTAATGATGAGCTTGTTTGAAAAACCTGCAGGAATTCGACAGTCGCTTTGTTTGTGGGCCAACCTGTGTATGCTGTGAGTGCCATGGGGGTTTAAACTACAATTTTAGTAGTTTCAGAATATCCGAATGATGTTCAATGAACATACCTTTGAGATATTCGATTAGCACACGTTTGAATTTGTAAATTAACCACCTATTGTGCAAACAGATAACTAACAACCATCCCTCGAGGCGGCCAGTAAGCTGTGATCGATGATGTAACTTAGCAGGTGAAAATAGATTTTCACTTGGTTTCTCTAACTGCTGGGAGGATATTACCAACACCAGTACTGATATCTGACGCAACGTCATCAAACGAATAAGACCCCCGCCAAGAGAAGATTGCTCACTTCAGTTTATCTCGTTGAAATGATGACACCCCCCCGAGCTTGTTGGACATGATGCAGTATGTTTTTATAAGGCACCTGGTACTCTGCCTTCACAAACACACTTGACAGTACAGGCCAAGTCCACAGACCTGCCTAGAGGGGTACAGGTGATAACCCCCCACAGCAAACCACCACTTATGGGACATCTTGGTATTGTCGGTTGTTTTAGCATAAATGGTCGCAGGACAGTATATTGATGGTGGTCAGAATGAAGCTAACAGAAGAAAAATTGGACAAAAGTAATATGAAAAGTAACAGAAACAAAATAATGGAAAAAAGTAACAGGTCATAAGGCAGTGGACGAAACGTAACAGATTATTTAGATTATTATTACTGTTTTAAACATTATAAAAATATTTCAGTGTTAGAATATTGTGTGTTTGAAAGGTGTATGTACAGTCAGTGTGCAGACATTTATTGATAAAAATGAGAACATTCGTTCTAATAAAAACCGATGATCTCTCTTTAAAACATAGAAAATTGCTGAGAACTGAGAAAAAATCAAAAGAAGTGACCCCTGGTGAAAAGAAGTCATGTACTGAAAAAGAATGACATTTGGAAGATACTTAAATATGTTAGATGGTATTAAAACATGTTATAAATATTCTTAGCAAAATTTATTATTTTATTTCTGATAGTTTATTTCTTAACAAAAAGTGTTGTACTTCCTTTCCCGTACTTCCTTTCTCATACTTCCTTTCCCGTACTTCCCTTCCGGTACTTCCTTTCCCGTACTTTCTTTCCCATACTTCCTTTCCTGTTTCCTTTCTTTTCCTAGCAAAATGTGTTACTTTTTGTCTGTTACTGTTTCAGTGTTATTTTCCTTCCAATCACCATTGTATCATGCACTATACGGTAGTTCCAACTGTTGTTCCATGAGCAGCATTAAGTGTTTCTGGAACATGAGAGAACTGCACTAACATGACCCTGTGACCAGAGAGACTCTATATGACTCTGGTGCTGGGGGTAAATGACCCACTGTGTTGTGACTTGTATGTCACAACATGCATTAGCAGATCAAACAGCAGCTGTTGAGACACACAAATCTCTCGCTTCTGGCCCACGAATGTCACAAATATCTCCCTCTTATGTTTCCCTTGTGGCATGGGAAACACATTCCATGCCTTCTGCCCTTCTCCCCATCCCATTTCTGCTTTGGTTTCCCAGTACCATTTTATCCCCACCCATCCTTACTACGTCTGGCTGAGAGTAGGAGGCTACTAGATGATGTCTACTGCAACTGGTGCAATGGAACCTCCGTACAGTGGACAGTGCAACAGACCCTCTGTATAATGGACTGTGCATGGAACCTCTGTATAGTGAGTGACCAGTGCACTAGACTCTCTGCACAATGGACTGTGCATTGAACCTCTGTATAGTGACCAGTGCACTAGACTCTCTGTACAATGGACTGTGCATGGAACATCTGTATAATGGACAGTGCAATGCTACATAATCCCTACACAGTGGTCAGTGTAACATAACCTCCGTACAGTGGAGAGTGCAATGGAATCTCTGTGCAGTGCAATGGAATGTGTAGATTGGTGTACACAACATGTAGAGAAGTGTACACACCATGTGACGTCCGTTATATCCAGGTGGCCTGCACAGACAGGGAGAGAGGACCCCAACAATGTGCCTGCCGTAGACACACACAGAATGTCTTCACCAACAAAGCTGCACAAAGTCAGACTGAAATATCTCCGACAATAAAACATGTCATTGTCTCGGCACCCACACAATGACGAGGTAGACATGCCACGGCTGTTGGGTTTTTCCCAGCTTCAAAGGCAAGTATTTAGGGGATGATTTCGGGGCTCCTGTTTCACTGGTAGATAGGGAATGCGATAGTCATGTTAGACGGATGAAATGGGAGAAGGGATAATTGCCCCGGGTTGTTTTGGAGAGGGGTATAATGTGACTGGGACCAGCCCGCGCACGCACACGTACACACACAGGCCACGCACAGACCCGGACACTTACAAACATATGACAGGTGCACCCCAACCCCCATCAGGGTTCACTACAATGGAGGACATGGCACCGCTCAAAACCCCAGACAGCAAAACCTCCTATGCACTGCCGCAGTATTTAATTACACTAATTTTGTCATTACCGTGGGGTGCTCAAGAGCAGTTCACCTTAAACAAATACAGGCACTTCACTGCGCAGTCACAATCTAATGTGAGACTAGACATTTATTGCTGTTTGATAGAAGAAGCTTATGTTATCACGATTAATTTAAGTCTCACTTATATATGTTCAATACAATTATTCACCCTTCCTTAGTTCTATCTTGTGTGGTGGCTGTGTGTGAAACGTGGCTGTGATGTGTTGTGACTATGAGTGCAGTGTTGTGATAGTGGGGATGAAGTGTTGTGACTGTGTGTGAAGTGTTGTGACCGTGAGTGAAGTGTTGTGACTGTGAGTGAAATAATGTGACTGTTGGTAAAGCATTGTGACTGTTGGTGAAGTGTTGTGACTGTGAGTGAAGTGTTGTGACTGTCGATGAAGTATTGTGACTGTGAGTAAAGTGTTATGACTGAGTGAAGTGTTGTGATTATCAGTGAAATGTTGTGACTGTGAGTGAAGTGTTGTGACATGAGTGAAGTGTTGTGACTGTCAATGAAGTGTTGTGGCTCTCTGTGAGTGCAGTGTTGTGATTAAAGTGTTGTGACTTTAAGTGATGTGTTGCGACTGTGATTGAAGTGCTGTGACTGCGATTGAAGTGTTTGACTGCGATTGATGCGTTGTGACCGTGAGTGAAGTGTTGTGATTGAAGTGTTGTAGCTATGAGCAGTGTGGTGACTGCGTTTGTAGTATTGTGACTGTAGTGTTGTAGCTATGAGCAGTGTGGTGATTGCGTTGGTAGTGTTGTGAGTGTAGTGTTGTAGCTATGAGCAGTGTGGTGATTGCATTGGTAGTGTTGTGAGTGTAGTGTTGTAGCTATGAGCAGTGTGGTGACTGCGTTGATAGTGTTGTGAGTGTAGTGTTGTAACTATGAGCAGTGTGGTGACTGTGTTGGTAGTGTTGTGAGTGTAGTGTTGTAGCTATGAGCAGTGTGGTGACTGCGTTGATAGTGTTGTGAGTGTAGTGTTGTAACTATGAGCAGTGTGGTGATTGCGTTGGTAGTGTTGTGAGTGTAATGTTGTAGCTATGAGCAGTGTGGTGACTGTGTTGGTAGTGTTGTGAGTGTAGTGTTGTAGCTATAAGCAGTGTGGTGATTGCGTTGGTAGTTTTGTGAGTGTAGTGTTGTAGCTATGAGCAGTGTGGTGACTGCGTTGGTAGTGTTGTGAGTGTAGTGTTGTAGCTATGAGCAGTGTGGTGATTGCATTGGTAGTGTTGTGAGTGTAGTGTTGTAGCTTTGAGCAGTGTGGTGACTGCGTTGGTAGTGTTGTAGCTATGAGTAGTGTGGTGATTGCATTGGTAGTGTTGTGAGTGTAGTGTTGTAGCTATGAGCAGTGTGGTGACTGTGTTGATAGTGTTGTGAGTGTAGTGTTGTAACTATGAGCAGTGTGGTGATTGCATTGGTAGTGTTGTGAGTGTAGTGTTGTAGCTATGAGCAGTGTGGTGACTGCATTGGTAGTGTTGTGAGTGTAGTGTTGTAGCTATGAGCAGTGTGGTGACTGCGTTTGTAGTATTGTGAGTGTAGTGTTGTAGCTATGAGCAGTGTGGTGACTGCGTTGGTAGTGTTGTGAGTGTAGTGTTGTAGTTATGAGCAGTGTGGTGACTTCATTTGTAGTATTGTGAGTGTAGTGTTGTAGCTATGAGCAGTGTGGGCACTGCGTTTGTAGTATTGTGAGTGTAGTGTTGTAGTTATGAGCAGTGTGGTGACTGCGTTGGTAGTGTTGTAGCTATGAGTAGTGTGGTGATTGCGTTGGTAGTGTTGTGAGTGTAGTGTTGTAGCTATGAGCAGTGTGGTGACTGTGTTGATAGTGTTGTGAGTGTAGTGTTGTAACTATGAGCAGTGTGGTGATTGCGTTGGTAGTGTTGTGAGTGTAGTGTTGTAGCTATGAGCAGTGTGGTGATTGCATTGGTAGTGTTGTAGCTTTGAGTAGTGTTGTAGCTTGAGCAGTGTGGTGACTGCAGTGTGGTGAGTGTTGTAGTGTAGTGTTGTAACTATGAGCAGTGTGGTGATTGCGTTGGTAGTGTTGTGAGTGTAGTGTTGTAGCTATGAGCAGTGTGGTGACTGCGTTGGTAGTGTTGTGAGTGTAGTGTTGTAGCTATGAGCAGTGTGGTGACTGCGTTTGTAGTATTGTGAGTGTAGTGTTGTAGCTATGAGCAGTGTGGTGATTGTGTTGGTAGTGTTGTGAGTGTAGTGTTGTAGCTGAGCAGTGTGGTAGTGTTGTGAGTGTAGTGTTGTAGCTATGAGCAGTGTGGTGACTGCGTTGGTAGTGTTGTGAGTGTAGTGTTGTAGCTATGAGCAGTGTGGTGACTGCGTTGGTAGTGTTGTGAGTGTAGTGTTGTAGCTATGAGCAGTGTGGTGATTGTGTTGGTAGTGTTGTGAGTGTAGTGTTGTAGCTATGAGCAGTGTGGTGGCTGTGTTGGTAATGTTGTGAGTGTAGTGTTGTAGCTATGAGCAGTGTGGGCACTGCGTTTGTAGTATTGTGAGTGTAGTGTTGTAGTTATGAGCAGTGTGGTGACTGCGTTTGTAGTATTGTGAGTGTAGTGTTGTAGTTATGAGCAGTGTGGTGACTTTGTTTGTAGTATTGTGAGTGTAGTGTTGTAGTTATGAGTAGTGTGGGCACTGCGTTTGTAGTATTGTGAGTGTAGTGTTGTAGTTATGAGCAGTGTGGTGACTGCGTTTGTAGTATTGTGAGTGTAGTGTTGTAGTTATGAGCAGTGTGGTGACTGCGTTGGTAGTGTTGAGAGTGTAGTGTTGTAGTTATAAGCAGTGTGGTGACTTCGTTTGTAGTATTGTGAGTGTAGTGTTGTAGTTATGAGCAGTGTGGTGACTGCATTTGTAGTATTGTGAGTGTAGTGTTGTAGTTATGAGCAATGTGGTGACTGCGTTGGTAGTGTTGTGAGTGTAGTGTTGTAGCTATGAGCAGTGTGGTGACTGCGTTGGTAGTGTTGTGAGTGTAGTGTTGTAGCTATGAGCAGTGTGGTGACTGCGTTTGTAGTGTTGTGAGTGTAGTGTTGTAGCTATGAGCAGTGTGGTGACTGTGTTGGTAGTGTTGTGAGTGTAGTGTTGTAGCTATGAGCAGTGTGGTGATTGCATTGGTAGTGTTGTGAGTGTAGTGCTGTAGCTATGAGCAGTGTGGTGACTGCGTTGGTAGTGTTGTGAGTGTAGTGTTGTAGCTATGAGCAGTGTGGTGACTGTGTTGGTAGTGTTGTGAGTGTAATGTTGTAGCTATGAGCAGTGTGGTGACTGCGTTGGTAGTGTTGTGAGTGTAGTGTTGTAGCTATGAGCAGTGTGGTGACTGCATTTGTAGTATTGTGAGTGTAGTGTTGTAGCTATGAGCAGTGTGGTGACTGCGTTGGTAGTGTTGTGAGTGTAGTGTTGTAGCTATGAGCAGTGTGGTGACTGCATTGGTAGTGTTGTGAGTGTAGTGTTGTCGCTATGAGCAGTGTGGTGACTGCGTTGGTAGTGTTGTGAGTGTAGTGTTGTAGCTATGAGCAGTGTGGTGACTACGTTGGTAGTGTTGTGAGTGTAGTGTTGTCGCTATGAGCAGTGTGGTGACTGCATTTGTAGTATTGTGAGTGTAGTGTTGTAGCTATGAGCAGTGTGGTGATTGTGTTGGTAGTGTTGTGAGTGTAGTGTTGTAGCTACGAGCAGTGTGGTGACTGCGTTGGTAGTGTTGAGAGTGTAGTGTTGTAGCTATGAGCAGTGTGGTGACTGCGTTGGTAGTGTTGTGAGTGTAGTGTTGTAGCTATGAGCAGTGTGGTGACTGCGTTGGTAGTGTTGAGTGTAGTGTTGTAGCTATGAGCAGTGTGGTGACTGCATTGGTAGTGTTGTGAGTGTAGTGTTGTAGCTATGAGCAGTGTGGTGACTGCGTTGGTAGTGTTGTGAGTGTAGTGTTGTAGCTATGAGCAGTGTGGTGACTGCGTTTGTAGTATTGTGAGTGTAGTGTTGTAGCTATGAGCAGTGTGGTGACTGCGTTGGTAGTGTTGTGAGTGTAGTGTTGTAGCTATGAGCAGTGTGGTGACTGCGTTTGTAGTATTGTGAGTGTAGTGTTGTAGCTATGAGCAGTGTGGTGACTGCGTTTGTAGTATTGTGAGTGTAGTGTTGTAGCTATGAGCAGTGTAGTGACTGCATTGGTAGTGTTGTGAGTGTAGTGTTGTAGCTATGAGCAGTGTGGTGACTGCGTTTGTAGTATTGTGAGTGTAGTGTTGTAGCTATGAGCAGTGTGGTGATTGCGTTGGTAGTGTTGTGAGTGTAGTGTTGTAGCTATGAGCAGTGTGGTGATTGCGTTGGTAGTGTTGTGACTATTGTGTTGTAGCTATGAGCAGTGTGGTGACTGTGTTTGTAGTGTTGTGAGTGTAGTGTTTTGGCTACACAGTGTTATGACTGTGAATGTAGCTTGGACACTGAAACAACATCCCAGCTGCTGCAAGACCCAGCCTGCCTCCTCCCACTCTCTCCCTTACAACAACAGGCCCCTCCTCCCCAGTTCCCTGTCACTGGGATAGTATAACACCCGCCCTCTCCCCCACTCACTCCTAAAACAAACTGTTGTTTTAGCTAGGAACCTGCATTCCAGGAGTACATCACTCAGACAGGGAGTGGAGGGGAGCTGTCAGTCCTAGGACAGACAACTGCAACCGGACACCACCGATTGTGCACAGAAAGCCCTTTGAAACAGATAGGCTGAAAAACACCACGCCCCATTTGTACAGCTGGTGGTTGAAGGAGGGTGCATACCCCAGGGTACAGGGCTACAAGCTGCCAAGTCACATGACGTCTCTCTACATTAAAAAGTCTATTTGATTTACCAATTGGTGTTTTCTTTTGTATGCGTTTTATAGTTATATTTTATTTATTATTTATTTATTATTATTAATTATTTTCACCACCGACATTTCTACATGTAGTTGTTATGATAACATGATTGTGACTGCTTCAGTTCTTGTGAAACTCTATAAGGGTATCGGTGGGCAGAAATAAAGTCACATAAAAAAGTTTATTTAAGTTAATTTTGATTGTTAAAATGAATGTTCACCTGAATTTTAGAGTAATATTTCCACTCATATTGTAAATACAAAGAATTCAAAATTTTAAGTTGAACATAAGCGAGATTTAGATGTGATTTTTTAAATTTAAAGTTGTGAATTTTCCTGTGACTTTATTTCTTACAATCAGGGTAGAAAGGCTCAAGGGACATGATTAGGGGCGACTATTATAAATAGCTTAACTACTGTGTTAACTGCATTACCACTGCAATATTATTGCAAAATGTCATAACTATTGCAGTGGTATCACAATAGGATCATGGAGAAGTGATGAATACCCAGAAAAAAGTGGCAGTTGTTTCAAAAAGTGATGAATCTGGAATGATACAGACACGGTCAACAGATGTTGATGTAAAATGATACAGCCACGGTCAACAGATGTTGATGTTATTTCAGAAAATAAGTAATTTAAAAAAATGAAATTTACAAAGCATGTTTGTGTGTGGCTGAACTGTTTGCTAGCTATAATTGTTACTATCAATAATTCAAAGTACCAGTGACAGTTAATTTTACTATCGATGGTACATTATCGTCGCACTGACAATTGTGATGCATTAATAGTTTGATGTATCGTTACACTTAGACAAGATGACAATGATTATGACAAGAGTATGACACTGATGTGACCTCGAAGAGTCAAGTAGTGCTAGGGTCTACCTAGTTCTACCATGGCCTTCAAGTACAACTCTAAAGGCTGACCATACAGACTGCCAAAAATAAATAATTCTGAATCGACATATTCATCAGTGTCAGTACAACTGATGCTAGTTTGAAGCTGGTGGAAACTGCTGCACTGTGACTTCCAAATTCCATAACTAACAAGACAAAGCATTCAAGACATATAATAAAGATTCTGTAAGACACAACAATATGTCCTACTAGTTGAGTAACCCGCAGTTGCCTGGGAAAACAGACATTCATAAAAAATTTTGTATGTATTTTCTAATCTAACCCACACAATAAACTTTCCGGCAATATAACTGTATGTGGTATTATTATCTTTAATAATGATACAAATAAACATTTATACAGTTTGGTGGCAGCCACCTGCACTAAGTTATGAAACTGTCACCCCCGAAATCTCCATTGCACTGGATGAATTTCGAAAAAATCTAAATCTACAAACCACCTTACTGGGCCTGCCAGATCGCACACAAAATAGCAGCCCCATTCATGCAAAACTATGGGTCAACAGAGAACTGTATTGTTTTATAATATAGAAGACACAATAAAAGGTGTAGTAATGTTAACATGACAATACATGCTGCTTCCATCGTGTGCCAGGAAAATGAAGCGACGGCATGTCACGCAATCAACATCGAGTGAGAGACAGACTACGACATTAAAATTATTCCACTACTGCCCCAGTCGTTTCGCACAAACCTAATGGCCCCATCTATCTCCATCACGCCGCGACATCACCCCTCTTTAACAATGCAGCAAAATGGTTAACAATATTGCTTTTTTCCCGGTGGTGTTTCCGTCACTCTCCTACAATTCACCACAAATCAACCCCTGCTCTGTACACATACGCAACAGCATGTGTTGCGACGCACAAGTCACCCTAAAGGAACACAGGAAGCTACTCATTACGGACAACCGCGACACCTGCCATCTGTCATCATTATGTCACCGTGTCATCGCACTCCCCCCCTCTGTTACCATTGTGTCATCACGTCGGTTGCCGTGTCACAATTGTCTCTCCATCGGGCGGCGTCGCTGAGTCTCGACGGAGGACAGAAGAATTTAACGTAACGACTCTGATGTAAAAAAAACTGCAACAACCATCACGATACAGGCAGCTGCTGTTACATGATGACCGCAACAAATGATGAGCTGGAGAGGGTTCATTTTACTTTTTCTACATCTGTCAGTGTCTGCACTACAATACATTATATGAATCCAGTCTGCTCAAGAAGCACGCTTTTGTTCATGTTTTCATACTTATGACATCTTCCAATCCTGACAATAGCCAGATGATCATCTTCACATCATCTTCATGATCCTACCGTTGGCTGGATGTTTATCTTCATGACATCTTCACTGAATTCATGATCCTACCATTGCCTGAATGTTTAGCTTCATGATATCTTCACTGAATTCATGATCCTACCATTGGGTGAATAACTATTGTCATATCTTCACTGAATTTATGATCCTACCATTGGGTGAATGTTTATCTTCATGATGTCTTCACTGAATTCATGATCTTATCATTGGGTAAATAACTATCTTCATGATATCTTCCCTGAATTCATGGTCCTACCATTGGGTGAATGTTTATCTTCATGGTATCTTCACTGAATTCATGATCCTACCATTGGGTGAATAACTATCTTCATGATATCTTCCCTGAATTCAAGTTCCTACCATTGGCTAAATGTTTATCTTCATGACGTCTTCACTGAATTCGTGGTCCTACCATTGGCTGAATGTTTATCTTCATGACATCTTCACTGAATTCATGGTCCTACCATTTGCTGAATGTTTATCTTCATGATATCTTCACTGAATTCATGATCCTACCATTGGCTGAATAACTATCTTCATGATATCTTCACTGAATTTAAGTTCCTATCATTGGCTAAATGTTTATCTTCATGATATCGTCACTGAATTCGTGGTCCTACCATTGGTTGAATGATTATCTTCATGACGTCTTCACTGAATTCATGGTCCTATCAATGGCTGAATGATTATCTTCATAACTTCACTGAATTCATGGTCCTACCATTGGCTAAATGTTTATCTTCATGATGTCTTCACTGAATTCATGATACTAAAATTGGTTGAATGATTGTTCAACTGTTTTGTTGTATCCTCTTGATAATAATCCTGTCAGTTCTTATAATCCTAGTTGTACATTACATATCAAATGTTTAAATATAAGTGATTGCTGAATGGATGGATGTATGGATGTATGGATGAATGTATGTATGGATGGATGGATGGATGGGTGAATGGATGGATGGATGGATGAATGGATGGATGGAGGTATGGATGGATGGATGGATTTATGTATGGATGGATGGGCACATGGATGGACAGATGGATGGATGTATGGATGTATGAATGTATGGATGGATGGATGGATGGATGTATGAATGTATGGATGGATGGATACAAAATACAGTCATGCACACACGAATGCCCACATGTATGCACAGTGTCTGCTGTACACACAACTAAGGCATGTTTCCTAGTATCCTACAACTGATGATGAAAAAAAACACCTCCCCCACTCCCACCCCCCACTCCCACCCCCCACTCCCATCCCCACTCCCACCCCCACTCCCACTCCCACCCCTCACTTCCATCCCCACTCCCATCCCCACTCCCACCCCATTCCCACCCCCACCCCACTCCCACCCCACCCCTCACTCCAACCCCTACTTGAAGAGTCACCCAATACACTGCCCCAGTTATTCACTTGCATGTCATGTGACCTCGGGTTAAAACACCCTGCAGCACACCCTGCACAGACATCTAATAAAAACTAGGCCCAGCTTGCCAACTTGCATAACACCTGGACTAGAGGTGATAGATTGGTGTTGCCAACTTGGGTGGTACCATTGTTCCCCCTGTACACTTGAGGTTGTTGGCCCTTGAAGTCTCTCATATAATATGCCCTGCAGCGATAGTCTTCTCTTAGCACACAGCCATCACTTAAAGACAAATCTAAAACCCCAAATAATGACAGTCGTAGCATATATAGAACATAAGAAGTGGGGTACAGTGGTTAAAGCAACACATCATCGACCGGGAGGAATGGGGTTCGACTCCACCTAGCGCCATTTCGAGACCTGTGCAGTTTTGTTCACCCTCTCCTCCCATGTATCAGGAGAGACACTATCACTATAAGTCATTGGTCCTTCTACCCTGTGTCTCTACACGAGGGCAATAAAAGATCCCACGCAGCAAACTGGAAAAAACCTTCCACCAACTCACAGAGTAGTGGTCTCTATCTCTAATCCACTGTGCATGTGTGTATGTTTGGCAGGAACGCCTCTGGCCAAAGCCATCTCCAAAAAGATGGTAGGTAGATAGGCTTTATTTGGAATTGTATAAATCATACATACCAATATAAACAATCCGTAAAACAACGACAAAATTATATACAATTCCAGGTTGACAGCGGAGCCAATTAAGGCTGTAACCAGTTTGTTTTAATTATTCCAATGTAAGATGATAATGATTTAAGTAAACTAGTCGCCGTCGTCCCCAAAATAACTACTATCAACAATGATTTCACATGTAGTGTGTTGGTTACGTTTCTATAATTAATAGAACATATAAGTAAATGTAATAACAGTAATATTAGATGATAAATGTTCACATAAGTAGTCTTGCGAAAAAAAACATGTGGTTATGCCAAACTTCAATTGCCTTTAGTGATAATATAAAACTATTTAAATTGGGTTTATTTTGTATAACAGTTGGAATTGTTTTCCAGATCATCGGACCTTTACATAGCAAACTGTTGGAAGATCTTTGAGTAGAACTGATAATAGGACGTATATTACAGGTTTGTCTTGTTTTGTAAAAGTGAATGTCATAGGTAAATATAAAAATATCCAATGATGAATGTGGCAGACTCCCGTGGACATAATTATACATACATTTTCCATCTTCAATTTCACAAATATCATGCAATTTTATTAAATTTAAACATGGGATGTGAATGTTCCCAATAGTTTGTTTTAAGAATGGAACAAACTATTTTTTTGCATAATGAATAATGTTTCGATATGAGTTTTGCATGTGGATTTTCATCAAATAATTCCGTATGTCAAGTAGGGGTAAACTAAAGTGTAATAAATTGTTTTAAGTGCAGCTACTGGAAGGTAGCAGTTAACTTTATTAATTATGTATAAAGCACTGGTTAGCTTGTTTTTGCATGCATTTATATGTTCATGCCAATCAAGTCTGTCGTCTATATGAAGGCCTAGAAATGTTATACATTTTGTTCGCTGAATTATGTTATTAGCTAATATGTTATTAGCTAATAATAATTCTTCGTTCTGAGCAGGATGAGATCTAGAAAATAACATGCATTTTGTCTTAGAAATGTTTAAAGATAGTTTATTGGCACGAAACCAGTCAGCTAATATTTCAAGTTCATTATTCATATCTTTATATATTTCGTTAATTTGTTTTCCAGTTTTGTATATAGTAGTGTCATCAGCAAACAATATTGTTTTGCACATATTTACACAGAATGGAAGGTCATTAATATATAATATAAACAAAAGCAGACTGAGGATAGACCCCGGTGGGACACAGTGAGTGACATCCTACTGAAGGGAGTCACTAGAACTGTAATTAACATACTGTTTCCTGTTTGAAAGATAACTCTTAAACCTTTTGAGTGGAGTACCCGTATTACTGTAACATTCAAGTTTGTGTAATAGGATTTGGTGGTTGATAATATCAATTGCTTTACTTAGATCCAGAAAAACAGCAAGGACCGAGTCCTTTTTTTCTAGTGCATTAATAACGTCACTAGTAAAAGCAGTAATAGCATTGGTTGTTGAATGTCTCTCATGAAAACCATATCGGTTATTGTTCAATATATTGTTTTTTTTTTATAAAATCATAACTCCTTCATTGTACAACTTTTCCCAGTATTTTATAAATTGAAGGTAACAAAGATATTGGTCTATAATTAAAAGTCATCAGTAGCTTTAGACTTATAGACAGGTATAATTTTTGCTATTATTTCGTCAGGCATGATTCGCTCACCTATTGACTTATTTATTAAAATAGTTATTGGTAAGGCTATTTGCTTACCAAATAATTTCATGAGGCAGGGACTAAAATTGTCATATCCAGAACTGGTCTTAGGTTGGAGAGACATTACAATTTGCCTGATTTCATTTTGTCATTCATGAGAGATTGCATTTGTGTGGTTTGAACCAACATTAGTAAAAACATTACAGAATATAATTATTCAAAATTTGATGAGGGTCCTTAATTATATCGTTATTATATTTAAAGTGTGACGAAATGCCTGATTTATCGTTGTTTTTCCCAATCATGGTTCTAAGTAATTTCCAAGTTTTTTTAGAGTCGTTCTTAAATGTTTTTAACTCATTCGAATAGTATATCGTTTTGACAATTTGTTTCAGTTTATTAGACATATTTCTATACTGTACATAACGGATATAAGTAGAATGTGTCTTAGATTTGCCGAAACATTTCCTAGAGAGTTTGTTTGATGTAACATGCATGTACTGACGATTTTAATAGACCTTTAGTCATCCACTCATTCTGTATTACATATTTGGGATTATTTTTAGCAATTTTCTCCGGTGCGAATGTTTGAATAACATAGTTCAGTTTTTTAGTGAATTCCCTGAATGCATTATCTGCATCTAACTGGTGTAAATACGTCCAATCAATTTCGCGTAGTGTCGATGTTATATGACAAATGGATTTGTCAGACATGGGTCTGTGTTTGAATATTAATGGCTCATTTGATTTTTTATAAGGCTTCTACTTGCCAATTAAACAGAATATAGGCAGGTGATCGGATATATCAATATATAATATGCCAGAATTAACGAATGGGGTTGTATGTCGTACATATATGTGCAGTGTATCAACTAAAAACACTCATTTTAAAAAACCTGCGCTATGCATCTTTGTAAGTATCGTATTTGACCGCATTATCGCCCATGGGCAATTAGGTCGAGATATTCTAAAAGTGGGGGGTGGGCGGTTATGCAGACATGGGCGTTAACATAGATCCGCATTATCGCCCCCCCATGCAAAAATGGTCCAAACAAGATAAACTTAAAGCGGGTGTACAAGACAACATCTGGACATCGACCAGTGCCAGGTTTCACACAGTGTTCGTACTATCCTCCAAAAAAGACTGCACTCAAGATTACACAATACAACAAAATAATAGCACGTGTTTATTAAATTAATACTGTTTTTATTTGTACATTTTTGTTTTTACAAGTCTCTCATAACTCTTTTTGAGTGGTCTTTGTATACAGTGCTAACTTTGAATGTAATATATTTATTTGTTTTGTATTTTAATGCATGTATACGTGGAGTGAGACTCTAATAAAATACTACGACTACTACTACTACTACTACTACTACTACTACTACTACTACATGAAGGGATAATTGAAATAGGAACTATTGTCATTGACGGACGTCTGGTGCAAATGGTGTAACTCTAAACAACCTTACAACAGATGAATAGCTTTACGAATATTTGTATTTACTCGAACTCACATAATCCGATTTTGGCTTAGTTAAGTCAATCATTTCATTGGTCCCATACTTAGTATCTATAAGACACTAAAACGTAGGCCCTGACAAGTGGAACTTCTCATAACTAGAAATACTACCATGGGACCCTGGAGGTTTGACTTATCCAGAGTGCACCTTAGCTTAGACACTGTGTCGTAACTACACAAGTTTCATGAATCAACCAAGTTTGTATTGTCGTAGGAAGGATTGATTCCCGCTTCATGAAACTGTTTCCAACATCACAGTCCATGGCCAGTTTCACAAAACGTTCCTATTGTACGAAACGTCATACAAAGGTTCTCAATTCATTTGTAGTTTGTGTGTCAGGAGTTTGTAATGTTCGCTGTGCGTTGTAATTTATTCTGAGTTAATGTCGTTTTCGTTAAACTTCCACATTTCAAGTTCCTTCAGCGGGTTTGACCTTTGCTTCGCGAAACCAGGTCAGGCTCTGACTGCATCCCCAAGCGAATATGAATAAATACGGCAGGTGTTGCCACTACGTTTGCAATGTTCTAGAAGTCAGACGTCCGGGTGCTGGACATTTTACTTTCACCCTTCCTGGTGGCTACGGAATGTCACACGATCATTCATCTCCATTGCTAAAGAGGTTTATGTTATTATGACATAATGCAGACACCGAAAAAAATTTCTTATATTTCTCGTTTAAATCAACCCGTCTTTGAGTCACAATTTGAGCACTAAATCAACCAGGCATTGTAGAAGTAGTTTGTGCAAAGTATGGATACCGCCTTCGCTGGGTACCGATGCGGACGTGCAGCGTTACCGACGATAAATTTTTTCAATGTTGTTTTTTAATGTTTACATCGGAGGAATGTTTATTATTACATAGTATATTACATGAATGTAGTTACTTCGTATAAACAGATAAATTATACAGTGGCGAGTTTGAAAGCTATTCAATCAGAATCAATGCGTGCTGGCTGAAGCGCCAACCAGCGACAGATGACGTGAAGTCTGAAGAATATTCAACAACTTTCTGGCCATTCTGTGGCCTACCTGCACGCTTTGTTACATGATATATTACATGGAAAAAGTTACGTCATATTATAAAGTAGAAAAACTGAACAAAGTTATTCAAAATGCAGTGCCTGCTGGCTTAAGCGCTAGTCAGTGCCTGCTGGCTTAAGCGCTAGTCAGTGCCGAATCAGCAACAATATCATCGGAGCAGACCACATTAAGTCAGAAGAATATTCAACAACTTTCTGCCCATTTTGTGGTATTTCTGCATGTTTATTGTCTATATTTTGATAACAAATGTATTTATATATGTGACCGAGATGGGGGATGGGTGGTAATGCAAGTAGGTGGGCGGTTAACCAAAATTTTTGGGAAATAGGGGATGGGCGGTAATGCGGTCAAATATGATATAACGATCACCCTGGCTTTTAAATCATTATTGTGACATAGTATCAAAGTCATAAATAAGAGGAACAGAATTCGAATCCACCTCTGCCAATTCAAAATTTGGACAATTTCATTAGCCCCACTTCCCCTGTCTTTCAGGACACGTCTCTGGTATACAGATTGTGTAACGTGAACAAACCTTCTCTGGTGTGCTGTCAGGATCCACACTGAAGAATCCATTCCTCTCAAACTGGAACTTGTCGTAGACCTTTGCTCCAGCCACCGACTGGTCAACCAGGGCATTGCTGACCACCTCCAGAGAGTCCTGCAAACAGAATGACCAACGTATGTTGACAAACTGGAGCAAAATCTTGGCTCATGATCCAGGAGGGGCATGGTTAAACAATCTAATGTTTCCATTTAGTAAGACCTTGGACAGTTTCTTTTATTCTGATATTCAAATTTAGCCAGAGGCCAATGTGCCCCACTAGCCCCTAGATTCACACAGCCTGGCCCCAAACAGTTATTTTATTCTTATATTTGAATTTAGCCAGGAGCCTGGATGGCCTGCTGGCCTCTAAATTATCTTCCAGGACCCAAACAGTTTCAAATCAAAAAGCCTGGCTGCTTGTAATTGTTCACCACACTTTGTAGACTATTATATTATGATAGACACAACATGTGCATTAAAATTTTTTACGAATTCCACTAAGAGCTACTATTGATTATATTTTTCTTAAATTCATTGGGGTCAACAATTTGACATACTCCATAACGTAAACAAACTGATTTGTGAACCTTCGTTGAAGCAGCCAAGAAACCTTCAGTGGGATTAGTCTAAAGTACATTCTGTGACTCGACTCAAAAATGACACAAGGATACAATGCAAAGATAATTTTGATTGGCTTAATTATGAAAGAAAACAAAGTGTTGGTGCAAGAAATTGAGTCACTGGCTGTTTCTGCAAACAGCAGTGGCGCCGAGTGTAAAAATCAGGAACATAGATAAACATGTCTGAAAAGTTTAAATGTGATATTCCAGAGAAACTACAGTACTTAGGATTGCTTACACTGCAAAGGAACATTAATACATATCACTTTGTTGTGTCGCATTGGCCGAGTGATACAACTTGAATAAATCTACCAAGAAGGATGCACAATGACTTAAAATTATCAAACTGAGAACTCAGTTTGTCTATCCACCCATCTGTCCATCTGACTGTCAGTCAGTCCGTCCGTGATTGTAACATTTAGAGATATTCCAACAAATGCTGCGGACTGTGCCACTCTTCCTGCACCAGTCCTTTAGTGTGTATTGACTGTGCCACTCTTCCTGCACCAGTCCTTTAGTGTGTATTGACTGTGCCACTCTTCCTACACCAGTTCTTTAGTGTGTATTGACTGTGCCACTCTTCCTACACCAGTCCTTTAGTGTGTATTGACTGTGCCACTCTTCCTGCACCAGTCCTTTAGTGTGTATTGACAGTGCCACTCTTCCTGCACCAGTCCTTTAGTGTGTATTTACTGTGACACTCTTCCTACACCAGTCCTTTAGTGTGTATTGACTGTGCCACTCTTCCTACACCAGTCCTTTAGTGTGTATTGGCTATGCCACTCTTCCTGCACCAGTCCTTTAGTGTGTATTGACTGTGCCACTCTTCCTGCACCAGTCCTTTAGTGTGTATTGACTGTGCCACTCTTCCTGCACCAGTCCTTTAGTGTGTATTGACTGTGCCACTCTTCCTGCACCAGTCCTTTAGTGTGTATTGACTTTGACAGCCTTCAGCAGCAAACTGTGTACTCAATGACCACATCTGCCCTGCTCCCTGACAGACACCTGTCAACACTTAGGGCATGAGCTCCTTCCTCCCTCTCCTCCCTTCCCCAATGCTTGTCATACTAACATGGATGGTCACCTGTTGCTAGGGACCCTTCCTCCCCTCACAGTGGGAGGTCTCATTATCTATTCTCGTCTCACAAGTTGTTTTACCAACAAAAACATCTTTTAAGAAAAAATTCTAACTAATAAATTATCTGAAACGACCCAATAAATTTGAAAATAAAGCCGACACAGAACAGCTGGGCTAGAGGTGGATTTATACCCCAATAGTCGACTGCGGAATTCCTTACATACAGACATATGGCCTACTAGAAAGCATATGTTTTTCTGTGTTTCCTCAAGAATTTTACACAAGAAAATGAGCATGTATTATATAATTCCAATGCAAATAAATTCAGTGCCGATAACTCCTTTACATTTTATTATGACAATTGTGAGAAGTCATTAATTACTTCTTTCAGACGGCATAATAGATGTTTGTCACTGCTCAAGACTTCAACAAAAAGCTCCAGCCGGCATCAACGCCATTTTTCATCTATTTATATTTCGTATGGCCTGTTCCCATCATCATAATTATATGCAATAAATTATGGTTTAAACATATTCACTCTATTAACACCTACATAGTGAGCTTATGCTCTAGACACAACCATTCATCACTCGTACAATGGTACCAACTGTCTGGGTATGCAAACCTAACTACATCACTCGTGCAATGGTACCAACTGTCTGGATATGCAAACCTAACTACATCACCCGTGCAATAGTACCAACCGTCTGGGTATGCAAACCTAACTACATCACTCGTACAATGGTACCAACCGTGTGGGTATGCAAACCTAACTACATCACTCGTACAATGGTACCAACCGTCTGGGTATGCAAACCTAACTACATCACTCGTACAATGGTACCAACTGTCTGGGTAGGCAAACCTAACTACATCACCCGTGCAATGGTACCAACTGTCTGGGTATGCAAACCTAACTACATCACCCGTGCAATGGTACCAACTGTCTGGGTATGCAAACCTAACTACATCACCCGTGCAATGGTACCAACTGTCTGGGTATGCAAACCTAACTACATCACCCGTGCAATGGTACCAACTGTCTGGGTATGCAAACCTAACTACATCACTCGTGCAATGGTACCAACTGTCTGGGTATGCAAACCTAACTACATCACCCGTGCAATGGTACCAACTGTCTGGGTATGCAAACCTAACTACATCACCCGTGCAATGGTACCAACTGTCTGGGTATGCAAACCTAACTACATCACCCGTGCAATGGTACCAACTGTCTGGGTATGCAAACCTAACTACATCACTCGTGCAATGGTACCAACTGTCTGGGTATGCAAACCTAACTACATCACTCGTGCAATGGTACCAGCTGTCTGGGTATGCAAACCTAACTACATCACCCGTGCAATGGTACCAACTGTCTGGGTATGCAAACCTAACTACATCACCCGTGCAATGGTACCAACTGTCTGGGTATGCAAACCTAACTACATCACCCGTGCAATGGTACCAACTGTCTGGGTATGCAAACCTAACTACATCACCCGTGCAATGGTACCAACTGTCTGGGTATGCAAACCTAACTACATCACCCGTGCAATGGTACCAACTGTCTGGGTATGCAAACCTAACTACATCACCCGTGCAATGGTACCAACTGTCTGGGTATGCAAACCTAACTACATCACCCGTGCAATGGTACCAACTGTCTGGGTATGCAAACCTAACTACATCACCCGTGCAATGGTACCAACTGTCTGGGTATGCAAACCTAACTACATCACCCGTGCAATGGTACCAACTGTCTGGGTATGCAAACCTAACTACATCACCCGTGCAATGGTACCAACTGTCTGGGTATGCAAACCTAACTACATCACCCGTGCAATGGTACCAACTGTCTGGGTATGCAAACCTAACTACATCACCCGTGCAATGGTACCAACTGTCTGGGTATGCAAACCTAACTACATCACCCGTGCAATGGTACCAACTGTCTGGGTACCAACTGTCTGGGTATGCAAACCTAACTACATCACTCGTGCAATGGTACCAACTGTCTGGGTATGCAAACCTAACTACATCACTCGTGCAATGGTACCAACTGTCTGGGAATGCAAACCTAACTACATCACCCGTGCAATGGTACCAACTGTCTGGGTATGCAAACCTAACTACATCACCCGTGCAATGGTACCAACTGTCTGGGTATGCAAACCTAACTACATCACCCGTGCAATGGTACCAACTGTCTGGGTATGCAAACCTAACTACATCACTCGTGCAATGGTACCAACTGTCTGGGTATGCAAACCTAACTACATCACCCGTGCAATGGTACCAACTGTCTGGGTATGCAAACCTAACTACATCACTCGTGCAATGGTACCAACTGTCTGGGTATGCAAACCTAACTACATCACTCGTGCAATGGTACCAACTGTCTGGGTATGCAAACCTAACTACATCACTCGTGCAATGGTACCAACTGTCTGGGTATGCAAACCTAACTACATCACCCGTGCAATGGTACCAACTGTCTGGGTATGCAAACCTAACTACATCACCCGTGCAATGGTACCAACTGTCTGGGTATGCAAACCTAACTACATCACCCGTGCAATGGTACCAACTGTCTGGGTATGCAAACCTAACTACAGTGCCTGAAGAAGAATAACAATGAACGATAAATGACCAAATAAAGAATGTTATTCAAGTTACATATATTCATTATTACCGTAAGTTTCCGTGTATAATAGGCCCCCATGTATAATACACACCCAACTTTTGCAAAATTCTGACAGAATTCCTATATTATCATGTATAATACACATCCCAACTTTTGACATCAACCCCTCATTTCCCCGTTTCTGATAGTTTACTTGAAGTGCGGCTCAAGGTTTGCCACTGTCATTGCATCAAGGTTTGTTTGTGTGATTATCCTAGAATCCACACCAGAATCGTAAAACTGTTCCTTATGCAAGTTACGGCACATTGCACGCAACAATGTCACCTCGTGATTCGTATCAATGCAGTCATTCTTCCACCTGGTGGATATTTGTATGACTACGAATGACACCATGTGGATGTTTGTAGAACTACACAAAACCCCTAATGGACTGTCATAGGTTGTTTCCGCCATGATGTACGTGCCAAACAGCGTTACCAAGAAACTATCTTTTATGAAACACGTCTGTAGAATGCTTATGGCGTGTGATAGATTGTATAAAATGACTGGTGATGTTTTCTTTGCTTTGCCTAAAAACCTACATACCATGGAGCACATATTTCTGGCTTACATCCATTCAGAGAAATTTCCTTTTGCTAGCACCATGTATAATACACCCGGACTTTCAGTTATATGAAGGAAAACATGCGTATTATACACAATAACGTACAGTACCAGCATGCACCAAGCCATGGTGCAACAAAACAAGGACATGGGGTACCATCAGTACTCTGATGATAACCTATGTCCTTGTTTTGCGAAATAAGCTTACAGTCAATACAGTATTTTGATTTTAAACTTATTCACAGTGGCGCCATCTGGAGAATTGCTAACCACTCTACAGCTTCCATATTTCTCCAACAGGTGGCAATGAAAATAAGTAATTGTCAAAATAAATTCCTGTGTTTTTCAAAATTTAATTAGTAGATGTGAGGCCTATGGTCCATGGAAGTAAATGAGCATAAAAAAGATGAGTGAACTCGATGCCTGGGAGAAGATGCATTTACATAACCCCAAAACTACCATATTAATATACAGATTTTGCTGAATTTTTTATTATGCAACTGGTAACTGGGTTACATACCAGTGTTTCCCCTGGTATATAACAAGCGAGGCGGGCTGCCTCACCGTTTTTCTATGCCGCTTCGCCCAAAATATGCCGAAATTGCCGCCTCGTAGCTATTTCATACGCCCATTTTTTTTCGTTCTTTCATGGCATATTCAGCGTCGGCGAGCGGCGCGTAATGACACCACAAAGTCACTTATATTCCTGCAAAATCGCAGATTTGTAGCAACATCATTTAGCCGTCATTGGACAACGTGAAAGATATCACTTGTCAGTTGTCCAATCACTGAATATTCCTGCGGGATCCCCGGTGTCTCCAATGGTGACACCCTGCGGAGTTTCAACATACTAGAAATCTAGACATTCATATAAAATGGCGCCCAAACGGTAACTTGTGTTTTGGTTTATGACGGTGGTGGGAGTGAAAACCGTGCAGGCTGATGGCACTACGTCACTTGTCAACACTTGTGTCGAATCCAGACTCTTTTGAAGCCCAAATAAAAACCGTGCATCCTAATCCTATTCACTAGTCGGCACTTGTATCGAATCCGGACCCTGTTGAAGCTCAAATAGCGACCCGGTTTGCGCTAGTCTGTGCCGCTGCGGCCGTGCGTTACTGCACAGATATATATAGCAGCGTATGTCGATACAAACCATGTTCTATGCAGTTTTGTTTTAGCAAAATAAGGAATGTGATTCGTAAGAAATCTTTGTGCTAAATATATAATACATATTCCGACAAAGTTGTGCAAACAAACTTTTGGGAAAGTTGATTTGAGTGAAATATCTACGAATATAAACCACTGAAGTTCACATCTCATAAAAAATGCCTACTACCCAAAACCGTGTATACTAACGGGTTATCAATAACTTTGGTTAGACAATGATATGTTTGCACAGTAATTGGATGTACTAAACAAATTATACTGTTTTATAAAAAGGACACAATTTGAGAAACATTCTTACGATTAATAGAAACATACTTTTGTGGCATTCCAGAAATGACTGTTTTTAATTAATTGTACAGCATTCTAGCAAACAAATAAAATATAATCTTTTGAACATAAACCACCAATTTACCATAATATTATGTTATTAAAATAATTTAAAGGTGATGATCAAAGAGTCTTCAGATGATACCACTGGATGCTTCCTAGAGAAGTCGAGATGGTGTTCGACTGAACAGGTCTGCCAGGGAGTAAAATGTAAAGCGCTTTGAGCAGTCCTGCGATATTTAGGAACTTACCGTTTACTTTTTAATTGACTCTGTCAGCGAGGTAACAAGGCCTAGGGTTAGTGCAAGAAAACATAACCCTAACCAAGTACCAGTGGTCAAGTGGAAACCACACCTCTACTGAGTAGCAGTGGTAAAATGGAAACCACACCTCAACATGATGAAACAATAATGATTACTGACTTTTATCAATCATGATTACTACATTTACGAGTAGTGTCTTGTTGTTTTATATCTTCCCCTCTATATCCAAGACTAAAGGTTAAAACATACCTCAGAATGCACCATTTTAAAGCTAGTTTAAAAAAAATCTCCGGGGGAGCTTGCCCGGACCCCCCTAGCAACGCTTCGTGCCTCCGGCGCTCGCGTACCCCACCCCTACCACCTCGCCCATCATTTTACCCAGGGGAAACACTGCATACAATAGGTTACTATCTGCATCAATAGTCGCATTTGTACACATACACGCGTGCACACAAAGCACACATGCACGTACAAAGTGAAACAACAGACTTCCAGTGACAGACAGGGTGAGAGGTGGAGAACAAACGAATAAGGGTAGAACAGAGCTGTACACCCCAGGGAGGTGACAGTGACTGTGCCTACCTTGTTGCAGTCGCTGACGAATCCCCCAGGAACTTCTGTTGCATCCTCCGGGTTCTTGTGCTGGAATCTGCCGGACACAACATGTATCACATTGTAAAAAGATAAAGGTAAATTCTTATATAGCGCAGTATCCAGTCTTTAGGACTGCTCAAAGCGCTTTACACTTTACTCCCTGGCAGACCTGTTCAATCAAACACCACCTCGTGTTCTATGGGAACATTCAGCCGCACTGGAATTAATGCGTGAAGACTATTCGTAAACAAACATCCACCACTGTCTATAGCTAGGTACTCATTCATACGGCTGAGTGAACTGGAACAACATAGAATGAACGAACTTGCCCCAGGTTCGACACCGCAACACAGGATTCGAACCTGGGTTCTCTCAGTTGATAGTCGGAAGGTCTAGCCACAGCGCCACTGTCAACCTCCACATTCACCAACACTTCCATCTAAAAAAGTGTCCTTTGAACAGCATATATATAACTCCCTCATGAGAAGGCCGTCTGTCTTATGGGATCATCTGAGAATGTCAATGTCGGATATCAGATAAAATTATTTTCATTTGGGGGAGAGGGGGTCAGCGGTAGTTTCGTATGGCGTCGGACATCCATATTTTGTGCTTTGAACATTCGTGCTCCCTCACTATGTAAACACTGATATGATGAAACAAACTTTCGTCTGAGGGATGGTGGGGGGCTGAGGCCAGAAGAACATTATTTCATCTGTGGTTGGACATTGATGTTCTGAGATGATCCCTAAGAAATCTCCTTTCATGGGAGATCAACTCAGTGTTTTAAAAGACAATGTTCCTTTGCCTTCAATGTCTGGTATTACAGCCAACAATACACCAGCCAAAATTACCCCCTGGCCAATAATACCACAAAAACTACCACCACCCCCATTCAACATGATCCAATGTCAACATTACCCGAGATAACCCCAACCCAAGGTCAACATGACCCAAAATCAACACCCTCAGTTGCTGATACTCACAGGCGGCTGTAGAGTCGGACTTCGCATGAGAGAGGGCGACAGACCCAGTGGATGAAGCCCTTGGGTTTGTCCGTCTCAGTCGCTCTCTTACACGTTACCTCCATCTCCACGGGTCGACCCGCCGCGTCCTGCGTCAATGTCATTCAGTCGTTAACAGTCATACGTGACCGGCCACAGTGAACCGGGTATTATAAGTCACACAGGCCTATTTCGCACACAAGCTAAAAATAATTGACTAGATCATATCCAATCAAGTTTTTAATTTTCACAGAAATGCATATATTATAATCTTATCTTTTAATGTCGAGTGTTTCTTTTCATAAAGAAATAATCCAAAACTAATAAAATACACGCAGACGCGAACCCAATGTTCAACCCATAGATGAAAACACAATAGACAATATGAGTAAAAAATTGCCTTGTTTCTCAGGAAGTTACTTTTGAGAAGTCTGCTTCAATTTTAGCGATAAATCAAATACCACTGAATATATTTAAACAAATGATGTATTATCTTAAAGCTTATGATCTGCGGAATAAAAAATGTACAAAACTCCATTTCAGAATGTTGCGAGTTAATCCCCACTAGGCTGTGACAGGTCACATTTATGCAGATTTATCCAGTGTATTGGAATGTCACCAACACTTCTTTGACAATCTGGCTTACATCATGTTTACTCTGGCGGCCTGACTTCCTAACTATTCACTTCAAGTTAGCATACTTCTTCTAATATGTACATTAGTTTCTTCTTCTACTTCTTCTGCTTGAAATATTTATGTTTTGCTGCTAGTGATTGAGACAGGATTTATTTTGCTAAACACAAAACAAACAGGTAATATGTCTATGGGTAAAGAAACAATTGCCAGACGACATAGTTTACTGACGAGAAGACTTGGATGTTGAAGTGAAAGACCTCCCCGACTTAATGCTCATTATTGTTACTATTACCAACATTTCTGTAGAGCTGTATCTCCGGGAGGAGCCCATTCGTAGGTACGTACACACATTATAAAACGTACATTGAATAATAGGAAATGATTAAGAAATATATGTCCTGATAACAAATATTATATTAAAATTTAGAAAGAATATATATTAAGTAATTAGCATGAATGACATAGTTTCTAAAACATTAAGATAATTACATAAATAGTTATAATATGTAAACAATTCTAGCATCTATGCTCCAGCAACAGCCAATCAATGATGACAATGACTGACAAGGAACAAAAAGTGCAGTGGTATATAGAGATGCTGAGAACTTTTTCAATGAAGATGTAAAGATGGAAGAGACTACGAAGACATCAACAGATAAGACGGAGGATTAGACTACAATAACATACCAACATGAATTTTTTGAACGGGTTGATATTCAGGTGTCTTGGTTTTTACAATTAGACATATTTTACCTCTCAAGAAACTTGATTTCGATTTTTTTGTATATTTAATTACGTTTCGACCACTTCACATGGTCTTCATCCACAAAGGGAAACCTATATTGAAGCACAACATCGGCCAGGAGCTCCCACCAGTACTTCTCCAGTTTGCGTCACACTGGTAATGTCATTCTGCTGATGAAAACCATGCAGTGATAAACAAAAAAAACAGCGAAAACCAGTTTCTTGAAAGATAAATATGTCTAACGTGAGACTGATCTCATGTGCATCAAGTCCTGTTGTGTCCGACACAAAGCTACTGAGACACGAGGTGAAGGGATGCAGGCACTGATCTACTCAAGATGACATGACAGGCACAACTCATGACAAACCTTGATGACATTCTCGACGCTGATGACGTAGCCCGCATGACGTAGACCAACGGACTGACGACATGTGAGGCGCTTGTAGTTCTTGTCACCATCCTACAACAGAGTGTCATCATAGTGTCACCAAGTCTACACAAACTGCCATCACAGCGTCACCAAGTCTACACAAACTGTCATCACAGTGTCACCAAGTATACACAAACTGTCAACACAGTGTCACCAAATCAACACAAACAGTCAACAAAGTATCACCAAGTCTGCGCAAACTGTCATCACAGTGTCACCAAGTCTATGCAAACTGTCATCACAGATAAAAATGTTCACCAAGACGACACAAACGTTCATCACAAATACAAGCAATCTGTCACCAAGGTGACATAATATCATGACAGTGTCACCAAGTCTATACGAACTGTCATCAGTGTCACCAAGTCTATACAAACTGTCATCACCGTATCACCAAGTCTACACAAACTGTCATCAGTGTCACCAATTCTACACAAACTGCCATCACAGTGTCACCAAGTCTACACAAACTGTCATCACAGTGTAACCAATTCTACACAAACTGTCATCACAGTGTCACCATTTCTACACAAACTGTCATCACATTGTTACCAAGTATATGCAAACTGTCATCACAGTGTCACCAAATGTACACAAACTGTCATCACAGTGTCACCAAGTCTACACAAACTGTCATCACAGTGTCACCAAGTCTACACAAACTGTCATCACAGTGTCACCAAGTCTACACAAACTGTCATCACAGTGTCACCATTTCTACACAAACTGTCATCACATTGTTACCAAGTATATGCAAACTGTCATCACAGTGTCACCAAATGTACACAAACTGTCACCACAGTGTCACCAAGTCTATGCAAACTGTCATCACATATAAAAAAAATCACCAAGATGACACAAACTTTCATCACAAATATAAGCAAACAGTCACCAAGATGACATAGTATCATGACAGTGTCACTGAGCCTACACAAACTGTCATCACATATACAAACTGTCACTGTTATGCTTATATAGAGGGCCTTTCTCCTATCTGAGAGAATTGACTGGTAATTAACTATTCAGACTGTGCCAATGTAACCATATAGTCTTTTAATAGGACAGTTTAAAACTGTAAAGCAAGGTATTTTATCACCAGTAATGTAGTCAAGTTGATATTATAATTTTCACAGAATAATCTGTAGCAGTTTCTGACTGCAAAGCTTTTGACAGATGGGGTGTAAGCGGAATTCCCATGTTTATTTATAACACACTGGTACTTGTTCTGCTGGTCCCACTTAAAGTCCAGCCAACAAACACTGGCCCAGACAGCCGAAAATATACCCAACACTATGGTATGGTGACTTCTATCAAGTGAGGCCCTTCTCACTAGTACAGCCTGCAGTCCACAGGCTAAACTAAACATGTGTGTATCTGCCACCATGCAGCTCTCGAAGAGATGCTGTCTCACTAACATAACCGACTGTCAAGTGGACAGGGCTGTATTACCCTCTGCCAAGTGCTAATGTCCCAGCAAGACAAAACATCCTGTAAATCACATCCGCAATAAGATCAACAGCTGCCGGGGCTTGTCTCTGTTTTATGCTGAGATTGCATGTTGTAGGGTCTACAAAAAGACTTGTATCTGTTCTCTACAGAGAGTGCAAGATGGTGGTCTACAGAAAGACTTGTATCTGTTCTCTACAGAGAGTGCAAGATGGTGGTCTACAGAAAGACTTGTATCTGTTCTCTACAGAGAGTGCAAGATGGTGGTCTACAGAAAGACTTGTATCTGTTCTCTACAGAGAGTGCAAGATGTAGGGTCTACAGAAAGACTTGTATCTGTTCTCTACAGAGAGTGCAAGATGGTGGTCTACAGAAAGACTTGTATCTGTTCTCTACAGAGAGTGCAAGATGGTGGTCTACAGAAAGACTTGTATCTGTTCTCTATAGAGAATGCAAGATGGTGGGTCTACAGAAAGGCTTGTACCTGTTCTCTACAGAGCGTGCAAGATGTAGGGTCTACAGAAAGACTTGTATCTGTTCTCTACAGAGAGTGCAAGATGTTGGGTCTACAGAAAAAATTGTATCTGTTCTATACACAGAGTGCAAGATGGTGGGTCTACAGAAAGGCTTGCATCTGTTCTCTACAAAGAGTGAAAGATTTAGGGTCTACAGAAAGACTTGTATCTGTTCTCTACAGAGCATGCAAGATTTAGGGTCTACAGAAAGACTTGTATCTGTTCTCTACAGAGAGTGCAAGATATAGGGTCTACAGAAAGACTCATATCTGTTCTCTACAGAGAGTGCAACATGTTGGGTCTACAGAAAGACTTGTACCTGTTCTCTACAGAGCATGCAAGATGTAGGGTCTATAGAAAGACTTGTATCTGTTCTCCACAGAGAGTGCAATATGTAGGGTCTATAGAAAGACTTGTAGCTGTTCTCTACAGAAAGTGCAAGATATAGGGTCTACAGAAAGACTTGTATCTGTTCTCTACAGAGAGTGCAATATATAGGGTCTACAGAAAGACGTGTATCTGTTCTCTATAGAGAGGGCAAGATGTTGGGTCTACAGAAAGACGTGTATCTGTTCTCTACAGAGAGTGCAAGATGTTGGGTCTACAGAAAGACTTGTATCTGTTCTCTACAGAGAGTGCAATATATAGGGTCTACAGAAAGACGTGTATCTGTTCTCTACAGAGAGTGCAAGATGTTGGGTCTACAGACAGACTTGTATCTGTTCTATACAGAGAGTGCAAAATGTTGGGTCTACAGAAAGACTTGTATCTGTTCTCTACAGAGAGTGCAAGATATAGGGTCTACAGAAAGACTTGTATCTGTTCTCTACAGAGAGTGCAAGATGTTGGGTCTACAGAAAGACTTGTATCTGTTCTCTACAGAGAGTGCAAGATATAGGGTCTACAGAAAGACTCATATCTGTTCTCTACAGAGAGTGCAACATGTTGGGTCTACAGAAAGACTTGTACCTGTTCTCTACAGAGCATGCAAGATGTAGGGTCTATAGAAAGACTTGTATCTGTTCTCCACAGAGAGTGCAATATGTAGGGTCTATAGAAAGACTTGTAGCTGTTCTCTACAGAAAGTGCAAGATATAGGGTCTACAGAAAGACTTGTATCTGTTCTCTACAGAGAGTGCAATATATAGGGTCTACAGAAAGACGTGTATCTGTTCTCTATAGAGAGGGCAAGATGTTGGGTCTACAGAAAGACGTGTATCTGTTCTCTACAGAGAGTGCAAGATGTTGGGTCTACAGAAAGACTTGTATCTGTTCTCTACAGAGAGTGCAATATATAGGGTCTACAGAAAGACGTGTATCTGTTCTCTACAGAGAGTGCAAGATGTTGGGTCTACAGACAGACTTGTATCTGTTCTATACAGAGAGTGCAAAATGTTGGGTCTACAGAAAGACTTGCATCTGTTCTCTACAGAGAGTGCAAGATATAGGGTCTACAGAAAGACTTGTATCTGTTCTCTACAGAGAGTGCAAGATGTTGGGTCTACAGAAAGACTTGTATCTGTTCTCTACAGAGATTGCAAGATAGGATCTACAGAAAGACTTGTATCTGTTCTATACAGAGAGTGCAAGATGTAGGGTCTATAGAAAGACTTGTATCTGTTCTCTACAGAGAGTGCAAGATGTTGGGTCTATAGAAAGACTTGTATCTGTTCTCAACAGAGAGTCTATGAATGAGTCAACATCATGTGGTAGGAACAGGTAGAGAAGTAAGAAGAAAAGAAACAAAAAAAGACAACAAAGTGGAACAAAAAGTGAAAGTTCAAAGTGCAAAATCTACTGAAAAGGAACAGGAAAAGTCAACAGACAACTAAGACCTGCTCAACAAGTCATCCTTCCCCCTTCTTCCTCTCTCATGCTCCCTAGACCCTACAAATGTTTCTTCCAAAGACCCCCTCATGTTCATAACCCCTCATTGACAAAACCCTTCATGGACATAACCCCTCATTGACAAAACCTTTCATGGACGTAACCTCTCATTGACAAAACCCTTCATGGACGTAACCTCTCATTGACAAAACCTTTCATGGACGTAACCTCTCATTGACAAAACCCTTCATGGACGTAACCTCTCATTGACAAAACCCTTCATGGACGTAACCTCTCATTGACAAAACCCTTCATGGACGTAACCTCTCATTGACAAACCCTTCATGGACGTAACCTCTCACGGAACAAAACCCTTCATGAACGTAACCTCTCATTGACAAACCCTTCATGGACGTAACCTCTCATTGACAAACCCTTCATGGACGTAACCTCTCATTGACAAACCCTTCATGGACGTAACCTCTCACTGACAAACCCTTCATGGACGTAACCTCTCACTGACAAACCCTTCATGGACGTAACCTCTCAATGACAAAACCCTTCATGGATGTAACCTTTCATTGACAAAACCCTTCATGGACGTAACATCTCATTGACAAAACCCTTCATGGACGTAACCTCTCATTGACAAACCCTTCATGGACGTAACCTCTCACGGAACAAAACCCTTCATGGACGTAACCTCTCATTGACAAACCCTTCATGGATGTAACCTCTCATTGACAAACCCTTCATGGACGTAACCTCTCACTGACAAACCCTTCATGGACGTAACCTCTCATTGACAAACCCTTCATGGACGTAACCTCTCACGGACAAAACCCTTCCTGGACGTAACCTCTCATTGACAAACCCTTCATGGACGTAACCACTCATTGACAAATCCTTCGTGGACGTAACCTCTCATTGACAAACCCTTCGTGGACGTAACATCTCATTGACAAACCCTTCATGGACGTAACCTCTCATTGACAAACCCTTCGTTGACGTAACCTCTCATTGACAAACCCTTCGTGGACGTAACCTCTCATTGACAAACACTTCGTGGACGTAACCTCTCATTGACAAACCCTTCGTGGATGTAACCTCTCATTGACAAACCCTTGATGGATGTAACCTCTCATTGACAAACCCTTGATGATAAACCTCTCATTGACAAACCCTTGATGGATGTAACCTCTCATTGACAAACCCTTGATGGACGTAACCTCTCATTGACAAACCCTTGATGGATGTAACCTCTCATTGACAAACCCTTCATTGACGTAACCTCTCATTGACAAACCCTTGATGGATGTAACCTCTCATTGACAAACCCTTGATGGACGTAACCTCTCATTGACAAACCCTTGATGGATGTAACCTCTCATTGACAAACCCTTCATTGACGTAACCTCTCATTGACAAACCCTTCATGGACGTAACCTCTCATTGACAAACCCTTCATGGACGTAAGCTCTCATTGACAAACCCTTCATGGACGTAACCTCTCATTGACAAAACCCTTCATGGACGTAACCTCTCATTGACAAAACCCTTCATGGACATTACCTCTCACGGACAAAACCCTTCATGGACGTAACCACTAACGGACAAACCCTCTCATAGTCACACTGATCCTGCAACTGCTATAAACCATTGTTATGCAATCATTTCTCTTTAATATGCCAGCCAGACTGTGCACAAACATACTGGATACTGGACACTGCATGCGCATTCGATAAGGTGACACAGTAATCTATATGGCAAGCAGTATTCCCAATTGTGCATTTAACCAGCCCCATTCAGCCGTTCTTTCATCAATGTGCATTGTTCGTCTAAACATACACATTCAGCTTCAATGCACACGGAAAACTACTACTACCACAAAAGGGTAATTGTAGCAATGCAAGGGGTAATTTTGCCACGGATTGTACTGCAGTGGAAATAAATCCCTTTATACGAATGTCCACTGGTGCCAGCCTGACACATGAAACAAGCAATAAAACCATAGGACAAGCTGCGCAAATACATGGTGTCCATCCAGTCGACAGATGGAGGGTGATTGGCCAGGAGGGTGATTGGCTAGGAGGGTGATTGGCCTGGAGGGTGATTGGCTATGAAGATTGACTAGAAGGGTGATTATTCATGAGAATGATCCGCTTGGAGGGTTACTGTTTAGAAGGGTGCTTGATCAGGAGGATGATTGGCTAGAAGAATGATTGGCTAGGAGGGTACTGATCAGGAGAGTGCTTGGCCGGAAGGGTGATTTGTTGGGAGTAATTGGTCGGGAGGTTGATTGGTTGGGAGAGTGATTGGCCAGGAGGGTGTTTTGCCTGGAGAGTCATTGGCCAGGAGAGTGATTGACCTGAAGGGTAATTGGCCTGGAGGATGATTGGTCAGGAGGGTGATTGGCTAGGAAGATTGATTAGAAGGGCAATTGGCTAGGAGGGTATTGGCCAGGAGGGTGCTTGGCCACAAGGGTGATTGGTTGGGAGATTAATTGGCCAGGAGGACGATTGGTTGGGAGAGTGACTGGCCTGAAGGGTAATTGGACTGGAGGGTGGTTGGCCGGGAGGGTGGTTGGTTAAGAGGATGATTGATCAGGAGGGTGGTAGGAAAGAAACTGGACAAAATGTAAGATAAAATAACAGGTTATTGTGATTAATACTATTTCATACACCATATCAGTATTTTATGTTATAATATTCTGTATTTGAAAGTTATGCATACACTGTGTACACCGTAAAATAATATATTATATATAATAGTATACTGACTGATCAAACTGATTTCGATAATAAACATCAACGAAAGCTGACAACAAGCTGAAAGCAGCTGAGAATTTAGAAATAATGACATAATAATGAAATGTTTACAGATGTGAACCCTGACAAAAAACACATAAATGCTGAGAAAGATATAAAAAATGTACATATTGGTAAAATCAATAAAAAATTCTTTATTACCAATAAGGCCACACCAATTTGATTGTTAGGATTACGGATTTTTGAGACATTTTTGTTAGGGAGGAGGGGGAATAAAAATAAGTCATTGCACGACAAAGGTGTTTTATGTAAATACTTGAATTATCACATGAGCCAAACAGTACATTGCTACAAAAATTATTTAGTCTTGTATCAAAACATACTACCCCGTAGACACATACTTTTAAGAAAGTTTAATAAAAGTTGAAGACTATTAGAATTTAGAATAACAAGTACTGATAACAAGACTTTGCAGATAACATTATGCATGATTATGGTGTGTTAACATTACAGCCATAAACGTGTAGATTAGAGGTAAGATATATATTGCTGTGATAATATTAATTTGACTGGCATAATTAGGATTTGATTGTCGTATCTCCAAATATAACTACATTATTCTATTCCGAAGTAATGCAATGCGATGCTAACTATGTCTACACCCGTTTTCCCAGCGTGTCAACTTGATTGGACAAAATCCAATGTTCAGATTTTTGCATGTAGACAGAATGAGTAGCGTGTTAAACATGCGCACGTTACTGGTTTTGTCTGTGTTGTAAGTTGGCAGTTGATTTTCTTTATTGCTATTTTGTATCATGTGTAAAATGTCAGCCTTCAGGTTGCCTTTTCACTTCATTTCGGTGGCACTAACGTTGTCATCGTTAAAAAAAAGTAAATGTGTTAAACGTTGAATTGCTCATGTAGCATCCACAAGGATGCTCGCTGTCATTTCGACAACAATCAGTGCATTCGACGCCAACACGTACTTTCTATATCAGAGCGGCATCGCTACAAACACGGGAAATGACATTGTTGATCATGTCGGACAATTTAAATTTTGTTACTTCCTTTTGGGAAGCAGTGCCAAAAATGTCTTGATTTTCTTGCAGCGTCTGGTTCAGCCTTGGTTTAGATGAATTAATGACAGGTTGGACTTTCGTGGATTCATTGGGTCATAGATCGAAGATGCGCGACAACCAATGAAACGGTGTTTAACATACAATGTTCGGTATGATGCGAATATGAGTGAAGAGGTTCATCAGACTGGGTGGTTCAACTGAGTGATATTTTTACTTATTTCACAGTCAGTTTACCTTTTGTTCTCGTGGCGTTTCGACAGCTTTCAGCAGTCTTCTTCAGACGACTACTGCTAGATGGCGACACGGTAGTCCTTCAGCGCAGACGTAGTCACTCAGGTGTGTGCTGCGCCCTGGTGGCTCTTCAAGAGATCGTTGTAGATGTGTGATAGCCGGTAACATCTTTCGTCTCGGTTCATGCAGGCCTTGGTTTTTTTTAACTCTGATCGCTTCTTTGATGCCTCTTGTCCTCCAGTCCAACTCCCTGTCCACAAATTTGGCCCCCTCCCAGTCTACTATACGATTTTGCTCTGTTATGTGGTCTGTGATGGCTGATTTGTTCATCTCCTTTTCCAATGTTTTTCTGTTGTTTCTGGTGTAGGGTTTGTTCGTTGTTGCTTTGACTGTGTCATATCTGTGCTCTCTGATGCGGGTTCCAAGTGTGCGTTTAGTTTCTCCGATGTATGTGGCATTGCAGTTCTTACAAGATATAGCATACACTCCTTCACAAATCTTGTGTGGTTCCACTTTGTCTTTTGGTCTTACCTGTGACCTCTTGATGGTGTTGTGAGGTTTCATTGCTGTGTTCACTTTGTATTATTTCATAATCCGTGATGTGGTTTCGGATAATCCTTGGACATACGGAAGTACCACCATGCCTTTGCCCATGTCTTTTCTCACAGTCTTCTTCCTGATGTTGGCTTCATTCTTTTGTCTCATCTTTCTCTATACCGATGATATGATCCACTGTGGATACCCGCATCTCTTTAGGACTTCTTTGATGTGTTCTCTTTCTTTGCGTTTATCTTCCTCCTCTGTGACAAGCGTTTCACATCTGTTTAGTAGCGTTCGAATCACTCTCATCTTCTGGTGTAATGGATGATGCGAGGAGAAATTTAGATATTGGTCCATGTGGGTACTATTCTGGAAGATCAGAAGTTTCACCTCCCCCGATTCCTTTCTGACTAGTAATGTGTCTAAAAATGGCATCTTTCCTTCCACTTTCTCTTCATGTGTAAATTTTGTGCTGTTAGTTTCATCCACTGTGTTAAGATGGTCGGTTGGGTGTTGTGTCATCCCTGCCTTTACAACTTCGAGAATGTCATCAACATAGCGTTTCCACATTCTTGGTTTACATGTGACAGGGGCTGTGGTGATGGCCTCTTTCTCGAGATGTTCCATGAAGAGGTTGGCAACAATGGGGGACACAGGGCTACCCATGACTGTGCCAAATTTCTGTTGGTATGCAGTGTTTCTGAATGTGAAGTAGGTTGTGTTCAGAACAAAGTCCAGTAGCTCCATAATATCTTCTATTTCCAGTCTCGTCCGGTCTGCTAATGTTGCGTCATTCTGTAGTCTGGTCTTGATTATCTCAGTTGTCTTTGGTATGGGTGTGTTCGTGAACAGAGACACGACATCAGGTGAAAATTTCATCTTCATGTAGCAAAAGTGATTTCAGTTTCTCTGCCAGGTGTCTAGAGTTTTTCACATGCATCAAAGACGCGATCTGGATTAGAAAAACCAAGGCCTGCATGAACCGAGACGAAGGACAGTACCGGCTCTCACATATCTACAACGATCTCTTGAAGAGCCACCCAAGGCGCAGCACACACCTGAGTGACTACGTCTGCGCTGAAGGATTACCTTGTTGCCATCTAGCTGTAGTCATCTGAAGAAGACTGCTGAAAGCGGTCGAAACATCACAAGAACAAAAGGTAAACTGACTGAAATAAGTAAAAATATCACATGATGCGTATATGCTCGATGAATCGATACAAAATCATTGGTTCAGCATTTCGATCAGAAATAAAAGTTCAAAATTGCAATTTTATTTTTATTTACGTTTTGTCAAAAACAATGTCAACAGATCCGTAGTCCGAATAATAAAATTGGTGTCGCCTAAATTGCTAATAAAATGTTATATTAATTCTGTGACTTTTTGTCCAGTTAGTTTCTTTCCTACCAAAATCTTTAAGATTGGACTTATTCCCCTTATTTTCTTACAGCTATGTTTTTCCTATCCAAAACCTTGCCGGCAGACGGGTGGACTAATGAAACAGCAAAGTAGCAGCTCGTGAAGCAGCAGACAGAAATTCCACTAGCAATGGTAAAAACTTCAATGTAGGCAATATGATTAAAGTCTGCAATTATCAAAATAGATTAAATGTATTGTATTTTCTGCAACCAATTCATCTAACATATGCATGCAAACTTCAAAGACCAATGTTATCTGACTGCAATGAAAGACACCTCAAAATAACGATGGCAATGAACTACCTGCATTGGGGGGATGTGGTAGGGGGTTGTGGTGGGGGATTAAGTCCATTACCTTTACAGTAATCCACCAGGAAAAGTGTAACATGACCTGGTGTGAATTAAAAAAAATGTAGTAACTGACAAATGACACAGGAAGAGTTAATGACTACACCATAACCAATTATCATCCTGTAAGAGTAGCAACCCCCTGATAGATGGCGCTGTCACTCAGAGTGTTCTCGGTGATTACGTTAAAAATGACACATTAAGTCGGAACTGCCTCTCAATCTCACAGATGACATTCAAAACTGGTAAAAAGCATGAATTGTTATGTACAGAAGACCAGCGATGGATAGCTTAGAACAAGCCAGACAACAGAGGCAAGATTGTGTGCACGTTTTACGCGACAGAATACTGTTTAGATGCTAATCATAAGCTTTATTTACGTATGCCATTATCGCAGCATACTCTTGGAATCACATCTTTCATCGGCTGTCAGACTCTGTAACAACTTCACTCTATCACTGCAAAGGGGCGGCACTTTGCATGTTGGCGTGATAAATTAAACGACAAAACTAACAATCCCGAGTCTAAAGATGAGTAAATGAAAAGAGGCGTAATACACAGAGGCAGCTTGATGAATGACAACTGTTCATAAACTAAATGTGTGTGTGAATGACTTGCCTTCAAGACGCCCACGCCCACATTACCTGTTCCCCCGACCCCCCACACCCTCCCCGGCTTAAGAGCTGCTATGCTGACAGACAAGGCAGGGAATGCCTCTCTGCTGGATCAGCGGAGGGGCCGCCAATTATTTAACGAATACTACACAGTATTATTAATGGGAAACATTACTGGGTCTAAACGTCAGTCTGCAATATGTTTCATGCACCGCTGATGAAATAACAGGGCGTCGCTGATGAAATAACAGGGCGTCGCTGATAAAATAACAGGGTATTGTGACATTTTATAATTATTACACTTGGAGGTGGTTAGTTATTAATGTTTTTTTTATTTAAGATTTGGTTTATATAAATACTCTGTTGCTGTCGTTTTTGGTATTCCACTGTATGTTCATCACTGCGCCTATCAGATTTCAGTAACACGTTTCACAACTAAAACACTAGTAGGATTATTATGACTAGGTACAACAGGACTGTTGGACTCTCAATAAGCCAAAGGCTTCCTTGTCCACTAGCCGTTTCAGTTTCTTGCTCTGGATCTTGTCAAATCTTTTTAGATTTTGTTAAACTACGAGACCACCATGAATTTGTGTAATAAATAGGGCATTAATACAATAGTTACCGTAGTGTAAACTTTACGCAATGGTTGACATCTGGTGTAATTCCTGCAATTTCTTTAAACTGTTCTATGTGCAATTTATATTATAATATTGAATAAATAATAACAGACTAGTCAACCAAACAATAGGCTTTGCATAGTAGCCACACGGGCAGGAAGGGAGGGTGGAAGGGAGGGAGGGTGGAAGGGAGGGAGGAAGGGAGAGTGGAAGGGAGGAAGAAAGATGTTGAAGGGGGAGGGAGGGAGGAAGAGATGGGGAGGAAGGATAGGAGAAAGATACGGAGGAAGGAGAGGATGAGAGGATGGAGGGGTGGAGAGAGAAAGAGAGGGATACAGGGATGAAAGGAGGAAGAGATGGAGGGAGGATGGGATGGGGAGGGATGAAGGGAGAAGGGACGGAAAGGAAGGTATGAAGGGAGGAAGGGAGGGTGAGGACAAGACGGTGGGAGGATGGAGGAAGGTTGGGAAGGAAATGAGAGTGAAACCTAAACACTTTGTATTCATTAACCATGGTCTATTTGCACAGATTAATGTGAATATTTTCTTGGGCAATCACACCCCAAGAGCCTTACGACTCCACTGAAAAGACACCTACACGTATAATGAACCTCTGGAAAATAGGACTGTCAACACACGAACCTTTCACCCTTGTCAATATTGCACTTCAGATAATCAATCACCACATCTGCTTTTGACCATTTACATTTGAAATGAAACTAAATGTGCATACAGAACAAGTCTAATGGAAAGGAAATCAGTAAAAACTGCTCAGTGAAGCATCATTCGTCAAGTGTCGTGACGGGAAGATAATGTTCCCGTTCACTCCTTCAGTTTGTTTACACACGTTCACAGTTTTCTCTGTGTCAGGCGGTAGTCATCACTATCAATCACCTGCTGTGCCATCCCGCGTTGGTGACGGAAAATGCACGTATTTGTTTTGTGGAAAAAAAATGTAGTACTTAAATGCATGTTTTCCATCATATCTATCCGCTACCAAGTGCAGACATCTGTTCTCATGTTCAGTTATTTTTTACATGAGGGGATGTTTTAAGATTACGCTATGAACTACTATAGCTACTGTTGTCATTCTTCAAATGATAGCAGAAAAAAGATGGGATTAACTGTTTTTCTTCAGTATAACTGAACCAGCAGATGTCAAGTTGTAGCAACATAATCAAACACCAGTTGCTACATGTTGCTTTACATTTTCTCCAGTTCTAACAAAACTACCCTCTAATAACATTGTGCTTATATAAATCTAGAGTGTTTCTTTACTAATAATATTTTGAACCATAAATTTGTAAAACAAATCACGGGTACATCCAGCAGCGTATTTGTAGTTGTGATTATTTTTCTTACTACGATATCAAAAATTATTAAATCCCACTGCCAGTTTGAGTATTCGCAATGTTCAAACGGCAATAATTCAAACAGTAAACAAAATACATGTGTGCATCCAGCGACACATTTGTAGGTATGATTATTATCTTTACACTGACATATAATAATATTAAATTCTGTTATTTCAATTTTAGGTACAGCCAGAAACACCAACTCGCCACGCCAAATCCTAGCGGTGCTAAACTTTGCAGAAAATGTGCAGAAAAGCATGACCATGACATGGCTTGAACAGGGTGATGAAGGGGGTTAAAAAAAATTGAATATCAGGAAACTATTTTTAGAGTATATTGGGAATATAAAATGTTAATTTCACATAGTCTTTAATTTGAACAATACTACCAAGGCCGTTCCTGTCTTTATTTTTAAACTGACTAAACAAGACGAGGGGTTGAAGCATGGAGAGTTGCAAATAAGAACGAGCGACAGAGGAGTCAAGAAACATATATATGGACTCAGCACAGCTCAACTTCAGTAGTCGTCATGAGTGAGTTAGTGTGTTTGCAATATGTAATATACCATTCGATAAGTTTCAGGTTGGCGTCACTGATCAAACGATAGCATTAGAAGACTAGCCATCAAGTGAATCATACAGATTCCACCAAGGGCAGCACGTGTGGACTAGTTTCAGCTATGATCCCCAGAGGGCAGGACATGTGTGACACAACTGACATGACTAAAACTTAATCTGACATAAATGACACATCACTGACATGGATGGTATGCCACTGACACAAGTGACACTTCACTGACATAGGTGCCATGTCACTGATACACTTCACTCACACAGTTTTGGGTGACACAACTCAACAAAGACACTCTCCAAGAAAACACAACCATTAGCACATACATATACAGTAAAACCTGTCCGTAACGGTCCGTTATAGGCAGGTTGCCATTATTGAGATGACGCTGACACGTGATGTTTTATTCAGGGAAATTATGGATTCCCTTTGACCCACCTGCAAGCGGCAGGTTGACTATGAATGGTTCCGAATTAACTGACCGTTATACGCAATAGACAGGTTACTGTTACGGACAGATAGTGGGCAGTGCAAACTAATAGGAAGTCATTCAGGACTTTCAAAAGTGACTGTTATATCCAGGTTATCGTTATGGACAGGTGGCCACTAAGACAGGTTTTACTGTACCTAACTGGCAGTTTGGGAGAGTGCTTCATTGTATTAGACCAGCGTAAACCATGCTTCACTGTGGTGTACATCTGTCTGTGTGTGCACACGTGCATGCATGCATTACTGGTTTGAAGTGTGTGCGCATGCGTGCATGCATGCATTATTGGTTTGAAGTGTGTGTGCACATGAGCATGCATGCATTATTGGTTTGAAGTGTGTGTGCACACGTGCATGCATACATTATTGGTTTGAAGTGTGTGTGCATGCGTGCATGCATGCATTATTGGTTTGAAGTGTGTGTGCACACGTGCATGCATGCATTATTGGTTTGAAGTGTGTGTGCACGCGTGCATGCATGCATTATTGGTTTGAAGTGTGTGTGCACACGTGCATGCATGCGTTATTGGTTTGAAGTGTGTGTGCACACGTGCATGCATGCATTATTGGTTTGAAGTGTGTGTGCACACGTGCATGCATGCATTATTGGTTTGAAGTGTGTGTGCACACGTGCATGCATGCATTATTGGTTTGAAGTGTGTGTGCACACGTGCATGCATGCATTATTGGTTTGAAGTGTGTGTGCACACGTGCATGCATGCATTATTGGTTTGAAGTGTGTGTGCATGCATGCATGCATGCATGTACAACATAATTAAACACTTTTTTTTAATAATGAGTGTTTTGAAGATCAATCAAACGACCTTCTGTTCCTCCATGTTGCCAATACTTCCACTTAATTGAATAGCATTTATCACAATTGTTTATACTACTTTTTGCAAGATTGGCCCATGTTGTTTATTGGATAAACACTTGGTTGAGCTGGCAATACATCAGCCCACAGTCGGGGTAGCAACGTAGAGTCTCAATGGAGAAGACTGCTTCAAATTCTCTTTCTGCTGTTTCAAAGTTTCGACAATTGGATTTATTCCCACAGTGGTAAACAGATAAAGAACAATATGAACTGGCTGACATCCACACATGGAGCAACAAACCACAGGCAGTTGACCACTCAGTGTGTCCAAGTTTCTCTGACAGAGAGAAAGGCCTACTTCAAACATGTAAGTAACTCTTTAATAACTGCCTGTCTTTTTTTGAAATGCATCACTGATCGGTAGGTCAGAGGCCAAAAATTCAAACGATATGAACGAACGTAGAAATAGGTAAGTGAACCTCAGCACGAGGGAGCAGATGCACTTACACTGCACCTAAATTAGCATATTAATATATAGATGAACATACTTTATGCACTAAACATAACACGGCTGAATACTTCCTGGAGAAGTACAGTTGGAATTCCCGAAGGAGTAAAGAGAAGTGTTTTGAGCAGTTCCAAGGATTGGCGACATCAGTAGATGTAAACACATCTTTCTTACATTTGTCAGAGACCAACCAAGAGACCACTACTGATCTAGACAGACAAGGAGCTCCCTCCTACCTCCCTGAAGTCTGTCTGTTCTATGTAGAGAGTCCTCTCAAATGGCACACGGTGTGATCCCTTGCTCTCCTCCGCAGGGAAGTCTGGCACCTCAATCTCTGCCGGTGCATCCGCGGGGAAGTTACGGATGGTGACCTTGAGAGGCTCCAGTATGGCCATAGCCCTGGGGACAGACGAGGTATTCATTCAACTTCAATGGGTGCAAAAAAATGATGGATCCAGTACATTTGCCTACGTCACAATCTTATTTACACGTGTGACCCCCACCAACAAAGTTTACATCATTAATATACGTCACAATCTTATTTACGCTTGTGACCCCCACCAACAAAGTTTACATCATTAATATATGTCACAATCTTAATTACGCGTGTGACCCCCACCAACAATGTTTACATCATTAATATGTCACAATCTTAATTACGCATGTGACCCTCACCAATAATGTTTACATAATTAATATATGTCACAATCTTAATTACTCGTGTGACCCTCACCAACAATGTTTACATCATTAATATGTCACAATTTTAATTATGCGTGTGACCCTCACCAACAATGTTTACATCATTAATATATGTCACAATCTTAATTACGCATGTGACCCTCACTAACAATGTTTACATCATTAATATATGTCACAATCTTAATTACGCATGTGACCCTCACCAACAATGTTTACATCATTAATATATGTCACAATCTTAAATACGCGTGTGACCCTCACCAACAATGTTTACATCATTAATATGTCACAATCTTAATTACGCGTGTGACCCCCACCAACAATGTTTACATCATTAATATATGTCACAATCTTAATTATGCGTGTACCCTCACCAACAATGTTTACATCATTAATATATGTCACAATCTTAATTACGCATGTGACCCTCACCAACTATGTTTACATCATTAATATACGCCACAATCTTAATTACGCGTGTGACCCTCACCAACAATGTTTACATCATTAATATATGTCACAATTTTAATTACGCGTGTTACCCCCACCAACAATGTTTACATCATTAACATATGTCACAATCTTAATTACGCGTGTGACCCTCACCAACAATGTTTACATCATTAATATATGTCACAATCTTAATTACGCATGTGACCCTCACCAACAAAGTTTACATCATTAATATATGTCACAATCTTAATTACGCGTGTGACCCCCACCAACAATGTTTACATCATTAATATATGTCACAATCTTAATTACGCATGTGACCCTCACCAACAATGTTTACATCATTAATATATGTCACAATCTTAATTACGCGTGTGACCCTCACCAACAATGTTTACATCATTAATATATGTCACAATCTTAATTACGCGTGACCCCACCAACAATGTTTACATCATTAATATATGTCACAATCTTAATTACGCGTGTGACCCCCCACCAACAATGTTTACATCATTAATATATGTCACAATCTTAATTACGCGTGTGACCCCCACCAACAATGTTTACATCATTAATATATGTCACAATCTTAATTACGCGTGTGACCCTCACCAACAATGTTTACATCATTAACATATGTCACAATCTTAATTACGCATGTGACCCTCACCAACAATGTTTACATCATTAATATATGTCACAATCTTAATTACGCGTGTGACCCTCACCAACAATGTTTACATCATTAATATGTCACAATCTTAATTACGCGTGTGACCCTCACCAACAATGTTTACATCATTAATATATGTCACAATCTTAATTACGCATGTGACCCTCACCAACAATGTTTACATCATTAATATATGTCACAATCTTAATTACGCATGTGACCCTCACCAACAATGTTTACATCATTAATATATGTCACAATCTTAATTACGCGTGTGACCCTCACCAACAATGTTTACATCATTAATATATGTCACAATCTTAATTACGCGTGTGACCCCCACCAACAATGTTTACATCATTAATATATGTCACAATCTTAATTACGCATGTGACCCTCACCAACAATGTTTACATCATTAATATATGTCACAATCTTAATTACGCGTGTGACCCTCACCAACAATGTTTACATCATTAATATATGTCACAATCTTAATTATGCGTGTGACCCCCACCAACAATGTTTACATCATTAATATATGTCACAATCTTAATTACGCATGTGACCCTCACCAACAATGTTTACATCATTAATATATGTCACAATCTTAATTACGTGTGTGACCCCCACCAACAATGTTTACATCATTAACATATGTCACAATCTTAATTACGTGTGTGACCCCCACCAACAATGTTTACATCATTAATATAGGTCACAATCTTAATTACGCATGTGACCCCCACCAACAATGTTTACATCATTAATATATGTCACAATCTTAATTACGTGTGTGACCCCCACCAACAATGTTTACATCATTAACATATGTCACAATCTTAATTACGTGTGTGACCCCCACCAACAATGTTTACATCATTAATATATGTCACAATCTTAATTACGCGTGTGACCCCCACCAACAATGTTTACATCATTAATATATGTCACAATCTTAATTACGCACGTGACGCTCACCAACAATGTTTACATCATTAATATATGTCACAATCTTAATTACGTGTGTGACCCCCACCAACAATGTTTACATCATTAATATATGTCACAATCTTAATTACGTGTGTGACCCTCACTAACAATGTTTACATCATTAATATATGTCACAATCTTAATTACGCACGTGACCCTCACCAACAATGTTTACATCATTAATATGTCACAATCTTAATTACGCGTGTGACCCCCACCAACAATGTTTACATCATTAATATATGTCACAATCTTAATTATGCGTGTGACCCCCAACAACAATGTTTACATCATTAATATATGTCACAATCTTAATTACGCATGTGACCCTCACCAACATTGTTTACATCATTAATATATGTCACAATCTTAATTACGCGTATGACCCTCACCAACAAAGTTTACATCATTAATATATGTCACAATCTTAATTACGCGTGTGACCCTCACCAACAATGTTTACATCATTAATATATGTCACAAACTTAATTACGCGTATGACCCTCACCAACAAAGTTTACATCATTAATATATGTCACAATCTTAATTACGCGTGTGACCCCCACCAACAAAGTTTACATCATTAATATATGTCACAATCTTAATTACGCGTGTGACCCCCCACCAACAAAGTTTACATCATTAATATATGTCACAATCTTAATTACGCATTAACATATGTCACAATCTTAATTACGTGTGTGACCCCCACCAACAATGTTTACATCATTAATATATGTCACAATCTTAATTACGCGTGTGACCCCCACCAACAATGTTTACATCATTAATATATGTCACAATCTTAATTACGCATGTGACCCTCACCAACAATGTTTACATCATTAATATATGTCACAATCTTAATTATGCGTGTGACCCCCACCAACAATGTTTACATCATTAATATAAGTCACAATCTTAATTACGTGTGTGACCCCCACAACAATGTTTACATCATTAATATATGTCACAATCTTAATTACGCATGTGACCCTCACCAACAATGTTTACATCATTAATATGTCACAATCTTAATTACGCGTGTGACCCTCACCAACAATGTTTACATCATTAATATATGTCACAATCTTAATTATGCGTGTGACCCCCACAACAATGTTTACATCATTAATATATGTCACAATCTTAATTACGCATGTGACCCTCACCAACATTGTTTACATCATTAATATATGTCACAATCTTAATTACGCGTATGACCCCACCAACAAAGTTTACATCATTAATATATGTCACAATCTTAATTACGCGTGTGACCCTCACCAACAATGTTTACATCATTAATATATGTCACAAACTTAATTACGCGTTGACCCTCACCAACAAAGTTTACATCATTAATATATGTCACAATCTTAATTACGCGTGTGACCCCCACCAACAATGTTTACATCATTAATATATGTCACAATCTTAATTACGCGTGTGACCCTCACCAACAATGTTTACATCATTAATATATGTCACAATCTTAATTACGCGTGTGACCCCCACCAACAATGTTTACATCATTAATATATGTCACAATCTTAATTACGCTGTGACCCTCACCAACAATGTTTACATCATTAATATATGTCACAATCTTAATTACGCTGTGACCCCCACCAACAATGTTTACATCATTAATATATGTCACAATCTTAATTACGCGTGTGACCCCCACCAACAATGTTTACATCATTAATATAAGTCACAATCTTAATTACGCGTGTGACCCCCAACAACAATGTTTACATGATTAACATATGTCACAATCTTAATTACGTGTGTGACCCCCACCAACAATGTTTACATCATTAATATATGTCACAATCTTAATTACGTGTGTGACCCCCACCAACAATGTTTACATCATTAACATATGTCACAATCTTAATTACGCGTGTGACCCTCACCAACAATGTTTACATCATTAATATATGTCACAATCTTAATTACGCATGTGACCCTCACCAACAAAGTTTACATCATTAATATATGTCACAATCTTAATTACGCGTGTGACCCCCACCAACAATGTTTACATCATTAATATATGTCACAATCTTAATTACGCATGTGACCCTCACCAACAATGTTTACATCATTAATATATGTCACAATCTTAATTACGCGTGTGACCCTCACCAACAATGTTTACATCATTAATATATGTCACAATCTTAATTACGCGTGTGACCCCCACCAACAATGTTTACATCATTAATATATGTCACAATCTTAATTACGCATGTGACCCTCACCAACAATGTTTACATCATTAATATATGTCACAATCTTAATTACGCGTGTGACCCCCACCAACAATGTTTACATCATTAATATATGTCACAATCTTAATTACGCATGTGACCCTCACCAACAATGTTTACATCATTAATATATGTCACAATCTTAATTACGCGTGTGACCCCCACCAACAATGTTTACATCATTAATATATGTCACAATCTTAATTACGCATGTGACCCTCACCAACAATGTTTACATCATTAATATATGTCACAATCTTAATTACGCGTGTGACCCCCACCAACAATGTTTACATCATTAATATATGTCACAATCTTAATTACGCGTGTGACCCTCACCAACAATGTTTACATCATTAATATATGTCACAATCTTAATTACGCGTGTGACCCTCACCAACAAAGTTTACATCATTAATATATGTCACAATCTTAATTACGCGTGTGACCCTCACCAACAATGTTTACATCATTAATATATGTCACAATCTTAATTACGCGTGTGACCCTCACCAACAATGTTTACATCATTAATATATGTCACAATCTTAATTACGCGTGTGACCCCCACCAACAATGTTTACATCATTAATATATGTCACAATCTTAATTACGTGTGTGACCCTCACTAACAAAGTTTACATCATTAATATATGTCACAATCTTAATTACGCGTGTGACCCCCCACCAACAAAGTTTACATCATTAATATATGTCACAATCTTAATTACGCGTGTGACCCCCACCAACAATGTTTACATCATTAATATACGTCACAATCTTAATTACACGTATGACCCTCACCAACAATGTTTACATCATTAATATATGTCACAATCTTAATTACGCACGTGACCCTCACCAACAATGTGTTTACATCATTAATATATGTCACAATCTTAATTTGTCACGTGTGTGACCCCCACCAACAATGTTTACATCATTAATATATGTGCATTAGATTACTGGGTGGTGTGACATCTGCTAGAGCAATCTTTCAAAACATGCACCTCTCAATTAAACAATTTTATCTACATGTTTTTGTCATAACCAAAAATATTTAGGGCCAGAATGTCAACAAAACATATGACGGAATGTCAGAACGCTCCACGTGTACTGTCCCTGGTTCTGATGGCCTGACAGATCTTGTTGCTCCCAACCATTAACCACTGTAGTAAACTGACATGACATGGCTGGCAAGACTTCACCCACAAGGCAGCCTAGTTCTGATGCCCACAATAGCATCAATGTGCATTAATCTTCTGAGATGGCACCGTTATGTCATTCCCCTTCCCTTGATACATGGAGATGACCAACCACCCCTACATAATGCTACACTTTTTTGCAACTTGGCAAATTTATGCAACTACCACTAAGAGCACTGCCCCTGTAACAACAGATAATTACTTCCTTACTTGAGATTCCATCTACCAGATCAGCATGAATACTCAAGACCGGAAAATTTGTTCCAGGTCAACAATTGTGTCACTGAAATCATATGTTTTTATGCTCTTTGTATATTTTAATACATTGCCTGATCTCGCACCGATTCACGTGACACGCCCTGGCCATAGAACAATTTACACAGTGCAGATAGGATGCATGGTTTATTTCTTTTATGAGATTTGGATTTATTGGATCTATTTTCGTAAGTACTTCACTCTATAAAGAATTTAGTAATAGCTTGTTTGCAGAAATTTGACGGAATTATTAGGTACTAGAGAGTTGGCAGATAGATATTTTATGGAAGAATTTGATCAGATTTTTGCTGAAACGGCAAACAAAGATTGGACGTATGATTTGTGCCCTCACCAGTATACATCAAGATGTTTATGATAGCAAATACCAAGTGAACAAAGCTTCCCTTGGCTGGAAGGCCAACTATCTAACCATGTGTGACACTGCGACGAGTGGTTTACCTTGGTGCTGTTACATTGAGAACATCCCTGACACAGGCATCCAACATGGCCGGCTCCAACACCACTTGCGACATTGTTACACCAACCTGTAACACATGGTGGCGTTACAATTTTATATAACACACAGGCATCAAAAATTTTAACAAGATTTAACAAGATTGCCATCCAGAGAATTAACTCTAGATGGCAGGTGGACAAGGAAGCCCTTTGGCTTATCGAGAGTCCAACCCTTTTATCTACATATATCCAGCCCTTCTGAGGTATGTGTCGATTTTATTTTTAAACATATTCACACTACTAGCACCCACACAATCATCAGATAATCTGTTCCATTCATTCACAGTCCTTTGTGAAAATGACAACTTTCTCACGTCTAATCTACACTGCTCCTTTACTAATGTAACTTCATGTCCTCTAGTCTTTCTATCTTTCTTAACTGAAAAAAACATATTTCTATCAATATTTTCATAACCATTCAATATTTTAAACACTTCTATCTGATCTCCTCTCAGTCTCCTAACAAGAACTGCCAAACTGTGCTACACGTTAGACACTGAGACATTTATATTGTTGTTAGCTAGAATGACTGACCTTGCCACAGAACATGTTGATGGCTTCTGCAGGAAACCCTCTCCGTCTGAGGGCAGTCAGAGTGAATAACCGGGGGTCATCCCAATCCCTGGACAAGACAAACAGACAGTCGTCAGTGAACCTTTCTTTCAGCAAACTCACCCATTGCCTGTGGCAATGACATCATGTAAAAGCCTTGTAGGTTTTACTAAGTTAAACACATATTCCCCAAAATTATGTTTGATAGATGACAAATCGTCCCTTTTTGCTAAAGTTGAGCAATTTTCTCCACCAGTTCATGGGCACAGCTACAGAGAAAGCACACCTGCTTAAGTCAAGTTTTTAGTAACAGTTGTGAGATGGTGATCTGGGCTGTCCATAGATGGATGATCAGGGCTGTCCGGAGGTGGATGATCTGGGCTGTCCAGAGATGGATGATCTGGGCTGTCCAGATATGGATGATCTGGGCTGTCCGGAGATGGATGATCAGGGCTGTCCGGAGATGGATGATCTGGGCTGTCCGGAGATGGATGATCTGGGCTGTCCGGATATGGATGATCTGGGCTGTCCGGAGATGGATGATCAGGGCTGTCCGGAGATGGATGATCTGGGCTGTCCAGAGATGGATGATCTGGGCTGTCCAGATATGGATGATCTGGGCTGTCCAGATATGGATGATCTGGGCTGTCCGGAGATGGATGATCAGGGCTGTCCGGAGATGGATGATCTGGGCTGTCCAGAGATGGATGATCTGGGCTGTCCAGATATGGATGATCTGGGCTGTCCGGAGATGGATGATCAGGGCTGTCCGGAGATGGATGATCTGGGCTGTCCGGAGATGGATGATCTGGGCTGTCCAGATATGGATGATCTGGGCTGTCCGGAGATGGATGATCAGGGCTGTCCGGAGATGGATGATCTGGGCTGTCCAGAGATGGATGATCTGGGCTGTCCACATATGGATGATCTGGGTTGTCCAGAGATGGATGATCTGGGCTGTGCAGATATGGATGATCTGGGCTGTCCAGAGATGGATGATCTGGGCTGTCCAGAGATGGATAATCTGGGCTGTCCTGAGATGGATGATCTGGGGTGTCCAGAGATGGATGATCTGGGCTGTCCAGAGACGGATGATCTGGGCTGTCCAGAGACGGGTGATCTGGGCTGTCCCGAGATGGATGATCTGGGCTGTCCACATATGGATGATCTGGGCTGTCCACAGATGGATGGTCTGGGCTGTCCAGAGATGGGTGATCTGGGCTGTCCAGAGATGGATGATCTGGGCTGTCGTCCAGAGATGGATGATCTGGGCTGTCGTCCAGAGATGGATGATCTGGGCTGTCCGGAGATGGATGATCTGGGCTGTCCGGAGATGGATGATCTGGGCTGTCCACAGATATTTGTAAAATGCAGGACATATGGTGATTCTTAAGCAGATCGGGCAGGGTTGATAATAGTGGATATTGTAAATCTGATTTACTAGGTAACTAAACTAACGCTAACTATTCTGTTGAGATGAGTTTATTTATTAAACACTGGTTCCCTCACCTGACTATGCCGTTAGTGATGAGCTTGCCAATCTTGCGCTTGGACACGACTGTGTAGTTGAGGTTGAGTCGGCCGTACTCCCATTGGACGGGGCAGTAGACATCCAGAACGTTGCACAGCCAGTAGTAAGATGACCGTCTGACGACCAGAACACATAACGTCAAGCTAGAACTTCTTTTTCAAAGTAGGGATAACGGCCGCGGGAGTTCATCAAGTGGCAAAATAACAAACCACCACAGAATATTTGGTGCTGCATACAAATTGTTAGTCGTCATGTTCACATCAGTTTAAACTCAAGATGAACTGGTTGGTGAAATAAATTAAACCTGGTGAAAAATACATTCTATCCTTCAAACATTAGATACAGGCATGTGAGAGGAGGCAAGAAGTCACTTAGGAGGAATATCTCAGATATTCCTTCTATCCTTCCCAACTGTACACTAGATGGCGCCACTATTATTGCTAGGTACCCTATCCCTCTAGATGGCAGTATTGTTGCTGTTTCCTGGTTATCTGAAAGGTGGCGCCACCGTTATTGTGTTTCCCCAATTTGATGTGATGGGGTAAGAGCACATTAAGGATTCGTCTGCCATTACCCACCGAAAGCGTGCCCTTGACAATACCGTTTTGGTGTGATGTGTGAATTTTTTTCGAGCACTTTGACATGGCACATGTTAGTCCAGTGAATACTGAAGGTACTACTGCATTAGATCTTTCACGAGGTAGCCATTAATATACGCTAGTCGTTCGCATATTCGCACAGTGGCTATTTTGCAGCAGGCACCAATATTTCAAAATCCGTCAGCAGATTGGGGCGAAATTGAGGGGTGTCAGGTTTGGGTGGATTTTTCTAAAAAATTAGGTATGAGAATTTTACGAGTTTTCCACAGCACTGGTATCAATAGAGGTTAAATATGCTGTGAAATTTTCAAGAAAATCGTAACACAAATTTTGCAGGAAATGAAGGAAACATTATAATGGCCGCCTATGTAAAATTTAAATGTGGTCTTAACCCTGATCATGCAATCAGAGGACACAGACTTCTATTGTTATTCATTGGCCATCCATCAAAATAAATTGTGGCTTGTTTGGAAATAAAATCTGGAGAATGAATATTGATAGTGAGGATGTTTTTAATACCAATGTCTAGGGCTTCCTGTTTATGACAAAATATAGTAGGTGACAGTTCGCATAACATCACAGTGGCAACCAGGCAAACAAGAAGTTCTTTGACCACCCATTATTCCAACTATAACGACATGTTCAACATGTCTTATTCCAACTATAACGACATGTTCAACATGTCTTATTCCAATTATAACGACATGTTCAACATGTCTTATTCCAACTATAACGACATGTTCAACATGTCTAATTCCAACTATAACGACATGTTCAACATGTCTTATTCCAACTATAATGACATGTTCAACATGTCTTATTCCAAGTACAATGACATGTTCAACATGTCATATTCCAACTATAATGACACAATAATTTGTGGGACACATTACCTGGCCTGGAACTGACAAGGACATGATCCAAGGCGACACATTAAACACCTTTAGCTAGATCACCCAATTAAGTGCAAGGTGACGGCAAAAACTTATGCGAATGCGACCGCAAAAGTTATACCAAGTTATTGAGTGCTACGTCACACTTTTTGCAATGCAATCAGAGGTGAACCACAGGTCTGCCTTTCAATGAGGCGTTTGTACACGAAAACTGGAAATTCAGCGTATACACAAACACTGCATTGTTTCATATGTAAATAGTTATATTAATTGAAAAATAACTGTGCAGTGTGACAGCTCGACCTCTTAGGAAGACACATATACAGAAAGCTGAGTTTGAAATACCAGTCAGCACAGTTCACAAGTTTTTAAAAGACCTACTAGTCGCTTGTTGACAACTACACCGATACTGTCAAGTGCAGTGCCAAGCCTATTGCGGTGAAATAAAATTTATTTATTGAACTCTTTTGGCTTTGTCTTAGGTCTGTGTATTTTCTTTATTAGCTGTGAATGTTCTGAATATCATATCTGGCCATGCACATCAATTTCTAACTATAACGGACTTACATTTATTTTTTATCAGAGTCGAACATAGAACCACTTACTGAGCAGCTAGCTACTGGTGTTTTGCTAGATGCTGACGTTAGATATGGAGTCGACTTCAAGTTTGATATAGCGCTGAATTGCGTTAGCTAAAGGTCTCTATTACCTCACCTGGACCTGACAGGGACATGATCCAAGACAACCCATTACCTGGCCTGGACCTGACAGGGACATGATCCAAGACAACACATTACCTCGGCTGGACCTGACAGGGACATGATCCAAGAGACCAAGACAACACATTACCTGGCCTGGACCTGACAGGGACATGATCCAATGCAACACATTACCTGGCCTGGACCTGACAGGGACATGATCCAAGACAACACATTACCTCGCCTGGACCTGACAGGGACATGATCCAAGACAACACATTACCTCGCCTGGACCTGACAGGGATATGATCCAAGACAACACATTACCTCGCCTGGACCTGACAGGGACATGATCCAATGCAACACATTACCTGGCCTGGACCTGACAGGGACATGATCCAATGCAACACATTACCTGGCCTGGAACTGACAGGGACATGATCCAAGACAACACATTATCTCGCCTGGACCTAACAGTAACATGATCCAAGACAACACATTACCTAGCCTGGAGCTGACAGGGACATGATCCTCGCATGGACCTGACAGGGACATGATCCAAGACAACACATTACCTGGCCTGGAACTCCTTCGTGCACAGGGAGTGTGAGATGTTCTCTATCGAGTCACACAGACAGTGCGTGTAGTCATATGTCGGGTAGATGCACCTGCATGAAACCATAATACACTGCTACAATTCACCTTCTTCAAGTTACAGCTCTTCCATAAGAACAATTCACCTTCTTCAAGTTACAGCTCTTCCATAAGAACAATTCACCTTCTTCAAGTTACAGCTCTTCCATAAGAACAATTCACCTTCTTCAAGTTACAGCTCTTCCATAAGAACAATTCACCTTCTTCAAGTTACAGCTCTTCCATAAGAACAATTCACCTTCTTCAAGTTACAGCTCTTCCATAAGAACAATTCACCTTCTTCAAGTTACAGCTCTTCCATAAGAACAATTCACCTTCTTCAAGTTACAGCTCTTCCATAAGAACAATTCACCTTCTTCAAGTTACAGCTCTTCCATAAGAACAATTCACCTTCTTCAAGTTACAGCTCTTCCATAAGAACAATTCACCTTCTTCAAGTTACAGCTCTTCCATAAGAACAATTCACCTTCTTCAAGTTACAGCTCTTCCATAAGAACAATTCACCTTCTTCAAGTTACAGCTCTTCCATAAGAACAATTCACCTTCTTCAAGTTACAGCTCTTCCATAAGAACAATTCACCTTCTTCAAGTTACAGCTCTTCCATAAGAACAATTCACCTTCTTCAAGTTACAGCTCTTCCATAAGAACAATTCAAATAAAAAAACTATTTAAACAGTTACAGAAACACGATGGTGTTAACAATTAATTGAGCCTGATGGTGTTACTTTAGCCAACTCACAATTTATCAAGGGATTGGTGGTGTTCTATTTCCTTAGCTAAAGGTGCCTCAATTCGATTTTTCTCATTTCAAATTCATTTTGTGAAAATGCAAACCCACACTCTATCAAGTACAATATGGTAGTTCGGTTGTGCAACATATTAACATCGTTTTTGGTTAAACCACCAGACAAATTATTATCTTATTTAATCATAATGTTTGCCAAAACATTAATTCAAGAATTTCTCAAAACTAGATTTCTCCATGTGAATGCGCAATATTAGTCTTGTATTTCTGTGTTGATACTGTTGATCTTCCTAAGTCTCTCAAAAACCACGTACCCAACAAGTTGAGTGGTTTGAAGCCTAATTGTTGGCCTGGGAACTGACTTGAGCAAATTACCAGATGCAACAATAACAGTTAATTCTTTCAACAATTGAAACATAACTAAGCAAGTTTTTAAACTGACTGTGCATATTGCTAAATTATTCACACAAAGAACCAGACTCGTGATGGGCCGACCCAGTCGAGGAGGCAGCATTAACTCACCACGTATCCAGGGATCTGTGATGGGGCGTGAACTTGATCCTGTAAGCGACCGGGTCCATCTTCCCATCCTCTAGGGTTGTCTTCATCCTCAGTGTCGCCTCCCCCTCCCTAATCTTGCCCTTCCTCATGTCCTGGCAAACAACGGGTCCTCTAAAGTTAACACTGTACCACTGATTCTTACAGACATCATTTATGAATGCACATAATAATTAAGATATTCTTGAAAGGAAACAAGAGGCCTGTGCACCCAAGAGTTAATACAAACCAACCATTTGCTACTACAATCAACGGTATCATGCCTGCGATTTACTCAAAATTTATTTCAAAGTGAGAGATTGTAGTGAAAGTTCCCAGCGGCTGACGAATTGAGACACACCCTTGATGCTTCACCAATAAGCACCTAAAGCTTCCTTGACCATGACGCTGCGGTGATGCGTCCAATGTCCCTGTTTCCTTGACATGTTTATGAATAGCCAGCTCATATGTTGGTTTCTCATATTCCCTTCGAATCAGAGTTTCATTTGTACAGTGCACTATTTTTTAGGCGAGCGATCATTCTCGCTCCCTACAGCTCAAGCTAATCGCTCATCTACGGAGTGATTTATCGTTCGCGCTAATTGCCGTTATCGCTCGCGTCACCTGACCTGCTGCTAGTACTTCCTGTCTCAAATGTTTTATCAGCATGCAATTTTTCAATCTGTGCCAACGCTTGATGTCCCGAATTGACCCGATCGAATTAATCCTGTGTAATGGATACCGCTATGGCATGGCTAGACTCAATTGCGTTTGGGCATGACTGAGCAATGGCATCACAAGACAAACAAACATGAAAGCCACCCAACGAATAAAATAAAACTAATAAATCGCTCGCGCTAAATATTTGGCATATTTAAATAAGCGATTTATTACTCGCCTGGTTTTTTTTAAGTGAAGCATTGTTTGTACCAACTGTTATAATGTCATAAACTGCGCCACGTGGATGTAACATTTTAGTAGTTTCAGTGCAAAAACAAATTCGGCGACCCAAACTAGAGTAATATTCTCAGTTTGGCAACTGGTAACTTAGGATCAGTAAGCATTGGTGATGTCAGACTTTCTATAACAATGGCACTTTTAATTATGTGCCTTTAGCAGTACATTCTAGTAAACTGCAGATGTAATATTCTTGATTGTAGTTGCTAATGGCTAGTTTTTATTAACTCTTTTGTTTGGATAAGTAAAAAAAGATGCCTCTTCTAAAGAGAGACACCTGGTCAGCCTCGTACCTTACATACAGGACGTTATATACAAAATATATGAAACTAAAAAAATTATGGATTTGCAGACATGCGTCAAAGAGATGTCAAAGAGAAGCTATTAGAACATGTCCACACACTCAGCACTGATGTGTCACACAATTTCTCTTCCTACATTCCCAACCACCACCCTCTATCCCATGTTCTCCCGCCGTCCCTATCCCACTTCCCTAAGTAAAACCTCACCTCAAAGAGGGCGAGTGATTCGTCCATGGGACGGTCCCTCCAGGGAGAGGGTGGGGGGTTGTGACCTTTCAACTCGTCAATGCTCTGATGACAGACGTAGGCGTGGCCACGCCTTATCAGTTCGACTGCGAGATCGTACAACTCTTGGAAGTAATCAGAGCTGTGTGTGATCTTGTAGGGTTTGTAGCCTGGAACAAACAATACAAATCAAACACTGTGTTCGCATGGTAGAGCGCCAGACTGTCGACCGAGGGGACGGTGGTTCGATTCCACCTCCCGTCGTTTTGGAACTGAGGCAACTTTGTCCACCTCACTTTGCCTGTGTCTTTCGGAAGAGACACTAAAAGTCGTTGGTCCCTTCTATCTGGTGTCTACGCCAGGGGAAGTAAAGGATCCCCCACAGGGGTAAATGTGTAACCTGTCGTGGACTCACAGAGTCGTGGTCTCTGTCTCTAACCCACTGGATCTTGCTCCCAGAGGCTGGAGTTGCTTCCCGGTCGGGCATGTGAGAGTCACCGAGCAGGCAGTGTAGACAGTGTATATGGTGTATACACTGTATCATTGGACCCACTGGGTCCTGTGTAAATGTACACACATACATACAAATCATACAAGTCTTGCAAGTAGTCGGAGATGTGGATGTGGTGGGGGTGTAATGGGTGCCCAGTGGGTGCGTGATTTTGGGGTGTGGTGGGGTGGAAACGAGAGGGCACAGCAGTGATAGGCACAATATGCCATAAATGACGATGACTGACTCAGTTTTATAAATATGCAAGAAGAATTAAATTAGAATTTAACAAAAACTAAACAAGAATTAATTGAACAAAAATTACTAACAACTTAATAATGAAATAAAAAAGAATTAATAACAAATCAATAACAGATAAAACAGAAATAAAGTATTAAAAGATGGCAACTTTTGAGTACAATTACAATCTCTCCCAAACCGCTAACTACAGTCAAACTGATTATTTTCTATTCTTGTACTGTTTCCAGGATATAAGAACTTGATAAATAAAAACGAGAGACCAATACAACCTACCCAGCCACTCCACCATCTCTCGGATACCAACAAAGAACTTTTCTTCCTCCTTCTCAGGGTTTGTGTCATCATATCGCAGGTAACAGATCCCATTATGGGCCTACGGACACAAAACAAATACTCGGTCACATTCTATTTCCATGAATTTCTAAGTGAATTACCCAAGAGTTTATGTGACCTGAGAAAAAAGCAGACTACTTGAAAAACACCATAACAAATTTTATTACGTATTACGATCTTGTCGACGACCATGCCAATAATATATACATGCTATTTTCATAAACATATGACTAAACATTTGCAAAAGACATCCATATTGTAACTCCCTACCACTTATTTGTGTCATGTTATGCAAATAAATTATCAGAAAAATTGGTTTTAGTGAAATAGTTACAGCTTCTGTACGAAAACACAGCAAAGCGCGAAAGGTTTGGTATGCTAGCTAGCTAGCGGTTATAACCAATCAAAAACATGTTGACACACATGACATAATCGCCTTTGGAAGTCACGCTCAATTCTCGTAATATATGAGATCTCGTGTGATTCAAAGCGACGCATCTTGGTGTGGGTCAAACAACGATCAGGTATCTATAATATCTAAAATCTGACTACATGCAAACCTTGCACTATATTTATTGAGCTCAAGAAATATTGTATTAGTTCTTTTTGGATGAAATTTATTTTCTTATAATCCCACTAGTGAATAATATATATATTTGTCAATGGACATATGGAAACCACTCGAGGATTTCAAGTTACTCGTTTCCTAAAAAAGTGGCCCAATTGCACTCACTTGGAACAAAATAATCATCAACAAAAAGAGACACCATCCTTGTTTTAAGACATGATACGTGAGAGGAGGGCACACAGAGAGCAGAGGGTGTAGGGTGTCACCCCGGCCCCACAGCTAGAGGGATAGAGAAGACACACAAAGTCACCACACCTTTGCGTAGCCAAAGTTGAAGTTGATGGCCTTAGCATGTCCAATGTGTAGGATTCCGTTGGGTTCTGGCGGGAACCGTGTGATAACCTGCAGCAGAGACAGGGGCCTCAGAACTCACATGATGCACTCAAACATTGCAACTCAATTACAATGCACTGATAGATTCGAAGGAAAGATGCATGATAATCCAGATGGATTATTAGGGTATTAAATTCAGCAGTCTGTTTAAGAATCTAAATGGCTACATTGTCACATAGGTTTAAACTAATCTACTGTGGATTTGCGCAACACCAGGAATCCTGACAATCTTTATGCTTTCCCAACACATCATTTGAAATTTCAGTTAAATCAAGTTAAAGTTAAATCATAATATGGCATTTTTTGTGGATATAAATTCACCTTACCATTTAGAGTGCACTAGAATACAAAAACACTAGTTTACATAAAACAGGAAGCTACACGCAAACCCGCGACAAGCTTCAAATGTAGACATGTCTTGAATCACAGTAACAAGCTATCTGAAGAAGAACACTTAGAAGAATTCTAAAAAGTTTACAACGAAATCTGCTTCATAATCTTATAAAATGTGGGTTAGATAATGACAGACAGACCAACAGACATGTTTCTTTATTCACATGTAAAAAGTATGAGACTCCCATTAAGACATAAAATGTTGCCAACATTGAAGCCACCGTTTCACAAAAATAAAAAATTACATAGCGTCATATAATGTGAATAATAGTTATTTGAAATTAAAAAGTAAAAGAAAAGACAAAACAAAAAACATAATTAAATGAAGGCGAGCCTCACCGTGCCTCCTGTTTCCTTCAAGTGTTGCTGCAGTAGCTTCATGGTGCTGGGCGTCACCACATACCCATCTGTCTTGTAGTTCTCACCTGGGCCACATTGGGAACACAATTCACACTCAAATACTCATCATAAGATAATGCATGAAATCACCACCTTGGTTATTTTCTTAATTGTTTGGCAAGGGTAGTCACACAATCTCCTCGTTTTTCTCATTCAGTGCCACTTCTAAAATCACTGCATTGGCTACCTGTGCGATATTGCATTATGTTCAAGATCTGTACAATTACCAATCAAACCCTATCATACAAGCAACCTGCCTACCTACATTTAATGCCCAGACAGCTTCAGTCAGCAGATTCCAATCTACTTTTTGTTCCCATAGTTAAATCGAATGCTGCAACTCGAGCTTTCTTGGTTGCCGCACCAACTGTGTGGAACTTACTCCTTATCAGCGTTAAGTCAGTAAGAAATATAGTTTAATTTCTAAAAAACCTATGGTTTTAATACTGTATATCCTCTTTATCTTCTTAGCAACTCCATCCATCTGTTGACGACTTCTGCTCTGTACATGAAAATGCTTAATCATTTTGTCTTTCCACGGAGCTCGGATTTTCCAAGTATGTTGGTGCTAAAGGAGTCATTCCATTATCATTATTATTAGTTAACATTCATATAAACATTGTAAGATCATTAGTACAACAGTTTCGTCCCTGCGAATGTTAATGACACATATTTACTAATACTAACATAAATCTCAACCTTTCACCATAGAAGTAACCAGTGAAAACTGCAGTACAGAGCCCACCCACTGGTCCATCCACCCAACCACCCACCCACCCATCCATATGCCCAGCTCCCACCCATCCACCTACCAGTATTGTGGAACTTGACAGCCGCTCCAGCTAGTTCCATGAAGCTCTTGACATGACCATCTTCTCCAAACACTGCAACCAACAACCATCAGCATACTGACTCATGTGGTCATCTCTTGACCAATACATACAGTGATACTCTGTAGTCAGCAACTGTCAGCATACTGACTCATGCGGTCATGTCTTGACCATTACATACTCATTTAGATGCTAGCTATAAGTAGACTTCATACAAATGTCAGAAGACACTTGGATGCACATGTCACGATGGATAATAGCAAGTTCCCAAAAGGACAACACCCACTGATTTTGATAATAGTTTATTTCAGTTCTGTGGACAGGGTCCTCACAGGAATCCATGTCACAAGGCAAGGATGTCACTGATGGCGATAGGAATGTTTCACTTTTTGATATACAATATTATTCTTGTCACCCTCGTGCATTTTTCTGTTTCAAAACCCCTGCCTTTCATCACAGTCTCCAGCCACAGCAACGCCTACTGCCAGATTCAAACACTGAACAGCAGCCACTGATCACTAGGTGGCATCACTACAGGAATTAAACTGATAATTAATGAGTGACACATCATGGGCATCCACGACACAAACATATTCACAAAAACAACATGGCACATTCCAAAATATCTCTTTCCAAATACAAAAAACAGTGACATGGCATTATATGTGTGTAATGTCAATGTGCTTTTTATGTAAGCCACCAGCGTCATGTATTCAGTAGGATGACGGGTAAGAATGAAAATTATAACTTCTGTACATTTGACCACCTTTCACTTCAAAACGAAGCAGGTGGCACGAGAAAGAAAATGCCTAAATTGTCAAGATTATTTATGAAAACATTGCGACACCTGCTTGGTGTCGTTTGGTGGAGCTATCACACAAGGGTTTGAGTGAAGCTAAACCACAGTACCTGACTCGGTGGATTCCACAGATGCCACTTCCTTCTTCCCACTTCCCGCTTTCCCTCCTTTCTGGGCTGGCTTGCTGTCCTACAACACCAATCTCATGGATGATTCCAAGTGTCTCAAGGGTCATCAGTGTCTTCCCAAGGCTTATGCTAACAATTAATTAATGGCTAAAACAATATTATAATAAGTAAGATTAGCTGAACAAAATGGAAGACCTTTAGTCAATTTGGCTAAGAACAAAGGTCATTTTGTCAAACAGTTAAACAAACACATACAGGTTCCAGATGTTAGTAATTGTAGCTGTTCTCTTGAAACAGACTGTCAACAGAATTGTGCTTGTCCATGAAATATTTACATACCTAAAATACTTCTGAAAAGAGTAACTTTCTTGAACATGTGACCCAATTGTAACATGAAACGCACCCTCCACAACATCTCATGCAGTGATGACTGTAGAGATATCTGCTGTACGTGTGCCTGGAGCTCTGGGCAGCAGTTTAGGTAAAAATAAGCCTTTGATATTGACTTTAGAAGTAAATCAAGCAATGACTATCAGAGTATTTCACAGTTAACTACACTCATCTCTCTGCCGACTGCCTAATTACAACAGTGACTTCCAAATTGAGTTTTCAACCCTAACCCCAGAATTTAACACGGCGACCAAGATGGCAGATAAGCAACACTTGAAATTTCTAGATGATGAAGTATAATTACTAATTGTTTATTATTTACTTTTGTAGGTTTCTTCTGTAGATCTGCTTCAGTTTTTGGTCCAAGAAGCTCCAAAACCTGCAAAACAAATGGAAACATACAGTAGCAACATGTAATAATTGTTGTAGCGACATGTAATAATTGTTGTAGCAACATGTAATAATTGTTGTAGCAACAAGTAATAATTGTTGTAGCAACATGTAATAATTGTTGTAGCAACATGTAATAATTGTTGTAGCAACATGTAATAATTGTTGTAGCGACATGTAATAATTGTTGTAGCAACATGTAATAATTGTTGTAGCGACATGTAATAATTGTTGTAGCGACATGAAATAATTGTTGTAGCAACATGTAATAATTGTTGTAGCAACATGTAATAATTGTTGTAGCAACATGTAATAATTGTTGTAGCAACATGTAATAATTGTTGTAGCAACATGTAATAATTGTTGTAGCAACATGTAATAATTGTTGTAGCAACATGTAATAATTGTTGTAGCAACATGTAATAATTGTTGTAGCGACATGTAATAATTGTTGTAGCAACATGTAATAATTGTTGTAGCAACATGTAATAATTGTTGTAGCGACATGAAATAATTGTTGTAGCAACATGTAATAATTGTTGTAGCAACATGTAATAATTGTTGTAGCAACATGTAATAATTGTTGTAGCAACATGTAATAATTGTTGTAGCAACATGTAATAATTGTTGTAGCAACATGTAATAATTGTTGTAGCAACATGTAATAATTGTTGTAGCAACATGTAATAATTGTTGTAGCGACATGAAATAATTGTTGTAGCAACATGTAATAATTGTTGTAGCAACATGTAATAATTGTTGTAGCAACATGTAATAATTGTTGTAGCGACATGTAATAATTGTTGTAGCGACATGTAATAATTGTTGTAGCAACATGTAATAATTGTTGTAGCAACAAGTAATAATTGTTGTATGTAATAATTGTTGTAGCAACATGTAATAATTGTTGTAGCAACAAGTAATAATTGTTGTAGCAACAAGTAATAATTGTTGTAGCGACATGTAATAATTGTTGTAGCGACATGTAATAATTGTTGTAGCAACAAGTAATAATTGTTGTAGCAACAAGTAATAATTGTTGTAGCAACATGTAATAATTATTGTAGCGACATGTAATAATTGTTGTAGCGACATGAAATAATTGTTGTAGCAACATGTAATAATTGTTGTAGCGACATGTAATAATTGTTGTAGCAACATGTAATAATTGTTGTAGCGACATGTAATAATTGTTGTAGCAACATGTAATAATTATTGTAGCGGCATGTAATAATTGTTGTAGCGACATGAAATAATTGTTGTAGCAACATGTAATAATTGTTGTAGCGACATGTAATAATTGTTGTAGCAACATGTAATAATTGTTGTAGCGACATGTAATAATTGTTGTAGCGACATGAAATAATTGTTGTAGCAACATGTAATAATTGTTGTAGCAACATGTAATAATTGTTGTAGCAACATGTAATAATTGTTGTAGTGACATGTAATAATTGTTGTAGCAACAAGTAATAATTGTTGTAGCAACAAGTAATAATTGTTGTAGCCACATGTAATAATTATTGTAGCAACATGTAATAATTGTTGTAGCAACAAGTAATAATTGTTGTAGCAACAAGTAATAATTGTTGTAGCGACATGTAATAATTGTTGTAGCGACATGTAATAATTGTTGTAGCAACAAGTAATAATTGTTGTAGCAACAAGTAATAATTGTTGTAGCAACATGTAATAATTATTGTAGCGACATGTAATAATTGTTGTAGCGACATGAAATAATTGTTGTAGCAACATGTAATAATTGTTGTAGCGACATGTAATAATTGTTGTAGCAACATGTAATAATTGTTGTAGCGACATGTAATAATTGTTGTAGCAACATGTAATAATTATTGTAGCGGCATGTAATAATTGTTGTAGCGACATGAAATAATTGTTGTAGCAACATGTAATAATTGTTGTAGCGACATGTAATAATTGTTGTAGCAACATGTAATAATTGTTGTAGCGACATGTAATAATTGTTGTAGCAACATGTAATAATTGTTGTAGCGACATGAAATAATTGTTGTAGCAACATGTAATAATTGTTGTAGCAACATGTAATAATTGTTGTAGCAACATGTAATAATTGTTGTAGCAACATGTAATAATTGTTGTAGCGACATGTAATAATTGTTGTAGCGACATGTAATAATTGTTGTAGCAACAAGTAATAATTGTTGTAGCAACAAGTAATAATTGTTGTAGCAACATGTAATAATTATTGTAGCGACATGTAATAATTGTTGTAGCGACATGAAATAATTGTTGTAGCAACATGTAATAATTGTTGTAGCGACATGTAATAATTGTTGTAGCAACATGTAATAATTGTTGTAGCGACATGTAATAATTGTTGTAGCAACATGAAATAATTATTGTAGCGACATGTAATAATTGTTGTAGCGACATGAAATAATTGTTGTAGCAACATGTAATAATTGTTGTAGCGACATGTAATAATTGTTGTAGCAACATGTAATAATTGTTGTAGCGACATGAAATAATTGTTGTAGCAACATGTAATAATTGTTGTAGCAACATGTAATAATTGTTGTAGCAACATGTAATAATTGTTGTAGTGACATGTAATAATTGTTGTAGCAACAAGTAATAATTGTTGTAGCAACAAGTAATAATTGTTGTAGCCACATGTAATAATTATTGTAGCAACATGTAATAATTGTTGTAGCAACAAGTAATAATTGTTGTAGCAACAAGTAATAATTGTTGTAGCGACATGTAATAATTGTTGTAGCGACATGTAATAATTGTTGTAGCAACAAGTAATAATTGTTGTAGCAACAAGTAATAATTGTTGTAGCAACATGTAATAATTATTGTAGCGACATGTAATAATTGTTGTAGCGACATGAAATAATTGTTGTAGCAACATGTAATAATTGTTGTAGCGACATGTAATAATTGTTGTAGCAACATGTAATAATTGTTGTAGCGACATGTAATAATTGTTGTAGCAACATGTAATAATTATTGTAGCGGTAGCATGTAATAATTGTTGTAGCGACATGAAATAATTGTTGTAGCAACATGTAATAATTGTTGTAGCGACATGTAATAATTGTTGTAGCAACATGTAATAATTGTTGTAGCGACATGTAATAATTGTTGTAGCGACATGAAATAATTGTTGTAGCAACATGTAATAATTGTTGTAGCAACATGTAATAATTGTTGTAGCAACATGTAATAATTGTTGTAGCAACATGTAATAATTGTTGTAGCGACATGTAATAATTGTTGTAGCGACATGTAATAATTGTTGTAGCAACAAGTAATAATTGTTGTAGCAACAAGTAATAATTGTTGTAGCAACATGTAATAATTATTGTAGCGACATGTAATAATTGTTGTAGCGACATGAAATAATTGTTGTAGCAACATGTAATAATTGTTGTAGCGACATGTAATAATTGTTGTAGCAACATGTAATAATTGTTGTAGCGACATGTAATAATTGTTGTAGCAACATGTAATAATTGTTGTAGCGACATGTAATAATTGTTGTAGCAACATGTAATAATTGTTGTAGCGACATGTAATAATTGTTGTAGCAACATGTAATAATTGTTGTAGCAACATGTAATAATTGTTGTAGCAACATGTAATAATTGTTGTAGCAACATGTAATAATTGTTGTAGCAACATGTAATAATTGTTGTAGCAACATGTAATAATTGTTGTAGTGACATGTAATAATTGTTGTAGCAACATATAATAATTGTTGTAGCGACATGAAATAATTGTTGTAGCAACATGTAATAATTGTTGTAGCGACATGTAATAATTGTTGTAGCGACATGAAATAATTGTTGTAGCGACATGAAATAATTGTTGTAGCGACATGAAATAATTGTTGTGGCTTTGTATGTTGATACTAATATATGGGTCATGTTTGTAGCTTTGCATTACTTACTCGCTCTGATAAGAGCATAGGGCCAAAACAAAGCTTCTCCATCGCACTCTGGTGTTAGCAGTCTTCTTTGTTTCCTTCCAGGTGGTACCAAACTTCTTTAATATCTCGGTTGTGGATCTCCTCCAGCTGTTTTTTGGGTGGATGTTTTTCTTTTTCCTTGTGGATTCCAATCAAGGGCTTGTCTTGTAACAGATGTTGCATTTTTTGAAGTGTATGTCCTATCCATGTCCATTTTCTTTTTTGAATTTCTGTTTTGAAGTTTGTTTGGTCTGTCCTGTTCATCAGTTCGATGTTTGTGACTTTGTCTTGCCATTTGATTTTCAGTATGTTTCTAAGGCATTTGTTGATGAATGTTTGTAGTTTTTTGGTTGTTGTTTTTGTGACTCTCCATGTTTCTGAGCCGTAGAGCAGTATACTTTTCACGGTTTAGTTGAATATTCAAATTTTATTTCTTGTTGAAAGGGATGGTGTAGTCCACACTGTCTTTAAGGTGATGAATGCATGTCTGGCCTTTCTAATCCTGCATTTGACATCCTCATCTGTTCCTCCTATGTCTGTCACACACTGCCGAGATAGGTAAATTTGTTGTCATCTTTTATATCCGTTCCCTTGGTCTGTACCTTTGCTTGTTGTGTGTTGTTCACCGTCAAGAGTTTTGTCTTTTGTATATTTATTTTCAGACCTGTTTTCTCTGCTTCCTTTGTCAGCCGGCTAGTTTCCGCTTGCATCTGCTTGTGTGTGTGTGAGATAGTAGACAGATGTCGTCTGCAAAGTCAAGTTCATCTAACAGTTTTGTGAGTGTCCACTGGATGCCATTTTGGCCCTGTTTAACAGTTTCCAGTCTATCATCATGATAAACATTAATGGTGACAGTATGCACCACGTCTTACACCAGTCTTTACTTCAAATGTTTCAGACAGTTTCCCATTATGTATAACTTGACAGGTGGAGTTTTCATACATGTTTGATTATTGTTATGAACTTTGCAGGAATACCATAGTGTTGTATCAGCATGACATCTCTGTCCACACTGTCAAAGGCTTTCTCGAAATCTATGCAGTTGATATAGAGGGGTGACTGCCACTCAATTGACACTTCTATGATTCTTCTCAAGGTGGCAGTATGGTCAGTACATGATTTGTCTTTTCTAAATCCAGCTTGTTCTTTGCATAGCTTGTCTTCTAGTGCTCCCTTCAGTCTGTCCAAAATGATGCGTCTGAATAGTTTACTTTGTACTGAGAGTAGTGCAATTCATCTCCAGTTCTTGCACATTCGCAAGTCACCTTTCTTTGGTAGTTTGACAAGGTATCCATTTTGCCATGCTGTTGGGTCTTCCTCTTTTTCTCAGATCTTCAGAAACAGTTTGTGCATCATATCTGTTGTCGTTTTTGGGTGTGCTTTCAGGGCGTCTGACAGTACGCCGTCCAGTCCTGGAGCCTTTCCATTCTTTAACGTCTTCAGTGCTCTGCTTATTTCGGCTTTTGAAGGTGGGCGTGTGTCAACATTTAATAGCATGTCTGTTATTGGTATGTCTGGTCTTTCAGCCAGTGGATCTCTGTTGAGGATTTCTTTGAAGTGTTCCTCTCATCTTGATCTTTGCTCTGCTTCTTTGTTTATGTTTTTTTCCTTCTTTGTCTTTCACTGGTTTTGAGGGGTTCTGTCTTTTTCCGGCTAGTTTTCTTGGTATATTGTACACTTCTTTCATGTCTCTTTGGTGTGCTGTTATTTCAGCTTGTGTTGCTAGGTCATTGATGTAGTCTTGCTTGTCTTTTCTTGCACTTTTCTTGACCGCTTTGTTGAGTTGCCAGTACTTTCCTTGTTGTTCTTGTTTCTCTTCTTCTGTTCTGCAGTGATTCACCATGTGTTTCATTTGCTTCCTTTCTTTGACCAGTGTCCATGTTTCTGTTGACAGCCACACCTTGTGTGTTCTCTCCTTCTTGCCTAGAACTTCTTTGCAAGTGTCCTTCCAGGTTTCTTGCAGTGTGTCCCAGATAGTGTCTATGTCATGTCTTTCAGTGCTTCAAACTTGTTTCTCACTACACAGTTGAACTCTAGTTTTGTTTTTCTTGACTTCAACATCCCAACATTGTAGAGTTGATGTGTTCTAATTACTGTTTCCCTGTATGTTTTCAGCTTAATTCTGAGTGTTCCAACTAGTAGATGATGGTCTGATGCCTCGTCTGCTTCTCTCTTCACCCGTGTATCTAGAAGACTTCTTCTCCATTTCATGCTAATGGTTATGTGGTCGATTTGGTTCTCTGTTTTCCCATCTGGCGACCCCCAAGTTGCTTTGCGTATTGCTTTGTGTGGGAAGACACTACCACCAATAACTAGGTCATTAGAATTGTTATGTCTCTCCTTTGTATGTCATCTAATACAGTCTGTAGTCTGTCGTAGAATTCTTGTTTTGCATCTTCACTGTCACTGTTCGTTGGAGCATAACACTGAATCACACTGACGTTTCTCCCTTTTGACATGAATCTTAAAGGGAATAAAAACATATATGGCTTGAATTCATGTTATATTACATCCTGCTATCTATTTCCATGTCCAACAAGCCAAAAACAATCAAAAAAATCAATTAATTAGAAATTCCACATTTACTGCTGTGCATCCGGACATTTTCGAATATGCATATTTTTGGCGCACTTTTTGGGATGCCGAGATGTGATGTCACTTATGACCCACACTTGCATCAGGCCAACCCTTTCCATGCATTCAGAGCATGTTTACAAGTATAGCTTTTGGGTCGAAACGAGCGTCAGAATGAGTTAGTGTGCAATATTCCGATGAAATACAAACACTACTCATCATAGAGGAACAAGCAGTTATCTTACGGTTCCACATGAATTAAATTTTATTCAAAACAATGAATGCGAATGGGCCTCCAAGTCGACTAGGTATCGCCGAGCTTGGGCTCGTTTTCAGAATAATTATATCGAATGCAGCCAACGGGAGATAATGTACACCAATATACATACATACCAAACATATATCGTAACCAGCTACAGAAAGTAACGTGTATAATCTCATAATATCACTAGAATATCGATGTATGAAGGAGGAGTTGTACAATTTATCATAACAACTTAAATCAGTCAGTGAATTTCTGTCGGTCCTGCTAGCTTAGTTGGTAAAGGCGTTGGTTCCTTGGCATCTACTTTGCAATCGGGTGACGCCGGTTCAATCCCCACACCAAACCATTGATTTTTTTACACTTTTTTTTCACGAAGTAATATAAATCAAATCATTTTTATACTATGATGCACTGTTTGTAAATATTTTGGTGGTAATTATTTATCCGCCACAAAAATGAAAATATGGTAATTATATATAACGCAATGTTTCTATCTAGACAGATCACCATTTGTTTTCACATATATAATTACAATATATTACCGTATAATATATATATACACAATTAATAAATTATATATCCATTACATTCTATTTGTTTGGATAAATTAAATTTAGAAACATTGTTATCTAGTTCCCATATTTTCATTTTTGTGGCGAATAAATAATTACTAAAAAAATAAAAAAAATACTTACAAACAGTGCATCATAGTATAAAAATGATTTGGTTTATATTACTTCGTGAAAACATAAACCAAAAAAAGTGTAAAAAAATCAATGGTTTGGTGTGGGGATTGAACCGGCGTCACCCGATTGCAAAGTAGATGCCAAGGAACCAACGCCTTTACCAACTAAGCTAGCAGGACCGACAGAAATTCACTGACTGATTTAAGTTGTTATGATAAATTGTACAACTCCTCCTTCATACATCGATATTCTAGTGATATTATGAGATCATACACATTACTTTCTGTAGCTGGATACAATATATGTTTGCTATATATGTTTATTATCTCTCGTTGGTTGCATTCGATATAATTATTCTGAAAACGAGCCCAAGGCCAAGATTGGCGAAACCTAGTCGACTTGGAGGCCCATTCATTGTTTTGAATAAAATTGGATTTGGAGTGGAACGGTAAGCTAACTGTTTGTTCCTCTATGATGAATAGTGTTTGTATTTCATCGGAATATTGCACAATAACTCATTCTGACGCTCTTTTGACCCAAAAGCTATACTTGTAAACATGCTCTGAATGCATGGAAAAGGTCGGCCTGATGTCCTGAGTGGATTGTGTATTCTCCTGTAACAAGCTTTGTATGTACGGCTCCATTCCATCTGGTCTCACTGAGACCCAGCACCTGTATGTTGTATTTCTTCATTTCATTCTTAATTTCCCTTTTTGGTACATGGTTCGGACATTCCAGGTGCCTATTCTGGTGTTTCGCTTGGCAGTAAGATGATCTATCAGTGGTCTGACTTCCCGAAGGCTTTCATCAGCTCGCATCCTGTTGCTCTCTGGGGAGGCATCATCTTGAGGTTGGGTGTTAGTTGGAAGAGTTTTAGCTTCGGTTTCTGTAATCATGTTGTTTCCCCTGGATGGGTGATTAGCCCAGTCAGTGGGGTTTTCTGTCAGGGCTGTCCCTCCCTTAGCCCTTAGCTTTGCATTGGTGGTGAAATACTTATACAGGGTGGAGGTTTTCATGACAATCTAGAAAAATCTTATATTATATTTTGTGAAGAAAATATTTCAACCAAGATGGGACTCAAAACTTATCAATTACATCACAAGAATATTGTTTTGTTTAGTCAGCAACCAAGACGCCATCACTCAGAGAGGTGGGTTCAGTTTGAAGAAAGCATGTAGCTGAAGCTTCTCTAAGAAGGAAGTGTCCAGTAGAAGGAGCTGTTGTAGAAAAGAACTATCCAGTAGAGGGAGCTGTTGTGTGAAACCAGAATCCAGTATACACCTGTATGTAGCTGAAGCCAAATAAGGAATGATCCTCACCTGGATGTCAACTTCGTTCTTGATTGCCTTCCCATCAGCCCACGGGAGCAACTTTCGTACCTCACCTGTAAAATTGTGTAATCATCAAAAATAGCAAATATCGCTCTAATGCAAATGCAATTGAAAAATGAAAATAACCATTTAGTTAAGTGTGCTGTGATAAGGAATGCTATGTTCAAATGTATTATTTTTTAATATTTACTCTATACCGATAGTACAGATTCAGCGATTTGTTGGCTAGGAAGTTTTTTTTGTATAATAATAATAACAATATAATACTATAATAATAATCATAATAATATAATAATAAAATGTTTTATTTTCCAACATAATGATTATATATATATATATGTTTGTGGCACATAAATACGTATTATGTCAGAAAAAGGGGTATACTGAAAAAAGTTCTTATAGTTGTATACCCCTGAACAAGTTTCTTTAGGTATTACATAGTATACAATTTAGTATGTGACAATACAGCATAATCTTCATATTTATTTTTGGTATGAAATATTGCACGAATACCCGGTACGTGAAGACAAGTACTGGCATCATTAGTGTATAAATTAATATTAAACATTCAAATACAGTACATTATAATACAATCCTACATTCATCAGGACATTTCCCTAGCCATTTGTCTAGGAAGAAAAATGCATATTTAAGTTTAGTGCGCAATTTTTTCAAAGTCTTTATTATAAATATGTTTTGAACATATCGGTTTTTAATTTGTTAACGAATGCATAAAAGGTTGGCATCATTGTGGTGTGGGCCGGTAGTGAATTCCAGCACTTTACACGATAAGTTGATAAGCATCGTGATTTAATATTTGTTCGGATACTTTGAAGTACATATTGGCATTGGACTCGAGAAGGATGTAAATTAGTTTGCTTCACAAAGAGGCACTGACGTTGATAGATACTGGCATATTATTGTATGTTTTATACATTATTGAACAAATTTTCACATCTACTAAGTCTTTAAATTTAAGTATTCTACACCTATAAAATAGTGGGTTTGTGTGATGTAGTCTACCAACACCACAGATCAGTCTGATAACCTTTTTCTGTACCACTGTAACACAGTGTACATTAGTAATACATGCACAATATAGGTAAGAACAGTGAGTAATATAAGGTAAGTAAGCTTGTGGTTCCTATGACATGACTTGCCCTGTACATCACACCATTTATTCTAGACAGGTTTGTCTTTACATCATTTATATGATATTTCCAAGTCAACTTTTCATCAATCAGAACTCCAAGGAATTTGGTTTTACTGACTAGTAATTTGGTTATTGTGAATGTTTATGTCCATATCACAATTTATTCTGCGGTTGCAAAAGAACATATAATTTGTTTTGATACATTCAATGACAATTTGTTCATACTGAACCATGTGTACAGTTTCTCAAGTTCACAGTTGACTACACTTACAAGGCTATGCACATCTGTATCTGATTACAAAATATTGGTGTCGTCTGCAAATAGAACAAATTTGAGGAGTTGTGATACATTACAAATATCATTAATATACAGGATAAATAGTTTAGGTCCTAGCACTGAACCTTGCGATATACCGCATGAGACATTTATTAAATCAGATGAACATTCACCGACCATGGTATTTTGACAAGTTGCTTTCTGTCACACAGATAGCTCTTGATCCATTTCTCTGCCAAACCACGAACACCATAGTAATTGAGTTTTTTTATTAGTACAGAATGGTTTACTGTATCAAAAGCTTGTTTTAAGTCGATGAAGACACCCAGTGTATATTTCTTTCCATCCAGTGATGCAATAATTTCTTCTGCCAAGTCAAGCAGTGCATGTGAGGTGGACATTGAGGAACGAAACCCATACTGGCTGTTTGATAGGACACTGTTTTTATCAATAAATTGTTTTAGTCTTTTATTACAGAGCTTTTCAAGTATTTTGGAGAACTGACACAGTAGAGATATTGGTATATAGTTATTGAAATCTGCTTTTGAACCTTTTTTAAATATGGGGATAATTGTTTATACTTTCATACTAGATGGAAAAATTCCACTTTCAAAGGACATGTTAAATATTGCTGTCAGTGGTTTAGTAATAGTTTGTATGGTTTTCTTAACAACATTCATACTTATGCCATTAATATCTGTTGATTTTTTGTTTTTACAGGTTCTGACAATGCCAATGATTTCTTCTTCATTGATTGGGCTCAAGAACATACTAGTTATATTTCTGTTCTCTAGATAATCATGAATTGAGGTGCCATTTAATTGGTGCTATTTTTGCAGCTAATTCTTGACCACATATTTATTTGTGAAGAAGATATTGAACCCATTTGCTGTCGTTCTTATTACTACATTTTGTACCATCCGTTTCAAAACAGTCAGGGTAAGAAGATTCACTCCGTTGTTTATTTATTATTGTGTTCAATGTATTCCATGTTTCTTTACTACTTTGTTTCTGGTCTTCTAACAGTTTCCTGTAGTATGTTTTTTCTGCATTTCTTAGAATTGTGGTTAACTTATTTTTATATTTTTTGTAACAGTGTTCTGCTTCATTTGATCTACTTTTCAGAAATCTTCTATACAATTCGTTTTTCTTGTGACAAGCATTTTTCAAGCCTGTTGTGAACCAAGGTTTTTCAGAATTTACATGTGTATTTTCCTGACCGGGCAGTGTTTGTCATATTTTTTAATAAATGCACTAAGAAATATATCATAAGCCGTATTAACATTGGTTGTGCTAGTAGCATTCTCCCACTTTTCACAACTTAATTCATCTACAAAAGAATTGGTGTTATCAGTTGTACGATTTCTGACATATTTGTGTGTTTCTTGATTCCTCTTAATCACTCCATATTCACATAATGTAAATACTGGAAAATGGTCAGTTATGTCACTTACCATTTGTGGTTTTCTTATTTATGGCACTTGTAAAAATGTTGTCAATAAGAGTTGCTGTATCTCTAGTTATCTCTAGTTATCTCTAGTTATCCTCGTTGGTTTATCGATAAGAGGGAGGTATGGTTGAAGTGTGACTGCACTGAATTATTATCAATTAACTGCTACTGTGATGCTGGAACAAAGATCTGGCATTATAATATATTCTATATGCATATGCCACTAGTTCACTTTTTGTTGGGGTGTGCAGCATTTTAACCTTGTCCAATGATGCTGCTTAATAACAGCCCTGTTGCTGCTTTGCTTTAGGTGTGTCTTGTATCATGTAAATATATTCAAAATATAACATTTCAAATAATTCATACACATTATGTAGAGAATGCCCTGGACAATGTTGCAGGTGAAACTACCACAGCCGTACTTACTCATGAGTACCCCCATGTTGACAGTATATCTCTTCTCCAGCAGGTTGGCTTTGTGTTGCCCTAGCACGCTCTCCACCTGCAAACGCACACGGAGCTAAAGGAAACTATAATGATAAACACCAATCACCACAGTCATGGTACATTGCACAGGCTCCTCGTTAATTGTTATATATTTTAATTAACTGTCATATATCTTAAAAACCAGGGTTTCCGCTGGCAGGGAAAAAGGGTAAAATTACATCCCCAAAAATAATTCTAGGGTATAGATACGCACCCAAAATAAATTGTTTTTAATGGTGAAGAACCAGCCCATGCCAACACATTTATGCTAGCTATTCTGTGATTAGCTAAATGTGGTTTTTACTACGGGATTGAAGCCTTCACCTCAGGATAGAACATGGCGTACCGGTATATTGGTAGGTCTAGTGTAAAGAATACAGCGTGCTGACATGGCTGTACATTTCCGCAGTCTAAAAATTGATTAATTCCATACCCAAATTATTTTTTCTGGCAGAAACCCTGTTGCCTAATGTTGTTTTTGTCATTCTCCATGTTTCAGAGCCGTACAGCAATAATGTATTTTACGATGAAGTTAAAAATCCTGATATTTGTTGTGTTTTTTATTTTTGTGGAATTCCAGATGTTTTTAGTATCAGGAATGCTGTCCGTTCCTTGCATGGTGGTCCTCATAATCCAGTCAATCATGAGGATAAACATGAAAGGCAACAGCAGGCATCCCTGCCGAACCCCTGTCTCAACTTCAAAACTATCTGATAGTCATCCACCAAAGGCTGGCTAGTTGAATGAGACCTCATAAGATCATAACATTGTAACCACAATATATACAGACTAGTCAGTTAATAGAATGTTGCCTAGTGCTGGCTCGACATTCCTTGGTAGGTGTTCTGGATCACAGAGATTACCTTTTCGGGAATGCCATAATGTCTCATCAGATTCCAGAGTATCTGTCTGTCCATACTGTCAAATGGTTTCTCATAGTCAATGACATTGACATACAGTGGTGAGTTCCATTCCAATGATTGTTCTAATATGATGCACAGAGTAGTGATATGATCTGTGCAAGATCTATTCTGTCAGAAACCTGCTTTGGTGTTATCAGAGCTTTGCATCCACTGTTTCTTTCATCCTCTCTAATATCACTCTGTTCAGCATTTTTCCTGGGACTGATAGTAACATTATTCCTCTATAGTTCTTGCATTCTCTGAGATCTCCTTTCTTGGGGAGCTTGATTATGAGTCCCTTTTTCCATTCCTCTGGAATTCTTTCATCTTCCCAGACTTTCTCGAAGAAGCTGTGCAGTATTTCCGTGGATGTGTTAATATCTGCCTTTATCGCCTCTGCTGGTATTTCACCCGGCCCTGCTGCTTTTTCGTTCTTCAGTTTCTAGTTAGCTTTCTTGATTTCTGTTCTGCTTGGTTTATCACAGTTTATGGGGAGAACTGTCTCTGCTGAGGGGGATGACTGGGGGATCTTCTGGAGTGTGTCGGTTTAATAGTTCTGTGAAGTGCTCCACCCATCTCTTTAGTTGGTAGTCTACCGTGGTGAGGGCCTTTTCTTGCTTGTCTTTAATTGGTTTGTCCCTTGGTTGATACTTGCCTGACAGCTTCTCTGTTATGTTGTATAGATCTTTCATGTTTCTTTTTGCTGCTGCCTCCTCTGCCTGTGTTGCCAGGTTGTCCACCAAGCTTCTCTTGTCTCTTCTGATGCTCTTCTTTACCTCCTTCTGAGCTTGTGTGTGCTGTGCTTGGGCTTCTGCTTTCGCTACTCAAGTTTTTCTGCTGTTCAGTATCGCCTTCTTTTCCTTTCGCACTTGTAGCTTGAGTAATGTGTCATCTGTCATCCAGTCTTTGTGTTGTGTTTTCTTTCTGTCTATTGTCTCTTCACAAGCACCAGTCCACATCTGCTAGGCTTGTTTCGGTTCTAGTTCAGTGCTGCTATTGTATAGTTCTTGCACCATCTCTCCTGTTGTCAGTCTCACTTGGCCAGACTGTAACCATCTGGTCTCACACAGTCCAAGCAGGTCTATCTTGTAGTTCTTCATCTCTACTGCTACCTGTGCTGCTTTCCCTGCTTCATACATTGTTCTGACATTCCAGGTAGCAGTCTTTGTGATTTTCTTGGTTTTCAGTAGGGCAGTCGGTCATACAGCTTCCTCTCAGCTTTCACTGTACTCCATCATATTGCGTCTGTTTGAAAGCCCAACCTCTCCCACGCCATGTTGCTCTCTTGAGTTTGCCGTAAATGTTTCTGTAACAGTTTTTCTTTTACAGTTGGGGTTGTTGGCCCCAAGCAAGCCTCTTAGCCTCGAGGAGAGGGTGGTCCCTATTTGTTTGGCCTCTACCCTTTGACCTGTCCGGCTTGGGTGACCCTGTCTGGAGCCAAAGCTCCAGCTGGCTTAGCTCTCCAGGTCACTAAGACACACAGGCCGTCTCACCGTGGCAAGGTTTAAACCATGAGACAGTGTATTATGTATTTATTATGTATCTATGAAAAGAAGGCCCCAGATCACAGAATAATCCATTGGCATGATGGTAACTGTGGTGACCAGATACTCCTAGAAAATACTGACAGGTCGTTTTGTGGAACATTCCACGGAAAATTGAACTCATATATTTCCATTTTAAAATGTATTCTAACAAGTAATATATTAAGTTATGTAAGAAAGTATTTTGGTTGAATAACGAGTAATACCTTTATTAAAAATTAAATTTAATATTTGTTTAGCAATAAGCAAAATTATAAAGTTAATTTATCAAAAAGTATTTACCTTTATTCAGCCAACCATCAGAGCACAACTTAACATGGTAGTATTATATTTTTTTAATAGGAATGTAATAATAATTTATACTATAAGTTTTCCATGGGACATTCCACAAAAAGTGATTAATATTATATCCTCTCGGACATTCTTCTCACAGAGACAAAATACGCTGGGAATTGTAGCAAGATAGGTTGAGTAGTTTTCAAGATACAAATTATTAAAATCTAATATTTTACCAGGAACCGGTGTCCTAAATCTGATCCTGGCTTCTTTAGGTTCACGTCAATTAAGTCCCAATAAATAAACAGACAGCTGAATCTGGGGGATTATTGGTTTTGGAGGCCATTTTGGTTCTCTCGAAATCCCACACCAAATACTGGTGGTTGTGGGTGATGGTTTGAACCAACACAAAACACCATCCGTTTCCGTGGACTTTGCAAACTTCTGGGACCAATCCTTGTCGAATAACAACATATTTGGAATCACAATCTGCTCTGGAGTACTCACAGTTTGCTCCACCTGCTCCGGAGTAACAACGATGCCAATGCCACAGGCCGTCTCAAAGGCAGGCACATTGACTTTGTCTGCGGGACTGCTCAGGAAATACTGCATGGCAGCTGCAACAACAGAGTCAACATAAGGCTGATGCTTGTACTGTGGTTATAATAAAGTACTTCCGATCACAAAGAGGTTGCTAAAATTTGCAGTTCTATACCTGCACAAACTGATGCAAAATGATTACTTATGTTCGGAATGGATAATATCAACTAATCATTTATTTATGAATCTGAAACACACAAAAGACCTGAGAGAAATACATGGAGAGTAATCACGGAGCAAAAGACATTAAAGGGAAGCAAAAGGCGATTGTGTGGGCCTAACCCGGCCTATACATCTAACCTAACACAAACTAACGATTTACACCTACAATCAACATCAGATCGTCTGTTGTTTACACAGAATTGATTTTCAATGTGGGTGATTCAAGTGAAACCTCACAGTTCCTGATGGCTGACATATCAAGACAGGCCCCCTATGCTTGCCCAATAAGCGCCTAGCGTTTCTTTGATCATGACGCTGTGGTGATGTGTCGAATGCTCCTTGCCCCTGTTTCCTCGTTGTTCAATGTATGTGAATATGTGAGCTGATATGTTGCACTTGTCGCAACTGGTATAACGCCACACAGTGCACCACGTGACAACTAGTATAACGCCACACAGTGCACCACGTGACAACTGGTATAACGCCACACAGTGCATCACGTGACAACTAGTATAACGCCACACAGTGCACCACGTGACAACTAGTATCATGCCACACAGTGCACCACGTGGCAACTGGTACAACGCCACATAGTGCACCATGTGGCAACTGGTACAACGCCACACAGTGCACCATGTGGCAACTGGTATAATGCCACACAGTGCACCACGTGGCAACTGGTATAACGCCACACAGTGCATCACGTGGCAACTAGTATAACGCCACACAGTGCACCATGTGGCAACTAGTATAACACCACATAGTGCACCATATGGCAACTAGTATAACGCCACACAGTGCAACATGTGGCAACTAGTATAACACCACATAGTGCACCATGTGGCAACTAGTATAACGCCACACAGTGCAACATGTAGCAACTAGTATAACGCCACACAGTGCAACATGTGGCAACTGGTACAATGCCACACAGTGCACCATGTGGCAACTAGTATAACGCCACACAGTGCACCATGTGGCAACTAGTATAACACCACATAGTGCACCATGTGGCAACTAGTATAACGCCACACAGTGCAACATGTGGCAACTGGTACAATGCCACACAGTGCACCATGTGGCAACTAGTATAACGCCACACAGTGCACCACGTGGCAACTAGTATAACGCCACACAGTGCACCATGTGGCAACTAGTATAATGCCACACTGTGCACCACGTAGCAACTAGTATAACGCCACACAGTGCACCATGTGGCAACTAGTATAATGCCACACAGTGCACCATGTGGCAACTGGTATAATGCCACACAGTGCACCATGTGGCAACTAGTATAACGCCACACAGTGCACCACGTGGCAACTGGTACAATGCCACACAGTGCACCATGTGGCAACTAGTATAATGCCACACAGTGCACCATGTGGCAACTAGTATAACGCCACACAGTGCACCATGTGGCAACTAGTATAATGCCACACAGTGCACCACATAGCAACTGGTATAATGCCACACAGTGCACCATGTGGCAACTAGTATAACACCACATAGTGCACCATGTGGCAACTAGTATAACGCCACACAGT